>BSBM01001055.1:5035833-5705000 GCA_027924585.1 Larix kaempferi
CACAAGTTTTTTCAATGCTTTTAAATTTAAGGGCAAATACAGATGAATTTCAAATTTTAATCAACTAAAAATTTAAATTAGGAGGTCACAAAGACTTTACCTGGTCCCTTGCGCATCGGAGAGGCATGGTAGTGATGTACACCAAATTTCAAATTTTCCCATAGTTTCGCAAAATTCAAAACCCACTCAGCAAGCAATGCAACCACGTGGAGCACGGATAGTAGGGTGTATGAGCATGGAAGGTATGACACCATTGCTCAGGGGGTCAAAATCACTGTGGATATGGTAAAAATGGTTTTTTCAATTCGGTATTTTTTTTATTATTTAACCTTGCCCCGATGCGCTCGACAGTCAAATGCACTAGTGTTGTATGGCATATATAAAGCACTGCAATTAAAAAATTGAAATAAAAAATTAATATTCCATATTTTTAAATTTTCAATTCTTTTAACCTTAGAGCAGTGCTCTCGAAGAGATAGAACACCGGTTCATTTATAGACAACAACCATACCGGAAATGGAAATAAAAAATAAAAAATGAATGTGATGGGTTTCTTTTTATTTTTTATCCATTTTTTAATTAAACCCTACTTTAGTGCATTAGATATCCAACTATACCGGTGTTATTTTCTAGCACAGGTGCACTGACTATAAAAAGTAAAATAATCCATGTTTTCGAATTTCAAAATTTTAAACCCTAAAGCGGTGCTTCCAATTCCGAATGTATACCACTCCGGTGCGTTTTATGTTTTTAAGCACACCAACTAAAAAAATTTAGTTTTATTTCACCTTTTGATGTATGCAACCGTAGTGCCACATATTTTATGTGAGCATCGGTGTGTCCTGTTTGTGTATGCACCGGTATAAAAACATTCACTAAAACCCCCACTCGCCTCTGCTAGGGACCTATGCTACAAATGGATATTTGGCTCTTTTCAAAGGCGAATCTATAAAAACCTCCGCTAGAGAGTCTTTTCCTTGTAGTGAGGACTTTTCCAATATGTTGGTTTGGATCCATTTACACTCGCTTCAACAAAAATATTAGGATGGAAAAACCTACAGGGATTGGGAATACCTTAGGCACCCATGTGAAATATTTTGAAGTCACGAAGTGAGGTAGATACACCTCATATACTAGGATCTATTTATATCTGAATATTTCCAAGGCCCTCCTTAACTCTATCTACCTAAGTTCTAAAGACATAGACTAGATCTAGACAATTAATTACGAGCACATATCGTTTTGCTGCAGGAAATGTCATATTCATGGGCATCTCTTTTGGGATCCCCCCCCAAAAAACCCCTCTCGCACCCCCAAAGAATCATGAAGAACTCGACTCGTAGAAATTCACAAAAGTATTCAACTAGAAAAAACATGGAACAAATTCGATTTAGGATCCCAAAGGGAGATACCATAGATCCACCAACAACATTGAAGCACTCATGAATCATCTAGAACAACCCAACAACCCAACTAAGCTGCAGAGTGCTAAACCCACCAATGAGGAGGAGATCCTACCAGGAGAACAGGATAATGTAGAGCAAAAATGTTTATGGAGATCCTGCCAAAGGTTGTTTGATAAATGTTTATGGACCTTCCATTCTAGAGGAAAAACTAAGCTTCATCCACTCTTTGCAAGATTTGCACACAATTACAACACATCAAAAATGGATTATAAGCGGGGATTTAAATCTAATCTCCTCCTTATCAAATAACAAAGGAGGATTATGTTTTCTGGATGTTGCAACTAAACTCTTCAAGGAGGTGATATAGTCCCTGGATTTGGTTGACGTGGAAACCACAAATGGAATCTTCACATGGAATACCAAGAGGGGAGGATCCTAGCAAATTGCCTTTATATTTGATCATTACATTTTGTCAAATAGCATCTTGAACCAATGATTGGTCATGGAAGCTACAATTATACCATGTAGAGGCTTGAATCACGGCCAGTTTGTCTCAATATCGAAACTGATAATAAACCTCGCAATAGACCATTTCACTTTGAAAAATTCTAACCTAGATTTTCATGCCAATGTGGCTATCTGGTGGAATGAAGCAGAGATAAGATGGGGTATCAAAATGTAATGATCTTAGAAAATATTAAAACAATTAAAAACTAAGTTGAAGGTATGGAACAAGGATGTGTCTGGTGACATTTTCAAAGCCCAAAAGGACTTGGCAGATCGAATGAGTCCGCTTCACCAACAAATAATCTTAGAAGGATGTGTTAAGATTTAATATGCTAAGACAGAAAATAGCAGCATTACATTCCATTTCACAATAATAGCATATACAGGATCACTGAAGAAACAACAAGCACAGCATAAACACAAGAGACAGAGATTTATCCTGGGAAACCCTCATGGGGTAGAAAACCCAGCAAAGCTTCCTCAATATAGATGACAAGAAATATACAAAGATGAAACCCTGAGACATGATCTCCTTCTCCACAATAGCAGACCTCTCCTCCACAAGTGCGCTATCCTCAAGTGAGTGAATGTGTGTATAATGAGGAACACACCTCCTCTATTTATACACTTCTCTGATATGTATTTTACACAATTACATGTAGGCTCGTATTTAACCATTAGGTTAAATACCCCATTATAACTGACTGGGCCGACCCCTCTAGGGTGGTCTAATAACCCTTTGACCCACATAACACATTTAGGGCCGACCCCCACTAGGGAAGTCTAATAACCCGAGTTACCACATTCCGACGGAGGAATAAACATCTCCGGATATACAATAAGATCTTCACGGAGGAATGAATCATCTCCGGAATAATAAAGTACAAATATAATATTCTTTGAAGTTACAATATCTCAACACTCCCCCTTAACGAGAAGGATATTATAACAGCATCTGCCCGAGCAAGGAGTCATCAACATCATACATGATACATCTATAAATCATTGGAAGCTTTCTCAACATTATTAGTAACTCAAGCAGTTACTGGAACATCTTCAATACTGGAACATCGACATCTTCAGTATTGAGTCTTTATCTTGTGTAGCAATTGAACAGCTACAACAATATCATCATCTGGATCCTCACGATACACGATCATCAGCATCATCATCTCACAATCATCAGCATCGTCATCACACGATCATCAGCATCGTCATCTCACGATCATCAGCATCGTTATCACACGATCATCAGCATCGTCATCACACGATCATCAGCATCGTCATCACACGATCATCAGCATCGTCATCTCACGATCATCAGCATCGTCATCTCACGATCATCAACATCGTCATCACACGATCATCAGCATCGTCATCATACGATCATCAGCATCGTCATCTCACGATCATCAGCATCGTCATCACACGATCATCAGCATCGTCATCACACGATCATTAGCATCGTCATCTCACGATCATCAGCATCGTTATCACACGATCATTAGCATCGTCATCACACGATCATCAGCATCGTTATCACACGATCAGCAGTACAAGTATTCATGCCAATACAAGTAACCACATCATCAATACAAGTATCCATACCGATACAAGTAACCACATCATCAATACAAGTATCCATACCGATACAAGTAATCACATCATCAATACAAGTATCCTACCGATACAAGTAACCACATCATCAATACAAGTATCCTACCGATACAAGTAACCACATCATCAATACAAGTATCCTACCGATACAAGTAACCACATCATCAATACAAGTATCCTACCGATACAAGTAACCACATCATCAATACAAGTATCCATACCGATACAAGTAACCACATCATCAATACAAGTATCCTACCGATACAAGTAACCACATCATCAATACAAGTATCCTACCGATACAAGTAACCACATCATCAATACAAGTATCCTACCGATACAAGTAACCACATCATCAATACAAGTATCCTACCGATACAAGTAACCACATCATCAATACAAGTATCCATACCGATACAAGTAATCACATCATCAATACAAGTATCCTACCGATACAAGTAACCACATCATCAATACAAGTATCCTACCGATACAAGTAACCACATCATCAATACAAGTATCCTACCGATACAAGTAACCACATCATCAATACAAGTATCCTACCGATACAAGTAACCACATCATCAATACAAGTATCCTACCGATACAAGTAACCACATCATCAATACAATCACTTTCTCAGAGACCATTCGTCTACGGATCAATTCAGGGACCGAAGTCCGGGGATGATACAATCCCCATCACGTACATTTTGAACTAGCAGTTCCGGGATGATGCAATCCCCATCACGTACATTTTGAACTAGCAGTTCCGGGATGATGCAATCCCCATCATGTACATTTTGAACTAGCAGTTCCGGGATGATGCAATCCCCATCACGTACATTTTGAACTAGCAGTTCCGGGATGATGCAATCCCCATCACGTACATTTTGAACTAGCAGTTCCGGGATGATGCAATCCCCATCACGTACATTTTGAACTAGCAGTTCCGGGATGATGCAATCCCCATCACGTACATTTTGAACTAGCAGTTCCGGGATGATGCAATCCCCATCACGTACATTTTGAACTAGCAGTTCCTGGATGATGCAATCCCCATCACGTACATTTTGAACTAGCAGTTCCGGGATGATGCAATCCCCATCACGTACATTTTGAACTAGCAGTTCCGGGATGATGCAATCCCCTCAACTGTCCACTAAGGACTTCATTCTCGGAGACCTCACGTCTACGGCTCTCTTTAGGACTGAAAGTCTAGGGATGATCCAATCCCCTCAAATGTCCACTAAGGACTTCATTCTCGGAGACCTCACGTCTACGGCTCTCTTTAGGACTGAAAGTCCAGGGATGATCCAATCCCCTCAACTGTCCACTAAGGACTTCATTCTCGGAGACCTCACGTCTACGGCTCTCTTTAGGACTGAAAGTCCAGGGATGATCCAATCCCCTCAACTGTCCACTAAGGACTTCATTTTCGAAGACCATGCGTCTACGGATCACTTTAGAACAAGTTTTCAAGGATGATACAATCCCTACATGTATTCTCATTAATACATCTCATCATCAAAAGCATGTATAAGTAAAACTAAGTATTCTAAGTATAAGAGTCCTAAATCTAAATATTTCTAAGTGACTGGGTGTAGAGAACAGGTTACCTCATCATCGACCTTGTTGTTCGATGAGACAATCTCATCAGCAGTGACTATACTACTCCCCCTTTCGAGGAGGGTCCTTTTGAACTACACCAAGCTTGTCTCGGAAGTATTCAAATTTCACTCGAGACAGAGGTTTGGTTGGTAACTTCTTCACTTGACGTAGAGGTTTGGTTAGTACAACGGTAACCTGTTACAAATTCAAACTTTAGATTTCCTTTCTGCGTCATATCTTGTTAGTTCCCTATGTTCTTTGACTTATCATGGAACACTAGATTCTATGTCATCTTGATACAACTCTAATTATCACATAGGATCTCAATTGGTTCTATCTCTAAGTCAAACAATCCTAAAGCCAAACTTCTTCACAACTAGCAGAGCAAGCAGCCATATATTCCGCTTGTGCTGAGAGCCACACCAGACTGCTTCCAGCTAAACCACGAGATCATGGCTAATCCCAGACAATAACATCCTCTCGATGTGTTCTTCCTGTCTGATACACTTCCTGCCCAAACAGAATCTGAATAGCCATCTGAAGTCATGATCTTCAAGATAGCATAGATCAAATTCTATCATGTCCTTTATGTGCCTCATCACATGCTTTGCAACTATCAGGTAAACACATCTAGTTTCCACTAGATACTGACTCAAGGTGTTCATAACAAAGCATATATCTAACCTAGTATATGTTAGATATATCAAAGACCCAATAAATTGTCTGTTCAGAGTTATATCCACTAACTCTAATGAGTCATCTGCTAAGAACTTCAAGTTGGAATTCATGAGAGTGGCCATTCCAACACATCAATTCCTTTTAAATATTTCTCAGCACACTTTCCCTGGTTGAGAAAGATTCCTTCTAAGCCTTGCCATACTTCCAGACTTAGGAAGTAATGCATCAATCTGAGATCTTTCATTTTTCATTTCTGCAGCCATCTTCTTCTTTCTTTTCATGATCCGTTTCTCATTCCCTATAAGAAAGATATCATAATAATAGTATGATCCATAGCCTTAAGGTAAAGGTTAGGAACAACTTTACTTTTGGTAAATCCCAAGCTTATTTAAGAAACTGTCAATTCTCCCTTTGTGACTGAACATCATTCACACTCTGCATTGAATGAATTTCTGCATATCTATCTGTGCCATCTCTCAATAGATGGGTCTACTGATATGAGCCTCAATATTATTCGAACTCTATGGTGAGTTCCTTCTTGCATCCATGTTATCTATGTATAAAAACCATATTCAACCTTGTAGCAAAGGTTGAGATCCACATCACTCGTGGTGATCATTAAGCTCATCAATTGATTATCGATCCTGGGTACCCATACAGAACCTAAATCACACTTCTTCTTTGATTACACCATTAAGAGAATGGTTTTGTCTATCCAATTGGAACAAACATCTCATCATGATTCTCTTTCTCTTTTCTAAGAGAATCTTCTAGCCACAAGCCTTCTATCATTTGATTTGTAAATCTTTTGTTGAACATCCATTGCTTGTTCAGTGTTCATCATTCATCATGATCTTTCCTTCAAATCAAAATTAAGTACAGGATTAGTAATACTTCATAATCATCAAATCATATTGACATGATAACCTATTATGCATACAGATATCATTTACATAGTTATGCAACTATCTTGTCCAATACTTTGGCACAACACTTTCCCATATCCTGTATGCATACAGTGGCTATCTAGATGCCTTCCATCTCCACCAGAACATACTATCGAGAGTGTGCACAACTCTCAGCATGTCAGCAAAGAGGTTTCATTCTAGACAAGCAACAATGGAATGTTTGTCCAACTTACCAATCATATGCATATTAGTAGTATACTGTTCAATGTTCTATGAATATTTACACTCAGCATGATACATTATAGGAATACAAATATGCATACAACCTATTACAGGCAATATCATTTACTATTTCAAATAATAATTCAAATACTTATCTTTTATGTTTGTGTGGTTTCCTCCCGCTTGATCTTCTGTATGTCTTTTGAACTTCTATTCATTCTGTACCACTGTGCATGTTCAAGTGTCATCCTCATGATCTCATACACAAAAATACACCCATTAGTATGTTCTAAATGTTATCAAAACATTATAGTTCTAAATAATCTTGAAAATGTATAGTCATGATTATAGTTAATAAACATTAGTATTCAAGATTTCAGGGAAGTCTTATTTTACTCATGCATATCATCAATCAAGATAAAAGACATAGTATGCATAATCCCTTGATTACTAACTTTATGAATAAGCATAACCAATCATACCAAGTATACTTATATAAGGGATCCCAATACAAGGTAAGATTCTTAACATGACATAGGAAAACATACCTGGATTAGTATACCTACTTAGTTATGTACAACATAACTAAACAATCTCTTCAATGATTTAGAGATCCTGAGCTAGAACCTGCATGTCTCATAGGTTAAGCATAATATAATAAAGTCATACATACCTTGTAAGTAGAACAAATATTATGGATGAGTCTTTGTCTTCATGATGTCATGGTCATGGAACTTGATTTGTCTTTTGTGATGTACCTATATCTTGTTAGCAGACAACATCAACCTCACACAACACCATAATGCATTAGTACAATCATATAGCCCTAATCAATGAATGTCTTTGATCATTCACATGCATTCATATTGTTACTAGGGTGATAACACAATTCTAACATTAATCAATATTGTACTAGTAAATAATATGAAGACAAACACATCATGAACTTAATCAAGAATTAGATTTCAAGACATACCTGAACCTCCTTAAGTCATACCTGTCGAGACTTCTTGTAGTCTTCTTATGTAAGGCCTTAGCCTCAACTCCCCCCTGAAACTTGATCTGGAGCTTGATTAGGGTTTGCTAGAGAAACCCTAAAGATTCAAACTTTGACTTTCACACTTCTGAATCGATGAAAGAATATGTCTTGCTGAGCTGATCAAACTGGCATACTTCAATTTTGGAATCTCCAAAATTTGACCCCTCAAAATTGCCTTTGAAACTTCTGGATCTTCTAGACAGGATCCCGAACTAGGGTTTGATGAAGCCCACCCTTCTGCCCAAACAAAAGGTTTGATCCAAGGCTCTAAACTCTTATTTTTCTTAGGAGCTTCCAACCGTGGTTACAGACTTCAAAAATTCCAACTTTTGTTGAAGCCCTAATTTTCCATCTTTCCGATCAAAATCCCGAACTGGGGTTTGATCAAGCCCGGTCTTCCACCCAACCAAAAAATTCGATCTTGGTCTCTAAATTTCGATTTTCCTGAGTAGCATTCAGCCGTGGACTCCGATTCCAAAAATTCTAACTTTCTTCGAAACCCTAAATTCCAGAAGCCATGAATAAAGGTGCTCCAAAAATAATTCTGTTTTGACAGAAATATGCACCTGATTGTTTCTGCTATAAATCTGAAATTTTTGCTCCATAGGGTCTGAAACCCTTTTTCTGCAGTAGCCTGACCTTTCATCTTTCCATCCTGACAGGTCTGACCTCAATTGGGTTTTTTGAGAGAAAGTTATGCCAAGTGTCGCAACGTGACCTGTTTATGGGATAAAACAGGAGAGCGAACTTGTACAGCATGCCACGTGTCACTGTTTGAGCTTCGGCCTCTAAATTTTTTTTTTGAGATATCTCGACCTGTTATATTTCCATCCTGATAGGTCTGAACTCAATTGGACTCTCTGAGAGAGAGTTATGCCAAGTGTCGTAACGTGACCTGTTTATGGGATAAAACAAGAGAGTGCACTTGTACAGAGTGCCACGTGTCACTGGTTCACCTTCGGCCTCTGAAAAAGTTTTCGGAGATAGTACAGTCTGTGTACTACCTGTCACTTTTTACGAAATTTCCTTTGGATCTTCCTAGCCCAAGATATGACCTTTTTCCCAAGGTCACCTGATTTTGACTCAGATCTGGAAGAGGCAGAAACCCTATATTGTACAGATCATAAATCACAAAGTACAAAGAATTAGAGGTTTTCCTTTGGACACAAGGTACCTGGAGATTTAATCTTCTTCCTGTAACAATTTCAGATCCGAACACTTCGCCAAAACGGATTTATAGCGAAAGTGCTACGATGACTGGTTTTTGCTATGTAAAACCCTAACCTTCAAATTGTCGTAAGTAAAGCAAGTGTCGTTAGTGCCATACCTTGTCTTCCTTCAGGTCAGCTCTGATACCATGTTAAGATTTAATATGCTAAGACAGAAAATAGCAGCATTACATTCCATTTCACAATAATAGCATATACAGGATCACTGAAGAAACAACAAGCACAGCATAAACACAAGAGACAGAGATTTATCCTGGGAAACCCTCATGGGGTAGAAAACCCAGCAAAGCTTCCTCAATATAGATGACCAGAAATATACAAAGATGAAACCCTGAGACATGATCTCCTTCTCCACAATAGCAGACCTCTCCTCCACAAGTGCGCTATCCTCAAGTGAGTGAATGTGTGTATAATGAGGAACACACCTCCTCTATTTATACACTTCTCTGATATGTATTTTACACAATTACATGTAGGCTCGTATTTAACCATTAGGTTAAATACCCCATTATAACTGACTGGGCCGACCCCTCTAGGGTGGTCTAATAACCCTTTGACCCACATAACACATTTAGGGCCAACCCCCACTAGGGAAGTCTAATAACCCGAGTTACCACATTCCGACGGAGGAATAAACATCTCCGGATATACAATAAGATCTTCACGGAGGAATGAATCATCTCCGGAATAATAAAGTACAAATATAATATTCTTTGAAGTTACAATATCTCAACAGGATGCATGGATCAACTCAAAGAGGAAGAAGCAAGACTGCAACCCCAAATTGATTTAAGGAATAAGAAGGAGGAAACTTTATGGTACTGAAAATCTTGAGTTAGATGGCCAAGAGAAAAGGAAAGAAATACAAAATTCTTCCACCACTCCAAGGTCCAGCACAAGAATCACAACATAATTACCCGAGTCAAATATATTCTTGAGGAAATATTAAATCAAAGCATGAGGACATGAGGGCAAATCTCATTGAATTTTATTAAAAAACCCTAATGGAACCTCTTGGAGAAAGGGAAGAAGCCATCACTAAAATTACTCAATATATTCCTAGCCTGGTCACCGACCAACTCCTTAAAGTGGTCACTATGGAATAAGTGGAGCAATTCATCATGGAGATTCCCAAAGGAAAATCACCAAGTCAAGACAGATTTACCATGAACTTTTTTCACTCTTGCTAGTCAATCATAAAATATGATGTTTGGGAAGTTGTGAAGGAATCCAAGAGACTAGCTGAAGTGTTGTTAGCTTTAAGCTCCACCTTCCTTACTTTAATCCCCAAGGAGGAAAGAGACAAAGACCCAAGTAAATTCAAAACAATATCTTTGTAATTTTATTTACAAGATCATTACAAAGGTAGTCGCTAACAGGTTGAAACCCCTTCTAACCAAGCTCATTTTAGTAGTACATATAAGGTATGTAGAGGGTAGGCATATTTTAGATGGAATTATTCTCTCTTATGAAATAATTCACTCCTTAAAACTACTAAGAAGCCTGGATTCTAGAATGTTGGTTAAACTTGATATGTTGAAAGCGTTCGATAAAATAAGTTGGCTCTACATCAAACACATTCTTCTTGAATTTGGATTTTCTACTCAATGGAGGAACTGGATAATGGCTCTTACTTCTTCCACTTTTTCTCAATCCTAATCAATTACCCACCCTCCAAAAACTTTACCCCCTCCCGGGGCATCGGGCAAGGGGACCCTCTTTCTCCCTTTCTCTTTATCCTTTGGCCGAAGGTCTAGTCAGTTCTCTCCAACTGGCGTTGGCAAGAAGTGAAATCAAGGGCATCAAAATTCATGGCAGCAATCTATCCTCTCCTCACTTGTAGTCATGGACGATACCATGCTAATGGGGAATCCCTTAGTCAGGGAATCCCAGGATTTGAAAAATATCCTCAATAACTTCATGGAGGCTTTAGGTACTTCTATCAATCATGGTAAATCCCCAAAAAATTCTTTAATGTACCATTATTTGTTTGGATTGATATTACTCGCCTCCTGTAGTTTCAACGGAGATCCCTTACGCCCAAATATATTGAAGCTCTTCTCCTTGAGAATCTCAAGAGAAATTCTTCTTGGGAGGACCTTCTATCCAAGATGGAGAAATGTTTGAATAATTGGGCTTTAAGATCTCTAAACTTGGCGAGTAGGCTAGTACTTTTAAAGTTTGTTTTGCAAGCCTTGCCCGTATATATTTTTTTCCATTTTGGCTGCCCCTAAGAAAATTTTAAAGGCAATGCTAGACATACAAAGAAAGCTTCTCTAGGGAGGCTCCAAAAATCATAGGAAATGGGTTGCGATTGCTTGGAACAAAGTTTGCAAGCCAAAAAACTAAGGAGGTCTAGGACTCCGAGACCCTGGAATTCAATGTCAAGCTCTGGGCGCCAAAATTTAGTGGAGATGGATGACAAACAGTGAGGCATTATGGAGTAAACTATGGAAGGAAAATTACGCCCTGGAAATAACAATTTAATATATAATCATGACAACTGGGGAAAAATCGGTTCCCTTATTTGGAGTATTATCCGAAAAAACAAGGAATTGGTTCAAAATCATCACTTTTGGGAGATCGGAGATCGTAAATCAATGCTATTCTATAAATATGCCTGGAAGCAACTTCCCCATTTGGTGGATTGAGCAAATTGGAAGCCTTTAACCCCTTTATTTTGATCCCAAAACAAAATTACAGTCGACCATTATTGGGATAATAGCAATTAGGAAGAGGAATGGTAGGTTTGGGCTCCTTTAGTGGCTGAAACAATCTCCTAGAGTGATCAACACATAGAAGCTCTCCGTAATGAGTTGCGAACCAAGAAAATCCCCAAACAATAGCATGGTTGAAACAAACTTCAATGGGATCATAAGGGAACGCCGTCGATTTCATTAAATTTGGACTTATTCATAGTATAAATTGGATTTTAAATATGGTTGCACCACATTTCTATGAGGATCGGTACTATAAAATAATACCCATTTGAGTTAACTTCCGTATTATACTATGAAATTTCATGGAAATGTTTCTTAACCTTATTAAAAATCCAATTTAGACTAGGAATAAGTCCAAATTTAATGAAATTGGGGTATAAATTTCTCAATAAAGGAGGCAGATAACATTCTCTTCAACCCAACAAATAAAACTAAGGAACCCATCTGGAATAAGGTTTGGGGACTGAACCTCTAGCCAAAAATATGCACCTTCTTATGGTTGGTTTTCATAGGTAGTTATCTTAATTGGGACTAGATCACCAAAAGAGGTTTTGAACGTCCTTCCAAGTGTTATCTCTATAATAACAACGTTGAAACTATGGAACACATTTTGAATTAATGTATTTTGGCGACATGTATTTTGGGATGAAGGAATGATTACCTTTAGACAAACTGACCGAGATGCGACTAATGTTCATAACACAATTGAACATTGGGGATGATCTAGTTTCACAACCCAATCCTCAATCTCATTTGGTAGCTATTCATAGATTTTCTAACATAGGAAATTTTGAAAAAAAGCAATCAATGAATATTTCAAGAAAAATAATGGATGATGGTTCAAATATGGAACAAAGTCAAGCAAGATATTAAGGAAACCATTATCTCTAAATCCCGAGCCAAGGAAGATTGGAACTATCAAGGAACTGAGTTACACATTTTGTAGGTACGGGGGTTAGATTCGATTCATCAATACCTCATCCAATTAGACGATGCCTTGGGCCTACAAGTCCATCCTCTTGGCAACCTCCCCCCTCAGGATTCCTTAAATTAAATTTTGATGGAGCTTCCAAAGGTAATCTGGGGCCTATAGGATTTGGAGGAGTCTTCAAGGATGACCATGGGAAAATTATATGGCTTTATGCAGGATTCTTGGGAAAGAACACAACAAAATTGCCGAATTGCAAGCTCTATCTCATGGAGCCCAAATCGCTCAAGGACAAGGATTTTCCAAATTAATAGCAAAAGGTGACTCCAAACTAATCCTTCATATGCTTTCTAAATTCTTATACGTTCCCCAATCAGTAAGGTCTTTATTAAATAGAAGTTGGAAGGATGCTTGGAAGGATGCTTGGAAGGTTTTCTAGAGCTTATCTCTTGGGACTTAGTCAACATTCCTTCGCATGTTAAAGGAATAACCCATAAGGTGGAAGATTTATTGGCAAACAAAGGAGTTAACAAGAGGGCATTGGTGTTGGACTGTAATCAAGCAGAGATAGCCTCTAACCCTCTAATGGTAAACTGCATCAACCTGGATTGTCAAGATAATATCCAAAACTCCCAATAGGATCTAAACATCCCAGATGGGGTGGCAGGGACACAACATGGTGGTGGGCATGCCATCTAGTTGGGACCCCCATAGCCATGGAATACAAAATGGGGTGTACTCCTCCCCCTATGGAAAATAATAAACGGGTGTGGGATATGGAATAAATGCGACGACGATGGGATGGTTAGGAATCAGTTAGGACTGTGGAATGTGGTAGAATGTAGGCCTTTTAACCTCATGATGGAAACAATGGTGGATTATGACGACAGAGATGTTGAAGATTGTAACTTCAGAAGATATTCTTATTGTATTTGTATTGTACTTCCTTCGGGAAGTATTCATATTGTATTTGATTATGTAAAAACCCTAAAAGAAATCATGTAAAATAGACAAGTCGGATTAGTGGGTAAACTGCCCCAAACAATGGGCAATCTGCCCCAAACAATGGGCAATCTGCCCCAAACAATGGGCAAAACTGCCCTAGTCAAGTTGGCCCAGTTAGGTAAAAAGGGCTAGTTTGTGACTAGTATAAATAGAGTGGTGCCTAGCTCATTTGGTGCATCACTCACTCAAGCAAGTTCACATGAGTAAAGGCAGAAGGACAAGTTCGCCTGGGAGAAAGGGTAGTTGCATTGAAGACATATTTTCTTAGGGTTTCTATTTTATCTTATTCTCGGGTTATTGTACGATATATATATATTTTTTTAACGCAAATGGATGAGATTTTTTTATTATATAAAAAGTGGAAATAACCGGAGATACACAGTGTAAGAGTAGGCCAACAGTAAACGACCTTAGCTCTACCATCATCTTAGTCCATTCTACAAAAAAAAGTCAGCAAACATAACCCTAGAAGTGATAACAGATTGCATAGTCTTCCTGGGAGATTACAGACATGGGCTTTTAAACATAATGCCGACTACTAATCTAGAAATTACATACAGACATCCATAACGACATACACTAGATAATTAGCTTCATAAAGACTGAGAAAAAGAGACCCAAAAATCAAACAGGTACCGGTCTGCAAACAGAAGTCAAAGCTCTGCTTCCTTGCCACCGTTGTTCAGCATTTCCTGCTTCAATTCTGTGATCTCGGCGCACATACAATCAACCTTCCCTTCAATCCTTCTGGAAATTATACGAACAACCCTGATTTGGGAAACCGAATTGCAGGGACATCCATTTTTCGAATTGCAGGCGCATCCATTTTCCATACTTTCCACTTTCTCCCTGAGCTTCATATTGCATTCGCGGGCCTCCAGACAAGCTGCCTGCTCCAAAGCTGTCATGCGCTGCAGCGCTTTCTTGGTCTCGTAATTTTCATTTTTTAAAACTCGAACTTGTGCATCCAAAATTGTCAAGTGATCATCTACCATGCAGGGGGAGGCTGATAAGCCCTGAATTTCATCAGAACCACCACCTACGAACGCAGCACCCAGAACATGCTCGCTACTTTGCACAGAAGCCGTACCTTCCAGACCCCTTGGCATTGTATGGGAACGCTTTCTGTAATCCAAGATGACACCACCACCAAAGAACGCAGAACCCATAGCCTGCTCGCTTCTCTGCACATAATTCATGCCATCCTGACCCCCTGGCCATGTGGGGAAACGCTTTCTGTAATCCGGTATGACGCCGCCATGATTCAGAATAGTTTTCATGCGAAGGGGATAATTCAGACCAGAGTTTTCCATCGTTGCAGGCACAATGAAACTGATGTGTTGCAAGCCTTCACAATGATCATCGTAATATAGCCTGGAGCCTCGAAATTCGCTCGAATAGATTGTTTGCATGCTTCCCATGTGGAAGCCATGTGATTCAATCGTGCGAACGTCCCTCCCATCAAGGCCCCAAAGTGGGTTCCAAACTATAGCATAAAAAATTGAGGAGAGATTTTACTGTGGGAAGAAATATCCAGGACTCCAACCCGAAAAAGGACGATTATCCAAAGTTGTTAACATGCTGATACTAACCCAAGGAAGGTATTAATAAAGACAAGGGATCCAGACCTTGTTTTTCATCTTTTGATTACTAACTAGAACGCCATGATCTAGTTTAGCTCCATCGTTTGCCATCGCATCTGCCGCTTGGTTATTTGTTCTCATGACGTGAAGGAAGCTAATATTTTTGAATTCACTAACAAGGCACTTAAGGAGACCGTGAATTTTGGATGAAGGGCTCTTTCTGTTCAAGATCAAATTCCTTGCCTCCATGATGACCAACATTGAATCTCCACAAACTGCCAATTCAGTGATGCCTTCCTCCCTGGCAATCTCCAGACCTTTTGTAAGAGCTAACCATTCTGCACTATTGTTTGTTTTTCTACCTATTCCCCAAGCGTAGTCTTTCTGCTTATTTCCGTCGGAGTCGTAGAGAACTCCAATCGCACTTTCTAGCCTAGGGGTTATTGTACGATATTGACATTGTACTTTCTGATGAATCTATATTGAAGAAGTTTTGCTGGGTTTTTCCCGTGAAAGGGTTTTCCCAAGGTAAATCTTTGTGTTCTCTTGTTATGTTGTGCTTGTTTATCTTTCAGTGATCCTATTGTTTATGGTTATTGTCATAATAATGAATATTTGTTTGAAGATCTAACATAACCATACTAGAAGTATCAAAATTCTAACATATTTTCAGAGCTAGCCTGAAAGAAGACCTTGTGCAACAAAAACTATCGGAAATGAAAACTAGGGTTTCCTATTCCGAGCACTTCCCACCATAGATCAAATTCAAAACGAGGTCAATCTAATTCACCCTAGGAGGGTGCATCTTCCTGTGGAGGCAAATTCCAAATCCGAGAATTTTCAAATTTTGACCTAATTCTGCAGAAACTGCAGCAACCACATAAATTAGGGTTTCCAAGTTTTGGAAGTTCTGTCCACATCTTTGAAAGAAAAGGACCTTTGCTCAACTCGCCTTAGGCAGGTGCATCTCTCTCTCCATTAGTTTTTCAAGACTCCGAAGTTGAAAAATTAGGGTTTCTCTAGAAAACCCTAGGTCATCTAGAAGTCAGATCTCAAAAGACATTGAAGCAAGCACTTGATTGGGAGCATCTCATTTGGTAAGTCATACTATCCTTATTTGCATTTGAGGTTCTCATTTTTATCAAGAGGACAAACAATACCAAGCTTGAGGATAAGCTTGAAGGAGCAGATAACTTTCGTGCCTAGAAGTATAGAGTGATGCTCGTTCTAGAAGAGAATAAGTTGGACAACTATGTCAAAGAAGAATTTGAGGAGCTAGAGGGAGATGAAGACAAAGCTAAACACAATAAGAACTTGGTTAAGGCCAAGAGGATCATTGTTGACTCCATCAAGGATCAGTTGATCCCCCATATCTCATCTTTGAAGACTCCTAAAGAGATGTTCGATGCATTGAAGAGGTTATTCGAAGGGAATAACATTAACAGAAAGATGACCTTGAGAACTCAACTCAAGGGTGTAAAGATGCTGAGCTCAGAAAGTATTCAATCTTATTTCACAAGGGTCTCTCAAATCAAATAACAAATGGAAGCTATTGGAGATCATGTTGAAAGTACAGAATTGGTGATGACTACATTGAATGGTCTCTCAAGATCATGGGAAGCATACATTCAAGGAATATGTTCTACAAGGAAGCTCATCAATTTCAGTAGGCTTTGGGAAAGTTGTGCTCAGGAAGAAACCAGAATTGAAGCCATAGAAGAAAAGTTGGGAGAAGATGATAACCAAGCCTTGGCATCTCATGCAAAGAGGAGCAAGAAAGAAGATCACTCTCACAAGTCTAGAAGATTCCACAAGAATCAAAGACCTCCTAGAGACTACTAAAACTTCAAATGTTACAATTGCGATGAAATGGGACACATTGCAAGAAATTGCCCCAAGAAGAAAGGAAACAAAAAGAAAGGAAATAAGAAGAAACATCATGCTCATGCTGCAGAAGTTGACGAACTTGTTAAGAAGAAAGCAAGGCAATATTCCTCAAGTGATGAAGAATATGTCTTGAACTTTTGATGATGCAATAGTAATTGGAGAGCAAGAGGGAGGCTTGTACAAATTAAAAGGCTAATTGGATCAATCATTGGTTCATGACACTAGGGAACCAAGTGATCTATGGCACAGAAGGCTTGCACATATACACTACAAGGATTTACTGACAAGTCTACCCACTATCCAGACAAAACATGAAGGCATATGCAAAGGATGTGCACGAGGCAAGAACGTGAAGAGTTTGTTTTCAAGAAGTGATAACAAAGCGAAGGAGATCTTGAATCCAGTACATGAGAACCAAGGATGAAGACTTCAGAAAGTTCCAGACTAGACGAAGAAGAAGATCAAGGTCTTCAGAATTGGATGATGGAGCAAAGTACGCTTCCAGAAACTCCAGTAGCTTTTGCAAGGAGGCAGAAACCAAGAGGGAGCCTACAAAACACATGAAAGATACGTATTCACTGTCATTTGAATTCCTAATTATTTTTGAAGGATATTGTTCATAACAGTTACATGCAGATATGTGATGCAATTTTATTTTATGCACTTATATATGACTAAGATTGACTAGCAATAGGCTCATGTAGTGCATGGTATGGTTAAGTGGACTATAGTGCTATACAACATCTCATGAGTCCTAGATGGAGCTAGTCTAGGATGAAACCTCTTTGCTAAAATATCGAGAGCAGTGCATGCTCTTAATAGTATGCTCTGGTAGAGATGGAAGGCATCTAGATAGTTACCGTGTGTATACGTGATATGGATGAGTGTTGTGCTGAAGCATTGGCTAAGATGCATTGGTTACATGACTGTGTACATTATGGATAAGAAGTTGTCATTACATGGAATGTTGCTAATCATATGCCAGAATTTGACTTGTAGGAAATATCGTGTGCAATGACCTACAAGAGAAGGATGATAATTGTTTAGAAGATTTACAAATTCAAGGATACTACAAAAGTATAAGGCAAGGTTCACGGTTTATCTCAGAAAGAGGGAGTCGATCATGACGAGATGTTTTGCTCCTGTATAAAGATACACTTCGATTAGAGCTATACTTGTGATAGCTGTAGTGATGAAGTGGAAGGTGCACCAGATGGACGTGAAGAGTGAATTCATGGACGACGTAGTAGAAGAGGAAGTGTATGTGGAGCAACCACTAGGATTTGAGACACATGACAGACAGACACATGTGCGCAAATTGAAGAAGGTCTTGTACGGTTTGAAACAGGCACCCAGGACATGGTGTGGCAGAATCTAGAAGAGATTTTCCTTAGCTAAGGAAATATGCAGAAAAGATCTTGAAGAGATTCGGGATGATGGATTGCAAGGCCATGGCCACACCTATGGCATATAATCTAAAGTTGTTGTGTGATACTTCTTTAGAATTAGTGGATGCCACGGTCTACAGGAAGATGATTGGTTCGTTGATGTACTTAACGAACACAAGACTGGATATATGCTTTGCAGTGAACACATTGAGTCAATGCATGCTAGATCCGAGACATGTTCACCTGATTGTGACAAAGCACCTGTTGAGGTACCTGAGGGGTATGATTGATTATGTACTCAGATATGTGTCAGATCAGAAGATTGACTTGCAGGGTTATGTTGATGCGGATTGGGATGGTAGTGTCACAAATAGAAAGAGCACATCAGGGTGTTTCTTCAGTTTGGGATCAAGTATGATCTCATGGTTCAATGGGAAGCAGACGAGTGTGGCACTCAACAAAGTACATGGCAGCTTGTTTGGCAAGATGCGAGGGATTGTGGCTTCAGAAGCTGCTTGCAGGATTGTTTGATCTCAAGTTAGAGGCGACTTGTATCTTTTGTGACAACCAGAGTTGTGTGAAGTTGTCTAAGAACCCAATGTTTCATGACAAGTCGAAGCACATCGAGATCATGTATCACTATATCAGGGATATGGTGCAGAGAGGAGTAGTGAGGCTCCAATATATAGTGACAGAGGAGCAGATAGCCGATGTGTTGACTAAGCCTTTGTTGAGACTGAAGTTTGAGTACTTCAAGGACAAGCTTGGAGTGGTTTAGATCAAGGTTCCTTGAAAGAGGGAGGGATGAGTAACATAACATGTGTGAGACGCTGGTAGTCACATAGTGACATAATTGAGCTCTTGGGCGTGTCTCCACTTGAGATGTGAGGTTGTAGCGGGTAGTCACGGGTTAAGTGATGTAATTGAGTCTCCTGGAATACACTCATGGGGTTGTAGCAGGTAGTCACAGGTTATGTGACATAATTGAGTCTCCTGGACTACACCTATGAGGATGCAGTAGGTAGTCACTGTTAGAAAAATAGGATCACAGAGCAATAACAATAAACAAGATGCAAATATAAATTACACAAACACATTACAAGAGAGACACCAATATAACGTGGTTCACCCAAGATGGGCTACGTCCACACAGAAATTTCCAGTCCTTATTATTATACCATCCAACAAATGAAGGGATACAACTCGCAACACATCCACTGCAACTTCCTCTTCACTCTCTCTCAGTCTCTCTTACACGATCTCATAGATCTTTACAATGCTACAATACATTACACAACCGTCACAACCGTATTACAATGTCTTCCTTTTAAAGGATAAATACCATGGGAAATACCACGTGCTACCCAAAACTATGGGCCCATAATCTGTTGACAAAAAAAAAACCCATAACAAAAAGACCCCCCTGTGGCACATGCTGGGATCATAACCAAACCTGGGGTACAAACACGGCTGAAACAACATCATCTATGAAACTGGAAGATCAGGCTCCACAACCAACAGTCACTACATGTGACGTAATTGAGTCTCCTGACTGCTATGCTATGTTGGACAACACACATGTGCGAAGACACAGGTTTCATACCTGGGTTGTTCTGCACATGAGGTGACATGGTAGTGGGTATTCACTGGGTATGTGACGTAATTGAGTCTCCTAGGCTACACTCACAGAGTTGTGTCATCCCGATGATGAGATGTGACGCGGTAGCAGGTAGTCACTCTGTGTGACATAATTGAGACTCCTAGGATACACTCACGAGATGATTTGGACACGTGGTGAGGTAACGCAGGTGGTCGCGGTGTGCGACATAATGTACAATCTTGGGTTGGACCCACCAGATGGCTTGCTCGTTCATAATACAGGGTGAGGTAATGCAGGTGGCCGCAGTGTGCGATGTAATGGACGCACCTATGTTGGACCCACTAGATGGTTCAAAACTTCTAGTAATGTATAGATTCGAGAGAGATGTCAAAAGTCAATGGTCAGAGTATAGAGTTGCAGTAGTAGTGATGATGATGATAGCGCTGGAAGAATACCTTCCTTGTTAAGAGGGAGTGTTGAAGAATGTAACTTCAAAAGATATTTTTATTGTATTTCCTTTGGGAAATATTCATATTGTATTTGATTATGTAAAAACCCTAAAAGAAATCATATAAAATAGACAAGTCGACTCACTGGGTAAACTACCCCAAACAATGGGCAGTCTGCTCCAAACAATGGGAAAAAGTGCCCCAGTTAGGAAAAGTCAAGTCGGCCCAGTTAGGTAAAAAGGGCCAGTTTGTGACTAGTATAAATAGAGTGGGGCCTAGCTCATTTGGTACATCACTCACTCAAGCAAGTTCGCATGAGTAAAGGCAGAAGGACAAGTCCGCTTGGGAGAAAGAGTAGCTGCATTGAAGACATCTTTTCTTGGGGTTTCTATTTTATCATATTCTTGGGTTATTGTACGAGATTGACATTGTACTTTCTGACGAATCTATATTGAAGAAGTTTTGTTGGGTTTTTCCCGTGAAAGGGTTTTCCCAGGGTAAATCTTTGTGTTCTCTTGTTATGCTGTGCTTGTCTATCTTTCAGTGATCCTATTGTTTATGGTTATTGTGATAATAATGCAAATTGTTTGAAGATCTAACATAACCATCTTGGAAGTATCAAAATTCTAACAAGAGAGTGGATCTAGAACTCGATTTAATGAGTGAATATCAAGCGGAAAATACATCCTTTTGGGGAAAAGTCAACTCAAGCACTCCTCAATTTTATGGGTAAGTTTGATATCCCTCCATTCTATTTGTTAAGTTGGAATTGTAGCTTAGTTTATTGTTCTATTGAGTCAAGGATAGAACTGCCTTTCGTGGAAGCATCTCAATCTTCATATTGGGAAATATAATGTGAGAGCATCCCTAGTTTAGCAATAATTATTCGTGGTGTGGCCAAGGGGCTGTCTTTCTCCTTGCTCGAATTCCTATAGAGGTGTTTCATAGGGCTGTTTGTTGCATTGATTCCTGGGTGAAAGACACAAGTCAACAGAGGCACAAGTGGTAGGAGAATTACTCTGTGACTATGGCTGGTCGAGGCAAAGGCTACCAAACCCAAAGTGGTCGAAAGTAAGTCTCCCAAACTCATGTTCAACAGTAAGTGGGGGAGGCTCGCAACATTTATCTCGAGTAGATACTTGGTCAAGTACGAGACAAGCTATCCCGAGCAGAAATTCGAGTGAAGATTGAGACGGAGGGAAAGTTAATGCATACGAGATTGTCAAAGAGATGAAACCCAGGGCCAAAGACTCGGGCTATACCAAGTCAAGGGAGACCAAATATTACAATACACTGACACTTTACTGACTCATTAAATCTCTGTTAGGAAAAACTTTGTTGGAAAGTCAGGAGGTAAGAAATGAAGGCCACTTCAAATGGATGACATCCAAGCCCATCTCAGGTAGGTCATGGATAGACAAAATCATATCTACAAGGCATTGACAGGATGGATCTAACTACACCTGATTTACCCCTGCCCCTGCTTCAGGTCCTGCATCAACTTCAGAGTCCTCGCATGGTCAGGAGGTGCCATATGTCTCCATTTCTTATGATGAAAACACATATTACCTTTCTTTATTTGGGTTTTAGTTTTCTGGTTAATACTTATCTTGTGTATAATCCAAGCTTAGTAGTCAAACATAGTCATAAGGATAGTTTTGTTATAGTGACTGCAATACTTTTGCTTTTTGGTCTGAGACACTCTGAGACATTTATAACACCTGATGATCAATAGTCTTTTTATCTCTAGTATGGACTCCCTTGGGGCAAACCCTTTTTGAAACCGTTGTACTTATCTGTATGAAGTAATACAATTAGAAGAACTTACAAAAAAAATGTTAATTATGAACATGGTGGAAATGAAATTATTAAAGTTATTATGATTTTGGTAAGAGGAGATTGTGAAAAGTAATTAAATTATAAAACTAAGTAAAGATGCGTGTTATATTATTAAGGGTGAGGCATGTTTAAACAAATGTTCTCCATTTTCAATTTATTTTATGAAACAAATTTATTAAAATGTTTTTATTATTAGAATAGTTAAGTTATTGATTTATTATAAAAATTATGAACACAATCTTATTTTAGAAATATTCATTTTTATTTTTTAAATTCTTGAAGTTGAAAAATTAATTTTGCTCACCTTTTTGGAAGTGCATAATCGTGTTGAGTCCAATAGCTTCCCAAATCTCATTAGATTTGAGATTTGGGGACCCTTCATTCTTCTTTCAAAATATTAAGGCACCCTTCAATGTATAAATATTGAGGGTTTGCATTTCTAAGTTTGAATTTTGATACACATGTATTTGATAAATGGTTGCACAGTTAATAGCCATGCTACCTTTGAAAGGTTGGGTCTAAAGAATGTAATTTCTTTCTAGAAAGGAATATAAATTCTGAACAATAGGGTTTTGTATATCTAGAAGGTTTTAGTGCAGGAGCCATGGAGATTAGGGTTTCAGTGCAACGACCATGGAGATACAGATCTTTTGGCTTTTGAGTTTCCTCTCCTGCCTTTTGGTTTGGTTTTGTTTTGAGTGCCTCTAGTAAGGGTATTGTTCTCTTTCAGCTATGTTTTGGGTTTGGCCCTGGGTATATATCGGATTTTGTTTTGGGTGTTTTTTCCTCTTGCTTATATTGTGAGGTACTCTGGGCATCATCCTCTTAGCTTCTGCATTTTGATGCAATCAGGGTTGTGATACGTCCCTCTACTTAGTTTTGTTGTTAATTTGTACGGTTTCTATTTGTGGATGGTCTGTGGGCTCTAATGGTGCTCAGTGGTACCCCGGGAGAAAGGTTACATCAAGTTGAAGCGCAAACCATCTAACTTGGTGCTTGGAGAATATGTATCCATGACCGATGTTCTCTCGCTCTCTGAAACAACTCTGGTGGGTCGTTTGGCAGGAAGAAATATGGGCCACAAAACCCTAAAGGAGTGGATTGTTTCTCATTGGTCTTATGTGCTTGATTACTCCCTAGATAGTTTTGTTATGGCAAAGGGGTGGGTGGGTGCCACTTTCAAGAATTCTAAGGATGTATCCACTATCTTGGCAGGGGTATGGTCCTAGGGATTGGTGGTGATGAAGCTGAAGCGTTGGACTCCTTTTTTTGATGCTAGGCATGAGAAAACATACGCTAGACCCTTGTAGGTTTTTCTACTTGGTTTCCCGCCTAAGCTATGGAACATTTTCTCTGTTGGGTAACGAATTGGGGACTTACATCAAAGCGAATATGAGCTTTTAGAGCACCGGGGTTTTGACATTGGCATGAATTCTGGTTAATATTGATACAAGGGATGGGTTGGCTACTGAGATCACCATCAAGAAAGGTGACCTGTCCTACATCCAAAAGTTGGACTATGCCGGAGTTCGCTTCCGATGCCTGAGATGTCACAGGTGTGGCCATCTGGTGAAATCCTTCTCCCTCCCTTTTCATCACTTTGCTGCTAGCCCTCCAGCAGTGCCTGCTTTATTTTAGCGTCTAGAAGAGGTCGGGGATATGGCACCTCCTCATTTGGCGACGGAAGTGGGCGGGGCAAAGGTTTCTTCTCTGCAAGAGTCGGAGCCCTCCTTTTTATCCTCTGGTCACCTCGAGGAATCTGTTGGGGTAGGGGCCGTGTCTGATGAGGCCGTTTTACCTGTTATTGGGTCTGCTTCCCTGGATTCTGTCGAGCCCTCGCTTCCATTGCAGGGATACATTGTTAATGAGGACCCTAGAGTGCTAGGGTCTGGGACCATTATGGAATTGACGACCCATACATCTGCTGGGGATTATGTATCTTGTTTAGACTCAGAACCGGTTGCAGTTCCGCCAGACAGTTGTGTAATAGCTAGTATTCTTCTCGATATGGATCTGGTAGTGTCTCTTGAAACCGCAGAGCATTTTCTTGGAGAGACGGATCCTTTGGTACAACATTGCTATCATCTTTGGCTCTTGCAAGGGATCGAATGGGTCAATAAGTTAGGCGAACAATATTCAGCTTACTGCACGGCATTTAATGTAGCTGCAGCAGTCATGTTGACCGTTGGATTTCAAGTAGCAATGGTTAACATGTCTGCTGCAGCTGCATTAAATGGTCTGCAGTAGGCTGAATATTGTTCAGCAACAAGTTAAGGCTGGTCGTAATAGTTTTTTGAAGGTTTCTCATCATGCTCGACTTTCTCGAGCACAACCTATTTGATAGTGGTTAACATGTCTGCTGCAGCTGCATTAAATAGTTTGTAGTAGACTGAATATTGTTCAGCAACAAGTTAAGGCTGGTCGTAATAGTTTTTTGAAGGTTTCTCATCATGCTCGGCTCTCTGGAGCACAACCTATTTGATAGTGGTTGTAATTGGGGATCTTCTATCTCCTAGGTTAAAAACAAACTAAAACGCCTCGTTTTTTAATCAATTCCAGTCTAAATCTGATCTAAAATTACAATTTCGATAAAAATGCGTGATTTTAAAACTACCAAATGTTATAATACCATTTCCTTTATATGCTCATTGCAATGTTCAATAATTAAAATAAATTACAAAAGTTAAATTCTTGTATACATATGTATTTTAAAAAAAGAGTTTGAATATATTTATTTTGATATGTGATAAATTTTTACAAAATTTGATACTAAAACCAATTATGAACTAAAATTTAAAGATAAAAGAGAATTTTGATAAAAGAGAATTTTGAAGATATTTCCTTTGTTCATGTCTATAGAGAGTTCAATGCCACTCTTGATTAGTTATCAAAAGAATCACTGAAAATGTGAGGTACAACTTTATGGGTTTGTGTTCAAAGGATAGGTTTAAATATTAATTTAAAAAAAAAAACTATGTTCTAATTAGGGGTTTATTACTTACTTATTTGTTGTTATGATATAGTTTTCAACATAGAACTTTAGAGCGAACAATAAAATGAAAATGTCATTTGTTTGAAGGTTATCATTAAAAAGTCCTTGAAAATTAAAATAAATGGATATATGATAGATATAATTTTTGAAATGATATTTTTTGAGTTTGTAAAAATTAATATGATATATTTATTATGATTTTAAAATTGAAATATTAAATATAAAAATATTTTTCATAAAAAATATGATCATTTCTTCACATTCATTAAAATTAATTGTTTGAATTTGAAATATGAATCGAAACCAATAATTGTGAATTTCAAAGTAATATTTGAATATTTATATATAAAAGGTAACAGAATGTGGAATCTTAATGTTGATTTTTTTTTTAAAGTCGCATTAGAAGAAATTGTGAATCACTATAAGATACATTGTTGCAATTGAGGAGGTGGTGGCATTCTGGTAAGTGTGATGGAGAACCTATTTAAACTATCTTATGTATTGATCTTTTTCTAACGCGAGAATGTGAATCACACTCCAAGATACATCATTGCAGTTGAGGAGGTGGCATCACCTTAGTAAGTGTGATGGATAACCATATTACTAACACACTGCACAACTCACGGTTAGTGAACATCAATGGGGATCAAATGGTATGTGGACTTTTTTGGTGGCAGTCTTTTAATGTCCATCACCAAAAGTGAAATTCTTGACATCAAAAGTGAAATTGGTGACAGACCTTTAATCGCTGTCACCAAAATGCGGATTGCATAACCAAGATTGATGACGACGAATAATCTCTACGAATCTAGGAATTTTGGAGATCAACCTCCATCCCACCAACAAATGTGGAGAGATAGGTGTTATTGTAACACTTATGGGCGAAACAATTAAATTTTCTTCGTCAAGTTGTACTATGTGAAACCACCTTATAGTATTCAATCAATTTCCGTATGAAACATTTTATTATAAAAAATTATGAAGATATTTTATCACCAAAAATTGTAAAGTTATGACAACTTAAAATATATGGAGGGACTTGAACTGCAATATACATTCATTTTCCTCCCTATAAAGAAATGTATTTTTTTTGTTTGCTAGTTCGTTCATAACTTGCAAGACTAGCATGTGGTCTAAGAAACCGCGACCCAGGGGCATCTAAGCCGTCAAAATCACCCGGGGATCGCACCTGACTTGGGCCACACCAACCCTTTTGGATTTTTTAAGTGTCTCATCTCGGCTACCTTGTGGAGTTCGAACTCGGGTTGCCATGCATAATGAGGTCCGTCGAAACCAACTGTGCTAGCGAGATTTCACTTTAAATTTTGAAGAACATGATAGTGAGATTTGATCCACTTATGTGTGCACAAGTCATAAGATCATTTAATACAATATATTTAGGTGCAACCACATGTTTCGCCACTACCCCAAGGTGACCCCATAGCTTTAAGCTAAGCCCTCACAGGAATTGAACGTTGCCTACTGATGAAAAAATCCTCGCTCTTTACCTTTGGATCCAAAGCCTTTAAACCTATAAAGAAATATATTAATAATTAGATGAGTAATTAAAATATATGAAAGAATTTGATTCTCAATATATATTAATTTCCCTTTTGTTAAAAAATGTATTAACTATGAGATTAGCAATTAAAAAATTTATTTTATTTATATGTTGATTATTCAACGTATTAACTATGAGAAGAGCAATTTAAAAAATTATTTTATTTATATGTTGATTATTCAAAACTATACACAACACTGATATAATTAAATTTGATAATTAAAATGTAGAATAATAAAATTCGATTAATTAATTTAAAAACAACTGAAACATATTTTGAATTAGAAAATGTATTGACTCTGAGATGGGCAATTCAGAAATTTATTTTAATAATATGTTGATTTTTCAAATTGATATAAATTTGATAATTAAAAAGTAAAATAATCAAGTTTAATTAATTAATTAAAAAACCAATGAAACATACTTTAATTAATTCAAATAAAAACAATAAAAAATGTATTTTTTATAAATTTAAAAATAGTTATTAAAAAACATAACACTTTAAGTTAAATTAAAATATTTCTCTCTCACACACACATATATATCTATATATATATATATTCCCAAAAAATTATATTTGATATTTCTATATAAATCAAAATATACCTACTAGTATTATGTTTGAAGAAAAACCTTGGTCTTCTTCTTGTTATTATTTATTCTAAAAAAATAAAAAATAATAATTAATGTTTATGACAGATTTTTCTTTATATTCTTGCTAGTCAAGTTAAATTATATTTAGATAAAATGTAACTTTTTGTTTTCTCGAAAAAAAAGTTACATTTAGATAAACACCCAGATCAATGAAAACTATAAAGAGCTAGAAGTCTACTCAAGTCTACATCTTAAGATTAGCAGACATAATTTCAAGTAAGATTGAATTCCATCACAAGAAGGAATTCAATGCTTCCGACTTCTTTCAATTGTAGGTTACCTGCAGGTAGCAAAAGAGCCTTGCGAATGTAGGGTACCTGCACGTAGCAAAAGAGCCTTGCGAATGTAGGGTGCCTGTAGGTAGCAAAAGAGCATTTTTTGATAAAAGATCTGTCTAGGAGTTAAATTCCCTATAGATGTGTTTATATAAGATAAATTGAAGCTTGCTTCAGCCTCCTTAACCTGTAAAATAGAGTAGCTAGAACAAAGCTGATCGTTACATCAATCTCACACAAATTTGGAGTCTCCAAAAACCTGTAATGCTTTTATACCCTTGTCGCTAGAAATTCTCAAAAGCAACCAAAGTGCCATAATTTATGCTCATTCAATTGATCCCTCGCCCGATCCATATTTAAAACGAATGAAATGAGAAAGATTAAAGTGGACAAGACCCCATCCCCACAATGCCCCGAGATGTCTTGTATGGCTCCGTCGAAAAGGCCCGAAGCTAAACTTTGATTGATCTCAAGCTGTTTGATGATTCTTTGAGTGGTGGTGAATTGGGGAAAGTTAAACTCTTTGAATTCCAACATAATACGATGAGACACCTGAACTAACTCACAAATTTTGTCCTTGAAAAACATATTGTTTCTGACTTGCCAGAGACCCCATATTACAAAACAAGGGAGATGCAAGAAATTACCACCAACGTGTGTTTTGACCAATATCCTGGACAGTTTCACATCCTTCGAATATCTTTCCAAACCACCCATGTGAAAGAACATGAATCAAACAGGCGATCCACTGATTTTGAGTCTAATTTGCACAGCTGCAGCAGTTTGGACTGTAATATCCCTCATTTTGACCCTTAGGATATTTTGGCTGTAATGTTAATATTGTATGTGTGTGATGTATGATTCCTAGCGTGGAGCTCAAGGCCAAGGCCCCACTAGTGAATGCTCGGCCTTGAAGAGGCAAGTATTTGGTATTAGGGTAACCATGTGCTAAGTAAGCCATGGAAAATGTAAATGATGTAAATGATACCATGTAAATAAAAATACCAAGGAATGGCTATGGCTGCAACTAAATGAGGGGGAACTATGTATCCACTAGGGAGTGGTGAGGGGGTGTGGGATGGAACCCTAGGTTGCCATATGTCACCTATAGAACCCCTTTGCCTATCCTAGCTGCCATTGAATGCCGCTATAAGGAGGTGGGTGAAGACCTCTGTTCATGAGGACGATGGAGTATGGGACTACCTTGAAATTCGTAAGGCAAGGTATGGGGCTCTGTCTTGCTTGTCCCATAAGCCAACCTACCTTGTGGAGGACATATTCCTCATTCCCGGACCTTGGTTGAGGATACAAGCATCGGTTGAAACCATATGCACACCCAATAGACTGAGTAGAGAGGAAGAAAACCAAAAAACACGATCTTGAGTAAGGCCGCGAATTACAGAGCCAAAGATGCACAAAGAATTGCGTGGGAAAGGAAAACCGTGGATAGGATCCGTAGACCCAAAACTTGGTGCATTTTGGAGAGAGTTAGATGCTCGAAATCCTTGAGGAAACCCATGAGAAACCCAACTCTGTTAGCTCGAAATCATGGATGCGGGACAGAGCTTCGATGGTAACACGGAAGAGATCCGAGTGTGGATTGCAGTGGGAAGAATCCAAGAGGGTTTGGACGACATGGTAGAGCCAGAGAGGGATCATTTACCTTGATCTAATAGTTAGGACCAACCATACCTTCCTAGTTCAGTGCTAAGGGAAGGGACGCCCTAGGGGTTGTGCAACAGAGAAGGGAACCTTACTTAGGCTGAGAGTGGAGGGGATGGGGGTTCCTTAATTGCATGAGGTCATTGGGATATTCCTATAGCTCCGTGGATGAGTTTATTGACCTAGAAAACCCTTACCTTCCTCCCCATTTGCTTGACAAACCAACTGTTTGCTGGATGCCCTGAAGGACCATGCTTAAGGCTGTGAGTGATCTTGTTTAGTCCCTCCTTAGTGGATACATAGCCCTAGCTCGGGGGTGGTCTCTGAGTGCTGAAATAGTACAGGATGGGAAGAGATCTACAATTGGGTTGGAACGATGCATTCCATAGCCAGTTTGCTTGGAAGTTTCAATAAAGAGATAAGTGTTCCTTGTGCCTTGAATGGTGTCTATTCTACATCTGTGCATGTGTTATATTTATGTCAGAATGAATGATTTGATCCAAATGAGTGATAGGGATGAATTCCTATGCATTATGTTCTCATTCTGTTGTGCATGTCATTGCCATACTTCTGCACCTTTGCATTTTTTATATCATGTTAGCACTCATATGTATTTAGGCTTGAGGAGTAGGGATAAGTCTCATCATGTTAGATCACCAATCTGCCCGGGGAGAATAGGTGGATGTATTCAATTCTATGTGTGTGGATAATGCTTCATCCTCCTGTGTTCATTGGTGCATGAATCTGCATACAAGTGTGACTTATTATGCTTATGCACATTGCATTTCCATGGGTGTAATGTCTTTAAATTATCCATTGAGGAATTAGGGCTAAGTCTGGCAAGTGTGCAGGATACTCTAGCCAGGACTTAGGAGAGGAATAAACACCCTTGTGGAACAGATGAAGGGGAGAGGACAGGGCATAATGGAGCAGAGCTTCTTCACAGAGTGGTAAAGAGGCATAGATGCGGCTTAAGGTCATATTTTGGAGTGGAATAAGGGCAGGACCAAAGTCCTCAGGTGTGGATGAAGACCCTGTAGCTGCATAGTGCTCTCCAAGAGATTTCCAATGGTACCATACTTGTCCAATTTGGTCTAAGGACAAGGAAGTTATCAGGTTAGGAAGTTGGCTGTGACAGGGCATGGACATCTTCCGACTTTCCGCATCCACATTGCGGACTGCGGAAGTCGGGGGCGCAGTTTTGCAACACTAGGTGTTTTGGTACTCCGCATTTCTGACTTCCGCACTACGGAACGCTGAATTCGGGGGCGCATTTTTGTCGCGCCGAGCGTTTTGGCACTCCACATTTCTGACTTCCGCACTGCGGAATTCAGAAGTTAGGGCCACACTTCTACAACGCCGGGCATTGTGGCGCTCCACATTTCCGACTTCCGCACCGTGGAATGTGGAAGTTGGGGATGCACTTCTACAGCGTTGGGAATTTGGGTGCTCTGATTTTCGATGTCTGCACCGCGGATCTCAGAGGAGAGTTTTTCGTCGGGGTTGTAATTTGCAGTCCGACTTCCGATTGCGGCTTGCAGATTGAAGATTAGTGCGGGTGCAGAGTTGCGGAACGTTTGGAATGCTTGGAAAAAGAGAAAAAAATTTAGCAGGTGGATTCAAGGTTTGTCTCCCATCGCCTTTGAAGAGCACTGAGGTGATTAGGGACGTGACAATTGATATCAGATCCCAAGTTACATCACTAGGGCTGCTTTGGGCCAAAGCATGAGTTATAGGCATAGAGATGCCATGAATTTGGACCACGCTATGATGGAGAATTGGAGAGGGATAATTCCTCAACTCTTCTCTTGTTTTTATATTTATATTTATGAGTTATATATATATATGAAATTGTGGATAGGAGTGTTGAAAATGCAAGTGATTAGATAGTTGAAATACTTATGCACTAATGGGCATATTGCTAGATATTGCATAATGCATGTATATGATGTTGCATGTTGGTAAAGCTAGTGAGGTTTACTTATGCAATGAGCCACTTAAGTTAATAAGTGTTGTTGATAATCACTATTGATGTTGGTTGGTTGTAGGACCAAAGATAACATAAGCATGGCTAAACATGTACATGATGTTGTTGCACATGACCAACAACATTACGAAGAAATGATGGTGCAACAAATTTGTGATCAAGAGGTTGGTGGAAGGATGGTGTAGTCCTTTGCAAGAGGCAAATTGATTAGGTAACATCAAAGATGTTAATGGGATCCATGCAGGTAATGGTTATTCATGTTAATTGTATAAGGGTTGAATAGGGATTGGGTAAGAGTCCCTTGAACCATATTTTAATCACCATAAAATGGTATGCATGTAAGGTTGAATACATCCATGTTAATGTCATATCACCATGGTATGGTGAGGTATGGGGTAGTAAGGGAAATGAACCTTCTACCATGTGTCTGTTTAAATGTTAGAATGCATTCATATGAAATTATATCATGACATATGTATAGCAATGCAGGAGGAATCAACAAAACCAATCCCAACCTACCCTCCCAGGATTTAGACTGGTTCCAAATCGGGTAGAACCTCCGAACTTAGCAGAATCAACTAAGTCTTTCTCCAAATAGTCATTGAAGGGCGGATTTCAAACTGGTGGTGAGTTGGACTTCATAAAAATTACGGTTCTCACCTAGAGGCTAAGAATCGAGCAAGTGTGCCTTTCGAAATTACTTTGGATCGTCGGATCGGAAGCAGGCCAGATCAACGGTGGACTTGAATCGGATTAGGATGAATTTGATGGAGATTTCGCATCTATTCTAGCCATTAACCCCCGAAATCTTTCTTCGGTGAAATGTTGTACGAGCCGTTGATCATTTGGCGGCTTTCCTCGTCCATTGATCTGTGATCAATGAGGGACGTTCACTTTGGAATTTCACGGATCTAAATCCCACACACTTCACTCAGCGAAATCCTTTCTCCGCCGTCGATCTCCTTACTTCGATTTGGATCATCCAAACTCTGTGGAATGACCAAACCAAATCCCTGTGACTGTGCATTGATTGATCAGAGAATCGATCAATCAATATCCTTGACACTGGACTTGATATCCTTTGTTAAACCTGCACATCACCTCTTAGATATAATAGAACTTCAATTTGACTTCACAGGCTCGTCCTAGTCCAACCATACGCTTCACCTGCAACTTCATAGGCGAAGGAGCTTCGATCCTTTCAATGATCGATGACCTAAGAGTTCTCAAAGAAAGAGCATGATTGCATGAAGGTAGTCCGGTTTGATGGGCCACAAGAATGCTCTGTTGGTAGGACATAGTTGCATAAAATAATATGGACGTGAAGCAATGAATATTGGAAATTTTAGTTAAATTGCATGGATGATGTGATTGTATCTTGCAGTTCTATTGTGATGATGATGCATATAAAGTAAGTATAGGTATAAACATATATTCCCTTGCATTTGAATTATGGAGTGTTATAATTCTGAAAAACATTTCAATGACTGTTGCAACAATGAAATATTACATGCATGAAAACTTACAAGTGTTTGGCTGATTGTAATTTTCAGATTTCAGGTAGAAATGTCTTGGGAATGGCTATGTGGGTAAGCCCTTGATCAAGGCTGGAATCTACCATGTGCAAAGGCCAAGAATTGTTAGAAGGATCTCATGGATTCACAAACATGATATCTACAGGAAACAAATCTGAAAATTTTCTGATTTAGGTTATTAGAATGGTTTCATGGTTGCAAATAAATTGTTCCAAGAAAGTAGATTTTCAAATCTCAGATTTGGAGTTTTTCTAATCACTTACTAATGGTTGTTTGGCTAATCCATAAATGTGTCAAAGGGACATGTTGTAGGTGGATGGTTGTGTTATGGTAGCAAGCATAAAACCTTAATAGACAGGGTGGTGCCACTTACAAAAGCCAAACAATATGAGGATGTCTCATCTGAAGTGCATGTTGGTAAACAATGTGGGTGAGATGGTAAAATTATGCCAAAAGGGAATATGTGGGTTATGGAACGTGAAAGAGATTGGGATGGAAAACCGAGGGACTGTTGACTCAGAGAAGGGATACCCCATTCCTCATGAGGAAAGATGAAGTACATCTACAAAACGGATGAGTATTCTGTAACCCTAGCTAAGAATATACATGTCTGATTATCAAAATTAATGTCTAGGGCATGTTTTATTTTAGACTGCCAGTGTGCGACTGTATGTATTTATTTTAGACTGTTGGAATGTGATTATGTGTTTTATTCCAAGATGTGTGTATGTGTTCTTATTTTAGACTGCTTGAATATGTTTAGGGCCTACATGACTCACATAAGGGGTGCACACCTTTCGGGTGTTGTGTTATGTTAGGGTTGTCAATATTGATTACACCCTAAACGAATGGACACATTCCTGGTGTTTCAATATTAGAGAGTGAATTTGTATGAACAATGTTACAATTATATATCATCAATACCGATGAGCTTGCTTATCCATCTTGTGTTGTCAGCTTAAACATATGCAATTTGGTGCTGCACACTAAAGAAGCAAAGTGAAGAAGGAGTACCATCCTTATGTGTGTGAAGGGTTGTTGTATGCCTGATAAACCTAGTCACTGTACTGGCTTGGCATTGGTTATTTGGATGTTGTGGTGGTATTGGTGAAGGGTTGTTGTATGCCTGATAAAACCAGTCGGTGTACTGGCTTGGCATTGGTTATTTGGATGTTGTGGTGGTATTTGTGAAGGGTTGTTGGATGCCTGATAAACCCAGTCAGTGTATTGGATTGGCATTGGTTATTTGGATGTTGTGGTGGTATTGGTGAAGGGTTGTTGTATGCTTGATAAACCCAATTGGTGTATTGGCTTTGCATTGGATACTGTGGAGCAGCATGTGTGCTGGCCAAACATTCGTTATTGTATGAACAAGTGATATGAGGCTTACAAAAACTTGGTTACCTTTTGATGCACACCTGAAGAGCATTGGAAGGGGTGGGGTAGGTCTTGTGGGTGCCATAGTTGTTTGAAGTCAATGCAGGATACCTGTGGAGCTAAAGGAAGATGCTCATAGAGATAAGTATTTGGTTTATCTTGCATCTTCTTGCTTATTTAATATGAATATACATGTTTATAAGATTTTTAGACTCTTGTTTAGAGATAAACCCTATGAAAATAAACTTGACATGTGAATTGACTCAATGTGTGAGTGTAGGTAATGTTGGAAGCAAGAACTATGAAGGCATCTCGAGGATGCATTTGGACAGGTGACTATCCTAGAAAGCTAAACATGAGAAGAAATGGAAGATGGTGCTAGTGGATTGTGTGGGTCCTAGAAGCCAAGAGTTTTGTAGACAAACTATGGGAGTGGGTTCCCTGGTTGAGAAGCTTTGGATAGGCCTTAGACACTAAGTGTCATAACAAAAACAAGAAAGGGAAAGTCAAGCATTCACATTGAAGTGAAAGAGGCTAAGGAGCATGGAACCACAATGGTGGTGTGGCTCCGGATTGGAACAAGACTAAAAATCTTACTCTTCTCTTTCCTTTTGATTGATGCATTTAGAAAACATAAAATTGTTCAATGCATGATATGGATGAGAGTTGATTGTGTTTATTTGCTTGAAATAAATTGTGAATGCTAAAATAGTAAATTCCTGTGAAAGGATGAACATGAATGAGTTCATGTGTATGTTGGGAAAGCATGAAAATATATGGAAGTCTCATGATAAATCATGGACTTCCCATGTCAATTGGGCAAATAATTGATTGATTTTAATGTTTATGTTATTCTTGGCCTAACAAGACTTGCAATGATGAATTTCATAGGTGAGAAATTGAAATCAATTGGTTGCAGCTTGTTGCTACTGCAACCTAATCACCAAATTTTTCTTAAAATTATAGGGCCCCTCCTTCTTTTTTAGAGTTTACCTAGAGTCTAGCTCATCCCATAGAAGCTCAACTTCGTCACTTAGAAGTTTTCATGGTTTTTTGATTGAAGAAAGCAAGTTTTTGGTTAAGTTTAACTCATTTTTTGCCGCCGAAACGGTTGGAGAAACTCGGTAAGTTACTCCGAAATGGTCGTAGAAAAAGAGCCAGTCTTGTCTTTGTTTCAGAGCAACTTGGCCACTTGCACCGAAACGGTTGGAGTATTTTTTCTAAATTCGCGGCAAAACACTTAAGTTTTTGAAGGCAAAATCGTTGGAGCAATTTGGCGAGTTTCCGCCGAATAGTTGTTGATGTATATGTAACTTCGGAATGTATTTCACATATATGTATATTGTATTCCTATAGAGATGTTGTTATTCCTCTATATGGAAGTGGTTGGATTCCTATAGAGATGTTATTATTCCTCTATACGGAAGTGTCGTAACTTATACTTGATGGGTTATTAGACCACCTTGTTGGGGTCGGACCTGTATAAGTCATGTGGGTCAAAGGGTTATTACACCACCCTATTGGGGGTCGGCCATGTGGGTCAAAGGGTTATTAGACCACCCTAGTGGGGGTCGGCCCAGTCAGCATTATGTTAAGTGGTTAAGTTGAGGCCGACCTAGTTGAGTAAAGGTCAAGTCAAGTTAGTGTATAAATAGAGAGTGTGTCTCTCTCATTTTACACATTCTATTCTCTCACTCACACTTGGGAGAGTGGCGCACTTGTGGAGGAGGAGGCTCTGCTGCTAGAAGAAGACTATCTCTTGTATTCTGGTTGTATCGTTGCTCTATCTATCTCTGAGGAAGTTATTGGTTATTTTCACCTTTATGGTTTTCCCCAAGTAAACTCTGTGTCTCTTGTGTACTTGCATTATTGTGTCCATGATTGATATGTGGTAGATTTGCTATACATGTTGTTCTCTCAGTTAAGATCCTAGATCAGATTGAAGTAAATTCTGAAAATTTAACATGGTATCAGAACTAGCCTGAAAGAAGGCATGATATGGCATGTATGACACTTGCACTTATGATGCTAGGGCTTCATATAGAAAAAACCAGTCATCGTAGCACTTTCGCTATAAATCCATTTTGGAAAAGTTTTCGGATATGAAACTTTTACAGGTCGAATATCAGATCCCCATGTACCTTGTTTCCAAAGGAAAACCTCTAATTCGTTGTACTTTGTGATTTATGATCTGTACAATATAGGGTTTCTACTTCTTCCAGATCTGAGTCAAAATCAAGTGACCTTGGGAAAAAGGTCATAACTTGGGCTAGGAAGCTCCAAATGAAATTTCATAAAAAGTGACAGGTAGTACACAGACTGTAATATCTCAGGAAACGTTTTTAGATGCAGAAGTTGAACCAGTGATACGTGGCACGCCGTACAAGTGCACTCTCTTGTATTATCCTATAAACAGGTCACATTGCGACAGTTGGCATAACTTTCTCTCAGAGAATCCAATTGAGGTCAGACCTATCGAGATGGAAAGATAACAGGCAAGGCTATCACAGGAAAATTTTTCAGACCCCGTGGATCGAAAAGTTCGGAGTTACACCAGAAACAATCAGGTACATAGTTCTGTCAAAACAAAATTATTTTTGAGCACCTTCATTCATGGCTTCCGGAATTTAGGGCTTTGGAGAAAGTTGGAATTTCTCTAATCGGAGACCATGGCTGGATGCTACTCATAAAAATCGAAATTTAGAGACCAAGATCAGATTTTTTGGTTGGGTAGAAGGCCGGGCTTGATCAAACCCCAGTTCGGGACTTTGATCGGAAAGATGGAAAATTAGGGCTTCTGCAAAACTTCGAATTTTGGAAATATGTGACCACGGTTGGAAGCTCCTCAGAAAAATCGAAGCTTAGAGCTTTGAATCAAATATTTTGGTTGGGTGAAGCTCCAAGAAACTCAAACCCTAATTTAGGGTCCTCCCTAGTGAATCAAGAAATCTAAAAGGCAATTTCGAAGGGTGAAACTTTGTAGTTTTCAAATTCTGAATATACCAACTTGATCAGCTCATCAAGGCGCATATTTCTATCCTTTCAGAAGTTTGAAATTCAAAGTTTGAAATTTTGGGGTTTCCTTGACAAACCCTAATCCATCTCCAGGTCTAGTTCTTGCAAATCAAGTGGATTGGGTCAATTCTAGAAGAAGATGGATTGGTCACCTGCATAAGTGAAGAAGTTCTTGTATCAGAGGGAGATGAGGCTATGGCCTTCCATAAGAATATTACAAGCAATCTTGATAGGTATGGCTTATAGGTATGTTTCATGGTTAATTTTATCATATGTTTGTCTTCATATCATTACAGTACAATCTTGATTAATTACTAGACTTGTCGTATCACCTTAATAGAAGATATTCATTGATTAAGATTTTGACACTTATGAATGTACTAATGCATTGTGATGTTGTATGAGGTTTATGTTGTTCACTAACATAAAAGGTACACCAAGAAAGACAAATCATGTTCTACTTCAAGAACATATGATCATGGTGACATGAAGAGAAAGATTCATCCATTGTCATGGATCACATAGAAGATCTACTTATGAGGTATGTATAACTTGGTTCTACAATGGTTAACTTATGAGACATGCAGGTTACTAGCACAAGTCACTGAAGAGAACCAGAAGACATTATGCAGGTATGTTAGACATATCTAGCTAGCATGCTAATCCAGGTATGTTTTTCCTATATCAAGCTAGAATCCTACCTTGTGTTAGGATCTTATAATGTTGTGTTGTTTATAATGATTATTCATGAAGTCATAGGTTTGAATAGTCATGGCTGTATGCATATTATGTTTCTTACCATAATTGATGATATGACTAACTAGAAGAATCATGAAGGTATAGGTTTGAGTAATCACAGGTTTATGCATTGATGATTTAACTAATCAGAAGAGTCTTATGATCAAATAAGAATATGCATGAGTAAAAGAAGACTTCTTTGAAACCTTGAATACTAATGTTTATTATCTGTGAATGATCATGACTATACATGTTTAAGACTATTGTGTTTTGATAGTATTAAGATTATACTAATAAATGTGTGATTATGTATGAGACCTCAAGGATAAAAAAATGATGATACTAATAAGCATGCATAGTGATTAAGGATGGATGTAAGTTCAAGGATAGGTAATCCAAGAAGCAAAGATCAAGAGGGAGCACACTCCAGTTGTTCCTGCAAGAAAGCAAAGGAGCACACTTCAGTAGTTTCTGCAAGGATGCAGATATTCAGAGGGAGTTGACCACTTCTCACAATCCACATCAGAATGGAGTTGCAAAGATTCAGAGGGAGTCCACCCAGCAACCAAACAGAGATAAGTATTTGAATTGTCATTTCTTACATAATGTTATTCAATGATGTATATGCTTATGTTCCTAGAATTAGGTTGTGTATTATGCATATTAGAATAGTTGCATTGATGAACAGTATACTACTAATATACATGGGTAAGTGGCCTATGGCACTGTACAACATTCCATTGCTACTTATTTAGAATGAAACCTCTTTGCTGACATGTTAGGAGTTGTACACACTCTTAACAATGTTCTGGTAGAGATTGGAAGGCATCTAGAAAGTTACAGAATATGGATAAATGTTGTATTGAAGCATTGGATAAGATAATTGCATGACTGTATGACATATTTCTTTATGTGTAAGAATTTGTTCTGAAAACTATGAGATGTTTTCTAATCATGCAATTTAACTTGTTGTGTAGGAAAGATCGTATACCATCACCTACAAAAGAAGGACTACAACATTTGTTCAGCAACAAATTTATCTATTGAAAATATTGAAGATATTGAAGTTCCTTGGATTTGGGAAGAATGCCATGATCGAGGAGTATCAGTCGATCATGAAGATGTTTGGGATGCAGTCACAAACGGTAGTCTGTAGTGACTTCCAAGAGGATCTACAAGATCAAGCATGCTACAGGTGGTAGCATAGAGACTTTTGGTCCTGTAGCCAGATACACTTCCATTAGATCCGTACTTGCTCTGGCTGCAGTGATGAAGTGGAAGATACACCAGATGGATTTCAAGACATCCTTCTTGAATGGTGTAGTTGAAGAAGAAGTGTATGTGGAGAAGCCACTTGGTTCTGAGACACATGACAAGGAATCACATATGTGCAGAACTTGGTATGGTAGGATAGATAGCTTTCTATCTAGTTTGGGCTTTACCAAGCGTAAAGCGGATTCCAACCTTTACTACAAGGTTGAGGAAGGAAATCTAGTGATACTACTTTTCTATATGGATGACCTGTTCGTAACAGGTGAGGATAGATTGATTGCCGACATGTAGCGGAAGCTTGCTGCCGAGTTCGAGTTGAAGAACTTGGGGATGATGCACTATTTGTTTTTGGCATGAAGGTGTGGCAGAGTGCAAATGGAATCTTCCTTGGACAAGGGGAGTATGTAGTATAGATCCTGAAGAGGTTCAGGATGATGGACTGCAAGGCTATGGCCACACCTATGGAATCGAACCTAAAGCTTCTGTGTGATGCTCCATCTGATCTGATTGATTAAGGGCTCAAGTATGATGCAAATCAAAAGTTTAACCTGCAGGGTTATGTTGATTCAGATTAGGCATGTAGTACTACAGATAGGAAGAGCACTTCTGGGTGCTGCTTCAATATGGGATCAAGTGTGATCTCTTGGTTTAGCAGGAAGCAGTCCTGCGTAGCACTGAGTACAGCCGAAGCAGAGTATGTTGCGACGAATGAGCAGGTTGCAGATGTATTGACCAATTTGTTGGACAGAGTGCAGTTTGAGTACTTCAGAGAGAGGCTTGGTGCACTTCAGATCAAGGTTCCTTCCAAAGGGAAGTGATGAGTCCGGAAGATGCAGATGCACATGAGCTTTTCTGACATGGTTGATATGTTCTCCCTTGGTCGTGATGTAATTGCTGAACCATTTTTCAGATGGTGGTAGATGTGTTCTCCCATGGTGAAAAAGTAAGGGCTGGAGCCTTCCCCGAATGGTGGTAGATGTGTTCTCCCATGTCGGTGGTGTAAGTGTTGGATGATGTGCATCTGGGCTGTGCTTCGTGGACGATGAGATGATCTGAAGAGGATGATGCTATGATGATCAGGAGGATCATGGATGATGAGCATCAGGACGATGCTCCAGGTACTACTCTGTATATGTATATATGCATCATGTTGGATGCTTGTTATGATCAGTTGGATCATTTATATATATATGCATCATGTTGGATGATGGATATGATCAGTTGAATCATTTATGTATGTATGCATCATGTTGGATGCTTGGACAATGTATATGTATATGTATCAGGTGGATACTGAGATCATGTATGTTGATATGTATCAGGTGGTTACATTGTGTGGATCATGTATCTATGTATGTATCAGGTGGATACATTGTATGATCAGGTAGATCATGTATGATGATATGTATCAGGTAGATACTTGGTATGCATCAGGTGGATGAATTGTATGATCAGGATGATCGTGGATGACGAGCTTCTCCAGATGACATGCAGCAGGATGTTGTAGTGATGATGACCAGGATGATCATGTGTACATCAGGATGACGTATGGTGAGTATCAGGATGATACTTTGTGGCCGTGGATCAGGTTGTGTAGATGAGCATGTCTGGGAGATCCTATAGGTCAGAGTTGTGTACCCATAACAGCCTGGGATTCTATTTCGAGACATTGCTATGGGAGGACATATAACTTGTGCCCTGGGATATCTTCAGGTTGGAGTTGTGTACCCGTAACATCTTGAGATTCTTTTGCAAGGTTTTTTCCTATGGCATGTAATTTGTTCCTGGGAGATCTAGACAGGATGAAAAAGGCCTCAGATGCTTCAGCCAGGTTTTTCCATGACCACATGTAATTTGCTCCTAGGATATCTGGACAGGATGAAAAAGGCCTCAGATGCTTCAGCCAGGTTTTGTGGTGGACCACATGTAATGTGCTCCTGGGAGATCCGACAGGTAGAGCTGTGTGCTCGTAACAGCCTGGGATGCTTCATCCAGGTTTTGTGGTGAGATCACATGTAATGTGCTCCTGGGAGATCCGATAGGTAGAGCCGTGTGCTCGTAACAGCCTGGGATGCTTCAGCCAGGTTTTGGGATGGGTCACATGTAATGTGCTCCTGGGAGATCCGACAGGTAGAGCTGTGTGCTCCTAATAGCCTGGGATGCTGCAGCCAGGTTTTGTGACGCACGTAATAAGTCCTGAAGATTCCACAGTATGGCCAGTGATGACGAAGACCTGCAGGTGGTGGGCCTACATCTAGTATGAAAAAGGACTGGCTCTGTAGAACTTCCTATGACGAGTAGATTCATATATTGATTGAGATAGAAGCAGCAGTGACGATGATGATGACTCGATGACGATTATCCAGTGACGATGATCCAGAGAATATGACTTGTGCTAGAAGACCTATGTCGAGAAATACCTTCCTAGTTAAGAGGGAGTGTTGATGTATATGTAACTTCGGAATGTATTTCACATATATGTATATTGTATTCCTATAGAGATGTTATTATTCCTCTATACGGAAGTGGTTGTATTCCTATAGAGATGTTATTATTCCTCTATACAGAAGTGTCGTCATTTATATTGTAAGTGTCGTAACTTATACTTGATGAGTTATTAGACCACCTTGTTGGGGTCGGCCCTATATAAGTCATGTGGGTCAAAGGGTTATTAGACCAACCTATTGGGGGTTGGCCATGTGGGTCAAAGGGTTATTAGACCGCCCTAGTGGGGGTCGGCCCAGTCAACATTATGTTAAGTGGTTAAGTTGAGGTCGACCTAGTTGAGTAAAGGTCAAGTCAAGTTAGTGTATAAATAGAGAGTGTATCTCTCTCATTTTACACATTCTATTCTCTCACTCACACTTGGGAGAGTGGCGCACTTGTGGAGGAGGAGGCTCTGCTGCTAAGAGAAGACTATCTCTTGTATTCTGGTTGTATCATTGCTCTATCTATCTCTGAGGAAGTTATTGGGGTTTTTCACCTTTATGGTTTTTCCCAAGTAAACTCTGTGTCTCTTGTGTGCTTGCATTATTGTGTCCATGATTGATATGTTTTAGATTTGTTGTACATGTTGTTCTCTCAGTTAAGATCCTAGATCAGATTGAAGTAAATTCTGAAAATTTAACAATAGTGTCGAAACAGTTTGGTGAGTTTTCGTCGACATGGTCGCTACAACTGGAGAAGTTCTGCCGATCGATTCACAGCGACTAGCCAACTCGCGCCGATCAATTGGAGGAAAAAGTGAATTAGGTGCAAAGTTTGTAAATTTAACAAAGTTAATAACACCGACCTTTTTCACGGTAACTGAGACAACGTCGTCGATCATTTCACTGCAACTAAGCAAACAACGCCGACTGGTCAGCGACAAAGAGGGATCGACGATTATTTAAAGTCTACAGCAATGGTGGAAAAGACACTATATCGTTGCTAATACATGAGTCGTGTCAGGATTGGTCGACAAACTCATGAAACAACGCCGACGCCTTCGGCGAAGAGAACGACAAAAGATTGGCCTACAACGACAACCAAACTGACCGGTCGCTGCGACTGCATAAATAGCGTTGACCATATCGTTGTGACTGGGTGATTTATGCCGAAACGGTCGACGGTGCCGAAACGGTCGACGGTATTTGTTCTTTTCATGGTAGTGACGTGGGAGGAAAAAGATTTTTTCTCCAAAGGGTCCGTCATTTATGACCCCACCAAAACTACCCCATTCGCATTAATGACTAGGTTTTCATTTTTTTATATATAGGGTAAGGTCCAATTTGTTTAACATTTGCAAAAAATGCCATTTCGCGAGTTCATCCTCGACCAACCACCAGAAGCCAAGCACCGACGTCATTTTGACTCACTCTCGCAGCCATTCTGAGACTGCTAGGTAGGCCATTTTCCTATCTTTGTGGTCATTTTTTATTGCTGGTACTATCATTCAGTTTTTTGCCATGGGTTTAGGCATTTGCGCTATTTATATTTCATGGATAAACCCTGGTCCTTTCCGGTTGGGCACTTTCATTAGTCGCACCCCATTTGTTAGATAATGGTCTCAACCTAGGGTTGCCGAGTTTACCCCATCCAGTTTGCCCTAAGCCATTTTTTCCAGTTTAAATGCAAAACCTGGCGGATTGTATTACGTAGTTTACTGCTTTTTCTTGTAGTATAGTTGGTCATTTGTCGCGGTTCAAACCTCTCAAGGTAGCTCCTTCCAGTCTTCTTCTTTCCCGTCAGTATTGTCAAGTACATAGAAAGAGCACAGTTTCTTAGCCTACGACGAGCTAGACTCAAACAAAGGGCTTTCCTTTTGAACTGCTGCAATTCGACCGTATTATGCTTGGGATGTCTATGTTTCCTACTGCGGTAGACCTTGCATTTGTGGAGTTAAATGCATCTTGTTTTTCCAAAGTGATAGGAAACATAATATAACTCTACATCACTTCATGTGGAAGAAATTATTAAATTCGAATTAAGAGTCTAGATTTGAGTTTTTTTCTACCTTCGAGCAATCGTTTTCCCCGACTATTGGTATTGACCTCTCCCTTTACCCGCATGTATTCCTACCACCAAACAACGATAACTTTGATGCATACAGAGATGGGGTTTACACGCACACTATCCGAGCAGGATTGAAACTCAAATAATTTGTCGAATAAACCCGAAAACATATATTCCAAAAAATAAGCTCGTCATTCATACAAGGAATAAGGGCTTTAGAGTCAACTGGAATTTATAAAAACCTTTAAGATAAGCATCCTTGGTTTTCTCTCACAGTTGCATTTGAGACTTTCACATGCCATTGTGGTTTAAAGCTAAACAAACATTGACAACATTTACCCAACAACATGGAAGTAATTGTTCTCTCAACTCAACCTATTGTCAGTAGTATGAAAGAAAAATGCTTTACAAACTTCTGGTTGAGTTTTGATTACACATTGTTTTCACTATTTCATTAGGATTTATGTTGTAGAGATTTCTTCCTACAGATAGAAAGAAGCCCTCTTAGGTTAAAGCAGGATAAACTGACTCTAATCTAAGACAAAAATAAAACAAATGCTACCTTGAATCCTAGATCAAACAAGCATTTCAATATTTTAGTATAGAAGAATGTGAGAGAAAATAACTGACCTTTCACTCTAATGTTTGTCCCAAGTGGTACCCCATTTGCTCATGGAAGGCCTCTCCTTTATAATGTTTGGAAGGGTTAACCATAAGGAGAGTAAGGTGGATCTAATGAGTGTTTAGTGGATCTGCCAAACTAAACAGGGAGAGGGGGTTGGGATCGAATCAGGACTGATAATCCCAATAAAATATCCCGAAGGATGAGATCCATGATCCATGGCAAAAGGATAAAAAGGGATTTTCCCGCCCCTAGGTCTGAGCATAACGCGACAATTACCTTGATTATCACACCCACGGTTTAAGCATAGCGCGCAAACCCTAATTTTCTCCACCCAGCAGATGTGCATAGCACGAAAATATATGTATATAGGGTTAGCTGTTGTGACACATGGCAGATAAGGTCATGTCTCGGCATTCAGTCAATGGATTTTGCTCCTGGGTATCCAGATGAGACCAAGGAGGGAGCCAATAATGTGTGACGGTCATTAGGGGGAAGTGTCGCTAGGTCACATGGTACAAAGATGCGACACTAGGGCTCAATGTGTAACTTTGATGTATAACAATTTAGAAATGCCAAAAAAGAGTGCCAAGAGGAAGTCTAAGGCAACTGAATCAAAATCAGACGTGTAAATTGTAGTTGACACCACGATAGAAACCATGTTCGAAGATACTAAAGTAGTTGTATCAGATGATCCAGGACCAGAATATTCCTGGTGCAACTCTCGAAGAAATGATCTTGTATCAAAATATTAAGAATTCAAGTATCACCAAAGCAACCACACGCACGAAACTTTTTCTCTGCTCAAAATTCATTGGTTGGATCTTGCCACACATGGATGTCACATCAAGAATCATCTCTAACACAAAAGGGGAAGGATTTGATTCTTTCCATCTAGGTCATATAGTAGCAGCATACAAACTACCACCACCCAAGGTCATGTTAACCAAAGACTGGCTCAAGAGTATAAACATGGACCAATTCGAATATGCTAAGAAAATGGTAGTCTTAGGAAAGCAACTGAGGCAGAAAGTGAGTGGGGAGTATGAAAGTTAAAGCTTGAGGACCCCATTCTGAGTTATAGCTCTGATGCTAAGCAATATTTTCGGCAGAGAAAACGGGAACATCTACAAGCTAAATTGGGTACCCCTATGTTACACCTAAAATCTACCCATCATCCCGATTTAGTGTGTACATCCCTGAAGTCACTTGGGCTGATTGATCATTTGGGAGGATTGGTGCTCAGTTTGCACAACCTTTTGAGAGGTCGTCGTAGGTTGCACACTAGCAACATGCGATGTCGCAGGTTGCACACTAGCAACATGCGATGTCGCAGGTTGCTCTATAGCAGGGTGTGACGAGGTCTGTTAATGGGAAAAAATAGCCATTTCGAGATCCTTCTCGAAATTTTCCTATGTGGGCGTTTATCCCTGATCTCTTGGAGAGCTGGTACTTGACCCCTAACCTATTGGGAAGATCCCCTATCTCTCTCCTACCATCTCTCATCCTATCCTATCCATAACCTCATCCACTTAGTCCTATATATATGAGGCTCACTCCCATACCAAAGGGAGGAAGACTATGGTATCTACATGCTGGTGAAATCTCTCTTGGACACTTTCACTCACCTCTTGGAGACTCTCATGCTTCCTTGGAAGGGCTTGGCAATTGGCTTGTGTGGAGAAGGGATGCTACGTTAAGTCATTGGTTTCAGTTCTATATCTCTATCATGTACTCCTCTATTTGTAGTAATACAAATGCTTTCCTCCAATATTGTCTCTTATGTATGATGATGTTGTATTGTTTACCTGCTTAACTATTTACATAGATCTCTTATTGTATAGATGCTCTTTACTTGTTTCTCTTTTCTATGTTTTGACAGGTCTTGCAGCTTGGATCTGATGACCACGGGACGTGGAGCAACATAGCGAGAGAAAGGATAACGAATCAAGAGGTAAGACATCTAGCACTTGATCCTTAAGTAGATCTAGGAAACACATTTGTAGTCTGTTTTATTTGTTCTAGACTCACATTCAGCTAGGGAGATCTGGCTCGCCTCCGGTCGAGTGGATTGTCCGTCAACAAATCTGGCGACCATACTGGGGAGTTTCTTTGTCTAGTAGTCGTTAATCTGAGTCATTTTCAGTTGATTGCTTGATACAAGCATTGTTATCATTTTTGTCATTTTTCCTTCTTTGGAGTGATTCCATTGTCATATCTTCACATTGAAGATCCTGATATTCTTTCTTTGAGTTTGTATAACCTAGTTTCAAACCTGTTTGTGGTTCATCCTTGAGAGATCTGATTCATTTTTGAATCTAGAACTCACCTGTCGCACCTGGGTAGTGAAAACAGAGCGACACTGTGTTTTCCTGAGCTTCTGCCTATGACTGTAGCTTGCTCGTCGCAACCTGTGCATTAGTGAACTGCGACGCTATCACACCTTTCGTATAGGTAAACTGCGACGTCGCACTGTCTACAAAGACAGACTGCGCCGACCAGTCAATGCTTGGCATACAAGCATTTATTCCCTTGTTTGACAGTTTGAGCCTTGGTTTGGTGTATAAACTCTCTTCCGTGCTGCATCATTCAACCAAAGATCCCATTTGTGTTTTGTTTGGTATGTTTGGATTGATCTTGGGTTCTGTTTTGGACAAGTCTGAAACTGGTAGTGTTGGGCGTCTTTGTCCCCTCCACCTTCATCCATTTCACTCTTGCATTCCCGTCCTTCCATCCCTGATCTGATCAGTATATTGGATTGGCTCTCAGACCTCATCTACTTTAGTTTTGAGCTTTGCTTGCTTAGTTTGCTTGCTACTATTTGATTTTGAGTCAAGTGTGTCTTTTTGCTTGGTTTGAGTGCTTGTCTTTTCTTGAATTTTCTGAGTATATGAGTGCCACAAGTAGCACTTTCTTTTCAGTTGTTTAGATCTGAAAGCAAAAAGTTGTTTTAAAGTTCATTACTTTGATACGCTCATTGAAAGATCAAAAGTGCTTCTTTCCCATTGTTTCTCAAGAAAATGATTGAAGAAAGATTGTTGTGCGTTGGAATGTTTTTTGGAAAAGTTGAAAGGAAATATGTTTGGTTGTGTTTTTCTTGAATCATGAATCATTCATCTTCTTGAAAAAACTCAAGTACTTTTGATTTCTTGCAAAAGGTATTCCATGTTAAGGAAAGGTAGATGCATTTTTGTTTCTTGTTGCCTTTAGATCATTGAAAAGAGAAAGTGAAAAGTTTGCATATTCCATTTCAGAATTCTTTCATTTCATTACTTAGCGTTGTTTTGATTTGAAAAGCAAAGAAAAGAAAAAAGAAAAATGCTTTGATTTGGACAGTAGTGTTGTTTTTTTTTTGAGTTTCATTGAAAAATAAAAGAGTACTTTCATTGTCAAATTTGTATGAATTGAGATTGTGTTGCATTGAGTTTGTTTTGGAAAAATCATTGGGAAAAACTTTCTCCTTCCCATAGGTAGAATTCATCAAAAGAAAATATCATTTCGTGCATGTAGCTAGGGCTTGCATTATGTTTCCGATTATGTACTCACCTCATGCATTCACCTAACCGTCCAAGATAAAATAAACGGTAGAACTCGGTAAAATTTTTAGTAACTTGTGTGTAAGTTAGAGACGTGTTCCGATGTCGTTAAGCATGGCAGCTATCGTTACTTGCCAGCACTGTAGTCCGGGGGTATTGTAGTCTTCCACGTACATCGGTATATCGAGCTCCTTCATGTACCCACCAAGTACCATAATCCATACTTGGCGTATATCGAAGGGTGTATCACGTACTCGACACATATATCGAAAGGTCTCGTGCCAATGGCTGTGCATTAGACAGCACCACTACGGATTTGAGCTCCCATGTACCTTGCGTATATCAGGAGACACCATTAGGATTCCTGAAACCAACCGAGTTAACCATTTGGCCGTCTTGGGAAAGAAATACACCGATAACAACACTCGGGGAGATTAGCACTCACGTCCTATCCAGGTAGTCGGGTATGTAGGCAAGGGTATGGTCCCAATCCTCCTTGTCGCGTCATACTATTGGACCCTGTTGGACCCTTGATAATCCCGTGAGGTTCCAGACTTTTGAATCCACTCTGTCACATAAGTTTGCTTGTTTCCTTAGTTTGAGTAGGTTTTCTTGGACTGCTTTTCTTTTAGAATACCTTTAGGAGAGAGAGACGCTGTTTTGGCCTTTTTTGGCTGATTTTCCTGATACTCTGGCGGATTTTCCCTGGAGAAGGTCCCGTAGGATCTTGAACTTGCCACCCAAATTTCCCCTTAATCCGGAGGTTATTTCGAGGGTAATAATGAATCAACATAATGCGGTCGTAGTTACTGAAGTAGGGAACCCCACTTTGAATATTGGCGAACATTTGTTTCAACTAGATTCACCTGCCTCTCATCCTACGCAGGATGAAGAAGCACATACCCCAACTTCTCAAAACCTTCCTCCCGTCATCCTGGGAGAACCTGGATCGTTGGAATGGATAAACCAATCCCAGGACGACCCTACAGCAGCTGTTGGTCCATCAGCAGCTTACTGGACTTCTTCTACAGAACACCCAGTGGCTCATTTTGCCATCTCATCCCCACCTAACTGGACTACTCCAGAGTTCACTAGCCCTTACTATAGGCCAGACCCTGCCGAAATTTTCGGACATGTCAAAGGAGATGAGCTTCGAAGACAAAGTCTTGAGCGACACTTTGAAGAGTTCCATAATCGTCATTTCCAAATAAGACTTGACGACAGACCCTTCCCAGTTCATTCAATCTCTTTCGGATCACCTGAAGTACCCCACCAGGTGACCACTAATGAGACTGGTCAACCTTCGCAAGAGTCCAGTCCTGCACCTCAAGTGAACCAACCGGTCGAAGGACAATGGTTCAACACACCTGTCACTACCACGGTTACTTTACCAGTTCCTACCCCACCTCAAAATTTGAGGGGAGGGTATTCCATTCCTACGGATTATCTTATTGGTAATGTTATTACCATGGTAGCTAGTCAACAACCTACGTTGGTTCAACCTTTGAATAGTGTCAGCCTGTTGTGGCTGGGGGGCACCCCCCGTTTCCTAACCAAAACATTGGTGGAGTCCCCAACGGGCCTTCCGTTGGACCTACCCAACCCGCTAGACCATCCACCAAGGGATTATCTCATGTTGGAGGGCCGTCAAATGTAACCCAACCCTCATGGAGTCAAGCGTATCCAGGTTCTATTAATCCTGCGCCGGGCCAACCTAATCTCGGAAATGCACCATACGGGATACCGTATCCTGGGAATCCTTACACTCTATGGGGCCAACAATCTGTGTTGCAACACGGACCCCAACCGACTATCCCTCAAGTACCACCACCCCCGATCGGTCTTCCCCCACCTCCTGTTGGAGCTAGCAGGCCCCCACCTAACATTAGCGGAGGCCCACCCCATTTTACCTACAACACCCCTCACCCCTCAGGTGGTGGCGGGAACGGTCCACCACCTCCTCCAGGAGGAGGAGGCGGTAAACCGCCTTATCATGGTGGAGGAGGGCATTTCCCTTCGGGTGGCGACGGTGGTCCACCACCCCCTCCAGGTGGAAGCGGTGGAGGAACTAATTACCCTGGTGGTGGTGGTAGTGGTGGAACCCTCATCCTTCCGGCAGCGGAGGTGGTGGGGGCACCCATCCATCTGGTAGCAGAAGTGGTCCACCACCCCCTCCAGGCGAAGGCAGTGGTGGGCCACATTATTACGGTTATCGACCCCCACCTCCTCCCGGCGGTGGCGGCGGACCTCCACCCCCTCTCGGAGGTGGGGGTGGACCCCCACCCTATTGGAATGGACCACCTTGCGGTGGTGGACCTCCTTACAGTCTGAGCGGCACACCCCCCTACGGTCAATTTCATCCTGGTACACCTTACGGTCAGCTTAATCCTTACACGCTATATCCGTATTATCAATACGCGCAGCCTAATCCACAACTGCCCTTTTTGGCTACCTTGGATTTACCTGACCTGTCTCGGTTAATCAACGATCCTATTAATCATGGATCTAACTAGCCACCTATTCCGGTGAAACTTCCATTCGATATACCCAAGTTTGACGGCAAGCCGGGTGAAGACCCCAAGAACCATGTGATGACATACCATTTATGGTGCTCATCGAATTCCTTAATGGACGATTCAATTCATCTTAGATTGTTTCAAAGGAATCTCACCGGTTCGGCTGCCAAGTGGTACATTGAGTTGCCACCACACTCTTTTCCTGATTTTGGCTCCCTTGCTATGAACTTTTTGACGCATTTCCAGCTGCCTATACGGTATGAGACTGGTACGGAACTTTTAACCTCGCTCCGTCAGAATACCGCCACTCACATTTCGGATCATATCCACGAGTGGCGAAGGAGACGATGTCTCATTAAAGATCCCATTCCAGATCATCTCCTAGCAGATTGGTTTACGAGGTCACTCCTTCCTGTCATAGCAAAAGATGTTTCCATGAGAGGTGCTGTCACCGAAGAACAAGCCATCATGAGTGCCCATTTTCTCGACTTAGCATACACTCAGTCCAACACTCTGTTCAACATTTTTCCTAACACACCCTGGGACATTAACGATCCCACGAAACCACAGAAGGGACCCCAAGCTAATGGAATCATTGGTTCCCTAACCACCTAGCCTGCTACTAGCATTGTTGGATCATCCAATCCAACCCTGGCTGGCCACAACACCGCTAAGTCTACCTCTCCTACTATAACTGAAGAGGTGAATTCTATTCAATCAGCTTCATCTCAGAAGTTTAATGGAAAAAAGAAGAACAAGGGGAAACCCAAGAAATCTTCTGCCCAACAGGAAATGAAGAGCACTTCCGAAGATACTAAGCAAAAAAGGAAACTGAAGTATCCTTGCTTACTGTGTGGAGAAGATCATTTCTCCAAAGAGTGTCCCCATAGAGACGAATTTCAGAAATTTCTTAGGGGTAAACCAACTCCCGCAGTCCTCAACGATCTGTTTCCTACTCAAAATCAACAGATGATTGCTCAAACCCCCTTATCCCAGGGGGAGTCATCCAATACCGCGCATGTTCTCATGTTGCGTAATGAGATGATTAATTTGAATACTCGCGCGCGATCCTACGAACAAGTACCTTCGAAGGAACCCACCGGAATTAATATTGAAAAAACTTCTGACTCTCTCCCTGATGTCACTGTACCTTCGACTTCTCTTACTATTGAGAAGACATCTTTGGATTCGATATTGCGTCCGCCCAAGAGCACGATTCGAAAAGTTGTTTTCAATCCTAATGCTCGTGCAGCATAGAATTACAATATCATCGAAGACTTGGCCCAAGCTCCTTGCGCCATGTCTACCTTGGAAGTTTTGCAGAATTGTCCTAATCAACGCAAAACTCTCCTCGCCGCTATTGGTGCAATTGACCCGGATTCTTCGAACACCATCATGTTCCGACTTGACAACCTTAAGTCGAGGCTCTCACACCAGCTCGCATTCCAAGTTACTGCGAACATTGCTGGGAAGGTGGTCCATCGCACCCTTCTAGATGAAGGTGCCTCTACCTCTGTCATGTCGATCGCCTACTGGAGAGCCATTGGTTCTCCTGAATTGAATCGATCTCCTACCACGTTGAAAGCATTCGACGGCCGTGGCTTTCAACCTCATGGGATCTTACAAGCTCTTGCAGTTGAGTTGGGGGGAAAGACCGCAACCATTAACTTGGAAGTGGTCTTGGTCCCATTAGATTATAATCTCTTGCTTGGTCGCAATTGGTTTTACACCATGCGGGCGGTAGCCTCTTCAGTATTCCGCATAGTACAGTTCCCCCACCAGGGATGAATTGTTACTATCGACCAACTCGATTTTTGTACACCAGATGCCACTACTCATCCTGGTGACCATATTCCTTCCATCAGACAGATGGCACACCAGTATGAGAGTGTAGGGGTTGGCTTATTGAAAGATTCATCTCTCATGGGAGTTTATCCATCCATGGACCCCCCTAATCATGTCGCGACGGTGATCATGATCTCTACAGGGATTTTATCTCACTCCAACGATGCTTGGCTTTTACTTGATGAAGCCACCACACATCTATTTGGAGACGTGATGCCTCTTTCACCCGTTGAACGCATTTATGAGGCGATCAAAACAGTGTCGGAGGACCATTCATCCATGGTTTCTCCTTCTTGTTCTCTACGATGGACGTCCTCTCTACCTGATCTCTTGCTTCGGACTTTTCATTCAGACGAGTCCATCATGGAAGTAATGAATGTAGACGACGGTCCATGGGATGATCTTCATCACAGGTCATCTTTTCTTCCACCATGGGAGTACATAGAGAATAACATACATACCCTCTTTTCGCCGAATATCTACCCATCCACTCATTTTCCCATCCTCACATGTTCTACGGACTCGGAGGGCAACCTGGCTAACATTGAGCCAACCACTGCGGTATACATCTCGGTGAAACCAAGTATAGTGGAACACATTCGCATAGGCCAGAAGTGTTCCCCTGAAGAAATCACCATTGGCACGGCCTTATTCAAGCGATTTCGAGATGTTTTCGCTTGGTCCTATGAGGAGATTCCTGGGATAGACCTCGCGATTGTTTCTCACGAGATAAAAACCTATCCCGACATCAAGCTTGTGCGCCAAAAGTTGCGACCGGTACACCCTCAGAAAACTGCGGCAATAAAGACAGAGATTGAAAAGCTCTTAAAGGTTGGCTTTATCTATCCCGTCCCATTGACGGATTGGGTCTCGAATGTTGTTCCTGTAAACAAAAAGCATGGCACCATTCGTGTCTGTGTTGATTATCGGGACCTTAATAGGGCGTGTCCAAAAGACAACTACCCGACCCCTTTTATTGACTAGATCATCGACAACTGTGCTGGAAGCGTTATCTTTTCATTCATGGATGGCTTTTCTGGTTACAACCAAATCGAGATCAACCCAGCCGATCAACATAAGACGACTTTCATCTGCCCATGGGGTACATTCGCTTGTCACAAGCTCCCATTTGGCCTCAAAAATGCTGGCACCACGTTCCAATTGGCTATGTCGCATGCTTTCCACGATATTAAGGACTTTGCGGAACCTTACTTGGACGATCTCCTTGCTCATTCAAAGCAGCGTGAGTTCCACATCGATCATCTGATGGCCATATTTCTCAGATGCAGACGGTACAATATCTGTTTGAATCCTCATAAGTGTATCTTTTGCGTCTAGTCCAGGCGCCTCTTAGGATTCATTGTCTCAAAAGATGGGATCCGCATTGATCCCTTGAAGGTGGAGGCCATCGTCAACCTACCACCTCCTACTGATGTTACAGAACTTCAAAGTCCCCAAGGGAAGGCGACTTATCTACGATGTTTTGTTTGTAATTTCGTGGATAAGACTCAGGGATACATGAAACTTCTTAAGAAGGACGTCCCATTCATTTGGGACTCCCAAGCTCAAAAATATTTTGACAGTATCAAACATGATATCATGCATGCCCCTGTGCTTCAACCGCCTAATTATTATCACGATTACATTTTGTATCTTTCCGCTTTTGCTACCACTATCGCCATGGTTTTGGTACAGGAAGATCAAAATGCTTAGGAACATGTGATATACTATGCGAGTAAGGGTCTCACTGACACCAAAACTAGATACTCACATGTCGAAAAACTAGCTTTTGTGGCAGTGATTGCCGTCCATAAATTCCGTCATTACATCCTGCTCCGCACCACCACCATCATCGTCGATTCGAACCCCATGTACCACGTAATGACACGTCAAGTACTTGGTGGCAAGTATTCATGCTGGATTGTGATACTGCAAGAATTTGATCTTCTTTTCGAAAAGGCTAAGTCTAAGAAGTCTTTGGTGTTCGCTGAGCTCATCTGCGACCTTCCCCGTTCTGATGTAGAAGTAGAGCACAATGATTCGTTTCTCGATGAAACATTGTTTCTCATAAGTACGTCTGACCCATGGTATGGAGATATCCTGTTATATCTTCAGACTCAATGCTTCGATCCTCAACTGTCTTGCGACGATCATCGTAAGATACACCACCACGCAAAGTATTACTTGATCATAACTGATACTTTGTATTGCCGTGGCATCGATTCCATTATTCAACGTTGTCTAACGCACGAGGAAGCCGAACGCGTTCTGAATGACTGTCACGATGGGGCATGTGGCGGTCACCTCTCTGGGATGGTTACTGCCCAGAATATTTTGCATGCAGGATACTACTGGCCTACTATCTTTAAAGATTGTATTGAGGCTGTTAAGAAGTGTCCCCCTTGCCAACACTTCCATACGAAGAAGCGCACGCATCCCGCCCCGTTACATCCGGTTATTGCCATTGGCCCATTCGCAAAATGGGGCATAGATTTTATGCATTGTAAGCCTACCTCAGCCAGGGGGCATAGTTACATCATCGTAGCTGTGGATTACTTTACGAAGTGGGCCGAGGCTATGCCCACATACCAAAACGACGGAAAAACTGCCGCACTCTTCATGTTCAACCACGTAATAGCACGGTTTGGAGTTCCTCGGGCTATAGTCACCGATCATGGTTCTCACTTTCAGAACCATATGGTTGCTGAATTGAGTGACAGGTTGGGTTTTTGCCATGAAAACTCAACTCCCTACTACCCGCAATCCAATGGGTAAGTCGAGGCCATTAACAAGGTCTTGAAAACTATGATCCAAAGGATGGTAGGGACACAAAAGTCCAGCTAGCACAATATGCTCTTCTCAGCATTATGGGCCTACCGAAATACCGTTAAAACCACCACAGGCTTCACTCCTTTCCAATTGGTATACAGATTGGAGGTTGTTTTACCAATAGAGTGTGAAATTCCATCTCTTCAACTCACTGTAGAAATTCTTCCTGACACTACTACTGAGGAAGAACGACTCTTGTACTTAGATAAGCTTGACGAGTCCCGCCGTGATGCTGCTCTTGCTAATTAAGCACATAAGAAACGCATAAAGGCCCAGTACGATAAGTTAGTCGAACCTCGTATCTTCAACGAGGGTGACCTGGTCCTCACTTATGAACAGAAGCATGATAAGCTAGGAGCTGGGAAGTTCGAGTCCATGTGGCATGGACCTTACATCATTAAACGTGTGTTGGAAAAAGGATCCTACGAGCTCGAAGATTATGACGACATCTCTTTGGTGAACCCCATAATGGGCTTTACCTAAAGAGATACTATGCTTGATTTCTCATGCATAGCCTAACTTGTATATACTGTACATGGCATGTTTTTGTGTGGTGTGATGCATTTTATTTTTCGAGTGTCTTAGATCTTGTTTTCTGCTCCTTACACCATGTTCTGTCTGCGTGTGCAGATGGCGACATGTTATGGATTCGCGGACGGCACCAGTCGGCATACCCGTAACCTTGCTTCGACAGCCTGGGTACTTTATTCCCCTACAGGAAAGCTCATTAGCTCAGGAGGAAATTGTCTGGGGTTTGCAACCAACAATGCCGCAGAATATCAGGCTGTAATTGGAACCCTGACCGACGCCATTTCCTTGGGTATGGACCACATTGTCATCCATATGGATTCTCAACTAGTGGTTTCTCATCTTAACTGGATTTACGCTATCCGTGATCCTACCCTACTCCGTCTCTTTAGACGAGTACGTCTCTTGGAAAGGTCATTTGAATCCATTCAATACCTGCACATTCCACGAGAGTTGAACACAATTGCTGACTCGATGGCCAATTTCATCATGGATTGGTACATTGCACACACATAATAATCACAATATGTAAAAGCATTCATAACAGGTAAATATAATGTACATAAGCAAACATGTAAACAAGATCACATCACTAATCATTTCAAAGACACATAATGTATAAATCGCCGATAATATATATAAATCACTCAAAAGTAGTGCTGGTGCAAAATCTGAAGCACGCTGGCTTTCAGTGAGTCTCTACAAAAATCTGAAGCATCATAAGCTTTCAGTAAGTACAAAATCTGAGGCTTCTAAAAGCTCTCAAGTACAAGTATAAAAGTGTCTTAGGCACCACGCCTGATCCGCACACCCCTGGCTCGCACAACTCTCTGTCGCTGTGTAAGGAAGCAGTCCACAGTACGAGCTACGTTGCGGAGCAACGAGTTGAAGCACACAGACGCTCCAACCCCAAATCTCTGCATGGGCCTTGGAAGGTCATCAATAGCAGGCTATGGAACCGCCACGTTCATCTCTGACAAGTTCCGATACACCTCCTCCATCTCCTCGATGGCGGCATGTGCACCGGCAGGAATCACTGCTTCTCCACCTCTGTCTCTCCTTGCAAGAAGGGAGAGACCCACCAGTCGTACAGGGCCAACATCTGCACACACAATGTACTTGTCAGCACTACATCAAAAAAAAATATAATTCACAAAACTTAAAAATACAAGGGTTTTTGTTCTTACCGATATCAACCCATGTTGCACCCTCTGGGCAGTGCCAAGTCGGGATCCTCCCGAAAGTCTATGCCACTGTAAGGAAAGTCCTCCACCATGAGCATCTGGCCCTCTAGCCAACTGAAAAACTCAGGACCAAAAGTGATGATGGGACCGCCACCATGCCGGGTCATCAGCTGCACCTGAGCATATGTGGATCTCTCAGATCCCTGTCATCCACTATCACCTGCGAGCGTAGGAGAGGAACCCGTTCCAAGAGGAACGACACTATGATAGAACCATACCCGAACTGCTTGAGCTCCCGTTGCCGACACTTGGTCAGTTGAGCTCAGATGTTTGCGAGGAGACCCTCACACCAGTTGAAGACCATGGGGGACATACAGTCCTTCGCATATAACATCTGGGTCCAAGTAGCTATATGTGGAGCTTGGCTACCCGCCACCCTAGTAATAGTAAGCAGTACAGTCCTCAGTGGACGACTCACCACATCTTGAATTAGAATCTTCCCACTGGAGGGACGAGAAGTAGCAACATAGTGTTGTGACACCATGTCCTCGACAGTACAGTCACTGGCTCGTGTCCCAGTGAGTTGTACCACATCCCCTCTTCGGGACAAACCGGTCAAAAAGTATATGTCCTCAATGTCAATGTTGAGGATGTGCTCACCTATGACGAAGTATTGTTGGGCCACATCCCAACTCTGAGGCATGTGTGTCAAGAACGACACCTGGGCTCTCATCCCCTGTATCTGAAAGAATTTGAGCAACCCACAGTTTCGCAAAGTAGCCACACATTGTGGATCATTTGCGGCTTGCTCATCTTCCAACTTGTGTTCTCTTTCTCTCCACTCTAAAACCATCTCTGCTTGCTGGAAACCTGCCAAAAGGAGCATTTAAAGCATGTTAGGACTTTCTCCAACGGGCAACAACTTATTTTTTGGGATATATTTGATGTTTGGAATTGGAGTTTCCGCCATCGCAGGCTACCATCAAATACAACGCGACGTCATCGCAGGTCCCGTTTTTGAGACTTGCGACGACCTAAGCTCATAGCAAGTCCTGAAAGGGCCACTTGCGACGAGCCGAGGGCGCATTGGCCCCTCCCCAAACCATAAAAAACCCTCAAAAAATGCATAAAACTAGAAACACTAAACCACTACAAAGTTGTTGGCTGAGATTTGGGCCTACCTGGTCCGGACAGCCGGTGAAATGGCGGATCGTAGCTCCCGGAATCGACGATGGAAATTTTGGCTATAAATGGTACTTCTCCACCCAAATTGGCAATTTGAATAATGTTTCTATTTTTGGCCTATATTTCTATTTATAGAATGAAATGGAATATTCCTTTTCAAATATTTTGATGCTTTTGGGCCATTTACTATAGTTTCGTCCATTTGTCGTTATATTTGGGCTATTTGACACTTTTTCTAGTGTACATGAGTCGTAAAAATGGTCTTTCATAACGTTTCTCGCATCAACAACGATAATTACAGGTATGAACACCCCTTCGTGTGTTTTGTCATTATTATTTTTGGTTAGTCACATTAATTGCATGAGGATGAGTTTACTCTTTGTTTGTTCTCGTACTCACCAAATCATGGGAACAAGTACCGAGTTATGATTTATCACTTTTTCGAGCTCGTTAAACTTCCATGGAAAAGGACACCTCCCGGAGTCCGTAGTTAAGCTCTTTTCAGACTCCCTAAAATTGAAAAGATTGCCAAGCGAACTTGTCGCATTCACGCTTGTTAAAGCATTTGAATGGTCGTCTTCCTGGCGATAGTTTACCCCCTTTTCAGACCAGGAGGCACTAATTACAAAAAATGAATACTCTATCCAATCATGACTGGAAGAGTCCTCTCCCGCGTTGTTTTACCCTTTTTCGAGCGATGAAGCTAACTTTACGAAAAAGGACCATTGGAGTCTTCTTTAGTTCTTTTCAGACTCTCTAAATATGAAATGATGACCGAGTTTGCCTTTTATGGACTCGTTAAATCTTCACATTGAAGGACCCATCATGGGACGAACCCCTCCTATCCTAGGTTCGGAAAATATTTGGGATTGGACTCATCTATGAGATGAGCTATACTGAGCATCTGGTTACCCTCATCAAGCTCGTAAAAAACACATGAGGCACTCATCGTTCATGATGGGGAAAAAGGAAAGTGTTTGTGTTACATACTTTAGTGGCAGTATATAGTCGTTCTTGAACATGGCACTCATTTGCATTTGCATACCAATACTTGGGTCATTTGTTTGTCTATGAGTCCCCGCTTACTCTCTGATTCCTATTACTCCTCTGAGTCATTCGGAGAAAGATTCCACTATCAGTTGCATTAGGAGTTTGCATCATTCTCATGTCAATACTGCCAAGTCATGCCATGCCCATGTTCAAGAACACATTCATCACTCATCATTTTGCAGTCAGTACACACGTCTTCATGCTGTTGTTACTTTGCGTCAATCCCACATGTTATTGTACCATCCGATCCACTCTACACATCTTTTGTCATGTTTCGTGTCGATTGATGAGGGATTCATCATGGCCCTCCTTCGACGGATTCATCCTTGTCGACTTCAACTCATCATCCAAGTATTGAATCTAGAAACCAACTAAGTACCTTGGCCCTGCATGCCTCAATGGCAGGTTACCTCGCTTTCATCATGAGTTTACATCATTGACTCTTGATTGAAAGATTTCATCTTGCGTTCGACGTCAACTCATTTATTCATGCTCGATGATATGTACTGTGATACCTTGGGAATCATTGACATTAATGGTGATCTCCCTTGCACTTGTTAACAATTTACATCAATGACCAGTAATCAAGTGGTTTCTACCATGTTAGACTTCAAGACATTTGTAATCACATGGATAGATTCGTATCATTGCGGGTTCAGCTTGAAGACCCTGGGGAGTCATGCTTTTACCCAGGTTGTGATGGAGTTTGTATTGAGTCATATTACACGGATCCACTTTTGTATTGGTCTTGGTTGTGTTATCATCTCATCATGGATCTACGCTTGTGTCTAGTAGCCATGATTGTGTTCAGTCGGTCATTACTACAATGGATCTGCAATGTATTAGTCGGCAGCCATGTTGTACTACATATGAGATTGTCAGTTCAGAGTCAGTTGTACTGTAGCAGTGTCCTTCATCCGACAAGTCTTTTGCCAATATTTCTATCAAAGCACTTCACCTGTACATCCTTAACAGCTTCATGCTTTGGGGGGTATTCTGTTACACCTAAAATATACCCATCATCCTGATTTAGTGTGTACATCCCTGAAGTCACTTGGACTGATTGATCATTTGGGAGGATTGGTGCTCAGTTTGCACAACCTTTTGAGAGGTCGTCGCAGGTTGCTCTATAGCAGGGTGCGACGAGGTCTGTTAATGGGAAAAAATAGTCATTTCGAGATCCTTCTCGAAATTTGCCTATGTGGGGGTTTATCCCTGATCTCTTGGAGAGATGGTACTCGACCCCTAACCTATTGGGAAGATCCCCTATTTCTCTCCTACCATCTCTCATCCTATCCTATCCATAACCTCATCCACTTAGTCCTATATATATGAGGTTCACTCCCATACCAAAGGGAGGAAGACTATGGTATCTACATGCTGGTGAAATCTCTCTTGGACACTTTCACTCACCTCTTGGAGACTCTCATGCTTCCTTGGAAGGGCTTGGCAATTGGCTTGTGTGGAGAAGGGCTGCTATGTTAAGTCATTGGTTGCAGTTCTATATCTCTATCGTGTACTCCTCTATTTGCAGTAATACAAATGCTTTCCACCAATATTGTCTCTTATGTATGATGATGTTGTTTTGTTTACTTGCTTAACTGTTTACATAGATCTCTTATTGTATAGATGCTCTTTACTTGTTTCTCTTTTCTGTGTCTTAACAGGTCTTGCAGCTTGGATCTGATGACCACGGGACGTGGAGCAACATAGCGAGAGAAAGGATAACGAATCAAGAGGTAAGACATCTAGCACTTGATCCTTAAGTAGATCTAGGAAACACATTTGTAGTCTGTTTTATTTGTTATAGACTCACATTGAGCTAGGGAGATCCGACTCAGCTCCGGTCGAGTGGATTGTCCGTCAACACCCTAATTTATCACATATCCTTCCATGACATTGTTTTTAACTGGGCAGACATCATCTCGGACAACCTGTCATCGACAATAGCAGCATCACAGGAAGGTTTAACCCAAAAGAAGGCAGAGTTGTACATGTCCTCATATCTCATGGACTGCATACTAATTAGGCACCCATTTCCTAATTTGGGATGTATTTGGAATCAGGCCGAATCTCCTTATATCTATGTGGCCTACATATTACATGGGCCCACATATTGAAGAGTTGATCATCCCTCTTTATTGGCTGATTTTTAATAAGGAACTAAACTGCCTATCTGAAAACGCAATGGCATGCTAAATTTTCAGAATTTACTTCAGTCTGATCTAGGATCTTAACTGAGAGAAAAACATGTACATCAAATCTACAGCATATCAATCATGGACACAATATTGCAAGCACACAAGAGACACAGAGTTTACTTGGGGAAAACCATAAAGGTGAAAAACCCCAATAAATTCCTCAGAGATAGATAGAGCAATGATACAACCAAAATACAAGAGATAGTCTCTCCTACCAGCAGAGCCTCCTCCTCCACAAGTGCACCACTCTCCAAAGTGTGATTGAGTGAATAGAATAATAAAATAGAGATCTCTCGATCTCTATTTATACTAGACTTGACTTGCCTAATAACCTTTACTAGGTAGGCCTTAAATTAACCACATAACACAATGCTGACTGGGTCGACATCCAATAGGGTGGTCTAATAACCCTTTGACCCACATGGCTGACCCCCACTAGGGTGGTCTAGTAACCCTTTGACCCACATGACTTATACAGGGCCAACCCCAACAAGGTGGTCTAACAACCCATCAAGTATAAGTTACGACACTTACAATATAAATGATGACACTTTCGTATAGAGGAATAATAAGATATCTATAGGAATACAATATACATATATGTGAAATACATTCCGAAGTTACATATACATCAACACTCCCTCTTAACTAGGAAGGTATTTCTCGACACAGGTCTTCTAGCACAAGTCATCTTCTCTGGATCATCGTCACTGGATAATCCTCATCGAGTCATCATCATCATCACTGCTACTGCTATCTCAATCAATCTCTGAATCTATTCATCATAGGAAGTTCTACAGAGCCAGTCCTTTTTCATACTGGATGTAGGCCCACCACCTGCAAGTCTTCATCATCTATGCGAACGGTCTGATAGAGGTGGTCTCTCAGGACTAATTTTATGTGCGGATGCAATACTGGAAAGAGTATCTCAGGAAAATTTATGTGCCTAAGCACGACTGGAAAGATCTCCCAGGACTGATTACATGCATCTCCTCCACAATACCTTTAAAGAGCATCCCAGGAACATTTATGTGCCGCAGCACGACCGGCAAGATCTCTAAAGAGCATCCCAGGACTTATTACGAGCACACAGCTCAACCTCTCGGATCTCTAGGACTGATTACATGTGGATAGACAAAAACCTTTAAAGAGAATCCCAGGAACATTTATGTGCCGCAGAGCGACTGGCAAGATCTCTAAAGAGCATCCCAGGACTAATTACGAGCACACAGCTCAACCTCTCGGATCTCCAGGATTGATTACATGTCTCCATAGTAATACCTCATCCCAGTACCGATTACGAGCACACAACTCAACCTATCGGATATCTGAGGACTGATTACATACTACATAGCAATACCAGAAAGAGTATCCTAGGAACATTTATGTGCCGCAGCACGACCGGCAAGATCTCCCAGGACTGATTACATGCTCTTTGCACAACCTGCCACATATCATCTCTGACCTCCAAGTATCAACTTGATACTCATGATCCAACGGATCATCATCGCACGAAGCATCATCCTGATGCTCATGATCATACTGATCATCATCACTGTACCGTCCTGGTACATATAATCTGGAGCAATATCCTGAAGCTCATCATCATTATCATCCTGATCATACAATGCATCCACCTGATGCATACCAAGTATCTACCTGATACATATCATCATACATGATCCACCTGATCATACACTGTATCCACCTCATACAAATACAAATACATGATCCACCTGATCATACCTGATACATATCAACATACATGATCTACCTGATCATACAATGTATCCACCTGATACATATACAAATACATGGCCCAAGCATCCAACATGATGCATATACAAAATACATACAAATGATCCAACCGATCATATCCAACATCCAACATGATGCATACATACATATACATATAAATGATCTAATTGATCATATCGAGCATCCAACATGATGCGTACATACATATACATATAAATGATCCAACTGATCATATCCAGCATCCAACATGATGCGTACATACATATACATATAAATGATCCAACTGATCATATCCAGCATCATCCTGATGCATATACAGAGCAGTAACTGGAGCATCATCCTGATGCTCATCATCCATGATCCTCCTGATCATCATAGCATCGTCCTCTTCAGATCATCTCATTGTCCACAAAACACAGCCCAGATGCACATCATCCAGCACTTACACCACCGACATGGGAGAACACATCTACCACCATTCGAGGAAGGCTCCAGCCCTTACTTTTTCACCATGGGAGAACACATCTACCACCATGTGAAAAATGGCTTCAACCCTTACATCTACACCATGAGATAACACATCTACCACCATGTGAGAATGGCTCAGCAATTACATCATGACCATGGGAGAACACATCAACCATGTCAGAAAATCTCATGTGCATCTGCATCTTCCAGACTCATCACTTCCCTTTGGAATGAACCTCGATCTGAAGTGCACCAAGCCTCTCTCTGAAGTACTCAAACTGCACTCTGGCCAACGGCTTGGTCAATACATTTGCAACCTGCTCATCCGTCAAAACATATTCTGCTTCGGCTGTACTCAGTGCTACGCAGGACTGCTTCCTGCTAAACCAAGAGATCACACCTGATCCCATACTAAAGCAACACCCATAAGTGCTCTTCCTATCTGCAGCATTGCCTGCCCAATCAACATAAACCTGCAGGTTAAACTTTTGATTCGCATCATACTTGAGCCCATAATCAACCGTACCCTTCAGGTACCTCAGAATATGTTTTACAGCAACCAAGTGAACACCTCTGGGATCCGTCAGGAACTGGCTCAATGTGTTCACTGCAAAGCAAATATCTGGTCTAGTGTTCGTCAGGTACATCAAGGACCCAATCATCTGACGATACACAGTGACATCAACCGGATTAGATGAAGCATCACACAGAAGCTTTAGGTTCGATGCCATAGGTGTGGCCATAGCCTTGCAGTCCATCATCCCGAACCTCTTTAGGATCTCTACTGCATACTTCCCTTGTCCAAGGAAGATTCCATTTGCACTGTGCCATACCTCCATACCTAGAAAATAGTGCATCATCCACAAGTTCTTCATCTCGAACTCGGCAGCAAGCTTCCGCTGCATGTCGGCAGTCAATCTATCTTCACCTGTAATAAACAGGTCATCCATATACAAAAGTAGTATCACTGGATTGCCTTCCTCAACCTTGTAGTAAAGGTTGGAATCCGCTTTACTCTTGGTAAAGCCCAAACTGGATAGAAAGCTGTCTATCCTACCATACCAAGTTCTGCACATATATGACTCCCTGTCATGTGTCTTAGAACCAAGTGGCTACTCCACATACACTTCCTCTTCAACTACACCATTCAAGAAAGCTGTCTTGAAATCCATCTGGTGTATCTTCCCTTTCATCACTGCAGCCAGAGCAAGTACGGATCTAATGGAAGTGAATCTGGCTACACGAGCAAAAGTCTCTATGCTACCACCTGCAGCATGCTTGATCTTGTAGATCCTCTTGGAAGTCACTACAGACTACCCTTTGGGACTGCATCCCAAACATCTTCATGATCGACTGATACTCCTCGATCATGGCATTCTTCCTAGATCCTGGGAACTTCAATATCTTCAATATTTTCAATAGATAACTTTGTTGCTTGAACAAATGTTGTAGTCCTTCTTTTGTAGGTGATGGTATACGATCTTTCCTACACAACAAGTTAAATTGCATGATTAGAAAATATCTCGTAGTTTTCCAAACAAATTCTTACACATAAAGAAATATGTCATACAGTCATGCAATTATCTTAGCCAATGCTTCAATACAACATTTATCCATATTCCGTAACTTTCTATATGCCTTCCAATCTCTACCAGAACATTGTTAAGAGTGTGCACAACTCCTAACATGTCAGCAAAGAGGTTTCATTCTAGATAAGTAGCAATGCAATGTTGTACAGTGCCATAGGCCACTTACCCATGTATATTAGTAGTATATTGTTCATCAATGCAACTATTCTAATATGCATAATACACAACCTAATTCTAGGAACATAAGCATATACATCATTGAATAACATTATGTAAGAAATGACAATTCAAATACTTATCTTTGTTTGGTTGCTGGGTGGACTCCCTCTGAATCTTTGCAACTCCATTCTGATGTGGATTGTGAGAAGTGGTCAACTCCCTCTGAATATCTGCATCCTTGGAGAAACTACTGAAGTGTGCTCCTTTGCTTTATTGCAGGAACAAATGGAGTGTGCTCCCTCTTGATCTTTGCTTCTTAGATTACCTGTTCTTGAACTTATATCCATCCTTAATCACTATGCATGCTTATTAGTATCATCATTGTGTTATCCGTGAGGTCTCATACATAATCACACATTTATTAGTATAATCTAAATACTATCAAAACACAATAATCTTAAACATGTATAGTCATGATCATTCACAGATAATAAACATTAGTATTCAAGGTTTCTGGGAAGTCTTCTTCTACTCATGCATATTCTTATTTGATCATAGGACTCTTCTGATCAGTTAAATCATCAATGCATACACCCGTGATTACTCAAACCTATAACTTCAAGAATAATCATTATCAACAACACAACATTATAAGGTAGGATTCTAGCTTGATATAGGAAAAACATACCTGGTTTAGCATGCTAGCTAGTTATGTCTAACATACCCGCATAATGTCATCTGGTTCTCTTCAATGACTTGTGCTAGTAACCTGCATGTCTCATAAGTTATCCATTGTAGAACCGAGTTATACATACCTTGTAAGTAGATCTTCTAAGAGATCCATGACAATGGATGAATCTTTGTCTTCATGTCATCGTGATCATATGTTCTTGAACTAGAACATGATTTTTCTTTCTTGGTGTACCTTTCATGTTAGGGGACAACATAAACCTCATACAACACCATAATACATTAGTACAATCATAAGTATCAACACCCTAACCAATGAATATCTTCTATCATGCATTCATAATTTTATTAAGGTGATATGGCAAGTCTAAATTTAAACAAGATTGTACTAACTGTAATAATATCAAGACAAACATACCATAGACCTAATCATGAGAAAATCTTGAAACATACTTGGATAAGTCATACCTGTCGAGATTGCTTGTAATCTTCTCATGCAAGGCCTTAGCCTCATCTCCCTCTGAAACAAAAACTTCTTCACTTATGCAGGTGACCAATCCATTCTCTTCTAAGATTAACCCAATCCACTTGATTTGCAGGAACTGGATCTAGAGCTGGATTAGGGTTTGTCAGAGAAACCCTAAAAATTCAAACTTTGAATTTCAAACTTCCGAAAGGATAGAAATATGCGCCTTGATGATCTGATCAAGCTGGTATACTCAGAATTTGAAAACTGCAAAGTTTCATCCCTCAAATTTTCTTTTGAAACTTCCGGATTTACTGGACATGACCCAGAACTAGGGTTTGATGAAGCCCACCCTTCTGTCCAATCAAAAGGTTTGATCCAAAGCTCTAAGCTTCTATTTTTATGAGGAGCTTCCAGCCGTGGTCACATATTTCAAAAATTCCTATTTTTTCAGAAGCCCTAAATTTCCACTTTTCCGATCAAAGTCCCGAACTAGGGTCTGATCAAGCCCGGACTTCTGCCCAACTAAAAATTCTGATCTTGGTCTCTAAATTTCTATTTTGATGAGTAGCATTCATCCATAGTCTTTGATTACAAAAATTCTAACTTTCTCCGAAACCCTAAATTCCGGAAGCCATGAATGAAGGTGCTAAAAAATAATTCTGTTTTGATAGAAATATGTACCTAATTGTTTCTGGTGTAACTACGCACTTTTTGATCCATAGGGTCTGAAATTTCTTTTTTGTGGTATCTTGACCTGTAATCTTTCCATCCCGATAGGTCTGACCTCAATTGGATTCTTTGAGAGAGCGTTATGCCAAGTGTCGCAACGTGACCTGTTTATGGGATAAAACAGGAGAGAAAACTTGTACGACGGTCCACGTGTCATGGGTTCAACATCGGCCTCTGAAAACGTTTCCTGAGATAGTACAGTCTGTGTAATACCTGTCACTTTTACGAAATTTCATTTGGAACTTCCTAGCCCAAGTTATGACCTTTTTTCCAAGGTCACTGTAGCTAGGGTTTTACCCCTAGCTTGTGCCAATGAGCACCTACTAAAGAGAATGGACTCCTTAGTAGCAGTTCAATAATGATTAAATGATTAAGCTAAAACAACAATTAACAAACTACTTTAAGCATTGCATGAGACATAAATGAAAGATGTAAAAAATGGTTTTATATTAATGTTACCTTGAGTGTCAAGGTTGATGAAGCCCTTTGCAGTGTCCAAGAGGATGCTCCAAGCTTCAGAATGCTCCTTTCTCCTTCTCCAATGTTGGGGATGGGCCAAAGGTGGCTCTCAAAGTGAAAATAGTTCAAAGGTGAACTAGGGTTTCGAGAGAGATTTTGGCAGAGTAAGGGTGCTTGTGATTGTGGATATGGAATAAGGGATCTCCATCACCTATTTATAGTTTTTTGGTGGTGGAGTGCTGACCCATGGTTTTAGGAAACACATGGTTTTGTGCAGCTGTATAGGGTTTTTTCCTCCTTTTCCTCATTATTTTATATTTTTTATTCCCTTTTTAGGGGATTTTTGCTATTTTTGGAGGAAAAGGGGGTTTTTTTGGCCTTTTTTAGGCTATTTTGAGGGTTTTGTGGCCTTTTGGAGGCATTTTAGGCCTTTTGGAGGCATTTTAATGGGATTTTTTGGGATTTTAAGGGAAAAATGGTAGGAAAATGGACAAATGAGCCATATAATGTGGTAAATGAGCTAGTGAGCACTTTTTGGGTGTTAACAGATTGCCCCCTGATGTGCGAGGTCAGGAGCTAATCGTATGGCCGATGGACATCATAAGTCATGAATGGTTTTCCTGGGATGTCGAGAGAAGAGAAGAAACAAACTGAAGCCCGGAACAACGATCCCGAACAACTGCAAGAACTAAAAGTACATAACCTCAATAATGGATGAGGAATCATCTGATCATATGGACGAGGCGGGCATTCCCATGCTCGTATCAGGATATAACATAACAATAACAATGGGGTCCAAAAAATGGGGACCTGAAATATACATGACCTCAAATACTGACTGAGGAATAATCTCAATATATGGACGAGGCGGGCATACCCATGCTCGTATCAAGATACATAAACATAACTGTAAGGCCCGAAAAGGGGGACCTGTAAGATACATGACCACTGTGTACATCATAAGAGTCTAGAGGGGACACAAATCTGGGACATACTGCTGAGCGGATCATGTGTGAACTGCAGAACTGGTGCACTGGAACAATCAACAGTGCTACTGAGTGTGGTACCAAAGGAACTGATGAGCTGCTGGATCATAATGACTGGGGTCAAACTCTCCATGGTACACGGAACTGGAACGGATCTGGAACTGAAACTGGGTACTCAAGGAAGCATGGAACTGGATGGCTTCCGAATACAAACGCCAACGCAGCCCGGACATCCACAGGAACATATAACTGGCCGTTCCGAAGTGACTCACCAATGGGCTAGAGTCGGGGGAAATCCAGGGTCTTCGACGAAAGACTGATGGGATATAATCCTACGCGATCCTCAACGATGCGATCAAGGTGCTGAAGTCGAGCATGTGAGGAACAACCACTCGGAGAGGCAATGATGAATCCTCTCAGAATGATCCGTAGGCACTTACCACGGATGGTGATAAGTCCAAGGCGTAGGGACCTCTGGGCCTATCCTCTGGAATAGAGGAGCTGTCGTCGACAGAGGGAGACCTGCAACTATCAAGGCAATGAGGTTTCCTTGACAGGAGCGCGAGGTACAAGACCGAAATGTGATAGTGCTGATGGCAGGACTGATAAACTGTGGGGGGACAACTGGGCAAGTAGAGTGGGTGGACTCAAACTTCCTTTGTTCAGAGTATGATAATGGGAATGATCTGGCAGCATATGAAACTGACTAAGGGGAGAGGGATCATAGCGGTATGGGATCTGGGAAGGTTACTGGGTTGAGGGAGACTCAAGCTGGGGTACAATGGCAGGAGACTGCAGAATACTCTGAACAAAGGCGACCTGATTGGGGGTGCTGCCGATATGATAGATCAAAGTGCCAAGAGGCACGGGGGAAAACTTCTTCATGGGTTAAGGAACTAGAAGAAGTGTGTGTAAAATGGTACTGTCGTGTGGATTTTACGAGCCCAGGACAGTTCATGCTCGTGGTTGCTTTCAATTTTAAGGAGTCTGAAAGCAAATAAGAAGACTCTGAAGTAATGGAATGGTACTGTCGTGTGGATTTTATGAGCCCAGGACAGTTCATGCTCGTGGTGGCTTTCAATTTTAAGGAGTCTGAAAGCGATAAGAAGACTCTGAAGTGCTGGAATGGTACTGTCGTGTGGATTTTACGAGCCCAGGACAGTTCATGCTCGTGGTTGCTTTCAATTTTAGAGAGTCTGAAAGCAAGTAAGAAGACTCCAGGGGGTTGCTTTTTCGTAGATTTAGTCTTCAAGACCCAAAGAAGCATAAAAGGATGCAATGAAGAACTCTTCTAGCCGGTGTGACTAGAGTATTCCTTTTTCGCAATTAGTCTACCAGGTCCGGAAAAGGGGTAAACTTATACCAGATAGACGCCCTTTCAGGTACTTTAACGAGCATGAAAGGAAGCAAGATTGCTCGGCGATCTTTTCATTCTTTTAGGAGTCAGAAAAGAGCTTAACGGAAACTCCCTAAGTGCCTTTTTCGTAAAGGACTTGTCCGGCCCGAAAAAGGGATAAAATTATACCGAACAAAAGGAATGGCCAGGCAAGGAGGAAGTGTTCAATCAAGGTTTAGTAATGATGACCAAGAACGAGGGTAGGTGGGAACACTGATGGACCTCCTTGCGGGGTAGATGAAATGGTGGCAAAATAACGAAACATTTGCAGTATGACAGGAGTGAATGGCTCATGTAAAAATGTGGAACAATCCGATGGCAGCCGATGTGGCACGCAAACCGAGGCAGCAAGGTGTTGGGACACAATGTTGAAATTGTACCAAGTGAGAGCGAGAAATGATCTCAAGCATCATCACGAGCTCGGAAAAATGAATCCGACGATATAAAGGATGTCAAAAACGAGTAACAGCCGATGTGGCACGCAAACCGAGGCGACGGGGGCACTTTTTTGAAAAATGCCCAGAAAAACTGAAGGTGAGAGCGAGAAATGATCTCAAGCATCATCACCAGCTCGGAAAAATGAATCCGATGATATAAAACATGTGAAAAACGGAGAACGGCCGATGTGGCACGCAAACCGAGGCGACTAGTGGCGTCTGACAAAATGGGTAAAAAATGACAGGGTAAAAATAATGCAACGAGGTGACCATCATGACGGTCACGTCGCGCTGATTCCAGTTGTGGAAACGGTTCGGAAAAACAAAAACAAAAAAGAAAGCACTGTACAACGCAGACCAATGAGGTCGTGGGTTTCTTTTTATGGGTAAAAACGCTTAAGATACAACCCATTACGAGGGTTGCGCAAAGGACGGCCTTTAGAGTCAGCTAAGATGTATGCCCCCTTGCCGAGGCAGGTCTGCACGACGTAAGGGCCTTGCCACATAGATTCAAACTTCCCTTTACCGGTTTTGTCATGGGCTTGGTCATGGGCTTGGTCAGGGGCACGACCTGGAGCAGCAATATCAACTTGGACGACAGGTGAGATGTTGGCCATGTTGCCCTCCTCGAAGGCATTAGGAGCAGGAATAGGGTCCTTGAACCAGTCAACCTTGGTGGGGAGGAAGTCTTTGGATTCGACCGCGTATTGGGTAGCGGTGTTAGAGGAGGATTCTTCTGGGATGAAATAGGAACGGTGGTGCATATCATCCCAAGGATAATCCGGGGCAGTAAGGGCCTCAAGAATCTCCTCATCAGTACGGAACGTTTGCGTCGTCAAATCGGTTGACGAAGGGGTAGTGGTTGAAGAGATCATATAGATGGTATTAACCTCTCCGGAAGGTGAAGAGTCTGGGGGGTAGATTTCCTCAATGGTAGGTGGTGCCGTCTCAAGATCCAGATTGTTCATCTCATAGAGAGCCGCTCTGTAATCCGGGAGATCGGGACAATGATGTGAATAGTGCCCGTAAATACCGCAGATGGCGCAGGAGTGGTTGGTACGTAGGGACTTATCTTTAGGCTTAGGAGTAGGGTTTAGTTCGACAGTTGGGATGTTAGGATCGTCATCGAGCATTTGCATGTGCTTCTGCAATGCGGGTAACTGTGGGCATTGGTGGGTCGCATGGCCCAACTCGTCACACAACGAGCATTTGGGAGGAGCACGAAACACTGGAGGGTTCTTGACTGTCTTGGGAGGTGGGACAGCAGTGTAAGGTTGTGGACCTCTGCCCCCAGTGGGTTGGGGAGTAGGAGGAGGTGTCGTGGAGGACGAAGGGGTAGAGACACCGGGAGGTGGCTGAGTGGTAGTAGCCATGGGTTGCACCGGATGGAGGACGACATCTGGTGTCGGCGGGCGAACGGGAGGCGAAAGATACCATACAGGTAATCCCAAGGTTAACCCAGGGAGGCTAAGGGTAGCCATGACCGGGGCGCTTACTACTCCCGATGGAGGGACTAGGAAGGGGATCGTATGGATCGGTGTAACACCAATGTGGCTAGGTACCAGTGGTGGTTTGGGCAACAATGGTGGTTGAGTATTAGGTGGTAGGTTGTCGTGAGACAAGGTACATAAATCAGACATTTCGGGCGTAGATGACGGCGGAGGAATGGATTGAAAGGTGGAGGTCATCGGCGCGTCTGAGTAGACTCCAGGCCCCGTAGAGGAAACAAACGAGGTGGTGGCAGGAGAAACAGGTTGTTCAACCATGGGGAGAACATTTTCAGGGGCCGCAAGAGCACTGGGATCATAGTATGTGAGCTGGTCAATCGTAACCACGCGTCCCTCGTGGGGGAACATCATGGTGCGAAAGACAGAAGAGGCAACTGCCCGCATGGCATACATGTAGCTGCGGCCAAGTAGAAGGTTGTAATCCAATTGGGCATTGATTACCTCTATGTCAATAAGAACTGTTTTACCACCTAACTGGACTGGAACGTTGGGTAGAAGGCCTTGGGGCTGGGCCGAACGACCGTCGTAGGCACGTAACGCAGTGGTGGACTGCTGGAGAGGAGGGGATCCTAGCTTCTGCCATACAAATGTAGACATAACGCATGTGGAGGCACCCTCATCGATGATGCACCGATGGATAACAAGGTTCCTAACGGAGACTGTAACTTGGAATGCTAAGCTGGAAGGTAGGCGTGGTTCAGACTGGTCTAGATCAAACGCCATCAAATGTGAATCGGTTGGGTCAATCCCCCCAATGGCGGAAAGTAAAGTCTTGCGCTGGGAAGGGCAGTTCTTCAAGACTTCTAACGCAGACATGGCTGCGGGAGATTGAGCTAGGTCGTCTACGATGTTGTAGTTTGACGCAGCGCGCGCGTTAGGGTTATTGTTGATTCGGCGAAGTGGGAAACGAGGTGCTTTCGCAGCGCCGTCTATGGGCGGCGGAGGTATACGTAACGCCTGATCGGTGGGATGGGCGTTAGTAGTTTTATCCGTGGGAGGGGCTTCAGAGGTAGAGCCGTATTGGTTCCGACGGGTCTGGAGGTTGACGTCAGCAGATGACATCATCAGCAAGTGGTGGGTACCTGAGTCAAACATGGGTTGATCAGGGGCAGCGTAAGTGATCTGTTGTTGTTGGGGTTGCACGTTAGCTTGAGGGGCCAACGACTGAGTTTTCACTACGCCTTGGGTCGGTAAGGGGTTTTGCAGCACCAAAGGGGGTTGCTGAGGTTGGGGGGGGTTGGGCGGTGCTTGGGGAGCCGCATGCCCTTGGCGATGGGCCTCGTCAACCCAAAGCTGCAGAGCTCGCTCCAAGTGTGGGCAAGCATGGGTGTAATGTCCATAGACTCCACAAATAGAACAAGGGTGGTTTGTTCGCAGATTGGGGTTTTTGGCCTGCTTGGGCGGGCGATCAGGGTTTTGATTAGCGGGGGCCGCATTGTTGTTGTCAGGGGGATTAGCCGGTTGACTAGCTTGGTCTGCAGGTTGGTTGTTTCCCCTATTACGGCCCTTGCCGCGGTTCTGTTGGCCCTGGTTACGTTGGTTATTCTCGTTTTGCTGCGGGTTTTGTTGGGCGTAAACTTGCCCTTGGGCAGCAGGTGGATTTTGAGGTTGCGCAGGTGCAGGAGCAGGCTGCGGAGGATGATATGTAGGTTGAGGTTGAGCAGGTGCAGCAATGTGAGGGGGCTGCTGATAGGACTGCGGAGCAGGTTGTGGATGTGCCGCAGGGGCTGCCTGTGGCGGATAATAAGCTGGTGGGGCTGGTGAAGGCGCAGGAGCTGAGGCAGCCTGCTGATGGTAGTAAGGCTGAGGGGCGACTGGAGGAGCATAAGCAGGAGTCGCATACCCGAAGCACTGAGGTGGACATGAGGGTCCATGGGAATGGTGATGTGTCATGGGAGCATATGAGTTGGTTGCTCCAGACTGGGAGGTAGCCCTCGACAGGTCGGGGCCAGGGGTAGGACGTGCTATAGAAAATGGTTGGGGATGCGAAGAAACACGGCCAATGATACCATCTGCAGCGTGGGATGCCCCCGGCCCATCATGCTGGGAGGACTCGCCGCGAGGGGCGTCAGGTATAATGGTATAAAGGTAACCCGATTGGGCGTAAATGAGGTCGAACTGTTGAGCCTTAAGGATGGCTTCTTCTTCAGACTGGGGTCTTTCTGAGGTCACATCCTTAGCGATAACCGGGAGAAGGGATTTGAGGAACCAATCTAGGAAGATACGGTCGTCAAGTTTGATCTTGCATAAGCTACGGCGTCGACGCCACTCATGGATGTGGTCCGTGATATGGGTAGCCGTGTTTTGTCTACAAGATAGAAGGATCTCAACGCCCGCGTCATAGCGGACAGGCAACTGGAAGAACTGCAGGAAGTTCGAGGCCAGGGAAGCAAAGGTGGCATGGGTCCCATGAGGTTGCTCGATATACCACTTGGCTGCAGAGCCAGTGAAGGTGCACTGTAAGAGACGGAGGCGAACAGAGTCATCCATGATGGAGTTAGAGGAACACCATAGGTGGAAAGACATGATATGGTTTTGTGGGTCCTCACCGGCCTTGCCCTCGAATTTAGGGATGTCAGAGGGTAGTTTGGTAGGCATATGAGGCCACATAGGGTCGTGTCGAATAGGATCGTTGGTCAATCTGGCCAGGTCAGGTAAGTTGAGGCTAGCCATGAACGGCAAACTGGAAGAAGGCTGTGACACAGTAGTGCTGTGGACCAAGTTGGGGCCAGTGCCCCCAAGTGGAGGGACAAGATGTGAGGTGGTGCCCCCAAGTGGGGGAACTGAGGTAGTGAAGGATGGTCCAGCACCACCATTGGTAGTGTGAGCCACTGATGTAGTGGGGATAGGTATTCCCGCTGTGGGAATAGGTACCGTGAGGGGAACGGTAGATGGTTGCCCCATGGAGGGCATACCCAAAATAGGTGTAGTAACTGGTGTAGTGGTGGATGTGCCACCAATGGTCCCTATGACAAATGGAGTGGAAGTCGTGCCAGCCATGGGGCTAGTAGGGGCAGTATAAATAGGGTTCTCAGACTCTTTGTCAGAATCAGAGGTAAAGTAAGGTGCGTCACTATCTGGTGACGGAGGCCTATGTCGCTGACGAGTGGAGTCAAGTGACAAGGCTCTAGATCTGTGATGAGTGGTATCAACGGACAATGATCGGAATCTATGACGAGTGGTGTCGAGAGAACCGTGCTGTGGGGGCTCGCCCCTGAGGCACCGAGAATGTCTCGGGGACTCAATGGTGACAGATGGTGTCTAGTCTCTGTGGGTTGAGGTGAGTATAAAAACAGCTCAAAAATCCTAATGCAACCGAGTGTGTAGAAGGAGAGCTAAAAAGCAAGGCACTCAGGCCAACAACCAACTCAAAACACCCACTGCAACAGCTGTGCTACAATAGGTGGAGTAACAACAAAGATGGTCAGAATACCAACAAGCAGCAGGTTTCCTAAAAAAGAAAAATGGTGGACTCACTAGACCAAAGGGAGGTAAAGGAGCATGCAAACACCTAACTACAAGTATTCTGACTCAACTAAACATATCCTCTGCAAGGTGATGAAATCCAAGTCAGACAATATGAGTAGGAAAGCCAAGTGGCTATGATATCCCCCTACCGGGAGGGACACAGGGTAGTCAATCCTAGAAGAATGGCAACTAAGATACCCCGTTCATGACACGTCCAGAAAGGTGAATCTGCCGTTTAGTTCGTTGACCGCAATACCCCTATACAGGGATATCCCGCGAACCGCGAAAGGTAGCCCTTCGGTTACTGAATGGAGTGCGGTATTCCACTCAGGCCTCCGGAACCAGTCTCCCGACTTCAACCCTCCTAAGGGAGAGGCCCTCTGATAAACTGGTCGTGACCGTGCCAAAAAGTACTAGGGGATTTTGGTTCCCTATTTGGACAACAACTATGTCTCAAGTGAAATAACCAAGGGGTGTTATTGGAAGCCTATCCCCCTGATCCTACCTAACTACAATGATTCTTTTGTGTTCCCCAAGTGGGGTTAGAATGTTGGTTTAGTTAGGTACTTTTTAAGGCTCACTTGATTTTATGTGACAGAGTGTGTGCTCGTGAGGTAATGATCCCAAAAATAGAAGTGCCACAAGGGAGGGCAACTTCCAATCTATCAACAATACTGAAATTGAAAGTTTAACTTGCAAAATTTTCTGAATTAAAAATACTGAAATTTGTAAAATGAAATCTGTAAAAGGAACAGAAATTATGTTGCAGAAAGGCTGAAAGGTAGTGAACTGCAGGTAAGACAGGGGGCTGTTCAGATGCAGAAAATATTGCAGCAAAAGGGGCTGGGCTCAAAACAGGAAAAGAGCAGAAATCAGACCGCGGGTCTGTGGCGATTTGGAACAGGCCGACCGCGGGTTTAAGGGAAACAGCGGCGGTCAGGTCGCGGCTATCGGGCCAACAGAGGCAGTCGGGACGCAGGAAATAGGGAACAAGACGCATTCGGGTCGCGGTAAAAAGGGCTAACAGGCGCAGTCGGGACGCACGAAAGAGGCAGAAAGCCGCAGTCGGGACGCCGGAAAAAGGCCGACAGGCGCAGTCAGATCGCGGCAAACAGGCTGATTAGCCACGGTCGGATCGCAGGTAACAGACTTGAATCCGCCGGCAGGGCGTCGGAAGCAGTCTGAGAGCCGCGGTCGGATCGTAGGTAAAGGCCTGAAAGGCGCGGTCGGGACGCGACTGCAGAGGGAAAAGACGCGGTATGCGGCGGCCGAAAGGGACAGCCGAAAGTAAAAAATTCAAAACGGAAACCAGAAATTCGAAAACTAGGGGAGTCGCCAAAACTGTAGCTAGGGTTTTACCCCTAGCTTGTGCCAATGAGCACCTACTAAAGAGAATGGACTCCTTAGTAGCAGTTCAATAATGATTAAATGATTAAGCTAAAACAACAATTAACAAACTACTTTAAGCATTGCATGAGACATAAATGAAAGATGTAAAAAATGGTTTTATATTAATGTTACCTTGAGTGTCAAGGTTGATGAAGCCCTTTGCAGTGTCCAAGAGGATGCTCCAAGCTTCAGAATGCTCCTTTCTCCTTCTCCAATGTTGGGGATGGGCCAAAGGTGGCTCTCAAAGTGAAAATAGTTCAAAGGTGAACTAGGGTTTCGAGAGAGATTTTGGCAGAGTAAGGGTGCTTGTGATTGTGGATATGGAATAAGGGATCTCCATCACCTATTTATAGTTTTTTGGTGGTGGAGTGCTGACCCATGGTTTTAGGAAACACATGGTTTTGTGCAGCTGTATAGGGTTTTTTCCTCCTTTTCCTCATTATTTTATATTTTTTATTCCCTTTTTAGGGGATTTTTGCTATTTTTGGAGGAAAAGGGGGTTTTTTTGGCCTTTTTTAGGCTATTTTGAGGGTTTTGTGGCCTTTTGGAGGCATTTTAGGCCTTTTGGAGGCATTTTAATGGGATTTTTTGGGATTTTAAGGGAAAAATGGTAGGAAAATGGACAAATGAGCCATATAATGTGGTAAATGAGCTAGTGAGCACTTTTTGGGTGTTAACAGTCACCTATTTTTGACTCAGATCTAGAAGAGGCAAAAACCCTATATTGTACAGATCATAAATCACAAAGTATAATGAATTAGAGGTTTTCCTTTGGACACAAGGTACATGGGGATCTGATCTTCGACCTGTAAAATTTTCAGATCTGCAAACTTCACCAAAATGGATTTATAGCGAAAGTGCTACGATGACTGGTTTTTGCTATATCAAGCCCTAACATCGTAAGTGCAACAAGTGTCATACGTGCCATATCATGCCTTCTTTCAGGCTAGTTCTGATACCATGTTAAATTTTCAGAATTTACTTCAGTCTGATCTAGTATCTTAACTGAGAGAACAACATGTACAGTAAATCTACAGCATATCAATCATGGACACAATATTGCAAGCACACAAGAGACACAGAGTTTACTTGGGGAAAACCATAGTGGTGAAAAACCCCAATAACTTCCTCAGAGATAGATAGAGCAATGATACAACCAGAATACAAGAGATAGTCTTCTCCTAGCAGCAGAGCCTCCTCCTCCACAAGTGCACCACTCTCCAAAGTGTGAGTGAGTGAATAGAATGATAAAATAGAGATCTCCCGATCTCTATTTATACTAGACTTGACTTGCCTAATAACCTTTACTAGGTCGACCTTAACTTAACCACATAACACAATGCTGACTGGGCTGACACCCAATAGGGTGGTCTAATAACCCTTTGACCCACATGGCCGACCCCCACTAGGGTGGTCTAATAACCCTTCGACCCACATGACTTATACAGGGCCGACCCCAACAAGGTGGTCTAATAACCCATCAAGTATAAGTTACGGCACTTACAATATAAATGACGACACTTCCGTATAGAGGAATAATAACATCTCTATAGGAATACAATATACATATATGTAAAATACATTCCGAAGTTACATATACATCAACATGGCAGTCATAAATGAGTACGGGGACTACTACTTTTCGCAAGAAGGCACCTATGTCAAAATGTTTGGAGTTTCTAGAGCTCTGTCCCTAATGCCCAAATATGCGACCTAGTTTTTGGTCCAGAAAGAAGCCATGAGGCAAGTTTTCATTAATGGGATTGGCAGTTTCCTGCATGATCACAAGAAGGCCTCCTTCCCACCATTACCCTTCTATATCGGCGCATACAAATTATCCAAAGTTACATCTCTACTCTGACAAGGCCAGCTGGGAATTAATATTTTGTAATTTTATTTGTGCAAACACTAAAGGACGAACTTGGGAGTCCAAAGGTTAGGGTAGGTGAAACAAATAGCCATATGGAGACAAAATTTTTGTAATATAAATATATGGTGAGAATACTTAGAAAGGGACATTTTGCTGGTGAATTAGATGCTGGAAGCATTTTGTAAAAGAACTATTTCTTTGCTAATGAGAAAAGACTTGTTCACTGGGGAAAAGATTTCATTGGTGTTTTCCTGGAACTTGTGATTGTTGGAACATAATTATTCCCTTTTTTGATTATATCATGCTATGAGATCTTTCTGATTTTGTCGAACTATTTCAATGATGATGAATGTCTCTTTATTTAATGCAAATGTTTATGTGTAATAGAGTAATAATTTGCTTCAATTAATATCAGAGCTATCTTTGATAATTTCTGCTGTAAATGTGAATGCTTATATTAATGGCTATCTGTTAAATTTACATGAACATTTCAGCTTATTATCCTTAATTCAATTTTGCTCCCTATAGGGATAGGTTAGATTAAAGTAAATAGGTTTAGCGAATTGATTAGGTAGAAGTGATAAGGCGGAGGGAAGAACCTTCACATCACTGGTTGAGGCTTCTGCCTGTCAGTTCTAAGTTAAATGCATTTGGTTAGAAAGCACTTGCATCTCATATTTTAAAACTAAAATACATAAACGGTGGGCCGGGCCGCAACTGGTAAAACAAAACACAAAATTAATCACACTTACGGTAGCCGGATCATTAACCGAACGGATTCCCCACACCAAATGCTGAGTAGTCTAATTGGGATTATTTACTGGGGAGAATAACTACTGTCGATGTTGATATTTTCTAGGCATCAATATTTTTGGTGCTAGAAGGAGGGTCTCCAGTGCATGGCTGGTAGAGGAATTCCATTTTCAACATGAAATTTTTCTGGGTCCCCATTAAAAACAACCACATCAGAAGAAGTGATTCCTGAAAATGAACATTAAGAAAGATTAGACTCTGGAACTGAGAATACTGAACATTTATACGCTGTCCCATACACTGAAATAGAGGATTTTCAAAGACATACGAGATATTACGTAAGAAATCTTGGTGGTTTAACTGTAATTCCTGCCTTACCTAGAAGGCGAGCTCCCAAGAAACAGGTTGCATACACTAGGGATTTTGTGCTTGTGGAATCTTTGGAAGAGTTGGTTGATTTATCACTACAAGAAATCCTAGATCCCCTTAATCAGTTACCTGAGTCCCCACTAGCTCACACACCACCTCGTACCCCACATCACTCACCACTGCATTACCCACCGCGTATCATGGCTGGAAATGTTAATCAACCTAAATGGAGAGATAGAGGACCACTCAACTTGGCTACACCTTTACATGATTTACGTAAGCACCCAGAAAGAGTATTACCAAAATTTGATCCTTGGAAAGGTATTTCTACAGAGGACCACCTGAATTTTTTTTATTTGGCTCTGAATATTTTGAATGTTGAACATCAAGATGTAGTCTGCAGACTTTTCCCTTACACTTTTGAGCCTAGGGTATCCTCATGGTATTTCAGTTTGCAAGCAAATTCTATAGCAGACTAGGACCGTTTTGAAAAGGTTTTTATAAGCAAATTTGGAAACCAAAAGACCGTCGCTACACTTATGAAAGAACTGTTGTCTATGAGGATGGAAAAGAAAGAAAAGGTACAGGACTTCAACTAGAGATTCACTACCTTATTAAATAATTTCAGTGCTACACCAAAACCTGCTGAAGAAGCCTTGGTAGAATATTACACTACAACACTTTATCCACCTATATCCATGTTTGTTAAGAGATCAGTTAAGGCCACTTTGGTAGAAAACTACGAAGAAGCCAAGAAAGTAGAAGCTAAACTGGACAGTATCTCAAGACATGCAATGGATCTGGAAGTAAACCAATGGCTAGTAAAAATCCTCTGATACTGTCTATACGAAAAGAGGAGTCCTCTAACGAATTATAAAATGTCGTTAAAATGGTACAAAAGTTATCCAACAAGATAGTAGATTTGGAAAATGAAAAGGGAGATAGTACCTCAAGAAAACCTTTCAAGCCTTTCTATAAGAAAAGGGAAGAAAATGCACAACCTCAACCACCATTGAACAATTCTAATGTTTTGAATTTAAATGAAGTTGGCATGGATAATTTCTGCACTTTCCATCAAGAACATCACTTTGAATTTTTTTTCCCACAATGGATTAACTCAATGACATTGGTGATGAACCAATTATTAGATGCGTAGTTGATAGACCGTGAAGACCAAGAAGAAGATCAACCCAATGAACAAGAAGATCAAAATGAGGAAACCATAATGGTATTATGGGATTGGGCACCTACTTTGGGGCTAAATGAGGAAGAAAAGGTGGAGGAAATTCAAGTATCATCTGTAAATTATGCTACCAGAAGCAAATGACCGGTTGAAGACCAAGGCATGATATTTCCCAAGGCAAAGACAACAAGGGAAAATATAAAAAAGAACAACGGAATAAATCAGTCACAACCTAAGGTCATTTCTGGAGTTCCAAAAGAAACAAATCCAGTGACAAATAAACAAATAAATCCTGTAGGTAACAAAGATAACAGTGGTGAAAAGGGTGTTGTAGATCATAGTATGGGATATGACATTGAGGAAGACATTAATAAAAAAAAAAGCAAACATATCCTTGTTTGAGTTGTGTAATATCCCTCAACGGAGAAATAAATTATTAGAGGCTTTTGACCCACAACCCAACAACTCAATAGAGGTAGTTGAGTCTGATACCGAGATTAACGAAGCTAGTATTGGTGGAAAATCAAAATATCAGACTTTGCCTTTTCTCTTAACCTTTGAGATCTTTAATCATAATGTACACAATTGCTTGGTATATTTTGGAGCTTCGTCTAATGTTATGCCACTGTCAATTTGTAAGAAGATTAATGGGAAACCAACATCATCCCCTTCTCAGATTATACAATTAGATAGATCTGCTGTTAAAGTTATAGTGGAAATGAAGAATGTTTTGATCAAATTATCAATAGATCCAAGGGTGTGTCAATTCATTGATATCATGTTAGTAGACATACCTGAAGCTTATGGTTTGATATTGAGTAGGGAATGGTATACGAAATTAAATGGTTATTTTGCAACAAATTGGTCTCATTTGTGGCTGCCATATAAGAATAGGAAAAATCAGATTAAGGTGTTGAGAGAGCCTCACATGAAATAGAATGTTACTCAGTTGGAAGAAAAGAATGAGCCTGTGAATTTATCATCTTCCGTTTTGGGGAACTATTTCTTAGAAATTGAGCCAGGAAATTATCAGACGGAAGAGGTTAGTCATGATTCAGAAAAATAGTCCGATCTCCTTCAATTCTCACGAACTGATGATATTGATTGCAACATAGTAGAATTAGTTACTAACTTAGGAGATAGTACTGACGTAGTTAAATCAGAAAATAAATTTTGGATTTTATATTTTGATGGTTCTAAAACACAAGAGGGATCAGGAGCCGGCTGTGTTCTTGTTGATCCTGAAGGAAATAAACAATTTCTCTCTTGAAGGCTAGAGTTTGAATGCATGAATAACACTACTGAATATGAAGCTCTAGTCTAGGGTCTTAAAAGAGCCATTGTTTTAAATGTAAAAAAATTAAATTTTTTTGGTGATTCAGAAATAGTTGTTAGACAGGTAAGGAATACTATTCATTTTCTATCTCCACATTTGAAAGGTTATCAATCTGAGGTTTGGAATTTGATATCTAAGTTTGATGCTTTTAACATAAGCTCCATTCCTAGACTACAGAATGCTGCAGCTGATTTATTAGCTACTTCTTCTTCTCGATTGGTACCAACTAATAACAAGTGTCCTATTGAATTAATTTTCATGCCATCGGTACCTGACAATATTACAAATCTAAGGGTCTTCGATGATGATGAACAGATCATCATTTTCTTGACAAACGAAGATGCTTTCAAGGAATCTATAATTGATGAAGAAGAACACCTGTTGGATTTGCAGAATAAGGGCGCAAGTAAAGGAAACTTTATGCCAAAAGGAGTAAGGACTCTTGAAGGATTGTTTGATTTACATAATAAATTCAGAAGACCAGCCAATGTCAATACCAATAGCTCCTCGATGCAGCATGAGTTGGTAAACTTGGGCATAGAAGCTGAACCTAAATATGTTAATTTAGGAAAATGTTGCTCACCTGGTGAAAGAAGTAAGTTCATCAAACTTTTCCAGTAGTACAAAGATGTTTTTGCATGGACTTACGAATATTTGAAGATGTACAACACACATATTATACAACATGTGATACCCATTAGACAAGGAGTAAATCCTTTTCAGCAACAACTTAGAAAGATGCATCCGACACTTGAACTGTTAATACAAAAGGAATTGAAGAAGTTGTTGGATGCTAAGATTATTTTCAAAGTTTGGCACTCTGAGTGGGTAGCCAATTTGGTCCCTGTAAGGAAGAAATCAGGAGAAATAAGATTATGTGTTGACTTCAGAAATTTGAACAGAGCATCAGACAAACACAACTACCCTGTACCACCAATGGAGCAAATTTTACAGATGGTATCAGGCTCTTACTTGTTCTCCTTATTAGATGGATTTTCAGGCTATAATCAAGTATTAGTGGCGAACAAGATAGACTCAAGACTACATTTCGCATGAAGTGGGGAACATTCGCATATAGGAGAATACCTTTTGGCCTAATGAATGTTGGAGCCACATTCCAGAGGGCCATGGATATTTCATTCCGGGGTTTAGTCGGCCATTGTGTTGTCATATATTTAGATGATGTGACAGTTTTTTCCAAAAAATGAGAAGACCATGTTTTCCATTTGAAGCAGATCTTTGACTGTTGCAAAAAATATGGTATATCTTTGAATCTAAAGAAAAGTATTTTTGCGGTGCTCGAAGGAAAATTACTGGGACACATCATCTCCAATAAGGGAATCTCGATAGATCCAGAGAGAATTCAGGCCATAACTCAGATTCCCATGCCCCACAACAAAAAGACTATGCAATCGTTTATGGGCACAATCAATTTTGTTCGAAGGTTTGTACCATATTTTGCACAGATTGTAAAGCCTTTGCAGCAAATGGTTAAGCAAAGTGTACAGTTCAAGTGGACCGATGTGGAGAAGGATGCATTCAGGGATAAATAGAATGCTATAGCCCATGCACCTTCCTTAAGAAGTCAAGAATTTGAAAATGATTTTATCATATATACCTTTGATTTAGATAATTCTCTCGCAATAGTGCTCACATAGAAAGGAGAACTAGGAGATGAGTATCCAATATCTTTCATGAGCACTGGGTTACAAGGAGCTGAACTGAACTACCCAGCTATGTATAAACAAGCATACACTGTATTCAAGGCAATAAAGTAGTTCGGACCTTATATTTTGAAGAAAAAAATGAAAGTTATAATACGTCATCCCGCTGTTAGATCCTTATTTGTGCAAAAGGAGTTGGGGGAAAGAAGAGGAAATTGGGTAACTGCACTACAAGAGTACGATTTAGAGTTCAAAATAGCCACTATCATTAAAGGTCAGGGGTTGTGCAAGTTACTCACTGAAAATCCCACCTACGAAGATCATGGATGGAAAAACAAAGCTGAATTGAATTTAACTAAAGTATGTTCCATTTTCACTACCCAGGATCTTGGTAGAGGGATTTGGTGCACTATATCCAACAAGGATATCTTCCAGAACACTGGAATTCCAAGTAGAGAAGAGAAATCCGATTGAAATCAACATCTTATCAAATAATTAATGGAGTACTCTTCAAAGAAAAAATTATGATGGAATTTTTCTTAGATGCCTTGAGAAAGAAGATGTTGATAAGGTGGTCAAGGAATTACATGATGGCCTTGGAGGGGGACATTATTCTAGGGATACTACTGCTCACAAAATACTAAGAGTCGTGTACTATTGGACCAATCTCTTCAAATACGCTCATGCTTATGCCAGAAAATGCGATGTGTGTCAAAGGAGTGCTGGTAGATTACCGAAAGCAACAGGACCATTGCAGCCAGTTATTATCTCGCAACCATTTGAGAAATGAGGCATAGACATCATTGGAGAGATCAATCCAAATTATTCACTGCAACATCGGTATATCCTCATAGCTACTGATTATTTCACACGGTGGACAAAAGCCTCTCCTTTGCATAAAGTGAATGAAGACGCGGTCATCGAATTCCTGCAAGAAAACATCATAACCAGGTTTGGGGTTCCAATTTCCCTGGTTTTTGATAATGTAACTTAATTCTCATCTTTTAAGTTAACTGCATTTGATTATGAAAGAGGAGTCAAACTGCATTATCCAACTAATTATTATCCGTAGGGAAATGGACTAGCAGAATCTACAAATAAAAACCTCAGCCGAATTTTAAAGAAAATAGTTATTGAGAGTCAGAGAAATTGGCATGCAACTCTTCTAGATGCTTTATGGGAAGATAGAGTCACTCCAAAGAATTAGGTAGGAGTTTCTCCTTATGCATTGGTCTATGGGAAAGAAGCTATATTCCCACCTAACATACTACTCCCATCCCTGCAACTAGCCCAGGACTCTCGAGGATCCAGTAGTGAAATCCTACAGTCACAAATCAATACTTCGCTGAAACTCGAAGAATCACGGAAAAAGGCCAAGGATTGATTCAATTGGCACCAAGATATTGTCAAAAGATAAATAGAAGTCCGGTAAGAGAATTTTTGAGGTAGGAGACTTAGTTCTGAAATGGGATCACCTGGATGAAGAAAAGGGAAAACATATGAAATTCAACAATTATGGCTCAACCCCTATCAGACTGCCAAAAAGCTTTGCTCGTCGACATATAAACTGCAATATTTACAAGGGGAGGAGGAGAATCTCCCTGTCAACAGCCTTTCTCTTAAACAATACTTTACATAGGTTTAGGAACACCTGTTGTACATAAATAAACTTTTTCCTTTTCTTTAGCTTTTCAAATTTGTTATTAGCTTTGTTTGTTTTGTTTTTGACCAACTTCATTTTGTTTGGATTATTGATTGATTTTTTTTTTAAAATAAACCCCAACTCAACATCTTGATGCATGGAAATATAGGAATCTGAACAATCTCAAGGCCATCACCCGAAAGATCAGAATCTATTTATAGAGAAAGAATTCTGTGTATGACATTATCATGTGGGATTTTTAACTGCTGCTCAATTTTAGAAAGGGAAAACCCGCTTCAGGTTCATAATTGAGTCATGATAAACCTTGTAAAATAAATAAGACTCATGAATTCTAAATTACTATCTTGGCGCTCCGTTCACTCTCACATTAATAACCATCTTAGGCAGCCTACTATAATGGACCCATGGAAAGGAAGCGGGTCTTACAGATGTATGGAAATTAAAATGATCCCATGTTCCGAATTCAAAATCCAAAAGGCTTATATAGAAGAGTCAACGTTCTAAAAAATTCATCTCCATCAAAGAAATGGTCTTGAAAACAAAGAGATTGTTGATGTATATGTAACTTCGGAATGTATTTCACATATATGTATATTGTATTCCTATAGATATGTTATTATTCCTCTATACGGAAATGGTTGTATTCCTATAGAGATGTTATTATTCCTCTATACGGAAGTGTCATCATTTATATTGTAAGTGTCATAACTTATACTTGATGGGTTATTAGACCACCTTGTTGGGGTCGGCCCTGTATAAGTCATGTGGGTCAAAGGGTTATTAGACCACCCTATTGGGGGTCTGCCATGTGGGTCAAAGGGTTATTAGACCACCCTAGTGGGGGTCGGCCCAGTCAACATTATGTTAAGTGGTTAAGTTGAGGCCGACCTAGTTGAGTAAAGGTCAAGTCAAGTTAGTGTATAAATAGAGAGTGTGTCTCTCTCATTTTACACATTCTATTCTCTCACTCACACTTGGGAGAGTGGCGCACTTGTGGAGGAGGAGGCTCTGCTGCTAGGAGAAGACTATCTCTTGTATTCTGGTTGTATCATTGCTCTATCTATCTCTGAGGAAGTTATTGGGGTTTTTCACCTTTATGGTTTTCCCCAAGTAAACTCTGTGTCTCTTGTGTACTTGCATTAATGTGTCCATGATTGATATGCTATAGATTTGCTGTACATGTTGTTCTGTCAGTTAAGATCCTAGATCAGATTGAAGTAAATTCTGAAAATTTAACATGGTATCAGAGCTAGCCTGAAAGAAGGCATGATATGGCATGTATGACACTTGTTGCACTTACGATGCTAGGGCTTGATATAGCAAAAACCAATCATCGTAGCACTTTCGCTATAAATCCGTTTTGGCGAATTTTTTGGATCTGAAACTTTTACAGGTCGAATATAAGATCCCCATGTACCTTGTGTCCAAAGGAAAACCTCTAATTCGTTGTAATTTGTGATTTATGATCTGTACAATATAGGGTTTCTGCCTCTTCCAGATCCGAGTCAAAATCAGGTGACCTTGGGAAAAAAGGTCATAACTTGGGCTAGGAAGATCCAAATGAAATTTCGTAAAAAGTGACAGGTGTACACAGACGATACTATCTCAAAAAAATTTGGCAGAGGCCGAAGTTGAACCAGTGACACATGGCACGCCATACAAGTTCTCTCTCTTGTATTATCCCATAAACAGGTCACGTTGCGACACTTGGCATAACCCTCTCTCAGAGAATCCAATTGAGGTCAGACCTATCGGGATGGAAAGATAACAGTTCGGGATATCTTAGGAAAATTTTTTAGAGGCCGAAGTTGAAATAGTGACACGTGGTACGCCATACAAGTTTGCTCTCCTGTATTATCCCATAAACAGGTGACGTTGCGACACTTGGCATAACTCTCTCTCAAAGAATCCAATTGAGGTCAGACCTATCGGAATGGAAATATAACAGGTCGGGCTATCGCAGGAAAATGTTTCAGACCCTATGGATCAAAAAGTTTGGAGTTACACCAGAAACAATCAGGTACATATTTCTGTCAAAACAGAATTATTTTTGAGTACCTTCATTCATGGCTTCCGAAATTTAGGGCTTCGGAGAAAGTTGGAATTTTTGTAATCGGAGACCACGGCTGGATGCTACTCATCAAAATTGAAATTTAGAGACCAAGATCAGATTTTTTGGTTGGGAAGAAGGCCGGGCTTGATCAAACCCCAGTTCGGGACTTTGATCAGAAAGATGAAAAATTAGGGCTTTTGCAAAAATTGGAATTTTGGAAATCTGTGACCACGGCTGGAAGCTCCTCAGAAAAATTGAAGCTTAGTGTTTTGAATCAAATATTTTGGTTGGGTGAAGCTCCGGGAAACTCAAACCCTAATTCAGGGTCCTCCCAGTGAATCTAGAAATCTAAAAGGCAATTTCGAGGGGTGAAACTTTGCAGTTTTCAAATTCTGAATATACCAACTTGATCAGCTCATCAAGGCGCATATTTCTATCATTTCGGAAGTTTGAATTTTTGGGGTTTCTTTGACAAACCCTAATCCAGCTCCAGGTCCAGTTCTTGCAAATCAAGTGGATTGGGTTAATCCTAGAAGAAGATGGATTGGTCACCTGCATAAGTGAAGAAGTTCCTGTTTCAGAGGGAGATGAGGCTAGGGCCTTCCACAAGAAGATTACAAGCAATCTTGATAGGTATGGCTTATAGGTATGTTTCATGGTTAAGTTTATCATATGTTTGTCTTCATATCATTACAGTACAATCTTGATTAATTATTGGACTTGTCGTATCACCTTAATAGAAGATATTCATTGATTAAGGTTTTGACACTTATGATTGTACTAATGCATTGTGATGTTGTATGAGGTTTATGTTGTTTGCTAACACAAAAGGTACACCAAGAAAGTCAAATCATGTTCTACTTCAAGAACATATGCTCATGGTGACATGAAGACAAAGATTCATCCATTGTCATGGATCACATAGAAGATCTACTTTCGAGGTATGTATAACTTGGTTCTACAATGGTTAACTTATGAGACATGCAGGTTACTAGCACAAGTCACTGAAGAGAACCAGAAGACATTATGCGGGTATGTTAGACATAACTAGCTAGCATGCTAATCCAGGTATGTTTTTCCTATATCAAGAAAGAATGCTACCTTGTGTTAGGATCTTATATTGTTGTGTTGTTGATAATGATTATTCATGAAGTCATAGGTTTGAATAATCATGGTTGTATGCATATTATGTTTCTTACCATAATTGATGATATGACTAACCAGAAGAATCATGAAGGTATAGGTTTGAATAATCACGGGTTTTATGCATATTATATCTCTTATCTTGATTGATGATTCAACTAACCAGAAGAGTCCTATGATCAAATAAGAATATGTATGAGTAAAAGAAGACTTCCCTGAAACCTTGAATACTAATGTTTATTATCTGTGAATGATCATGAATATACATGTTTAAGATTATTGTGTTTTGATAGTATTAAGATTATACTAATAAATGTGTGATTATGTATGAGACCTCAAGGATAACACAATGATGATACTAATGAGCATGCATAGTGAGTAAGGATGGATGTAAGTTCAAGGACAAGTAATCCAGGAAGCAAAGATCAAGAGGGAGCACACTCTAGTTGTTCCTGCAAGAAAGCAAAGGAGCATACTTCAGTAGTTTCTGCAAGGATGCATATATTCAGAGGGAGTTGACCACTTCTCAAAATCCACATAAGAATGGAGTTGCAGAAAAGAAGCAAAGACTGAGAGGGAGTCAACCCAACAAACAAACAAAGATAAGTATTTGAATTGTCATTACTTGCATATTTTATTGTTTAAATAATACTGTTCAATAATGTATATACTGATGTTCCTAGAATTAGGTTGTGTATTATGCATATTAGAATAGTTGCATTGATGAACAATATACTACTAATATGCATGGGTAAGTGGCCTATGGCACTGTACAACATTCCATTGCTACTTATCTAGAATGAAACCTCTTTGCTGACATGTTGGGAGCTGTGCACACTCTTAACAATGTTCTGGTAGAGATTGGAAGGCATCTAGAAAGTTACGGGATATGGATAAATGTTGTATTGAAACATTGGCTAAGATAATTGCATGACTGTATGACATGTTTCTTTATGTGTAAGAATTTGTTCTGAAAACTATGAGATGTTTTCTAATCATGCAATTTAACTTGTTGTGTAGGAAATATCGTATGCCATCACCTACAAAATAAGAACTACAACATTTGTTCAGCAACAAAATCATCTATTGAAGATATTGAAGTTCCCAGGATATGGGAAGAATGCCATGATCCGTCGATCATGAAGAATGATGTTTGGGATGTAGTCCCGATACCTGAAGGGAAGTTTGTTATGACTTCCATATGGATCTATCAAGATCAAGCATGCTGCAGATGGCAGCATAGAGAAATATAAAAGTGATGAAATAGAAGATACACTAGATGGTTTTCAAGACAGCTTTCTTGAATGGTGTAGTTGAAGAAGAAGTGTATGTGGAGCAGCCACTTAGTTTTGAGACACATGATAGGGAGTCATATATGTGCAGAAATTGGGTATGATGCACCACTTTCTAGGTATGGAGGTGTGGCAGAGTGCAGATGGAATCTTCCTTGGACAAGGGAAGTATGCAGTAGAGATCTTAAAGAGGTTCGGGATGATGGACTGCGAGGCTATGGCATCGAACCTTAAGCTTCTGTGTGATGCTTCATCTGAATGAGTTGATGTCACTATGTATCGTAAGATGATTGGGTCCTTGATGTACCTGACGAACATGAGACCAGATATTTGCTTTGTGGTGAACACATTGAGCCAGTTCCTGACAGATCCGAGGAGTGTTCACCTGGTTGCTGTAAAGCATATTCTAAGGTACCTGAAAGGTATAGTGTATTATGGGCTCAAGTATGAAGCGAATCAAAGTTTAACCTGCAGGGTTATGTTGATTCAGATTAGGCAGGCAGTGCTGTAGATAGGAAGAGCACATCTGGGTGCTGCTTCAATATGGGATCAGGTGTGATCTCTTGGTTCAACAGGAAGCAGTCCTACGTAGCACTGAGTACAGCTGAGGCAGAGTATGTTGTAGCCTGTTCAACTAGTTGTGAGGCAGTATGGCTATGGAAGCTACTGTCTGAGTTATTTGATCTCCCGTTGGATGCTACTGGTATCTTTTGTGATAACCAGAGTTGTGTGAAGCTGTCCGAGAACCCAGTGTTTCATGACAGGTCGAAACACGTAGAGATCAAATATCACTATATCAGGGATATGGTGCAGAGAGGAGCTATGAAGCTCCTGTACATTGTGACAGACGAGCAGATTGCAGATGTGCCGACGAAGCCACTAGCCAGGGTGAAGTTTGAGTACTTCAGGGAGAGGCTTGGTGTTCTTCAGATTGATGACACTTCGAGGAAGAAGTGATGGACACATTTGCAGAAGCCATTCCAAGCATGCTGGAAGGAGGATCCTTCACATGGCTGTGGATGTAAGCGCTGGATGATGAGCATTAGGACGATGCTCCAGTTACTGCTCTGTATACGCATCATGTTGGATGCTGGATATGATCAGTTGGATCATTTATATATGTACGCATCATGTTGGATGTTGGATATGATCAGTTGGATCATTTATATGTATATGTATGTACGCATCATGTTGGATGCTGGACATGATCGGTTGGATCGTTTGTATGTATTTTGTATATGCATCATGTTGGATGCTTGGACCATGTATCTGTATATGTATCAGGTGGATACATTATATGATCGGGTGGATCATGTATGGTGATATGTATCATGTATTTGTATTTGTATCAGGTGGATACACTGTATGATCAGGTGGATCATGTATGATGATATGTATCAGGTAGATACTTGGTATGCATCAGGTAGATGCATTGTATGATCAGGTGGATCATGTATGGTGATATGCATCATGTATTTGTATTTGTATCAGGTGGATACATTGTATGATCAGGTGGATCATGTATGATGATATGTATCAGGTAGATACTTGGTATGCATCAGGTAGATGCATTGTATGATCAGGATGATCATGGATGACGAGCTTCTCCAGATGACATGCAGCAGGATGTTGCAGTGATGATGACCAGGATGATCATGTGTACATCAGGATGACGTATGGTGAGTATTAGGATGATACTTTGTGGCCGTGGATGTTTCTCCAGATGACATGCAGCAGGATGTTGCAGTGATGATGATCAGGATGATCATGTGTACATCAGGATGATGTATGGTGAGTATCAAGTTGATACTCTGTGGTCGTGGAACAGGTTGTGCAGATAAGCATGTAATTTGTGCCTTGGGAGATTTGCAGATAGTCTTTCAAGGTTTTGCCTATGGCATGTAATTTGTACCCTGGGATATCTGGCAAATGGTATTTCAAGGTTTTGCTTGGGAGGACATATAATTTGTGCCCTAGGAGATCTGCAAATAGTCTTTTGAGGTTTTGCCTATGGCATGTAATTTGTGCCCTGGGATATCTGGCAGATGCTCTTTCGAGGTTTTGTCCTATGGCATGTAATTTGTGCCCTGGGAGATCCGATAGTTGAGTCATGTGCTCGTAATCAGTCTTGGGATGCTCTTTCAAGGTTTTGCCATGACCACATGTAATTTGTGCCCTGGGAGATCCGATAGGTTGAGCCTTGTGCTCGTAATCAGTCCTGGGATTCTCTTTCGAGGTTTTGTGGTGACCACATGTAATTTGTGCCCTGGGAGATCCGATAGGTTGAGCCTTGTGCTCGTAATCAGTCCTGGGATTCTCTTTCGAGGTTTTGTGGTGGGGTCACATGTAATAAGTCCTGGAGATCTGGACAGGATGAAAAAGGCCTCAGATGCTCTTTAGGGTTCTTGCTAGTCAAGAGACTCTTTTAAGGTTTTGTGACGCACGTAATAAGTCCTGAGATTTCCACAGTATGGCCAGTGATGACGAAGACCTGCAGGTGGTGGGCCTACATCCAGTATGAAAAACGATTGGCTCTATAGAACTTCCTATGACGAGTAGATTCAGAGATTGATTGAGATAGCAGCAGTAGTGACGATGATCCAGAGAAGATGACTTGTGCTAGAAGACCTGTGTCGAGAAATACCTTCCTAGTTAAGAGGGAGTGTTGATATATATGTAACTTCGGAATGTATTTCACATAAATGTATATTGTATTCCTATAGAGATGTTATTATTCCTCTATACAGAAGTGGTTATATTCCTATAGAGATGTTATTATTCCTCTATACGGAGGTGTCGTCATTTATATTGTAAGTGTCATAACTTATACTTGATGGGTTATTGGACCACCTTGTTGGGGTCGGCCCTGTATAAGTCATGTGGGTCAAAGGGTTATTAGACCACCCTATTGGGGGTCGGCCATGTGGGTCAAAGGGTTATTAGACCACCCTAGTGGGGGTCGTCCCAGTCAACATTATGTTAAGTGGTTAAGTTGAGGCCGACCTAGTTGAGTAAAGGTCAAGTCAAGTTAGTGTATAAATAGAGAGTGTGTCTCTCTCATTTTACACATTCTATTCTCTCACTCACACTTGGGAGAGTGGCGCACTTGTGGAGGAGGAGGCTCTATTGCTAGGAGAAGACTATCTCTTGTATTCTGGTTGTATCATTGCTCTATCTATCTCTAAGGAAGTTATTGGGGTTTTTCACCTTTATGGTTTTCCCCAAGTAAACTCTGTGTCTCTTGTGTACTTGCATTATTGTGTCCATGATTGATATGCTGTAGATTTGCTGTACATGTTGTTCTCTCAGTTAAGATCCTAGATCAGATTGAAGTAAATTCTGAAAATTTAACAGAGATACAATCAAGAAAGTTGCTTGAATGACAAGCCCAGAAAGGTTCTTCTCCGTCCATGAGCATGACAAACAAATAAACTTATCACTCACATAAAAGGACATTATGGACGGAAGAACCCAGGTCAAATTCTGAAGATTGAAGGAAGCGATCAAAGAAGACTCCGACGATGAAATTCGTCAAGAAAGAAAGCATCTAAAGAAATGTTTACAACATGGGAATGAGGAACAAACTAATACATATGTTTGAATTTGTTAAAATCCTATGGAGTCTTATTGAGTGGCAACTAAAATGTGGAACTAAAATGAAATCCATATTTTTCCTCGGGACAGTGGTCAAGAAATATGGTTCAAGTTACCCTTTTCCCCCAAAAAAATCAATGCCTAATATGATACAAAAGGGATATCTCCTTGTATAAAATTTGGCCTTTTAAAACCCTGGAAAATTGATTAAAACGTTGTTTTACATTTGGGATCAATAACGTGTAAGTATTTCTGATCTTCAAAAGGGATTATTCAGAGATCTGTGTTCATCAACGAATCGCCAATTGTTGTTTTTGCAACCTAATCCCCAAAAGTTTCTTAAAATTGTAGGGACCCTCCTTCTTTTTTAGAGTTTACCTAGAGTCTAGCTCATCGCAGAGAAGCTCAGGTTCGTCACTTAGAAGTTTTCATGGTTTTTTTATTGAAGAAAGCAAGTTTTTGGTTAACTTTAACTCATTTTTTGTTGCCGAAACAGTCGGATCAACTCAATGAGTTACTCCGAAACGGTCGGAGAAAAAGAGCCAGTCTTGTCTCTGTTTTGGAGCAACTTGGCCATTCGCGCCGAAACGGTCGGAGTATTTTTTCTAAATTCATGGCAAAACACTTAAGTTTTTGAAGGCAAAATCGTCGGAGCAATTTGGCGAGTTTCTGTCGAACAGTGTTAGAGTAGTTTGGTGAGTTTCCTCCAACATGGTCGCTACAACTAGACAAATTCCACCGATTGATTCGCGGTGACTGGCCAACTCACACCGATCTGTTGGAGGTAAAAGTGAAGCTGGCGCAAAGTTTGGAAATTTAATAAAGTTAATAATGCCGACCTTTTCGCGACAACTGAGCCAACGTTGTCGATCGTTTCGCTGTGACTAAGAGAACAACGCCGATCAATTGACGACAAAGAGGGATCGATGATTATTTAAAATATAAAGCAATGGTGGAAGAGACACTATATCTCCGCTAATATGCGAGTCACGCCGAGATTGGTCAGCAAACTCATGAAACAACACCGACGCCTTCGGCGAAGAGAACAACAAAATATTGGCATACGACGACAACCAAACTGAACGGTCGCTACGACTGCATAAATAGCGCTAACCATATCGCTGTGACTGGGTGATTTATTCCGAAACGGTCGGCGCTATTTGTTCTTTTCACGGTAGCGACATGGGGGGAAAAAGAGTTTTGTGCCAAAGGGTCCGTCATTTATGACCCCACCAAACCTACCCCATTTGCATTAATGACTAGGTTTTCATTTTGTTATATATAGGGTAAGGTCCAATTTGTTTAACATTTGAAAAAAACATTGTTTCATGAGTTCATCCTCAACCAACCACCATAAGCCAAGCACCGACGTCGTTTCGACTCACTCTCGCGGCCATTCTGAGACTGCCAGGTAGGCCATTTTCCTGCCTTTGTGGTCGTTTTTTATTGTCGGTACTATCATTCGGTTTTTTGCCATGGGTTTAGGCGTTTGCACTATTTATATTTCGTGGATAAACCCTGGTCCTTGCTGGTTGGGCTCTTTCATTAGTCGCACCCCATTTGTTAGATAGTGGTCTCAACCTAGGGCTGCCGAGTTTACCCCGTCTAGTTCGCCCTAAGCCATTTTTCCCAGTTTAAATGCAAAACCTGGCGGATTGTATTACGCAGTTTACTGCTTTTTCTTGTAGTATATGTGGTCATTTTCCGCGGTTCAAACCTCTCAGGGTAGCTCCTTCCAGTTTTCTTCTTTACCATTAGTATTGTTAAGCACACAACAAGAGAACAGTTTCTCAGCCTACTACAAGCCAGACTCAAACAAAGGGATTTCCTTTTGAACTCCCTGTACTGCTGCAATTAGACCGTATTATGATTGGGATGTCTATGTTGCCTACTGCGGTAGACCTTGCATTTGTGGAGTTAAATGCATCTTGTTTTTCCAAAGTGACATGAAACATAATATAACTCTATATCACTTCATGTGGAAGAAATTATTAAATACGAGTTAAAGAGTCCAAATTTGAGTTGTTTTCTACCTTTGAGCAATCATTTCCCCCGACTATTGGTCTTAACCTCTCCCTTTACCCACTTGTATTCCTACCACCAGACATCGATAAATTTGATGCATACAGAGATGGGGTTTACATGCACACTGTTCGAGCAGGATTGAAACTTAAAGCATTTGTCGAATAATCTCGAAAACATATATTCCAAAAATAAGCTCGTCATTCATACAAGGAATAAGGGCTTTAGAGTCAACCGAAATTTATAAAAACATTTAAGATAAGCATCCTTGGTTTGTTCTCACAGTTGCATTTGAGACTTTCACACGCCATTGTGGTTTAAAGCTAAACAAACATTGACAGCATTTACCCAACAACATGGAAGTAATTGTTCTCTCAACTCAACCTAAATAAAAATGCTTTACAAACTTCTGGTTGAGTTTTGCTTACACATTGTTTTCACTATTTCATCAGGATTTAGAAATGCCAAAAGAGAGTGCCAAGAGGAAGTTTAAGGAAACCGAATCAGAATCGGACGTGGAAATTGTAGTTGACACAACAATAGAAACCATGTTCGAAGATACTAAAGCAGTAACAGGAATTGTCCCAGAATTCAAGTGCGGAGAATTGTATCAAATGATCCGAGACCAGAATATTCCTGATGCAGCTCTCAAAGAAATGATCTTGTATCAAAATATTAAGAAATCAGGTATCAAAAAAGCGGCCACGCACCTAGAAATTCTTCCCTGCTCAGAAGTCATTGGATGGATCCTGCCACACGTGGATGTCACATCAAGAATCATCTCTGACACAAAACGGGAAGGATTTGCTTCTTTCCATCTAGGTCATATAGCAACAACATACAAAATACCACCACCCAAGGTCATGTTAACCGAAGATTGGATCAAGAGTATAAACATGGACCACTTTGAATATGCTACAAAAATGGTAGTCTCAGGGAAGCAACTGAGGCAGAAAGCGAGTGGGGAGTATGAAAGTCAAATCTTGAGGACACCATTCCGAGTTATAGCTCTGATGCTAAGCAGGATTTTCAGCAAAGCAAATGGGAACATCTACAAGCTAAATTGGGTACCCCTAATTTATCACATAGCATTCCACAACACTATTTTTAACTGGGTAGACATCATCTCGGACATCCTGTCATCGACAATAGCAACAACACAAGGAGGTTTAACCTAGAAGAAGGCAGAGTTCTACATGTCCTCTTATATCATGGACTACATACTAATTAGGCACCCATTTCCTAATTTGGGATGTAGTTGGAATCGGGATGAATCTCCTATCTATGTGGCCTACCGGATTACATGGGCCCACAGATATATAAGCCAATACAAACTCCTCTGTGAAGAGTTGATCATCCCTCTTTATTGGCTGATTTTTAATAAGGAACCAAACTATCTATCTGAAAACGCAATGGCAGTCATAAACGAGTATGGGGACTACTACTTTTTGCAAGAAGGAACCTATATCATAATGTTTGGAGGTTCTAGAGCTCTGTCCCTAATGCCCAAATATGCGACCGATTTTGTGGTCCATAAAGAAGCCGCGAGGCAAGTTTTCATTAATGGGATTGACAGTTTCTTGCATGATCACAAGAAGGCCTCCTTCCAACCGTTACCCTTCTGTATCGGGGCATACAAATTCTCCAAAGTTAAAGGTGTCGAATATTTCGTTAAATATTTGGAAGCATTTCATTTTGGCAAGAAGAGTTTCGCAAGAAATGACAGCCATAGGAAGGTTTCCGAACATTGTGCGTCAATTAGAATACATTATGAATATGACGATTACTTTGACAAGTACGAAGAGGTATACAAAAGAGAAAGCAACATGACTGAGATAAACAAGCATTTTGTTTGGAAGAGCAACGCCGACCCCAGTCATGCTGCCACTAGTGCAGCAGAAACAAAAAGGAAACGAAAGCAAAGAGAAGAAGCTGTAAAGCTGTAAGTGGCCGAAGCAGAACAAAAGCTAAAAGAGGAAGAAAAAAGGATCGAGAGAGAGGAAGCCGAGAGGTTGCGAAAAGAGGAAGAAGATAAAAGACAAGAGGAAGAAGAAAGAAGAGAAAGAGAAGAAAGGGAAGCAACTGAACATCAAAGGAGAAAAGAAGAATAAGATAAGTCCAAGGAAGCTGTGGAAATTGGAGGCCCAAGTGTACAAGATATGGACATAGATTCACCAGGGATATCGGAAGTTACACTCACTGAAGGGAATATACCATTCATAGAGCTTGGGCTCACCCCTTTCACCCCATCAAAACAACATACAGTGGCCAAATTGGATGCGATAGTTTTTGAGTCAAGTTAGAAAACCATCATGAGGAGGTCCAAGAAAAGGTTGAAGATGTGTTCTAATCCTGATATAGTCACTATTCAAGAGAACACAATCATGGATGGTACTCACAAGGACCCTAAGTTCATAGCCTCCGTAATCATAGCAGCTACACAAGAAAGTGGAGATAATGTCGACAAGTTGTTGAATGACATTGAATGAAATAAAGAAAAGATGCTCAAATTAAAAGATAATTTGGTGAAGGCACGAGGAGAAGGAATAGAACCGAAAAGGAATCATGATGCCATAATATATGAGAATGATAGATTACTGAATCAATATCAGAATTTCGACTTGGAAAAGGAGGCATTAAATATACAGTTAATGATTATGGAAGGAGAGAGGAGCGACTTCGAAGCTCGAATCAGTGAATTAGAAACAAGGGAGTTAACCGCAAATCAACAGGTCAAAGAATTGAAAGCTCAGATGGAAGAGTTGGTTAAAGAAAAGGATTCTGTGACAAAATAGATGGAGCTGGCGAACAACAGGAAACAAGATATGACTCCTTTCCATGAGCAGGCATGCAAAATTCAGGACAAAATATGTCACTCACAGGAATTGATCACTGAAGAGATATACAAGATGAAAATAATGATAACAAGAATGAACGAGATTGCTAAATAATTGATAAGGATCGGAAAAAATAAAATTCAATACTAGAAATAAGATCAAGAAGTAGATGGCCCAGAGAGAAGGAAAAGCGGATTTCCCTGACCACTTGCCCCAAAAGACGATTGTAGACTCTAATTTAGACATAGATCTTCTTGAGTTCTATAGAAAATCTGGCAGGAGGATAAATAATGAAATCCCTAAGTCTATCGAGAAATGTGTAGGGTTCTACAACAAGATTCATCAGATCCATGAGAAGTGTCCGCTCGCTATACCCCCAAATATGGATGAGTTGCCCACCAAATATCAACGTTTGATGGGGCTTCAAAATGCATTGAGGGAGGACCTGGACTACATTAGAAGGCTGGATGTGCTGACTGAAGAAGATCTTCATCAATACATTGGGCAAGCCTCTATCAATGCTTATTTTTTGGAGGAAATCTACTTGGCAGCAGCTGAAGGAGTGAAGAGCGTGGAAACAAAGCTATCTTATCATGAGATAACTTTGAAAGTTTTAGAACCTACCCAATGTAACATTGTTTTTGAAGAGACTGACATGTGGGACAATTACATCTCTAGTCTGACAAGGCCATCTGGAAACTAATATTTTGTAATTTATTTTGGCAAACACTAAAGGATGAACTTGGGAGTCCAAAGGTTAGGGTAGGTGAAATGAATAGCCATATGGAGACAAATTTTTTGTAATATAAATATATCGTGAGAATACTTAGAAAGGGAATTTTTGCTGGTGAATTAGATGCTGGAAGCACTTTGTAAAAGAACTATTTCTTTGCTAATGATAAAAGACTTGTTCGCTGGGGAAAATCTTGCATTGGTGTTTGCCTGGAATGTGTGATTGCAAGAACATAATTATTTCCTTTTCTGCTTATATCATGCTGTGAGATATTTCTGATTCTGTCGAACTATTTCAATGATGATGGATGTCTCTTTATTTCATGCAATGTTTATGTGTAACAGAGTAATAATTTTCTTCAATTAATATTAGAGCTATCTTTGATAATTTCTATTGTAAATGTGAATGTTTATTTTAATGGCTATCTCTTAAATTTACCCGAACATTTCAGCTTATTACTCTTAATTCAATTTCTCTCCCTGTAGGGATATGTTAGATTAAAGTAAAATAGGTTTAACGAATTGATTAGCTAGAAGTGATAAGACGGAGGGAAGAACCTTCACATCATTGATTGAGGCTTTTTCCTGTCAGTTCTAGGTTAAATGCATTTAGTTAGAAAGCACTTGCATCTCATATTTTAAAACTAAAATACATAAACGGTGAGCCGGGCCGCAACCGGTAAAACAAAACACAAAATTAATCACATTTACGGTAGCCAGACCGTTAACCGAACGGATTTACAACACCAAACGGTGGTATTCTAATTGGGATTATTATCGGGGAGAATCCCTACTGTTGATGCTGAGATTTTCTGGGCATCAACACAGCTGTTACAAGACAAGTGGTGCTAGCAAGCAAAGTGTGGGCAGCTGTACATATTGACCATGGAAGTAGACCAAAGGCTATTAGATTTGGCTGAAAATCTTCTTCAAACAATTTACAATACACAAGAAAATATTAGAGAGATGCTCAATCTACAAAAGAAATAGAATGATATGAACCACAGGGCTTTGGAGGACTCTATTTGTCTGCAAAAGGAAGTAACACGCATTCTGGGAGCAATCAAAAGGGGGAAGAATAATGGATCAATGAAAAGGCATTCATCCAATAAGTACACTAAGAAACGTTCCAGGTTGGAAGAATCAAAGGAGATTGAGCAGGTAAAGAAAAAGTAGCCACTAAAATGTTTGGAATTTGGGGGAAATCATTGCCTCTGCAACTGCCCAACAACAGACAACAAGAAAGCTAGCAGCCATAAATATTCGAGACTTGTTGATCAACTGGAATGTAAAGAGAAGGAATGGATTTCTATGGAGCAATTCCCACCTATAGATCTGGAATATCAAATCCAATAGAGCAGCTTGTGGAAGCCAAAGGACTTGGTCTTGAAAGTTCAAGTAAAGGGTAAAATGCAGGGTAGACTGGCAACATTTTGTAAATTTTGGACATGTGTAAACTGTATAGGTATTCCTAAGTATTGGAACACTGAGGACGGTGTTATTCTAAGGGGATGGGAATTGTAATATCCCTCATTTTGAACCTTAGGATATCTTGGCTGTAATGTAAATATTGTATGTGTGTGATGTATGATTCTTAGCATGGAGCTCAAGTCTAAGGCCCCGCTAGTGAATGCTCGGCCTTGAAGAGGAAAGTATTTGGTATTAGAGTAACCATGTGTTAAGTAAGCCATGGAAATCTAAATGATGTAAATGACACAATGTAAATAAAAATACCAAGGGCTGGCTATGGCTGCAACTAAATGAGGGGGAACCATGTATCCACTAGGGAGTGGTGAGGGGGTGTGGGATGGAACCCTAGGCTTCCATATGTCACCTAGAGAACCCCTTTGACTATCCTAGCCTCCATTGAATGCTGCTGTAAGGAGGTGGGTGAAGAGCATTGTTCATGAGGATGATGGAGTATGGGACTGCCCTAAAATATGTAAGGCAAGGTATGGGGATCTATCTTGCTTGTCCCATAAGCCACCCTACCTTGTGGAGGATGCATTCATCATTCTCATACCTTGGGGTTGAGGATACAAGCATCAGTTGAATCCTTACTCAGACCCAACAAACCATGTAGAGAGGAAGAAAAGTAGAAAACGTGATCCTGAGTAAGGCCGCAAATTACAGAGCCAAATACGCACATAGAATTTCGTGGGAAGAGAAAACCGTGGATAGGATCCACATAACCAAACCTTGGTGCGTTTCAGAAAGAGTTAGACACCTGAAATCCTTGGGGAAACCTGTGAGAAACCCATCTATGTTAGCCCGAAATCATGGACGTGGGACAGAGCTTTGGCGACAACGCGAAAGAGATCCGAGTGTGGATTGAAGAGGGAAGAAGCAAAGAAGGTTTGGACGGCATGGTAGAGCAAGAGAGGGATCATTTAACTTGATATAACAGTCAAGACCAACCATACATGCCCAGTTTAGTGCTAAGGGAAGGGATTCCTTAGGGACTGTGCAACAGAGAAGGGAACCTTACTTAAGCTGAGAGTGGAGGAGATGGGGGTGCATGAACTGTCAGAGGTCATTGGGATATTCCTATAGCTATGTGGATGAGTTTATTGACCCAGAAAACCCTTACCTACCTCCCCATTTGCTTGAAAAAACAAATGTTTGATGAATGCCCTGAAGGACCATGCCTAAGGCTATGAATGAGCTTGCTTAGTCCCTCCTTAGTGGATACATAGCTCTAGCTCGGGGGTGGTCTCTAAGTGCTGAAATAGCACAGGCTGGGTAGAGACCTACGATTGGGTTGGAAGGTTGCAGTCCATAGGCAATTTGCTTGGACGTTTCAATAAAGAGATAAGTGTTCCTTATTCCTTGAATGATGTCCATTCTACATCTATGCATGTGTGTTATTTATGTCAGAATGAATGATTTGATCCAAATGACTGATAGGATTGAATGCCTATGCATTATGTTCTCATTCTGTTGTGGATGTCATTTCCATACCTCTGCACCTTTGCATTTTTTATATCATGTTAGCACTCATATGTATTTAGGATTGAGGAGTAGGGATAAGTCTTAGCATGTTAGATCACCAATTTGCCTGGGGAGAATAGGTTGATGTATTCCATTCTAAGTGTGTGGATAATTCTTCATCCTCCTGTGTTCATTGGTGTATGAATCTGCATACAAGAGTGACTTATTATACTTATGCACATTGCATTTCCATGGGTGTAATGTCTTTAAATTATCCAATGAGGAATTAGGGCCAAGTCTGGAAAGTGTGCAGGATACTCATGTGAGGACTTGGGAAAGGAATAAACACCCCTGTGGTGTTCATGACCCCTTTGGACCAGATGAAGGGGAGATGGCAAGGCAGAATGGAGTAGAGCTTCTTCACAGAGTGGTAAAGAGGCATATGGGGATTAAGGTCATATTTTGGAGTGGAATAAAAGTAGGAACAAAGTACTCATGTGTGGATGAAGACCTTGTACCTACATATTTCTCTCCAAGATATTTCCACTGGTACCGAACTTGTCCAATTTGGTCTAAGGATGAAGAAGTTATCAGGCTGGGAAGTTGGTTGTGACAGGGCATGGCCATCTGCCGACTTTCCATATCCGCATTGCGGAATGCGGAAGTGTCATGTCCCCTCCCATCGACCCAATGCAAGGAAGGGAACACGACTATACTTCTGGGGATTTTACATAAACTCATCCCATTTAATTAGATTTATACGAATAAAACAAATGTGTGCAAATGCGAATCAACATAACATGCACATTGGAATTAAACTGTCCACACACATTCCTCATGCATACATTCAGCAAAATCAGAACAACCAATACATTCCAGAACTGAATACACATAAATAGAATACTTATCTTGATGGTAAAGTTGCCTCAAGCAACTACCTATGTCGCTGCAACGTTCCACCCAACCATAGGTCTCTCCCCAACCTGTATTCTTTCAGCACTCAGAGAACACCACCGAGTTGGGAATGATTTCTACAAGGAAAATGGGACTCTCAAGCTCGGCACATCCCAAACAAATATCACATCTAAGCCAAGCCAGTCCACATCTAGGTTTATCAAGCTAAATTTGAACCCTCTTCATTTCTGGTTGCTTGCACTCAAGCTCAAGCCAAAACAATGGACACTCATAACCCATACCCCAACATAATCTATCTACACACAACAAACACAAAAATTGGGCATGGTTACACATTTTAACAATGGGATTTAGAAAAAAGATGGCCATGGGTTTTCCCCAAATCATGGGAACACCAAAAACGAATTGTGGGAAGGGGAATTCGACCATAGGGAGAAAAACCGATTTCTCCCACAGGTTATGAGCATTCTAATGGCCAAAACAGACTCAATGAAACCCCAAATCGAGCTCCCTTCCTCCCAGCATCTCTGCAACACCAAAATCGCCCTCCTCCCATCTAGAAAACAAGGAAAAACCATAAAAACGTGGAGGGAAAATACCCAGGTAGCTCCAAACTCGTGAGAGAGAAAAACTAATGGGTGAAGAATGGCTTGGGGAGCAATTTCGTGGCTCTTTTCTTGCCAAGGAAGCCAAACACGAATTTCCATGAAGGGTGGCTTGCCCATACCCAAATTTGGACATCCATCCCTCTCCATTCCCCAAGGCATTAACTATTTCAACCAACTCTTGGAAGAATAAATGATTGGGTACAAAAGTCAACATGGGTAGTTGAGGGTTTACGATTTCTCTCATTGACACTTGGCTTGACTTGATTGGATCCAAGGGTTTGAATATTTCCCCTCCCAATTCCTTGTAAAAGCCATGCCCTCATCTCTTGTTGTATTGCATAGCTAGTTGTGGGTATTTCATTAAAATGCATATTTACATGATATTTGCAATTTCATTGTGCGTGGCTGGCACGTAAGCCATATGCATCACTAAATCTATGAACAAGCCTTGGCCTTGAGCTCCTGACCATGATTTTATAACAATATTACATCATTTACAATTTAATGTAATGGGGTCAAAATCAGGATATTACAATCCTCTCCCCCTTGGAATAACACCGTCCTCGGTGTTCTAACACTTAAGAACACATACCCACTTTACACATGTCCAAATTCACAAAATGTGTCAAGTCTGTCCTGCGTTTCATATTTTTTATTTTTTATTTTTTACTTTGAACTTTCAGGACCAAGTCCTTTGGCTTCCACAAGCTGCTCCTGTTGGCTTTTCTCTTCTAGCTCTGTAGGTGGGCATTGCTCCACAACAATCCCTTTCTTTTATTTACCTTCCAGCTGATCTACAAGTCTGGAATTTCATGGATGTCATCTTTCTTGCTGTCCTGGAAACTATTTGAGGAATATTTTCAGCCAAACCCCATAGCTTTTGGTCTGCTGTCGTGGCCAATGTGCACAACTGACTCTCACTTTTCTCACTAGCAACACTTGGCTGGTAACAATTGCAATCAATGGCTTTGAATTTCTCACCTGTGAGATTTATCATGGCAATTCATGTTAGGCCAAGCATAACACAATATTAAAGTCAGTCAATTATTTTCCCTATTGACATGGAAAGTCCATGCTTTACTCATGAGACTTCCACACTTTTCGTGCTTGCCCAACATACACATGAACTCATTCATGTTCATCATTTCACAAGAAATTTACTATTTCAGCATTCACAATTCATTTCAAGTAATTAAACACAATCTATTTTCAGCCATGTCATGCACTCAACAATCCTCTGTTTCTGAAATGAATCAATGAAAAAGGAAAGAGAAGAGTAAGAGTTTCCCCCTCTTAGTCTTGTTCCAATCTGGAGCTACACCACCATTGTGGTTTCATGCTCCTTAGCCTCTTTCACTTCAATGTGAATGCTTGACTTGCCCTTTATTGGCTATGACACTTAGTGTCTAAGGTCTGTCTAAGGATTTTCAACCAGGGAACCCTTCCCCATTGTTTCCTATAGAACCTTTGGCTGCTAGGACTCACACAAGTCCACTAACACCATCTTTCATTATTTCTCATACTGAGCTCTTTAGGACAGTCACGTGTCCACATGCATCCTTAGGATGCCTTCATAGTTCTTACTTCCAACAATACCTACACTCAAACATTGAATCAATTCACATGTTTAGTTTATTTTCATAGGCTTTATCTCTAAACAAGAGTTTAAGAAATCACATCCAAATCATGTACACACCTATATTCATATTAAATAAGCAAGAAGCTGCAAGATAACCAAATACTTAGCTGTATTGGATGTCTTTAGTTTATTCCACAAGCTCCTTCTTTGCTTTACAAGCCTTGGATTGCCCAATAACGAATGTTGGGATAGCACAGAGGCTACTCCACAATCTTTCCTAACAAAATAATTAGAAAATTTCATGTCTGCTCATAAAATAAAAAATTATGGAAACTGAAACCCGCATCTATAAATAAAAAAAAAATTGATAGATCCCGGATTAAGATGGATCTTACCTTGTAAGCTGTGGGTTCGCTATTTCGGCAGCCGAATGACAGTTTAGAGGAAGTGGGAGGTTGGGTAGAAAGAATAAACCAGCAACGGTCTTAATAAGGTATAATTTGGAAGTTGTTTAAAGGTTAGACTGTTGTAATTCTGTAATTTTAGGTATGTTTTTCAAAACTTTATCTAAAGAAAAATTAGAAGATTGTAATCCTAAGCATACTTATCAAAATTTACATTAATTTTTAGTTTTGTTTGGGTAGCTGATGAAGATTCTGTTGTGCTTGCTCTCTTTCTTGCATTAGCAGGCATTATACAAAATTACTATTGTCTCTGGGAGAACAGGGTGCACAAGGCACAAACATCCTTACATAAATGAATTTTCCAATATTGAAAAAAATTTAAAAGAAAATGGGTGGTCGCGATATTATAGGTTGGGAGCATGGATGGAATGATATATCCAAAGGTATCGCAAAGTTAAAAAACACGTTGGAGGGAATATCAGAGCAAAAAATTAATGCAGCTGATTATTCATTGCTTTATTTGTATCCTTTCCATAAAATCTCTATAACCTCTTTAGCTTATTCTTTGTTGCAATCCAATATTTAAATCTTTTAATTTTTAACTTTCTGGAATGAATGAGGCTTAACCTTTATTACAGCACTATCTACGCTATGTGCACACAGAAATATCCAAATAACTACTCACAGCAACTCTATGAGAAATACAAAGAGGCTTTTGTGGACTACATTCAGTCATCCGTAAGTGAGTTTTATTTCTGTGCTTATGCTAATATGACTATACTGGCAATATTCAATTTGGTTTTTCTTCTTGCTTCTTTACCATTGATAATCCCCGCCCATGGATAGATTACAATAATTGAGTGAATTATAGTATATCTTTGTAGTTCAACAACACACCAGGTTTCAACTAGTATGAACTACGATCATTAGGTAGCTCGGATGTAGGCTAAACATGGTCATTATACTGAATCTCTGGTTTTGGTATACTTTACGTGGTTACCATGCCATTCAGTCAAGCTTTGTCCAGTTTTACTTATAACAAATGTCAATGAATTCATATCAGTATTTAATGATCATACTTCAACTAATTTGTCAAGTAGCTTGAATGTAGATGGGTGGAAAGTATGGAATATAGCACTGTTGATTCGGTGGATGATGTATCACATCCAACACTCTGGCCGCAGGTTTTATAAAGTCTGGAAATAAATTCTTTTCTCATTGCAGTATTCTTGGAATACTGAAGCACTTAGAAAACCTTTTTTAAAACCATTTTTTGTATACGAAGTTGGGCATTTGATTAGATACATCACCATAGTTTAATGCAACATTGCAATATCTACAGCAGTAATGGTATAGCCAAAAATATGGAAGAAAACTTATAGCCAAATGATACATAATTGGCTTAAAGAAGAACGCAAGTCAGAGGACGAGGTAGATGTAGATTTGAAGATTGGGGGTTGCGCATGAAGAAGAAATCAGAATGAAGAACAGTACAGGAGAAGAACAGCTTTAGGACAAAGGCTGGGACCTAAGGAACGTAAAGAAAGGAATAGTTGTACATTGTCCAATGTTGAAGAATTGCCCCCGTTGAAAGTCCTATTGAAGCCTTCAAGAATCAAGATTTACGTAACAAAATTTACGGGTGACCTGAGACTAGATACTCTAATAGATTGGACTTAAGAGGTAGAGCAATTTTTCAAAACGGAGGGAGTTGCAAAAGAAGATCCAAGCAACTTGGGGATAGCAACATTGAAGTTACTGAACTTCATGCAGTGGTGTAGTTGGACCATTTGTAGCAGGATAAAATGAGTATATAGCTGGTTATCTTTCCTATAGAATTGTACCAGTTTTATAGTGGGATTCTAGTGAATATTTGCAAAAGGTGTTTGACAGTATTTTGAGGTAGAAGTTGTTTGATGAGTGTAAAGCGAAGCATAACTTGCTGGACAGGCACTAGAGCATAGGATGAAAGTCCAGAATTTTGATGGTTTAGAGATAGTTCGTAAGAAAATTATTATAGCGATTTGTGCTTCATTAACAGGATCCACGAGGTGAATGAACTGAAGACTGATAAGAACATATAATATTCTGTTGGATGGAATTGGGGGTCTAGACAAAGACCAGCAGGATCAAGAGTGAAAAACAAAATAGCACTTTTAAGATTTGTTTTGTTTGTTAATTTCACAGGAAAACATGATTTTGTATTGTGTGTGAACAATATTACATGAAGACTTAGCAACTGTTAGATGTCTACTGCAGAAACACTTAGCAACTCTATTATCCTCTCCTTTAACCCACAATTAGATGACAACTGTACTGATAGCAACAAAATTATGCAAAAGCCAATATACGAGAAACCCAATAGTGTACTGCCATTGTTACCAGTGATCACAACCATCTTTGCAAACCGTCATCTCTGGCTACGCGAGACTGGAGCCCATCCCCAAACTGAGGATTTGTTTTCACAAGATAAAAATGATTCCTTATCACCCTCTGCTCATCGTTTGTTGCTTTCGTGATCTCCACTATCACAATTAACCTTCCATCAATGATACAATCTCTGCCATGTTCCTGTCCTGTTTTTTCAAGTTATCATACTGTTAGGCCATCAAATCAGCTCTCTAGTCATTTTGACTGAATAGCAGACTGGTTGATTACTACTCCATACATAGTATGTGTACATACAATGAAAGTTGGTTGCCGTCTCATTCAAAATACCCTCCCCAGTCTTTTTCTTCTCAAGGTGAAAATATTCTTCCCAGTAATGAACTTCCCAGAAAATAAATAGACTTTGCAATCTCCTTCATAGTTATAAATCCTGCATTTGTTGTTTTTTAGCCCAAATGTAACTGCTGATTTTTGGGCTTCAGCTATCCAAGTTTTCTATTCATGCAGCTTATTGGTCTCCCTTTTCCTACTGTCTGCTTTCATGCTCAAAGCTGCTAGCTTTCCATATCGAATTGATTGTCTGTTGTTTTTCCCATTAACCCAAGTTTACAACTACAAATTTCACATGGAGGGCAGTGAAGTGAGAAGGCAATTAGTGTTTCTAAATGTTGGCTGATTATAAAGATCTGAATGTTATAGTTCTTTGCTTTCTTGAAATTAGATTGTGTCTTGCACACATTGAACTGACATCATTATTATAGTTCTTCCAGCAGAAGAGTTCGACATGCTTTTATTCTTAGTATCCGTTTTGCTTCATATTAATAATAAAAATGTCATTGTCTTTGACTTGTATCTTTATAATTTGTCTTTGGATGAAAAATATGTCCTAAATCATTTTAAAATGAGCAAACTTAACTACCAACAATCTCTGAATGATTCTTAAATGCCCTGCTATGTCCCATGCTCAAATTTGCAGTGCTTTCCAAGTTATTAATTATGCTTGTTTTTGGAAATTTGATATGTTTCAGTTTCTTATTGGTCTGCAAAGATATGAGTGTAGACAGTAAAATAGGTGAAGAATTTAAACCAAAAAAAATAAAAAAGCGTACTAAATGCTCGATGCTTTAATTGGCTTTATTGTTTTATTTTCATTCACGTCTGAGATATGTGCATCTTGCACACAATGTAAATCTTTGCCAATATTATTTGAAAGGGGTCCATGGTTCCAGCCTGTTAATTATAAATTACAAGTTCCATTTTTTTTGTTAAGTGACTTGGTTGTTTTACTTTAGGTGTTGCCTGCATTAAGACATAAACATGACGAGTTTCTGTTGAGAGAAATTGTAAATCGATGGAGTAATAACCAGATAATGGTCCAATGTATGTCTGGCTTCTTTGGCCATTTGGATCGTGGCTTCACCTCAAGACGCTCTGTTCCCTCACTTAAGGAAGTTGGCCTAATCCGCTTTCGTGATCTGGTAATTATTTGCTTGCCTATGATGTTTTGGTTTCTTCCCGTCTAATTGTTTTTTTATATAGTTTTGCGATTCACAGAAACACATTTTTTTCTAAATTTGGGAATACTTATAACGTTTAGTGATGCTAAAAATTCAAAAATTCAATGTCTTTTCCTTCCTTGCAGGTCTATCAAGAAATGAAGACTAATATAAGAAATGCAGTGATTTCACTCGTATGCTCTTAATCTTAGCCAAACCAAATAGCAGTAAGTTTTATCGGTTGAGAAGTCATTTTTTTTGTTTTACCATGATTTGATAACGTTAGATATTGGCTATGTTCACTGTTTTAGAATGATCGGGAACGTGAGGGAGAACAGATAGATCATGCTCTACTGAAAAATGTTTTTGGCATCTTTGTGGAGATTGGGATGGGTATCATGGACAGCTTTGTGAAAGACTTTGAATCAGCCATATTGGAAAGCACTGCTAGATACTACTCTCGAAAGGCTGCTTCATGGATTCAGAAAGATTCACGTCCAGATAATATGGTAAAGGTCTTCCCTAAAAGTATTTTTTGTCATGCTAATTTATATGTAAGCACTTGTTGAAATGAACTAAAGCAAAAATGTGGGATAGGATGTCCTCTTTCTACAGGTTGAAGAATGCTTGAAGCTTGAGAAAGAAATAGTTAGTCATTATTATTATTTACATGCAGACAGAGAGCAACAGTTATTAGGGGTAAGATTCCTTTTGTAAGAATTCTTGTGAGTGCATAACTTGCAGTCAAATTGGTTTCTCATTTTTATTTTGAAAATCCATCGCTTATGTAACAGAACACCAAAATTGTCGTAACTGTTTTAGTTCAATCTTTCTCATTTCATTTTTTGCTTGCATTTTTGGATATTTCTGTGTAGATATTAGGGCATGTACTCGTTTCCCAATATAAAACGCAACTTTTGGAAAATGAACATTCAGGGGGTCATTCCTTGCTAAAGGATGGAAAGGTATGAATTTGGTACATGGCTGTGCAGTGTGCAAATGTGAAGTCCTTTTTATAGTATGTTTGCTTCGAATGAACATTGTGAACTTAAAGTGAGTATTCATCGCAGATGGATGACCTTTCAAGGATGTATAGGTTGTTCTGCAGCATACCTGAAGGTTTGGAACCGATAGCCGAATTTTTCGGACAGGTACTTATTTTTGCTTTCCTACTTATGGAAAATTGCCCTATATGAAATTTGCCCTCTATATGAGAGGCTTTTTAGAATTGGAAATGATGTTTAAAAATAATAAGTCCTTTTTCATACAATTTATTTTTTCTCACAATTTTCTATGCCTTGTAGCATGTTACCGATGAGGGAAAATCGCTTGTTAAACAAGTAGAAGATGCAGCAAGGAATAGGAAGGTAACATACTTTTAATAGTAGCATGATTTTGAAAACATCTTGAGCACTTATTATATGATTATTCTGACGGGAAGGCTTTTGTGATGCAGTAAGAGAAAAAGGATATTGTTGGTCTACTGGAACAGGTTTTTTTTTTCTTTCTATTTTTTGTTTTTTGTATTTTGTTAGTTTATGTGGAGGAAGCCTATTTAGATTATATTTGAAATCCAGTACATTTATATACATGGAAGAAAATAAATGACTTTAGAACCTATAAAATTTCTACAAAATGCCATGCTTAATAAATTTCTATAGAAATTGTTATATCAAACCACAAAAATGATATAAAAGAAAAATATCAATGGTTTATTTTGTCCAAAGCGTTGGAAAAATAGAATATAATTGATTTTAGTCCTGCCAGTATTAAAATATCCAATTCAGAAAGTCGAAATATGCTGTTAGGTAGAATAAATGCTTTTTGTCTGCGTCAAGGTTTTTAGCAACCACAACTTCTAGCATTAGCCCACAAGATCACCTGTATTGTTGATGTGAAATGAAGAAAACTAAATGCAAACTCCATAAAATATCCCCTTGAATAGATAAACATCATATTACCCCATATTATTTTGACTCCCTTTACCTCTTCTATCCCTGGATCCCATGGTAATAGGGACCTCATGTCTCAGCGATAATCTAGATCTCCCGGATGTGACCTTGGATAGAGCTTGGCTTGGGTCCAACTGCCTTTTTCTTCGATTTAGGTTTGTGGTCGATTGGCTTCAGGCCCTTGGAGAGCTAAGTGAAACTTATTCTCTCTTCCCAGTAAGATGTTCCTTCACGAAGATCTTACCATATCACAGGTTGTGGAGATCAAGCACTCCAAGGAGTTATGTAATAATGAAGCACAAATGGTGACAAATCCATAAAGGGGAAGAACAAGAGTCAATTAATCAACTTCAAGACAATGGGATGTGAACAAGAGATGGAGTGGTATCGATGATATGATAAAGGATAAAAGATGGAACCAAAGAAGGGGGAATAGTCCTTAGAAATACCAAATTAAAAGTAGTCATGTTGGTGCATGGTATGTCATCAAACCATCAACCTTCACCCTTGTCAACCAATGTAAGTTACTACTAGCTATACTCATCAAAACAATCAAATACAATATATAATGAGGTAACAATAAGCAGTATAGTACAACATCAAGTAAGACATCATCATCATCATGGCATAGAAGCACCATAGAAGTAGAACAAGACATAAATATAACATCATCTCATGGAGATCACACCACCCATATCACATAGAAGGTTGATAAGTAGAAAAATGAGCCACACCAGTCTAGAATACATCAACAAAATGGAATAAAGTGAAGCAAAAGTAAGTCCCATTATGCCCATATAGTATTTGGCATAACAACCAATTGCCACTCTAGATATTAGATCAATGAGACCTCAAGTTTCTTGTTGATCCACAATAGTTTGATTGACTTCCATGAAATTATCAAAGAGCTCCCTGTATAGACCCTATGGCAGACTCCACTAGATGGATTGACAAATCAACTCTCAAAGGTCCTACATCCAGTCTCTCTCCATGCAAAGTCTAGACTGCTATTCTCTAGGTTTGGTTGAGCAACTAATATTCCAATGGGATATTCTTCCCCTTGACACTGGACATTAGGAGTGGTGGACCTTCTTGATCTAGGGCTTTTCCTAGGTTTCTTGCTAGGCTTACCTAGCTAGGCCCCTTAACCCTAGGTATTCCCTGGATGACATTGTGAGACAGTGCATCAACCCCTTTGTAGTGATTGATGACTCAATTGATAAACATTCTTCTCTCTACCCTCATTCTGCTTGGGCTTCTAGTTCCAACAGACCTCTGCCTCATTTATACTGTCATGGTTTTAGCAATTTTTTTTGCTTCTTTAAGATAAGTATTTGTCTCTTTTTCTTCTTTTAATAGAGTGACATTATGCATTGCTTTTGCACTTTGATTATGTATTGACATTGGACGTGCTTTAGAATCCCATTGACCTACTTGGCATGGTCATTTGTTGGATGTTAATTTTATCTTTGCGCTTAACCCTGATTAACTACTGTTAATACAATTCCTAGATGCATACACATAAGTAAATCTCCGATCTGATTGTATAAGCAACAATACATAAACTCATTAACTCGTCAAACACGCATAGCGGAATTGGAAACCAAACACATACAGTTTAACACAATGATTTACCCTAGAAACCCCGATGGGGAAAACCAACAAACTAGGGATTTCTACAATCAGCTTTATCATATAAAACAAAATAACTTGATGCCTTGGAAGGCATGTTAGGTCTCTGAGATAAATCCTTAATACTCAACAGTTGCAACTGTCTCTGAAGGAATGTGCCCCTCTAATCTCTGATGGAATCAAGTCTATATATCATCCTAGGGAAGTGCACCCCTTCTCAATCACGGAAAGGTTCCCCCACTCTTCCTCTGCTCTCTCAGCTACTAAAGAATGTGCCCCCAAATCACCGCCTCTCTGTCTTCTCAATAGATTCTCCCTTTGCCTCTTAGTCAATATCCGATTCAACAATGTGCCCTCTTATCAATCTATGAAGGAAGTGCCTTAGTTCTCTCATCCCTCTTAGCTTCAAGAATGCGCACTCTCTCACAGAAGTGTGCCCCCACTTGAGCAGTGCGCCTCTCTCTCTCACAAATGCACCTCTGCTTCTTTGTTGCTCAATCATTGAGTAGTTTTCATACCTTTACCCCTTTCCTCTTTTTAACAACTGTAGTGATTGATTAAAGTTTCAAATCCCTAATTTGCTTTGCATGCAAAATCACACTACCGCGTTAAAAAATCTCACATGCAAATCTCTCATACAAGAGGTAAAAGTCATAGAACTCTCTGCATGCTTCCACCACTAAAGACATGCTGACTGGTAGAGTGTTTCTCACACACTACATCCATGCCTACTCAGTTAATGTCCCTTCATGCTAGGAATGATCTCATGAAGGACATCCCGAGATACAAATCTCAGCACTCCCTCTTAGCGAGGGAATTCCTTCTAGCACCTGGATCTATCACTCTCTCTACTGCTACTCTCTCTGTTGCTGCAACTACTCCCTCTAAATTGGATGCATCTATTGCACTTTGATTTGATAATCTGTGAGCATGCAAATCTCTCATACAAGAGGTAAAAGTCATAGAACTCTCTGCATGCTTCCACCACTAAAGCCATGCTGACTGGTAGAGTGTTTCTCACACACTACATCCATTCCTACTCAGTTAATGTCCCTTCATGCTAGGAATGATCTCATGAAGGACATCCCGAGATACAAATCTCAACACTCCCTCTTAGCGAGGGAATTCCTTCTAGCACTTGGATCTATCACTCTCTCTGCTGCTGCAACTAATCCCTCTAAATTGGATGCATCTGTTGCACTTTGATTTGATAATCTGTGAGCCTCCTCCATTAATGTCATCTTGAGGGAAGCCTCACGCTCTCTCTTTGTCACCGACACTAATCCAAGCTCCAGTATCCCTTTGGAACTCTGCTCCAAACTTCCTTTGAAGCTGTCTAGAGGCTGATCCACCAACCTTTGCTTGACTCTCTTGCTATGAGATGTCTCATCTTGCTTCTGAGACTCCATTAGAGTCAAATTGTACCAGCTAACCCTCTTGCTAGAACTTAAAAAAGTAGCCTCTCACTCACTCCCTTGAACTGAGGATTGACTATTCGGTACCACTTCAATCCTTGGAGCGTCTCTCTCTATTTGTCTCAGACATTGATGTAGAATTCGATATCCACCCAGATCCTCCTGATGTAGGCAAGCCACGCACTACATACTCCTTAACCACCCTATTACCCATCAAAACTAGCTCAACTGGATTCACTCCCAATACATAGGTAAATATGTGTCCACTCTTGAACAACACTACATACCCCACATCCTCCAAGGCTGGAACTAAGAGTCTTTTATCCTTCAACCCTGGAACATAGAGTACTTCTGACACCTATAGAAGTTCTCCAAACTCGATTTGGAACCTTACTCGTCCCATTCATGTTACTGCATGCATAGTGACCTCACTCTGTACAAGCTGATTTGGACCTATCTCTAAAAGGAGGGATGCATCTGACCTTCTTGTCATGTGGTTACAATACCCACTTTCAACTATCTACTTCTCATCAACCTCAACCTCAGGTTCATTACTCTCACAACTCAACACAAAAGAAACAAGGGAGAACTCCTTCTCAATCTTTGCAGTGAACTCATCCACCTCAGTGGATGCTGTAACTTGTCCCTCTTTCTCCTTCTTTCCCTTCTTCTTATGAGGACATTGGCTTGCATAATGGCCAAACTTGTTGCATGCATAACATCAAGTCTTACTGAGACCCTTTTCACCCTTCAAAGTAGATTCTCCTCTGAAGTTCTTCTTACTTTTGGCCTTGCCTCTGCTCACAAGTGAAACGTTCTCCTGATCATTACCAGTCTTGTGGTCCGACTGAATGGATCTCAATCTCAACTCCTCTTGAGTGAAATCGTCTCACAATCTATCCTAGTTGGGAAGATTCTCTCTTGCGACGATGCAATGAATTAAGGTTTCCCATGGTTTGGAGAATCCTTTCAAGGCTGACCATACCATCTCTGCATCTGCAATATTTACTCCTACCATTGCAAGTTCATCTCGAACTTGTGTCACTTTGGTAAGATATACTGCAACTAGATTGGCCTTCAAATTCCTATTGTTGTACGCGGCCAAATCTGTTGCATCTATTGGAATGGTAATGGGATCTTTGAAAATATCCCACAACTCAGTCTCTTCCAACAACAGCGTGATTCTTTCCTTCCATGCATTGAAGTTTGTTTCCCCCTACAACCTATCTTCAAATCTCAGTCCGATTGCCACGACCCTGAAGATTTGATGGACTATGATTCAAACCCCTAAATCAAACTGATATGTAGATCACTATGCAATCTCTGCAATATCATTGTGCAAACCCTTGGTTTCTTTTAGAGATAAGGCTTTGATACCATGTTAATTTTATCTCCGAGCTTAACTCTGATTAACTACTTTGAATACAATTCCCATATGCATACACATAAATAAATATCAGATTTGTTTGTATAAGCAGCAATACGTAAACTCATTAACTTGTCAAACATGCGTAGCAGAACTGGAAACCAAACACATACAATTTAACACAATGATTTACCTTGGAAACCCCAATGGAGAAAAACCAACAAACTAGAGCTTTCTATAATTTGAGCTAGAGAAATTATAGAATGATTACGATTGGATTTATCATATAAACAGAAGAACCTGATGCCTTGGAAGGCATGCTAGATTTATGGGATAAACCCTCAATACTCAACAACCACAACTGTCTCTGAAAGAATGCGCCCCTCTTTGACATGTGTGATCAATCTCACAACTGTGCCCTTTGATCTGCTTTGATCTATGATGGAATCAAGTCTAGATCACAACCAAGGGAAGTGAACCCCTCTCAATCACTGAAAGGTGTGCCCCACTCTTCCTCTGCTCTCTCAGCTACTGAAGAATGCACCCCTCACTCTTTGGAATGCACCCCTATCTCACTGTCTCTCCATATACTCAATAAATTCACCCTCTTCCTGTCAATCAGTCTATGATTGAACAATGTGCCCTCCTATCAATCTCTGAAGGAAGTGCCTCAGTTCTCTTAGCCCTCTCAGCTTCAAGAATGTGTCCTCTCTCGTAGAAGTGCGACCCCATTGGAGAAGTGCACCTCTCTCTCTCTCTCACAAGTGTGCCTGCTGTTCAATCACTGAGTAGTTGCCATACCTTTACCCCCTACCTCCTTTTAATAGCTGTAGTGACTGATTAGGGTTCCAAATCCCTCTAATTTGCTTTGCATGCAAAATCACACTTCTGCATTAAAAAATCACACTACCTTATTAAAAAATCTCGCATGCAAATCTGGTATGCAAGAGGTAAAAGTCTCATAACTTTCTGCATGATTCCACAACTGAAGCCATGCTGACTGGTAGAGTGTTTCTTACACACTACATCATGCCTACTCAGTTAATGTCTCATCATGCTAAGCATGAGCTTTTGAAGGACATCCCGAGATAGAAATCTCGACATTGGATATTAATAAAATGATCTAATCTTATCTTATCAATGGGACTAGAATAGGTGGTCATGGAACTGAAAGTTCTGATTAAGTAACCAAAAGCAAGGTCAAAATGGTCTTTTGTTTTATTTATATGTGGCAGAGATTGTAATGCAATCTATTTGCTGGCTTTTTAGAATTCACCAATATCTGCTTCTCCTTGAATGTCTTTGCTAGATATTAGCTCTCTTTTGCCTCTTGGGGCATCTTCTATAGGTGTCTATTCAAAGCTTTGTGTGATCGGGAGAGCATATTGACAGTCTAGTTACTTACCGTGTATTCTAGCAATCTAAACTTTAAAGGGTCCTTTTTCTAGTTTATTTCTTTAACAATGGAATTGGATTAATAATATGATGTGCTGAATCTCACCTGTTCCTGTGTGGGTTCCTCTACAAAATGGCCCCTGTGATAGACTAAAACCCCACGGAATAGTCATCTATCTCTGGTCCTTCCGAGATGAAAACATATAAACTCCAGAAATTTCTAAACAGGTAGTGGCATTGAAGCCTTTGGTTCACTAGTTCTAGTGTGTGTTTGCCATCTTTATACAAAATGTTCATTGCTTCAAATCTTCTGACATCGAATGAGCATTATCTTAAAAATTTGGTTGTCATGTGAAATAATCTCCTCAGCTTCAATTCAAAGGAAAGCTAGCAGTGTTTCATGGTAAATATTACTTTCGATTCTACAAACATTTGTCAGTGCCGTAATTTTACTTTTCCAATATCTTTATTTCTTTTTGCAGACGTTTGTGAAGGAAGTTATTGGATTGCATGACAAATACCTGCAGTATGTCAGCACGTGCTTTGAGAACCATCCTCTTTTCCACAAGGTTTGCATGTGTATATTCATTCACTCTCAATCTCTATTTTTTTTCTTTTTTCTTTAAGCATATTTTTTACGGATGTGCTGTATATAATATTAATTTCATTTTACGCACTTTTGCAGGCCTTAAATGAAGCATTCAATGTATTTTGCAACAAAGGAGTAGCAGGAAGCACAAGTGCAGAATTATTGGCTAATCTTTGTGACAACATATTGACAAAGGATAGCAGTTTAAAATTAAGTGACGAAGATATTGAAGATACATTTGAGAAGGTGGCTCCTGCATTTCATTTGGGATTACTGCAATTATAAAATTACCCATCTTACTTGAGTGCTGATATCATTATTCATAAATACTGCAGGTGGTAAAGCTTCTTGCATACATCCATGATAAAGATCTATTTTCAGAATTTTATAGGTATGTTTCTCCAAATCTTCCTCTTCAAAACCTATTTCAACCTATTTCCTGAATAAATCGGATATATGTCTTAATGAGTAAGAGCTTCTCTAGCATTTGCTGAGCATTTGAAGAAAACTATTGAATGGAAAGCTTCCAATGTTTTAGCTTTTTATTTTTGTTTAGTATGCAAAGAAATTTGTGTTGCATTGACCTTTGTTGTGAGAGAATATGACGAATAGACTGCAGATTATTTGTTGTTTTTCCTGTGATACATTTCAAATGTGTACCAGATAAGGTTGGCTAACAACCTTTGATGGACAAATAGTACTCATTGCACAAAGTACATTGTATTTGATCATTGTAGGAAAAAACTAGCATGCCGGCTTGTAATTGATAAAAATGCAAATGATGAACATGAATGGAGTATCATAACGAAATTGAAGCAACAACGTGGAGGCCAGTTTACTTCAAAGATGGAGGGAATGGTACGCAAAATGTGACTATTTTTTAAGTCTGTGTAATGCTTACAGCTTGTGTATTTATAATTTAAAACCCTGGGAAATAATTTAAATCTCTTTTGTTAATGTTCTTCTAATCCATATATTTCTTCTCAGCTTACTGACTTGACTTTGGCACGAGAGAACCAACCAAAATTTCAAGAATATCTGGATGATAATGTGCATGCACATCCTGGAATAGAATTGACTGTAACAGTCTTGACTACTGGATTTTGGCCCAGCTACAAGTCAATCGATCTCAATTTGCCTGCTGAGATGGTGAGATTTCTGTGTTTCCCATTCTGTGTTTCCCACTATTTCCACAAAAGGTTTTAGAAATAGAAGAATATGATATCAATTTGAAGTATCTTGAAGTTGTTTTGTGAACACCTGAATGATTCCATCAGGAGTAAATGATAGAATGGAAGTCATTTATTTTTGAAAGTTTATAAGTGTTTCATGTAACTAAAAGGAATTGTTCAAGTATTTTGCATGATTTAATGAGTCTGGAAAGAAATTGTTACATAGGCTAGAAACAACAACATGCCATCTTTAGCTTCTAGATCTAGGGGCTCCACATTTTTCTTGATGATATTAAGTCTAGTCGAAAGCTGATTTGCTAACTCAGTTTTAGAGGCCCAAAATCACCCATCTCCTACTTTTGGCAAACACTACAAAGTCTATTTGACCAGAGTTTTGAATGGGATCTATCCTTGAATTCTAGGCTTGCATCTTTACACCATCGTCCTACGTCCTAAAGCACTTATTTCCTATTTCATACTTATTCTATCAACTTTTGAGATGGTTGGTCTAATAGACATAGTTTTCTTGTGTCACAGTACCTGAATCGTATGGGCCTATCACAATTCCTGTGTCAGTTCTTCCATATAGGGCCTAATATTGAGTTGCATGTTGAACATGCTATGATATGGTAATATTGCGCAAGTTTTGAGAAAAAAATACTTGTCAGCAATTCAGAGGCACTGAGATGTGGGAGTGAGAATCCATTGTGTATCCCAAGTATGAAAGTCTCTTTTGGAAATGTAGATCCTCATTAGTGTTGATGAACCAACTATATTGAAAGAAGTCTCTCTAATCAGATCGAAGAGTCCAAAAGGTCCTGTAATTCCCGAGATTTCAGGTTCTTTGTAACTGGTGTCTAATAAAAATCTACTGACTGGCATATCAACGTGGCTCTTACAATCCACTTTGTTTTCAAAGCCTTTTCTCGATATCAGAAAGCAGTCAACCCTAGGCTTTGTTAATCTTTGGAAATAGTAAAAATTTCCAAAGAAACTAGCATTAGACCTTTCTTCATTCCCTGTTTTCCCATAAAGACCTTCACAGTCATTTCCAATTTTTATGTCCTATTTACTGAAGGAAAAATGCAGAAATGGTAATAAATATGACCAAGGATCGTAGTATACCCTGCCAAAGATCTTGATGGATCCAACAATGCTGTAGTTTGCCTTTAATTTTGTTCAATACCCTACTATACTACTTAACTGATGAGACACCAATACCAAAGGCGAAAGCTAAGCATTGAGCTGCAGAGCATTAAATGCGGCGACTCAATGCTTAGGGTCCGTTGAATTTGGAGATTCAATACCAAAGGGGATATTGAGATATCTATTGATTTGACATGGTTAGATAAGTTTTCATTGATGAGACATCAATACCAAAGGGGAATTGGGGTATCTATTGATTTGACGTGGTTGGCTAAATTTGCATTGCATTGTGAGTGAATCTAGCTTATCTTCTTGATGGATAAGAACTATTTCTTGACTAGCCAACCTATCTAATCAAAATCAATTATGAGGAATAACATGTCTTGTCTAGTTTCTTTGGCTTACTCAAGTCGCTTGATATCCTTCAGAGCATGACTGCTTCAGATGCGATGCTGCTCCAATTGTTGCTTTGTATTATGCTTCTATCGATGAAAGTGCAACAAGCTTTTACTTACCCAAGAAACCACCCCATTTCTGAGGTTGAAAGTGTAAGCTGATGTGCATATTCTTCCATCAAATTTTCATGTCCAATCCAATCTGCATCTGGAAACTGCTCAACCTGAAATTTTCACTTTTTTCAAATGCAACTCTGAAATGTAAAATACCTTAAATATACATAAGCACATTTTTTTTTACATTACAATGCACCATCTTGTGACAATTCAGAAGTCCTGACAACCTACCAATTGGCAGAGCAACAGTAGGACGATTGATGGGAAAGGATTCCAAGCTGAGTTCCATTTAATTTTGATTTTCTGCAGGATTTGATTTCTGTGTTCTGGTGAACAGGTGCATGTCTTGACTGCATGCCCAGGTTTTGCCCAAATGTCAAAAGTTGATGCATTACTTTGGTGTAGGTTCCCTTAAAATGATTGCCGCGGAGATTGTATAGTCATCCCTTGTAACCACTAGTTCCAATATTTAGTCTTGTCACATACAGCAGAAAGGATTTGTTTGCAACCCCTTCCCCTCCATAAGGTAAAGAATAAAATCCTGTGAATCAAAATGAAAATAGCTTCAAACTAGCATGTTACATCATTTTATTCTATGCTTTACTTTTGGCTCTCAAGAACCAAACTCTTGAGCAATGTCCGAAACACTCTTTTAGCATTGAAAGAGTAAAATGAAGCCAAATCAGTGAACCCCAAAATAGCGATGGGTCATAGATGGAGATGCCATTTTTGGGTGGAGTAATTTTAATTTTTAAAGAAGCTATTATAGGCTAAATCAACATCTTTTTGGCACTATTTGCAAGTGGGTCAAGACATGTCGGGTAGTATACATTCCACAAAAGCTTGAAACACTTAAGTTGCAATTTGCAGCAAATAATAACAGTTGATTTTCAAATTTCAATTACCAAGTGTACCTGCCTTTCAGGAACAACTCTTTCAAGAGTTGACATTTTAGGCAGGGTCAACTCAGTAAGGCCTTCGATGTCAGTGAGTCAAGTAGGGGTCCGAAAGTCTGGCAGGCAAACAAATGAGGGCAAGAGTGTAACACAAAGCATGTTAAGTAAAAATTGGTGGGTAAATTGCAAGTATGTAGTTGCACTCACCACCCTAATAGTTTTCTGTCGTGTGTTATATAGGAAAAACCTGTGTAGTGTTATGATCATCTATCAATCATTGCATTTTTATTTACCTTATTAATAAGAAACCATTCATTCACCTATTTGAACGATTTCTTAATTCAATCTTTGCAATTTGTCTGTCTAGAATTATTTGATTGCACCTTTTATGGATGATTGGTTTTGTTCCCATTCTGTTCTTGCCTACCTTACTGTTTGTGCTGTTCATTGAAATTGTGTCGTACTCTTGAGCCATCCTTGAAAGTTATCACCCTGTTGCTGGAAGTTGGTGGAACCTATGTATATTATTTTGTAAAACTTCTCAGAGGTGAGTTTTAAGTGTTCGCTGCTCTTTGTTTACAGGTAAAAGGTGTAGAGGTTTTTAAAGAATTCTACCAGACACAAACTAAACATCGAAAGCTTACATGGATATACTCTTTAGGGACGTGCAATATTTTTGGCAATTTTAATGTCAGGTCGGTGGAGCTTATTGTGACTACGTATCAGGTAAATTCTTTTTATTTTGTATTGATAGTTTTCATGTTTTCGATTCTTTTCTTTGTTGCCATCCACCTTATTTTACTGTCAATTTGTTGCCATCCACCTTATTTTACTGTCAATTTGTTGCCATCCACACGAGAGTTATTTATCACATTTATGGTTCTGGACGGGCACTAGCAGATCAGTGGTTTTAGGATTTTTAAAATAGTTTCATTTTGTTTCTACATTGTCCTTATTTTGAATGATCCATTTTGTGTTTCTATATTCTTTTCTAATGCTGACAATCACTTTTTTTTTTATCATGTTTGCATTTTGGTCATGTAATGATAACTATTTATACCTGTGGAGGAAACCAGTGGAAATCACCGATATCTATAGTTGTAAATTTGGCTGCCTTGCAGAATTGATTGTTCATAGTATTGAATTGTTTATTAATGAAATATATGGGGATGTTCACTGTGCAGGGATCTGTATTATTGCTGTTCAATTCTGCTGAAAAATTAAGCTATTCAGAAATCATATCTCAGTTGAATTTGTCAGACAAGGATATTGTTAGATTGCTACATTCACTTTCGTGTTTAAAACACAAAGTCCTGAATAAGGAGCCAAGCACAAAAACTGTCGCACAGTCTGATCACTTAGAATTTAATGGAAAATTTACTGACAAATTAAGAAAGATCAAGGTCTGAGCTAAAAACAAACCTTAATTAATTGATTTCATGTGGATCTTGTAACATTAAAAGATCACTTGATAATAGCGTTTTTACTGAATTGTAGATTCCTCTTCCTCCTGTGAATGAGAAGAAGATAATTGACAAAGATAGGCAATATGCAATTGATGCTTGTATTGTTCGAATCATGAAGAGCAGAAAGGTTTTAGCCCATGAACAATTAGTAACCGAGTGCAGTGAGCAACTAGGACGAATGTTCAAGGTAAGCACTATAGAATGGTTAATTTATTTGGTTATAACTCAGACAAAGGAATTTTGCAAGTTTCATTCGGTAGCTAAAATACTCTTTTCTGGCAGCCGGATCTTAAAGCAATAAAAAAGCGGATTGAAGATTTGATCACAAGGGAATTTTTGGAGCGTGACAAAAACAACCCTAACATGTTCAGATATATAGCCTGAAAAAGCTTCAACTAAATGAGTGGGATTTTGGCTTTGTAAAATACCCTGCCTTGCCCGAAATTTCATGGAGCTGTAATCCAAATTTTATATATTCTTTAACTTTGCTGGTTTCCTTGTTTATGTTTAGTATATGTGGTTCCAAGCATATGTATTCTATTTAATAAAATTTGCATGGGAGTTGGAATTCATACAGCTTCAAGTTTTCAGGGACTCCTCTTTGACCATACAGTGGATAAATATGAGTTAACTCAATTGGCTATTCATTTGAAGCAACTTAAGGGACTATTTTAGCAGGTAGCTTCACTCATATTTATCGAGGGCTGAATACTGTGGCAGATATGCTTTCAAATTGAGGAATTCAGAAATGGACGTTGATGACGTATATGCTGTGTTATATTACAACTTATTATCAACTGAAGTGCTTCTGCACCTTAAGAATACGTTTTACGTTCTGCTTTTGTTTTTAGTGGAAAAAGGATGGTGCCAAGCATATGTGGCCAGCATCAGAACTTGTTTTTAATTTCCAGGGTCTTCAAGAGCTAACCTGAGGACTTGGCTAAAATTTGTTTTGTTCTTGTTGGGTAATATTAAATAATGGCATAAGAACGGTATGGTAGGAGAGGGGCTCAAGAATAGGCAGGAATTGGCTATTTTTCTGTGTATTTCTGTAATCACGCAAATTAGGTTCTTTGTTTAATATATGATTGCATAGATAATATGTGCAAATGAAGTGATCCCTACCTCCAACACTACTGTCTTATGCCCTGCTTGCCCTTTCTTTTGTTTGCAATAAAAGACATCTGCCTGGCATCTAATTTATTATTAGGGTAATAAGGGAGGGTTATGAAGGTGAGGGTTTTCTTCGAATGGTTCATGTAACGGTACCTCTTCCCCTCGATTGAAGCCTGGATAAACTGACAATAAAAGTGCTTACAAGGATAGCAGGATGATAATCTTAAACATATAATTAGTTGTATGTTAGTCGTTATACCATATTAATCTGTTAATATGGTTAGATGAAGGATCCATTTCTCTAACTAAATCATAGCCATATTGATATAAGAATACTTTACATAGTATATATTTTTGGAAAATTTTAATTAGTTTTTAAATAATGTGTTTATTTGATATATTTAATTTGATTACCTTTTTTATATGTATATTTATTAGTACAACAATTTGTTGTCGGCTTCCCTGGTTCAAAAAATGTCTTAAGATAGGGTTAAGGAAAATGTGCTTACAATACATGAATGTTGGTTGTGATATAATGAACCAAATGATTTTAACATAATGTTTAGACTATGTTAAATATTAGATTATGCAAATATAATTGATATGTGTGATACATGAATGCTCGTGGTGATGATGAACCAAATGATTCTAGACGATTCTAGAACATATTGTCTAGATTATGTTAAATATTAGATTGTGCAAATATAATTGACAATTGTGATAGATCATTGCAAGAATAAATGAATGCTTTATTTTTATTATGTCCCTTGAATTATGTTAAAAAATGTGTTATGATAGGGTTAAGGCAAATGTGCTTATAAAACATGAATGCTAGTGGTGATGATGAACCAAATGATTCTAACATATAGTCTAGATTATGTTAAATATTAGAGTGTGCAAATATAATTAGCATGTGTGATAAATGAATGCTGGTGGTGATATAATGAACCAAGTGATTCTAATATAGTGTCTAGATTATGTTAAATATTAGATTGTGCAGATATAATTGGCATGTGTGATACATGAATTTTGGTGGTGATGATGGACCAAATGATTCTAGAACATATTGTCTAGATTATGTTAAATATTAGATTGTGCAAATATAATTGACATGTGTGATAGAGCATTGCAAGAATAAATGGATGCCTTATTTTTATTATGTCCCTTGAATTATGGCTATGAAATTAGTTGTCGCAAGATTAAATCATAGCCCTGGTGCTCTCTTCCACGAGTTATGATATATTATATGTAGCTTATATACATGTTTCTTGGATTTGAAGTATTGTTGTTGATATTCCAAAGCTTATGTAGGACATATTTTTCAATGATAATATTTTTTTTAAATTATTTTTAACCATTTTGAGATTTTTAAACAAATCAAAGATTTAACTATGTTGCACATATTTATGGATAGCTTGGGAGCGGCAATAATGTGTGTGTGTGTGTTGTGATAGGGTTAAGGAAAATGTGCTTACAAAACATGAATGTTGGTGGTGATGATGAATTGAAATTATTCTAACATATAGTCTAGATTATGTTAAATATTAGAGAGTGCAAGTATAATTGGCATGTGTGAAACATGAATGTTTGTGGTGATATAATGAACCAAATGATTCTAACATAGTGTCTAGATTATGTTAAATATCAGATTGTGAAAATATAATTGACACGTGTGATACATGTATGTTGGTGGTGACAATGAACCAAATGATTCTAGAACATATTGTCTAGTTTATGTTAAATATTAGATTGTGAAAATATAATTGACATGTGTGATAGAGCATTGCAAGAATAAATGGATGCCTTATTTTTATTATCTTCCTTGAATTGAAATTAGTTGTCTCGAGATTATTTGTAGCTTGAGTGTTATCTTCCATGAGTTATGATATTTTTTATGTAGCTTATATACATGTTTCTTCGATTTGAAGTATTGTTGTTGATATTCCAAAGCTTATGAAGGACATATTTTTTAATGATAATATTTTTTTATTGCACTGAGTGAAATGAGGTGCTCTACAGCCCAGTATGGGAGAGATCCTCTAACGTGATATAACATTATAACGTTAGTAACAAAATAATTAAAAAAATTCATGTCGGCTCATAAAATAAAAAATTATGGAAAATATTAAAAAACAAAATCCATGTTGGTTCATAAAATAAAATATTATTATGATGTTTTGGAAATCAACGGGGGAGCTCTGCATCTAGGGTTTGAGAGTCGGTAGGGAAGTGCCCGGCGGCCATGGCTCCCATGGCCACCACCCCGAGTTTAACTGAGGATCGATGGCGTATTCCATGCGCCTGGTGTGTGGGCGGCGCGACGCTTTTGCGCGGTAATCCATTGGCTACGGGCACGCCCTGCGTTCATGTGGCGGTGGCAGCAGCTTCACGAGGTTCCATGGCAGCGGTGGCAGATGGCAGACAGGGCGAGACGAGAGATCGATGGCTGGTTCTTCGTCCTGGCAACGGTGGCGGTTGGCACTACATCCTGGTAGACGACGTTTCTTGATGTGGAATGGCGGGTTTCCTGTGGCTGCGGCGGTACAGTGTTGACCTCTTTGAAAACTTATCAGGCCACACTAATCTTGGGAGAGACGAACCCTATCTCTGTTGAGAGTCGTTTTCTTGTTGCTTGGGCGGCCAGGGTTTGGCCCAGCCGCCCCTCCTCCTCTGTGCATAGCTGCTGCGGTTTTCTTGCAGGCTTCCTGAAGGGCGGCGACCTTTCTTTTTTCAGGGACTCACGGCAAAGGTTCTGAGTTGTTGCTGGTCACAGGCAGAGCCATTTTTGCTGAGGCTTCTGTTGCTTCGGGTTCTTGGAAGCAGGTTTGTGGTTTGCCGCCTAGATGGAAGTGCTGCGTTTCCTCTTCTTTCTGTTTCTAGTGTTTCTAGTTCTTGTGTGGCTATGGTGGATATGAGCGGGTTTCTGCTCATTCTTCTGTAGTATTTTCTGTTTTTCTCCATTTTTCTGTGCAATGAGGGTTTGTTCCCGAGCTCATTTACTGTACCCACTTATATGTGACAATGTATGGTGCAGCTTTTGCTCTCCATATATCTACAGAATGTAATTTTGTATCTTCTGATAATAAAATTACGACTTTTTCCGAGGAAAAAAAAAATATTATGAAAAGTAATTAAAAAATAGATGTTCCTTTATAAAATAAAAACTTAAAACTTAAACCCGGATCTATCAATCAAGAAAGATCAAATTTCTTGAGTTTAAATTTTAAAAAAGAAATACACCTCAAGAAATTGGATCCCTCTCGGTGCTTGATAGATACGAGTTTAAGATGGATCTATGCTGGTGTTATATATAATTATAACCATTTTGAGTTTTTTAAACAAATTGAAGATTTAACTATGTTGCACATGTTTCTCGAATGCAAATACGTTGGGTACGAATATCTAGTATGGATAGAAGCTTCTCCCAAATTAGCAAGGAATGATAGGCTGGGAGTGGCAATAGTGTGTGTGTGTGTGTGTGTTAGTTATGATAGGGTTAAGACAAATGTTGTTACACCACATGAATGTTGGTGGTGATGATGAACCAAATGATTCTAACATATTAGCATGTCGGTCTACAGAAGAAGAATTTGACCATACCTCTTCACTGTAAATAGTAAAGTTTAATTCCCCTCCCATAATCAATTAGGAGTCTTGAAAATGGAAGATTTAAAGATGGGGTCCTAGAAATCTACCTTCCCTTCGAAGGGCCCATAGAGGTTAATAGTTCCCAAATCCATGTCCAAACTTTTAGCATGAATAAGAGTGAACAAAATTGAATGCACAACAAATGAGTTTATTAGTTTATCATGGTCATTCCATCCAAGATCAAACCCCCAAAATTCCCATCAACATCAATAAATAGAAAATCCTAACCAATAAAAAGTTTCTTTAAAACACTAGTCGCTTTAGAGCCAGCCTTTTCGTCCTACTAACATGAAAATCAAGCCTTGCACTTCTCTCTAGTCACTTTAGAGCCAACCTTTCCGTTTGGTTCCCTAAACCTCAAAATTTTAGTGAAAGTATTTTCATTGGGAACCTGTAGCCGAGGTATGGGTTTCTCTAAGGATCCTTGACAGTAATTTTTTTTCCTTGTTTAATTTATTTGGTCGCAATCTCTTGAGATTTCATAAGTAGAGACTTACGACCCACCAACGAACCCCTGAGAAAAGAAATTCTTTCTCCTCCAAACCCCCATATGAAATACAATAGTTAGAGTGCTTCTAGTACCTTTGAAAGTAAGAGCCCCCACCCCTAGAAGAGTGGCCAGGATTTGCTTGGGAGGATGAATCCCCTAAATCCAGAACTTTTAGAGAATCATTAGTGAGATTAATAGTCATGCCACCAATTATGATATTATGGTCAAAATCAATAGACAAACTGCCCAAAGTCCTAGGAGGAAGAATTACTTTTGGGTTGCAAACTAGGATCAAGAGAAGGGATGTTACACTTACCCTGAAGAGAAGAAGATGTCAAGGAAGCACCTTTTCCTGATCGAATAGTTCTACAAGATTCCAATGATGAAGGAGAAATTGACCTAAGATGAGCTTGAGGCACATCCAGATGGATTGAAACTTTCCCAAGTTCGATAAGAGAGATGGAAGGATCTTACAAGAGAAAAATGCCAATGTCTTTTCTTTCAGCAACCACCTCCATTGAAATATCTAAATATTTTTTGGCTAAATTAGTGAGATCCTGTTATGATAGATAAGATTGATGATTATGGACCAGAAGAGAAGGAGGGTTCATTCTTTTTCTTTCTTTCTATTAACTCTAAAGTAAACCCCTTGCTGCAATTTGCAACAATATGGCCAGCTTCATGGCATCTAACACAGTGGAATGGGACATTGATGTAATCCAAGATCTAGGTAAATTAGGCTTCCTCCGAGACAACCTCAATATATTCATACAAACCATCTAGAGTGTCTATTTCCACAAGGACCCTCACAACTGAATGTTGAGCTGGTAAGAAAGCTATCATCAACAACAAGTTTTTTTAACAATCATGCCCCCAATGGCCAATATTCCTTAAACTATCCACCACTCCAAGGGTAATCCAAGGAGCTTTATCCACAAAGCAGATCAATCCATCCTTTCGTCCTTTGCATTAAATAAGATATGCAAAGGCTTTAAAAGTAACATCATGCTATCCCAAAACTAGAGTCCTTTAAGAATATTAGAAGCATCTTCAACTGTTCGGGAAATAAACCCTAACCGTCTCTTGGATAGGGTATGGAACACATGAACATACCCTAGAACTTGCATCCAATGTTGTTTAACCCAACCCTCCAAGGAGGAATACAAATTCATCGACCACCAAACTTACTAACCAAAGATTTTCCATTCAGATGCATTATGTCTCTAACTGCTATATCTTTCCCAACCACCAATGAGACCTTTTCTCCCTTCCTTTTAACCATCTTTCAGGTTTTTCTACCTTCACAACCCTTCCTATTTGAAGTTCCTAACCCCTACAAATGATCTAGGGTTAGTTCATTGTCGACAAAGCTCGACCCTTCACAACCCTCATTTGATTAGATTATGGATCTTGCATTGGCTAAAGAGTCAAAAGAAGTTGATCTCATGGGAAATAAAGAAGGGATTGGTGGCTATGAGATTCGAGTGAGAGTACCATTCTCTCAGATAGATCAGTCTCCATCCAGATCATCTCGAGGGAATATCACAACCATTTGATTAGAACTATGGATTGACTCAACAACCAATTTATGATATGATAGCTTTCCAGAGGATTGATACAGAGGATGGATTTTATGGCATATCTACCCCATACCTGAAGTTAGATATGTCATCAAGGTATGTGGCAGAGAATCTACTACTAGATCCACTGATCGGGAAATATATTTGACCAAATCCACGATAGAACTCCTTGAATCACTGACAAAGATGTCCTCTTTGGACCACATGTCCTCCGAGTAGTCCACCAAAGGTTCGTATCCCTCGTGCACCATCTCATCACTATAGATCTGGCTTAAGCCACCTGTCATAGACATGTGTGAACCAAATCCAAACCTACAAACCTCATTCTTTCTGAAAATCTCTTTTCTCTATTATGCTCTCAACCAAAGGATCAACCTTCCAATAATATGACTATATGGATTTTAATATTAATTGTATATATGAGGTATACAACAACATTTTTATGTAATAATACAATAATATAAAATAATTCAACAATTTTTCTTTATAATGTAATATATTTAATATTTGTATTGATCGAAATTCATTTCAATCAATGGTAATCATCATAGAGGGAAATTAAATTATGTTTTATTATTCAAATTAAATAATAACATTTTAAATACAAATTTACATAATCGTTCCAACATTATTTAATTTCCATAATAAATGGATTATACTTAATATATTTATTCTATGTATAAATACAATTGTAGTGGGTGTTAATTGATTCTACCTCATGAGGTTGTGGGGAAGAATTATTATCCTCTCCACTTGGGTTCAAACATTGCTTGTGACAAGTTATCTCTTAGTAAGCCAATTATTGATTGAGGTTCTTTGTGAGCCATGATGATTATAATGTCCCAATCTCTTTTATTTGCATATATGTAGTATTCTATATATTGTAAATAATGATTGATTTTATTTTATTTTTTAATTTCTTTTTGCAGGAAAAAAACACAATTAGGCCCTAGAAAATACAATCTTTAGATGCCAAAGGCATGATAAAAAATATTTAGGCCCTCAAGCTTGACTAATACTTCATCTAGAAAACCTGAACATGTCTAATAAATAGACTCCGCTATAGAACACAAAAAAAATCAATTCAAAATACAGCCTTTAAAGTCAATAATCAAGAGTCAAATTTTAGAGAAGGAATGTGATGGAGGAAAGTTAATTTCCTCCTCAAAAATATTCCACAGCAACTACCCATTAAAAATTCTAAATCCTTCTTAGAAAGGGAATCGATGAGTTGATTCAAATCCTGAAAAACATGCAGAAAATAAATTCTCTGGAACATCCCACTAATTTCCTTGAGCTGAGCTGCTAGATGGATCCAGAATATGTCTTGGATGTGCACAACGCCATTCAAACTATTGATCACAAACTTTGAATCTCCAAAAAAATTGCAATTCCCTCAATCCCAAATCAAAGGCCTTCCAAAGCAAGTAAAATAAAGCTTTAAACTTAGCCCAATTATTTGTTCCTCTAACCTGAGCCCCTTTTCCTAAAAAGTAATGGTCCTATAATAGATAAAGAGCAAAACCAAACTCATAGTGCTTATCCTTACCTTGACATGTACCATCAGAAAAGGACCATGGCCAAGGCTTATCAATACTCAATTGTTTAACAATACGTTGCTTGACAACCTTGATTAAAAAATGGTAATATTGACAGAGGGGGTTAATATGAGCAAAAAATTCCTAGTTGGGTGGCAGTTTCCCTTCAAAAAGAGCTTAATTTTGATCCAACCAAAGACCCCAAGACACGAGGTATGGGATCGATATGAAGGTCTTTAATTCCTTTCTCCCAAAAAAACCCTATAAACAAGACTCTACCGAAGTTTGCACCCCAAAGATACTAAAGATTGAGTTGCATTCAACTTCTTTCCATAGTTTCTTATTGTTAAATTTCATACATTCATAGCATAATAATTCAAATCCATAAACAAGATCACTAGAAGAAATTCAAAGCACAAAACAATAACACAAAGTTTATCCTGGGAAACCCAATTTGGAAAAACCCAGCAACCTTCATATAGAGATGATGATCCTGAGATCAGAGTACAAAGATAAAAGAGAATGTGAAAATGCTTTCCACAAGTAGAAACCCCAAAACAGCTTCCTTATCCAGCTTGTGCGAACTTCTTCTCTCTCCCAAGTGATGCGCAATTGTGAAGTGAGTGAATGAGATAATGAGGTGCACTTTACCTCTTATTTATATAAGTGCAAACATGAAAAATCCCTAATTGGGATGACTTCACCCGGGGGCAATTAATAATTTTAATTTTAATATTTTTCTTTTGCTTCTTTGCACCCCAAGGTTTACATTGATTCTTTCATGTGTTTACATAAGTGATTACATCAAATTCATCTCCCTTAGGAGGTACAATCAAGTACAATAAAATACAATGAATAATATCTTCCGAAGTTGTACAAAATCCAACACTCCCTCTCAATGAGGAAGGTATTCTTCGGTCTTCATCTGCATCATGATCATCTCGGTTTCATCTTGTACATCCATGCTGTCTCCATCATATCTATACATACTGAAGGTTTTCCACACAGTGTCAGTGCATCATCTTCACTAGTCCTTCGGTGAGTCTAGGAGAATCACTCAATCTTGGATCCAGGAGAATCACTCAATCCTAGATATCTGAGATTATCAGCTGTACCATCTTTTCTATACAATTTGCTAACTATCAGTCTCATCTGCTGGTGGGGTCCTCCCATACCCGGCTAAGATCTCAGACGATCAAAAGGGAACGACCATCTACTGACTGTCTGACTCATCTGCCTATGGGATTTTTCCCATATCTGGTTGAGTACCAGGACTGTAGAGGTACTTGTGCAATCACATGGCCAACTACTGACTGTCCTACTCATTTTCCTATGGGATTTATCCCATATCTGGTTGAGTAACTGGACTGCGGAGGCACCTGTGTGAACCCGATCGACTACTGACTATCCTACTAATATGCCAATGGGATTTCTACCATATCTAGTTGAGTAACTCGACTGTAGAGGGCACTTGGGTGAACCCAGCCAACTATTGACTGTCTGACTCATATGCCTATGATATTTATCCCATATCTGGATAGTACTGGACTACAGAGGCACCTTTGAAAAGCAGGGAAAGCATCTCAATGTCATCTTTCCCTCTCAAGGAGGGACACGTTCTCTTCGACTCCAAGTCTTCCGTGAAAGTATTCGAAATTCACCCTGGGAAGAGCCTTGGTGAGAACATCTATAGTCTGGTCATTTGTCGGCACGTACTGTAACTAAACTGCACCTTTCTCCACTATATCACGAATGAAGTGATATTGAATCTCGATATGCTTCGACCTATCGTGAAATACAGGATTCACTAACATCTGCACATAGCTCTGGTTATCACAATGAATCATGGTCAGCTCTGGAATCTGGCCGAAAAATCTTGCCGGGAGTTTACGAAGCCAAAATTCTTCTGGAGCTGCTGTGCTAGCATCCATGTACTCGACCTCTGTAGTACTGAGTGCTATCGAGTTATGCGTCTTGCTGCACCAAAAAATAACCGCAGAACCCAAACTAAAGCAACATCCGGAAGTACTCTTTTGATCTGCAACACATCTGACCCAATATGAGTCTATAAACCCATGCAATCTCAGGTCACAATCTGAAGCATACTTCAATCCATATCCCACAATGCCACGTAAGTATCTGAGCACATGTTTTGCAGCAATCCAATGAATCTACCTCGATTCACACATGAACTGACTGAGGGAATTCACAGCAAAACATATATCTAGTCTAGTGTTGGTCAGATACATAAATGACACAATACATTGGAGATAAATGGCGGGATAAATCAAATAAGAATCTGAAGTGGAATCTCTCAACTTCTTCCAATTTGCATCCATCGGAGTAGCCATGGACTTACAGTCCAACATCCCGAATCTCTTCAATATATCAATGGTGTATTTTCCTTGTCCTGAGAAAATCTCTTTCTACCTCTGCCATAATTCTAATCCCAAGAAGTAATGCATCAATCCAAGATATTTCATTTCAAACTCAAAGGCGAGATTCTTTTTACACCATAGAATAAGTTTCTCATTTCCTGTGAGAAACAAGTCATCAACATATAATACCAAAATCACTGGCTCATCATCTACGACCTTGTAGTAAAGGTTGGGGTCTCCATCACTCTTGGAAAATTCCAAGCTCACCAGGAATCTGTCTATCCGTCCATGGCAATCACGGGGTGCTTGCTTGAGTCCATACATTTCCTTTTTCAATCTACATACATGAGACTCCTTTCCTTGGACAATAAACCCATCTGGTTGTTTGATGTAAAATTCTTCCTCAATAACACCATTGAGAAAGGCGGTCTTCACATCCATTTGATGCAACTTCCATCCCATAGCTGAAGCAATCGCAATAATGGATCTGATGGAAGTATATCGGTACACAGGAGAAAATGTCTCGTCATAATCAACTGCCTCTTTCTGAGAGAATCCTCTGGCTACAAATCTGGCCTTGTATTTCTCAACACTGCCATTTGCTCCATGCTTGATCTTGTATAGCCATTTAGAAGTCACTACTGACTTCTCCTCATGTCTCAGCACAACCTCCCACACATCATTCTTCATTATGGATTGATATTCTTCCATCATGGCATCCTTCCAAAATTGATGTTTGGATGCTTCTTCGTAAGTGGCGGGTTATGAATCAATAATGTTGCTCCTCAGTGCCACATAACTAGAAAACCTCTGAGGTCTTTTGCTTTGTCTGAAAGCGCCATGTGGAGATTCATGCCCCTCTACATCCCGCAGTGTCTGTTGTGCCCATCTAGGTCTTTTTCGACCTGCAATATCTTTGGGGATATCAACTGGATCTATGGGATCTAAGGTTCATCCTTTTCTGCTAGCTACCTATGAACTGGAGGGGGAGATGATCTCATCTCCTTTGGTTCTAGTATTTCTTCATCATCGATCTCCATATATGATCCTATGCCTTTCCTGACAACCATCTCTTCTTCAAAGGTCACATCCCTACTGACTTCAATTTGTCTGGATCCTGGGATGTAGATTCTATAAGCCTTTGAAGACTCACTGTATCCCACAAAGGTTCCCTTCTTGCCCGAAGGTTCTAATTTTTATCTTTTCTCCTTGGGCACATGTATGTAGACTGGAAAACCAAAGATCTAGAGATGGCCCACTTCTGGTTTCACACCTCTGAACACTTCTTCCAGAGTCATATTCTTCAATATCTTACGTGGAGATCTATTCTGCACATATAAAGTGGTTCTGGATTCTTCTTCCCACAAGAACATTTGAAGACTCTGGTCATGTATCATAGCTTTGGATGCCTCCACAATTGTACGATTATTTCTTTCTGCAACCCCATTTTGTTGAGGGTTGTAGGGAACTATGAGCTCCCTCTTAATTCCTGCTTCCTTGCAAAAATCATTGAATTATGTAGAGGTATATTCTCCACCATTATCGGATCTCAAAATCTTGATCCTCTTTCCTGACAGATTCTCAACTTGTGCTTTAAAATCTTTTAACTTACTGAGCACTTCCTCAAATTCTTTTGATTTGAAAAATTATATCCATGTATTCCATGAGTAATCATCGATAAATGTGATATAGTAATGATATCCACCCAATGACACAACTGTCATTGGCCCACACAAGTCAGAGTGTACCAGATCCAAAATCCATTTGGATCTACTCTCGCTATCTCGAAATGATTTCTTGGCATTCTTGCCAAGTGCACATCCTCTACATGTCCCATCATGGTCTACCTGGAGCCCTGGAAAACCTATTACAATATTCTTTAGAACTGGGAGAGCTCGATAGTTCATATGAACTAACCTTTTGTGCCATACTCGCCCATACTTGTAGCATCATGTATTAAGGCTTGGACTAGTGGAGTGTTTAGTCTATACAATCTCTCTTCTCTTATGCCAATAACTTTGGTTGTGCTCATGCTTGAGTTCTTGTGCCAAGCAAGGAATTTCCCTTCTGAGAAAGCTACTTTATATCCCTTGTCCTCCAAGGATGAGATGGAGACAAGGTTTCTTTTCATTCCAGGTACATAGAGCACATCACTCAGACGTAATGTATCATTTGATTCTAGTTGAAGGGTGGTGGCTCAAGATCCCTTCACAGTATAATTTGCATCATCTCCAAGTACAACATGGAGATGTGAATATTTCTCAACTAATTCTGAAAGATTCTCTCTATAACCTGTCATGTGTCTAGATGCACCACTATCTATGAGCCAAGTGTCACTAGTGGTGGGAATAGTACCTAATAAAGCTGATATGAACATAAATTTTGTGTGACCTTTATTCTTTTGTTTCTTGTGATGATGATCTTCTTCTACATCAGCAGTGGATGCTTCATGCTTTCTTTTGATTTGGCTTCTACAACTATTGGCGTAATATCCATACTTTCTGCACCTATAGCATTGAACTGGAGGTACATCCCTCTTCTTTTGTTCTTGGAGGGGACTTGATCTCCTTTCTTGGTGCTTGTGTTTATGGAACTTCTTCCCTTTTCCCTTACCTTTCTTGGCATGGGAAACAAAATCTTGGTTCTCCTCAGGTTGAGTGCCATGGAGTCTTTGACGTGCTGCAACCCTTGTCTCCTCTTGAGAGAAATCTTCCCAAAGCTTGTCAAAATTTGGTAGTTTGGATCTACCACTAATGCTTTGGATAAAGGACTCCCAAGATGGTGGAAGACCATTAAGAGTGGTGAGTACAAGCTCCTTATCATTAATATGATTTCCACTGGTGCTGAGCTTATCCCTTAGTTCTGTGATCCTCATAAAGTACGAGGCAATAGATTCTGGCTTAGCAATCTTCATATTTGAGAGCTGGTTTCTCAAAGTCATGGATACATTGAGGCTAGTGTGTTCAAACAGCTTCATAATGGTCTTGAAAATTTTCCTATGATTCTTCTTTCCTGATATTTTTGGGACCAAGTGATCTCTTACTGAATCAACAAGTATCCTTCTTGCTTTAGCATCATTCTTACTCCATCAGGATTTATCCTCTTTAGCTTCTAGTTGAGGAACCTTCTCATTTACATATAGTAATAGGTCATTTTCTTCTAGAAGCAGAATAACCCTAGAATTCCAAGAGATAAAGTTGGAAGCTCCTTCCAAACGATCTTCAACCTTCATACCAATCATCTTGATTGCAAATTTGTTTCAGAAACCCTAGCAGGAGCTAGGTCAAAAATGAAATTTGATAATTTGAAAAACTGGAACCATAGATAAATGCGGCTTGAAAAGGAGAGTTGAGTTGAGGTAGGGATGATCCAAATCTGTGGAGAGAAGTGAGTTAAAATGGAAACCCTAATTCTATTGCAGCCATAGAGTTAGGTCAAAAATTGAAAATTCTTAGAATTGAATTCTGTCTTCACCAAAATATGCGCCTTGCCAAAAACAAAATTCTTATAGCTCTTTTTCTCCAAAATGACGGGTAAATACTTCACAAGATGAAACCCTAGTTTCGACAATGTTTCGGCAATAACTTCTTCTAGAACTGCTCTGATACCATGTTAAATTTCATACATTCATAGCATAATAATTCAAATGCATAAACAAGATCACTAGAAGAAAGACAAAGCACAGAACAATAACACAAATTTTATCCTGGGAAACCCAATTGGGAAAAAACGAGCAACCTTCGTATAGAGATGATAATCCCGAGATAAGAGTACAAAGATAAAAGAGAAAATGCTTTCGAAAAGTAGAAACCCCATAAAAACTTCCTTCTCCAAATTGTGCGAACTTCTTCTCTCTCCCAAGTGATGTGCAATTGTGAAGTGAGTGAATGAGATAATGAGGTGCACTTTACCTCTTATTTATACAAGTGCAAACATAAAAAATCCCTAACTGGGCCGACTTCACCTGGGGGAAATTAATAATTTTAATTTTAATATTTTTCTTTTGCTTCTTTGAACCCAAAGGTTTACATTGATTCTTTCATGTGTTTACATAATTGATTACATCAAATTCATTTCCCTTAGGAGGTACAATCAAGTACAATAAAATAAAATGAATAATATCTTCCGAAGTTGTACAAAATCCAACACTCCCTCTCAACGAGGAAGGTATTCTTTGGTCTTCATTTGCATCATGATCATCTGGGTTTCATCTTGTACATCCATGCTGTCTCCATCATCTCTATACATACCGAAGGTTTTCCACTCAATCTCAGTGCATCATCTTCACCAGTCCTTTGGTGAGTCCAGGAGAATCACTCAATCCTGGATATCTGAGATTATCAGTTGTACCATCTCTGCTATACAATTTGCTACCCGTCTGTCTCATCTGCAGATGGGGTCCTCCCATACTTGGCTGAGATCTCAGACGAGCAAAAGGGTACGACCATCTACTGATTGTCCGACTCATCTGTCTATGGCATTTTTCCCATATCTGGTTGAGTACCAGGACTGTAGAGGTACCTGTGCAATCACACGACCAACTGCTGACTGTCCTACTCATCTGCCTATGGTATTTCTCCTATATTTGGCTAAGTAATTGGACTGTAGAATCACCTATGTGAACCATACCGACTGCTGACTGTCCTACACATATGGCAATGGGATTTCTCCCATATCTGGCTGAGTAACTAGACTGTAGAGGGTATCTGGGTGAACCCAACCAACTGTTGACTGTCCGACTCATCTGCCTATGAGATTTCTCCCATATCTGGATGAGTACAAGACTGTAGAGGCACCTGGGAAAAGTAGGGCGAGCATCTTACTGTCATCCTTCCCTCTCAAGGAGGGACACATTCTCTTCGACTCCAAGTCTTCTGCGAAAGTATTCAAACTTCACCCTAGGAAGAGCCTTGGTGAAAACATCTACAATTTGGTTGTCTATCGTCACATACTGTAACTTGACTGCACCTTTCTGCACCATATCACAAACGAAGTGATATCGTATCTTGATATGCTTCAACCTGTCATGAAATACAGGATTCATTGACATCTGCACACAGCTTTGGTTATCACAGTGAATCACGGTAGGCTCTGGAATTTGGCCGAACAATCATGCCAGGAGTTTACGCAGCCAAATTGCTTCTTTAGTTGTTGTGATAGCAACCATGTACTCAGCCTCTGCAATACTGAGTGCTACCGAGTTCTGCTTCCTGCTGCACCTGGAAATAACTACAAAACCCAAACTGAAGCAACATCCAGAAGTACTCTTCCGATATGCAACACATCCGACCCAATCTGAGTCTGTAAACCCCTGCAATCGCAGGTCACAATATGAAGCATACTTCAATCAATATCCCACAGTTCCACGTAAGTATCTGAGGACATGTTTTGCAACAATCCAATGAATCTGCCTCAGTTCTCACATGAACTAACTGAGGGCATTCACAACAAAACATATATTTGGTCTGGTGTTGCTCAGATACATCAATGACCCAATCAACTAGCGATAAATGGTGGGATCAATCAAATCAGAATCTGAATTAGAATCTCTCAACTTCTTCCAATTTGCATCCATCGGAGTAGCCATGGAATTGCAGTCCAACATCCCGAATCTCTTCAATATATCAATGGTATATTTTCCTTGTCCCAGGAAAATCTCTTTCTTCCTCTACCATACTTATAACCCCAAGAATTAATGAATCAATCCAAGATCTTTCATTTCAAACTCAAAGAAAATATTCTTCTTACACCATACAATTAGTTTCTCATTTCTTGTGAGAAACAAGTCATCAACATATAATACAAAAATTAGTGGCTCATCATCTACAAACTTGTAGTAAAGGTTGGGGTCTGCATCACTCTTGGAAAATCACAAGCTCACCAGGAATCCGTCTATCTGTCCATACCAAGCATGAGGTGCTTCCTTGAGTCCATACAATGCCTTTTTAAATCTGCATACATGAGACTCCTTTCCTTGGACAATGAACTCATTTGTTTGTTTGATGTAAAATTCTTCCTCAATAACACCATTGAGAAAGGCTGTCTTCACATCCATCTGATGCAACTTCCATCCCATAGCTGAAGCAATCAAATAATGGATCTGATGGAAGTATATCGGGCCACAAGAGAAAATGTCTCATCATAATCAACTCCCTCTTTCTGAGAGAATCCTCTAGCTACAAATCTAGCCTTGTATTTCTCAACACTGCCATCTTCTCCATGCTTGATCTTGTATAGCCATTTACAAGTCACTACTGACTTCTCCTCAGGTCTCGTCACAACCTCCCACACATCATTCTTCCTGATGGATTGATATTCTTCCATCATGGCATCCTTCTAAAATTGATGTTTGGATGCTTCTTCGTAAGTGGTAGGTTCTGAATAATTAATGTTGATCATCAGTGCCACATAACTAGAAAACCTCTGAGGTATTTTGCTTTCTCTGAAAGTGCCATGTGGAGCTTCATGCCCCTTTGCATCTTGCAGTGTCTACTATTCCCATCTAGGTCTTTTCCAACTTGCAATATCTTTAGGGATATCAATTGGATCTATGGGATCTATAGGTTCATCCTTTTCTTCTATTTCCCTCTGAATTGGAGGGGGAGATGATCTCATCTCCTTTGGTTCTATGTAGTTGTTCCAAAAACACAAAATATAACATATTTCCCTTCATTTATTTCCATCACTGATAAATTCGCTTGATATTGCAAGCATTCAAACACAGATTGCAAACAAAACAAAAGAATTTCATTGACAAATAAAAGGTGGGTCAATTGTTCCTTCCCCACAAAATAAAGACCTTTAATTTATCTCCTTCTTCTAGCTTCAAGAATAATCCTAATCAGAACTTCCACTACTAATAAAAATAAATACAAAGACAACAAAAACCCTTTCCACAAGCCTCTAGAAGGCTTGAAGAAACTAGATCCATAACCATTTATTAACACCGCAAAGGAGGAAGAGAAAACACATCCTATGATCCAACTTACCATCTCATAGATGAACCCAATATGAAGGAGCAAAAGCCACATAAATAACTAGGAACCTTATCAAATGCCTTCAAAAGATAAATTTTCAACTTAGTTACATGTTTCTTTTCAATTTTCTTTGAATGCAACCCTTCCTATGGTGAGCCGATAGCTTCATGGATTGATTATCTTTACAAAAATCATAATTGGTCATGCAACAAAACCCTATATAAGAGAGGCTTTATCCTTTATGCAATTACTTTAGAGATAAATTTATAGATTCTATTACAAAGAGAGATGGGTCTAAAGTCTTCAAAGGATATCAAGAAATCCTTTTTTGGGATGAGAGCTATGAAGGTCGAATTTAGACTTCCCGGGAGTTTTCTATTAGATCTCACCTCCTCAACCACTTAAGCAAATCTTCTCCAACACTTTCAAAAAAATATAAAAAGAATTCAATAGGCCAACCATCCATGACAAAAATCTTGTCCCCTTGAAATAGACCCAAAGTTGCTAAAATATCTTCCTTTTTTACTGGTCTGAAAAGGTCCAAATTATCCTTATCCTGAACGTCTGAAGGGTATATTCCAAACGGTTGCAAGATATCACTCATATTTATTCCCCTTGGCTCTGATTTTTTTTTTAAATGACAAGTACCCAACTCTACAAGATGATAAAACCTGTGGACTTTTTGATTGCTTTCATCTTGTAGCTCCCAAATTATATCACATTATTCCTACAAATTGTAAAGTTTGGGAGAATTTGGTATTATGATCCCCTGCTTCCATCCACTGCAATCTTTTCCTCCTGCTTACAATGCCTTTCTTTCCCCATACCACACAATTTTCCTTTAACCTTCAAATATATTTTGCAAATTACTCTCCTTTGCTCACTTTTGAGTCTTCTTTGACATGAATACATGGATCTCTCACTATATTTTAAACTTTAGGCTTTGATGCCCAACTAGAGTAAAATTTGAAGGGAGCCCTCAACTTTGGCTCCCTCACACCGATCTCCAAGAAAATTGGATAATGACATGAGAACAAACCTAATCCTATTTTAATAGGTCCATGATTCCTTCATAAGAGAGATATGTTGGCACAAAAGTGAAACTTAATAGGGCCCACACTGTTATAATGACCAAAATGTTGCATGTGTGCGAAATTTGGATGACATATGTTATCATCAAAAATTTTCACATATGCAACATTTTGGTCATTATTGCACAAAGACATCATCAAAATACAACACGCTGTATGTTGATAATGTCTTTTTGCAATAATGACCAAAATATTGCATGTGTGTGAAATTTGGACAATAACACACACCCTTCGTAGAAGCAACGAAGTAAAATTGTTTATAATAGGACATTTCCTTAGGGAGGATTCCTAAGGTGTGGTTCTTCTATTATTGGGTAAAAATCCTAAATAAAATATCTAACCAAGCGTTCTCCAATAGACCCCACGCCAATGCTCCTCTAAGTCAAGGTGAATTTCCTTTGGTAAGTTTGACATTCAATATTTTCTATTCTTAAATAACGTCTTCCACTATTTACCTAAATTGATGGCAGATATAAACCCTCCTATTTCTCTTTTTATTTAGAAACAAGTTGAATTCTCTAACTATGATAATTTTTATTACTGTGAAATCTATTGTAAAATTTCTTAAGCATTCCCAACAATGTTTCATTTTGGTATAGTTATTAGGGGCATAAAAATGTGAGACTTGGATGCTCTCTTTAGTGGATAGTGTATTGAAATTTACATGCAATCTAATATTTTCTCATGAGCAATTTTTGAAGTTAGAGAGAAGAGGGATCCCAAAGGAGGGATATCTCTCTGAGAAGAATCTTGGGCTTGGACACATAATTTTATTGTAATACCAAAAATATTTGATGGCTTTTACGAATGAATTCTCCTTTATCTTAGTTTCTTGTACACGGGTTATCTTTTCATTGCTAATTGGTTTCTCAAGACTTTTTTTTAATTATGTAAACCTGTACCATCCCAAGAAATAACTTTTGTTTACTTGGGTTATGTTGCTTAGAAAATGAAGTATTGTGCATTGGGTGCTCAACACTTTATTGGGTACAACTTGTGTGGGGCTAACAATTAAGAATATGTGTTTCCTCCTTAGAGGATGTAACATATTCAAAACCAAAGAGGGGTAGGGTATGCACATCTTCATATACTAGGTAGTCATATCATTGCATAAAGGGGGTCCATTGTCCCACATACAAGGGGGAATCATACATCAATTTGATATATGGCTAAACCATGATCTTAAAGTTAGATTATTATTTCTTTTTTTTCCATGAAAAAATTGCAATTTATATTCATTGTTGAATACTAAATGCATTCTTTAGGTGTGAATGCACAATTTACAACATATCATAAAAGATACCAGGATCTTTATGAAACATAAAAACCCAAAGAAAATAATGTGAGTTCTTTCTCCCAACCTATGTCTCCAACAACATTCAAAAATATATCATAACATCCACTATCCCCAAAAGTATACTGATACCTCATCGAATTTGAAATAAAAGTATATTGAAAAAGAAAATTTTTGAACGTACACTTCATTGCAATAGCTAAAATTTCATAAGAGTCCCTTTGGTTCCCGCTATCCTGATACTTCTAGAAAAAAGATTATTTGGTAAAAATTTATCCCTCGTTTCCACATTCTGCTCTTTACCTTGTTAGGCCCTGTTTCCGCCTAATACACACCTCAGGTAACGTGGCAAAAATATTCAAGCCATTGGGGGCGTCCTTGGGGGAAAGTCACGAGTCAAGCTCGCTACCACTTAACACTTTACTTCTTTGTCTAGGACAACTCCTAGCAAATCCAAGGGTGAGGTCCCTAAAAATATTGTTGAATTTTTAACTTAGAAATATTATTTTCAAATCTTATTAAATCCCACATATATTATAGAATTTCAAATTCAAATTTGTAGTGAAAAAAACAAAAGGATCATTGAAAGAGAACCATGCACAGTAGACACAAATATTTACCCTGGGAAACCCGAACTTGAGAGAAAACCCAACAAGCTTTCTTAAGAAGAATATTTCCAATAATAAGAGTACAACAAAAACAATAGAAGAACCCTATTTCATAAGGGTTTGATATCCATAGGGTACAAACCCTATTTGTAGTGCATCACAGGGCAGTCATAGAGATTATGCGAGTCTTCAAGAGAGAATGGCGAACCCAAGAGAAAGATATAAGAGTCTTCAGAGGTGCTTTGTTAATATCTTCACATGACCCCACTAGATGTGTGCACTTATGTAGCAGAGGGGAGTTGGATGAATTGGATGATCAAATGAGGAGTTGGAGTACTTTATTTATACACATCAAAACACCAAAAATTCACTTGGGGTGACTTGTCTTCTTTATTTGAGTCCAACTTGCTTGTTTTTCCACTTCAATGTTGTATTTCATGTTGACCACCTTATTATTGGAATTTCCCACTTCTTTAGGAAAGGTTGTCCATTGTGATGATGTTATACTTCTTCGTCACATGCAAGTTTATTCACCGCATAGATCTCTAATGTTGATTTGAACCACACTAAGAAGTCCTTGACACTTCTTAGTGATTATGCCAATTCCAACATTAGGCTAGACTTGTATATTTCATAAGGGGATGAAATCCCCTAATAAAATAAACACATCAAACACTCTAATATAGAATAGATCATTCCATTATGAGAGTACACAATGTGAGAGCATCCTTGGGGTCCATATCCACACCATATGAATGGGATAAGCACTACCCCTGCTTGGGCCATTCAGCTCTAGAATGTGAATGTATCATTCATTACTAGCCAAATATGCATGGCCTCACTAGCCAAATATACATGGCTATCCATGAGTGAATGTTTGTCCGATGTTGCACCTAGTGAAACATCAACAAAAATAATCTAAGTCTGATTACGCAACTAAAAAGAAAATTTATTCTAGGAGTTTGAAAATAACATGAACAAGAAATAAACAACCACAAATTTAAATATAACATCATTTGAGATAGTTTAATCCATGACACATAATTGGTTTAAGTAAATATGATTGTGACGTAGACCATTGCCAAAATAATCAAGTAATTGATACTACAAGGGAAATGTTTTGATGTGCATCTTGGTCAGTTTTAATTATTATGGATGAGTGGATTAAGGTGGGTTAATTCTTGTTTGTCCTGCTTATCCCTTTATCCTCAATGGTGAGTGCAAAAGCCACTATACCAAGTGTCCAATGGGGCGAGACATAAATTGTGCTTAGAGTATCCCCCTGAATCCGTAGTAAGTTCTATGCGAACCCCTCACTTTGATAATCAAGTTTTATGTGGATTTTCCTATTAAATTAGTCACTCTAATCCCTTTCTAATAGTGACCACAAATCGGACAATCTGTAGTGGTCAAAGAGCATACGGGGACTATAAGCAAAGTTTGTTACTCTTTATTGAAAACATTGAAAGTAAATGAAACAACTAAATTACTTCAATCTACGAAAAGAAACTCACTGAACTAGTAAATGAAAGCAGAATGCAAAAAGAGTCACTCCACGGAAATGACACATATCCATAAGGGGGATGGGGTGTGGGTGTTGGGTATCCCACTTGCTTTATGATTTATTTTTACAATTTAAAAGGTGGATTCCTTTGGTCCTTGTAGATTTTGGATCCAAATGCTTACAGGTTTTCAAGATAAAACAATATTAAGGTATATTTCTCCAGGAGGCCCTGGATGGCCTGAATCTTCAATTTTCCGGCAACACTTCCTCTTACTTGTTCGTTGAAAGTGAAAAAAAGCCACCTAAAAAAACTCAAATTGCTAGATATGAATTTAAAAGTATATAAAATTTAATATCCTACTTTAGCACTTGAAGATGTAAAAGTTTAATAAGCACAAGTACTTAAAGAGAATGCTAGATCTACTTAAAATAAAACCTTAAACACCTAGATATAGTATTTAAAGGAATGCACACTTAAACACCTATATCTAGTATTTAAAGGAATGCACACTTAAATGGATTAAATTTTGATTTTTTGAAAAGGAACTAGCTAGCTCAAGCATGCATGGGTAACCAAATAAATATTTTAATTAAAGTGAAGGAAAGAGAGAAGAAATAGATCTCAAAGCTTGGGAACTTTGGGAAATGGAGTTTGATGGTGGAGAGTGGAGGGACTATGTCTCTTCGGAAGTAATTGAATATGAGGAGGATTCAACTGAGATCAACCCCTTCTCCAATCTAGGCTACCCACAACTTAGAGATTCTTGCACACAAATGGTTAAAACGAGCATTGGTGCTACCTACAATGGAAACTTAGAAAGTATGAAAGTCTACTTGCACATGCCCATCTAAGAGATCTAAAGAAAATAATCAAACAAGAAATTTTCTCACCTAATGGGATATATCTCCCTTTCAAAGGCCAACACTCAACCAAATATATACAAAAATAAATAAATATAGATTACCTCATAACAATATAATTATCGTCCACACACATTGATTCCATACACCACAGGTTTGCCTCCAAATCCTTCTTTATTCCAAAAGATAATAAAAATTACAAATGTAGAGCTTAGGTAGCCTTTCGGTCCTCTGACCCATTAGAAAAAGAGAAGAGGATGCTTGATTTTATAACCCGAGATGGAACATTCTTCAAGGAAGGAACATTTGCCACTTGAGAGTGAGGTTGAGTGAGCTAAGGAAGAAGAGGGATCTCCCTTGAGTGAACTGGGGATGAGCTTGAGTAATTTGAGGAGGATTGGCGCCACCTCGGAGAATATTGACCATGTTGATGTATTTGTAACTTCGGAAGATATTCACTTGTATATTGTATTTGTACTTTATTGTATCCCCAACGGAGATGTATTATTCCTCCGATTGGAAGTGTCGTCAGTTGTATTTGCATGTGTCGAAAGTTATATTGTAAGTGTCGTAACTTATACTTGATGGGTTATTAGAACACCTCGATGGGGTCAGCCCTGTATGAGTCTAGTGGTTCAAAGGGTTATTATACCACCCTAGTAGGGGTCGGCCCAGTCAGCATCATGTTAAGTGGTTAAGTTGAGGCCGACCTAGTTGAGTAAAGGTCAAGTGAAAGTTAGTGTATAAATAGAGAGTGTGTCTCTCTCATTATACACATTTCTATTATTCACTCACTTCGCATTAGTGGGAGAGAGGAGGAGTGCGCACAAGTGGAGGAGGAACATGCTGATGAAGATATATATCTCTTCGGTTTGATCATGGTGATCCTTGTATTGATGCTTATTCTATCTTTGAGGAAGTTGCAGGGTTTTTCACCTTCTTGGTTTTCCCCGGTGAAATGTTTTGTGTCTCTTGTCTCTTGTCTCTTATGCTTGATATGATGTGCATGTTATTCTTTCAGTTAAGATCCTAGATCTATTGAATTAAATGATGAAAAACTAATAGTCCACCAATCCATTCAAAAGATTCCACCTCCTCTAGTGAAGTGCGCCCTCCCTCATGGAGAAATGTGCCCCACTCTATAAAGATATCCATCACATCTTCAATCAAATGCTTGGATTTCAATTGAACTTGACCTCAACTAAGAAATCAAGTGCCAACATTGTAGACTGATTGAAACATGTATGGGACAAGTTTCCATAAAACATGGGTGCTGATGTGTTGCCCATTTATTTAACTTTTTTACTTTTTTGACAAAAAACAATTTTAGTGATAAATAATCACTAATTTCCTCTCAAAAGTGGGTGATATGGGTTATAAAATGAGCACCCCCATGGAAAATTCCACCTCCTAACACTACTTTTATGACTTTTTTTATTTTTACATTAAAAACATTTTAAATTGTCCATTTTAGGGGAAATATTTTTAGTACATGTTTATATGACTCAACAATAGTGACTAGCATGGTGATATACATTGACACCTAGACTTTAATAACCTCCTAAGGCCTAACCACCAAGACAATTACTCCAACTTTGGAGGTTTGAGTGGAAAACATGAAAATTATAAGTCATTGAAAATCAACAAATAATTAACAAGGAAAAAACACTTTGGAGTAACTCATTGATGCCTAAGTCTTAGGAAATCCAAGTCTTTTACATAAGCCATCATGTTACATCACTTGTTACAATTACCTGGCGGGGGTATGAGCATGCAACAATTAGAAAAAGGAGCCAAAATTGGCCTACATGGACTTCTAAACTTTTGAACTTCCAGGAATTGAACAACTGACTTGTTCATTCTTAGGCCGCTCAATGAAAAATCCAACTAAGTGAAACTTAGGTGGTAGCAGGCCCCATGAAAGAGATACCCAGGAATAGACTTATCGATATAAAGTGACTCCACTTGCTGAGCAAATTTGGTAGTGTCATCCTTTTTTAATGGAGGAAATAAGTTTGATACCTGAGGATTGATATGGGACTAGGCGATAAATCTTTGCCAAAAAACAAGAGCATTGTGGGCTATCCAAATGGTCAACAACAATAAAACATGAATTTCTCTAAATGCTTTTAAATCCTGTCACTAAGACCAAATTTTAAAACATTGATATATCTCTCACCAAAGTAGATTCTTGTCCCATATAATTTGAAGGTATGACTAATGGGATGAAAAACATAGGACATAAATGGACAATGAGTTGACAAGTGGGAATTAGTTTCCTTTGATATTTTTCATAAAATACACATATTGGGGCCTTGGATTTGTTATTTTTGCATTAAAATGAAGGAAGGTATTCTATTACATGTAATCATCCGAATATGGAGAATAACCTTTTGAGGTGAATTCACCTTCCAAAGTTTGACCCAGTAGCATTCTGCTTCTTATATGGCTTGATAGCCTAGTTTTTCACTATAGTAACACCTAGTTTTGTTCATAGACCACCTCGTACATCTGGCTCTTGTTTTAATCAAGTGTTCTCTCTTAAATATGATCCACATATTGGGTCCAAATGAGGGTATATTATCCAAAAACCTAATAGAATCTACAAACATCCAACCTTATTTCTAGATAACTTATCTCCAACTTGGTGCAAATGAAAGAACCCTCTAGCATGTAATGATTGAATTAAATCACCATGAAGTATAACACCAAATCCACATCTTATAATAGCATGTGATTCAATATGAACACTACCTCCATTCCTCTAGGCTCTCCTCACTACAAGGAAAACAACCTGTAGCGGAGGTTTTTATTGTTACAAGATTGAAAAAAGTTGTCAAAAAAACCTCTACTACAACCTCCGTTTCTGGTAATGGAGGTTTTGCGGAGATTATAATGGATACTCACTATAACTAAAAAATTATGGGCTATTGGAGGTTTTAGTGGAGTTTCTTTTTTGCTCTATAATTTACAATGTGCACTTGTGCATCTATTATAAAACATATGCACCGATGCATATATGCATTGTCAATGCACCATTGAATATATTTTAATGTAGAAACACTAGTGCTTATATTATATTGTAACAACATCGGTGCATTATCATATGTACACATTGGTGTATATATTTCATTGCAGGCACACCGATGCTTATATTATTTTGTAACAAAACAGTGCGTCGTCTTATATATGTACCGATGCATGTTACATGAATACCAGTGTGTTTTCTTATATAAGCATCGGTGCATGTAACATTCACATCAGCACCGGTGCCTCATATATTTTAGAAAAAAATTAGTGTGTTTTTATGTCTATATGCACCAATGTTGATGGTTATTATATATGCACTACTGCGTATTTTGTATTAAAAAATAACCTATGTGTATATTATCCCAAAAAATCACTGGTGCATATAGTTTGTAAAAAAAATCTGTGCTTACATTTTTAAAAGAGCACATGTGCTGATGTTTTGTAAAGAGCATTGATGTGTTTATTATGTAAAAGAGCACTAGTGGATAAAATTTGAGTAAGCATCAGTTCATGGAAATGAATAAAATGCATTGGTTAGTTGAAATAAATAGATTACGATGGTTCAATAGTGAATTTTTCCATGCCGTGGATATGCATATATAGTTTCATTTTTTACAAAATTTTAATTAATCATTCTAGAATCAAATATTTTTTATAATAATATTTATTTTTATATTTTATTTATTTTGTTTGGAGATATGAGCTGATTACACATATGTTCATTGTAACCGTATGTAAATCATTCATATATTTAGCATTTGAATTAATCATAAAAAATAAAATATTATTTTAATCATATAAATTTTTATATTTTGATTATCGTGTTTTTAGTAAGAGTGTTGATTACAAATTTGTACATTGCCACAATGTAAATTATTCATATAATTAATCAATAATGTAGCATTTTGCATCATTAGAGAATACAATAGAAGAATAAACCCATTTTATTATATACGAATAAGAGTCCAAAATATGGAACAACATAAAGGTCCTTGATAATCAAAATGTCATTTTGACATTGTTACAATTATTGATGACTTATCCTCATCCAATTGGGATGATATATCCACATTAAACAAAATGTTTTTTTTCACAAATAAAAATTCCAAAATATACAACTGTAGTAACAACATTCAAATGTAGTGATCATCATTCATCGCTCGAACTATTGTAGTCACTTGACCTGCTTCCATTTCTCATTTCTTCATCACCTTTAGGGGATATTGTTCTTCAATTATTTGAAATGTTTTGTTGATTGAATTGATTGTGTTCCACATTTTTCATGTTCCATCTACAAGCATAAAAATAAAATGTAATGAGTATATCTACATTTATAGATAATATAATATACATGACTGCATAAATGAAAAAAATGTACTAGTTCAACACATGAATCATAAACTTCACACATATGTTCTATGTTTGGTTACAATACCTATTATAGTAGTTATACATATGATTCATATAGTTAAAAACAATTATACACAAAACAATGGCACGGAACACATTCACATAGTATATATAAATTAACCTTGAAACCCCTCTTCCAGGGAAAACTAGCAAACCCGTGAGCTTTACCACTCATATATTAGCAACACTTTTAACCAGTGTTTATAACAATGATTTACTTGATAGAAATCACAATTCCCCTTATTCTTCTTCCTTTCTTACTATTACATAACCACTACATCTTATTTATAGATGCACTACATACACTAGCTTATGGTACCCAAGTTAGTTACAACCAACTGCTCATTAATGGAGATCCATAAATTCCTAACCACTTTTAGTTATTCTCTTATAGTCGACTTGACTAGGTCAACCTTTGTTGATTTCCCATTGAGCCTCTAATCGTTACAATGTTCATTGACTTCTTGTCGACTAGTCATGGTCATCTACCAATCAACTATTCCAGTTGAGTAGTCAACTAGACTTCCACCATATGTTGGCTTCCTACTCCAATTGACTTGTAGGCTAGTCGACTATCGACTTCAACCTTTAATTTTATGCAAAGAATATAACATTTCCAACATTCTCCCACTTGTTGTTTTATTTTCATACATAGGAGATTCATAACTTGAGTTCATTTAAGTAGGGATGATATTCCCATTGATTTCCTACACCACGAAAACTTCTCGATACTCACCAACTTGGTTAATGAGTATGCAACATTCTTCACAGTGTCTACATTTTCCAGTAATACCTTCTATTTTTCCACCACTTCTCTTACAAAATGGTACTGCACATCAATATGCTTTGTCTTTGAATGATATGTTGGGGTCTTTGCTAGGAATATTGTACTTTGATTGTCAATCCAACCTAACAACATGCTGACCAAAAACAACCTCTGAACACAATCTATACAACCAAACCGCGTCCTTACTTGCATGAGTAGCTGCCATCTATTCATCCTCAATAGTTGATGGAGAAATGACTGCATGCCTCCTACTCATCCAGCTGACTGCTCCACTGAAGAACTTGGAAACATATCCATTGGTCTATTGTTTGTGGTCAATATCTCCAGCCCATTCGGAGTCAACAAAACCATGTACATTGATTTTCTTGCTATTCTCAAGTTCCCCTTTATAATAGATTGCATAGTCCGTCGTTCCACACAGGTGCCCGAATACTTAATTGACTGCGGTCTAGTGCTCTTTTCTAGGAGTTGACATGTATCTACTCAATACTCCCACTGCATGGGAAATATCCATTCGAGTACAGAGCATAGCATACATCAGATTACCTAAAACACTAGCATAGGGAATGTGTGTCATGCACTCTATTTATTCTTGTGTCTTAGGACACTGTTCAACATATAGCTTAACTCCTACATGAATAGGGACCTTAACAGGTTTACATTCCTTCATGTTAAAGCTTTCAAAATTGTCTCAAAATATTTACTCTGACTTAACCATACCCTTCTACTTGCTCAATCTCTTTTGATTTCCATTCAAAGAATGAAATTTGCTGCACTAAGATCCTTCATGTCGAACTTGGAGGACATATGAAATTTTACCTCTTTGATTAGATCCATTTTAGTTTTTACCAACAACATGTTGTCGACATACAAGAATACATATATAAAGTGATCACCAACTTTGTTTCCATACACATAGTGATTAGCCTGACGTCTTACAAACCCCAACTACTGGATATACCTATCAAACTTCTGGTACCACATTCTGGGCGATTGTTTTAGACCGTAGAGAGAATTCTTGAGCTTGCAGACCAACTCCTTCTCTCCTTTCACTGTAAATCTCTTAGGATGATTCATATAAAAATCTTATTCAAGATCACCATGAAGAAAGAATGTCTTTACATCCATCTATTCTATCTCAAGGTGAAATGATGCAACTAAAGACATTAGTACCCTAAAGGAATTTAACTTAGAAACATGAGAGAATATCTCAAAAATTCAACTCCCTTGACTTGGGAATATCCTTTTTCTACCAGTCAAGCTTTGTACTTCTCGACCTGACCTACCACATTTGGTTTTTCGTTGAACACCCACTTACTTCCAAAGGGTTTCCTTTCATTCGGTAAAACGACTAGATCCCATGTTTCATTCTTTCTCAAGGATTCTATTTGTTATTGCATGATCATTTCCCATAGTTCACCCCTTCTTGAGTTGATTTCTTCCTATACCGACTTGGTATCATATTCTATGGTACATAAAGAAAATCTAGAGGGAAAGTCAGGTGGACTATACCTTTCAAGTTGTTGTCTTGCTCGACCATACCTCCCGACGACTGGAGTCTATTGTGTTAGAAAAAAAGGATCGCATAGCAATAACAATAAACAAGATCCAAATATAAATCACATAAAACACATTATAAGAGAGACACCAATATAACATGGTTCACCCAAGATGGGATACGCCCGCACATAAATTGCCAGTCCTTATTATTATACCATCCAACAAATGAAGGGATAAAACCTGCAACACATCCATTGCAACTTCCTCTTTAGTCTCTCATAGTCTCTCTTACACAATCATAGATATTTACAATGCTACAATACATTACACAACCGTATTACAATGTATTCCTTTTTAAGGGGAATTAACATGGGAAAATACCACAGGCTATCCAAAACCATGGGCCCGTAATCTGTTGGCCAACAAAACAAACCAAAAATATTTCTAGAGGGGGCTTCGCCCCCGAACCCACTTTCTCGGGGGCACTTCCCCCAAACCCCCACTGGGGGACCGCTGGCACCCGGACCCCCCAGTCGAGGGGGGGGTCCCTGCTGGGGTGAGTGTACGGTCCATATGCATAAAATATAAAAATGGGGTACAAAAACAGCTGAAACAACATTATCTCTGAATCAGGAAGATCAGGATCCAAAACCAACATATTGTTCCACCTCTTCATTGGATTCCATCAACTCATTTGAATACAGACCTTCATCGTTTATTTCAAACTCTATCTTTTTTGGTTTATTTTCTCTTCTAACCTATTCATCCTTGGAAGTACCTCCCACTTCTATGAAGATTACATCTCTACTATATACCAAATTATTTGTGATAGGATTCCACATCTTATACCCTTTCACTCCATCCTTCTACTCGATGAAGATACATTTCTTTGACTTGTTGTCAAGTTTGCTTCTTTTCTCCTTCGGGATATGCACAAAGGCATCACACCCAAGAAATCTTAGATGTGTAAGAGAGGAATTTTTACCAGCCCATGCCTCATATGGATTCTTGTTGATCAGATTCATCGACGACGACCTATTCACCAGGTAACATGCCATGTCGGTTTCCTTTGCCTATAACTCTTGTGCTCTTCCTGCACCACTGAGCATGCTCCTTGCTTTCTCCATCAACGTTATATTCATTCTTTCAACAACTTCAGTATGTTGATTCATGTATGGAGTTTTGTTTTGTCAAGCTATATTGTGCTATCTAAAAAACTAATCTAACACCTTACCATAGACTTCTGCTCCAATATCAATTCTTGGCACCTTGATCTTTCTGCTAGTCCAATTTTCTACAAGAGCTTTGAACTCTTTAAAATTCTCAAAGACTTCATATTTCTTTCTCAGAAAATACAACCATGTCATTATGGAGAAATCATCTATGAAAGAGATGTAATACTGTGATCCTCCAGTGACGAAATCGACACTAGTCCAAACTTATCACTAGGTATCAACTCAAGTATTTCCTTCGCCCTAGTAGGATCAGATGAGAATGTCACAAGACCTTGTTTACCATAAATAAAATTTTCACAGAAGTCTACTTCTTCAGAAAATTTAGGGAGACCTCTTACCATACCTTTATCACCCTTTATTGTGCATAGCACAAAGACCTTTCTCACCAATATGTCCCATCTGCTGATGCCACAACATGGTTGAGTCGACTAGACAATAAGATATTCTGTCAGTTTCCTGGGATAGACTACATTAGCACATCCACTAGTGTCTAATATTCCCAATAGCTTGTACATATTTCTAGTCCTAACTCTTCTCATCAGTACCATCTCTCCTCGTACCATCTTGCATGAATGTTTCTCAAATACAGACTACACACATGCATTCTCCATCTTACTAACAAAAGTCAATTTTTGTGCCAAACCTGGGATATGCATCAGTACAGGAAGAGTTCCTATCCTTCCATATTTTAATAATAGTTGAAATTTACCTCATTTGACTATCTTGGTGGGTGAATCATATCCCATAAGAACATCACCACCGTCGAACTTCTCATATTCATAGAACCATTCTCTACATGTTTTCATATGATATGATGCACCAGAGTCGATTAACCAGGAGTCATGATCCAACTATGTGCTTGTGGAGGAAAAATACACAAAACCTTTCTCTTATTTTGAAGGCTTACCATTATTCTAGTGAACTTCCTCAGACCCTTTGCTTCTCTCTACTTCTGTCGACTTACAATCTCACTTATAATGACTGACTTTACTGCCTTCCCAAAATCTTCTCGTTGTCAAACCAAAATATTTAAATCTAGTCTTAGATTTACTTCTCGACTTTGATCTTCTACTAGTGGTTTTTCCTTTTCCTCTATCGACTGATCAACCTCTTATCATCATAGCATCGTAGGTAGATCATTCCATGTTCTTCCGCCTCATCTTTTCTGACAATGGATATGCAACCACATCATCGATATTCAATGTGGTATTATTAATTCCAATAACCACGACCAGGCTATCCCATGAATATGGCAATGAACACAACGAACTGATACATTTTTCCTCCTCAATGATTTTAATATCTGTTGGCACGAGATAGATCTGCAGGAAGTGAGGAAGCCGACAGGTGCGAAAGGGTCATTCCGTGGAGAAAGGACCTTTCACCACTTTTTGCGGAAGCATAAGAATTGCTAGATTAGTCAAGTCGGTCATGTGGACCATTTTGTAATAAGAAGAAAGCATATAAATAAAGCAAGATTGTAAGCCTAAGGGCATCGAAGTTTTTTTGGAGATTGATCCTATCTTTTGGGTTTGGTTGTATCTGCGATAAGATGACTTGACTATTTCTGAGAGGTTAATTCCGCGGGTTTGATGAATGAAAGGAGATGTTCGGTTATGATACTAATTCTATCCCTTGTGCAATGATATGATGATGAGTAATGAGTTATGTGAATGTTTTCTGTGATTAATATGAACATGTTTGTAAGTGTGTTGAATATGTTATGAATGTATTACGAATAAGATGCGAATGATTGATTAATAAAATGTTATGAATGTCATATTCTCTGGTTAATGTGCACATATCCTCTATACAAATACGAAATCTTGGTTCCAACAGCCCTCTTATCCACCTCGGGTGAGACTGCACTTGCTTCGCAAGTTTTGTTGGAAAGGGTTACACCTTTTCGGGCCGGTGTATAAGGGAGTTTGGGTTGATAGTTTGTTGGAAACAGTGCTAAGTGAACCCTATCGAAAGACACTGTGTCAACAAATGGTTCCATTTCCAGGACACTAAGGTAGAAGGAAGAGGATATGCTATGGCACCCGATAAAAAAAGAGATCCAAGAGTGGTTCGACAAGAAGGCGGAAGAATTCGCAGAAAGTGAGAAGCGAGACCATAAACAGACGGCAACCGAGTGGTTAGAAATATATGTTTACTCAAACATTCATGAAATATTTTTTTGCGACTTCCCGGTGGTATTGCATGAGTGGCTAGCACAGTTGACATTCCGCAAGAACCACTGTCAGAAGACTGAACTCGATTATTGGACCCCAGAGTTGGTGCGAAAGCTGAAGCAGGTCAATAACAAGGTATCGTGAGTTGTTGATTTTTTGGTAGACAGTATCCTTAAAGGGTACATAACTGAGTTCGCGGTAGATACTATCAAGTCATACAGCGACGTTGAAAGGAATTTCTTTAGGGGTCTAAGAGGAAGATTCTTGTCGTCACTAAAACTGTGGATTAAAATGTTTGTCTGCGAAAAGGGAACATTAAGGATGTCTTCTGATGAGTAGAAGAATTGGTGTAAGAAGGTGAAGATATCGCGTAAATGTGAGTCTGAAGCAAAGATGTGGTAGATGGATATGAGTGACGACGAGTTTGAAAGGGAAGCTAACGAAGAGTGTGGTCTCTTGAGGAGTGGAGCAATATTCTGGTGTCCTGAGAAGAAGAGGAGGATTGAGAGAGAGTCTCCTGAGGGGACCGGAACAGAGAACTGCAAAACAGGACCACACGAAAGGAAGCGACCTTATTGTGAAGGAGACGTCGACCAGGCTACCCTAGAGGCAGAGGAAGGTTAGATCGTAAGTTTCCACATACCTTCGACCCCGCACACTACTCTGAATTTTATAGGAAGAAATACAAACTATTCGTGGAGTTTCCCCACGTGCAGCGGCAAGAGTAGTGCTTCAGTAAATAACAATACTAGCAATGGTAGGATGGAAGACGAGGCAAAGATGCCCACCTTTTAGGGGAACGAGACCGAGGATCCCAAATAGTATTGGTTTATATGCGAAGCTGTTTGGACCGTGAAGCAGGTTCAGGACGATGCTATAAAGATTGGACAATTAGCGATGACCCTTAGGGGTCGGGCGTTAGAGTGGTACATGAAGTTTGTAAGGGTTACAAAGGGAACAACCGCCAAAACACTGGCACAAATCAGAACGACAATGATTGATGATTTTAAAAAACCAAAATCTAAGTCGCAATATGTCACTGAGCTTAAGGAGATTAAGCAATTCCCGAATGAGTCGGTGTGGGAATTCGATCAGTGATACAAGACATTGATAGCGAAAGTGAGATTTTTGATAAATGAGCTACAACAAAAAGAATGGTTCATCGTAGGGATGGTATCGCATATCCGAGGGCCGCGGATGCAGCAGAAGGTCACAACACAGGTGGAGGCATTAGAGATTGCGATGAAGCCAGAGGCTTCACCAATTCGTGAAGCAGGAATAGAAATGGACAGAGTACAGGCACAGGTTTCACCCCTAAAACTTCAATTGGAGGATATCAAGAAGGGCAAGGAAACCTGTGGGGACATATAGTGTACCATATGCAGAGGTGAGGGGCACCACAAGGACAATTGACCAGAATTTCGTGAGTATTTGTAGTCGGGGGCACCAAACACCCTTCATCAAGGAGGCATGCCATGGTGTACTATCTGTCAGACCGGAGGGCATTGAACGAAGGAGTGCATATATTTGCAAAAGATGGTATTGAAGCCGACAAAATTATACTGCAAGTTTTGCCGATCGGTTGGCCATGACGAGGAGGACTGTAGTGCCTATGATCTGCTACAAGAACGAACACATGATGCATATTTCATGAAGAGAGAAGAACCACCAATGGTACAGCAACAATCGCAGTATAGTCAGCCACAGTTTAACCAACCACAGCAAGAGGACCAGGGGCAGTATAGGCACCCGCAGTATCCACCACCGTCGTATGGCCAACCGCAGTATGGCCAGCCGTAGTATGGGAAACAACAGTACGTGCAACCACAGTATCAACAATATGGGCCACCACGCGGAGGTTTTGGAGGAGGATTCCGTGAAGGCCGAGGTATGGGACATGGAGGAACGACTGGATGCGGAAGAGGTCCAATCATCTATTACAATTGCGGACAACAAGGGCACTACAAGAGAGACTGTCCAAATCCAGCGCTGTAGTGTACATATTGCAGTGTTGTAGACAACAGTATAGAAGACTGCCCTCGGCTGATTGCGAAATGGCAATCTAAGCAGAATCAGAATTCAAATAATCTGAAGACGCCACCTACAGTACATATGATTTCGACATAAGCTAGAGGTAACGACACAATGGTGGGGATAGTGACACAAGGGGGAGCGACAACTGGGACTGATAAACCGCACGCCAACGTCAGACCAACACAAACACAATGAAAGCAGGTTAACAATGGTCCAGGAAGGGAAAGGGATATATTCTCGAAGGCACAGGAAGCAATGCAGAATCGGAGACGAGTAGCTCTGGAGGAAGAAATTTATGACATACCACCGACGTTCGCCCCGATGAGAAGGAAGGAAACCACCTTGAAAGCTTTCTTAGGGATTTTCCTAGATGTGGTAAAGGACCAAGAGATATTGGAAGCAATAGCTAGTCTACTACGCCGACGGGGAGTTACGCGACTGGAGCAGAAAGTTAATTGCATACATAAAAGGAAGATAGGCAGGGAAATGCGGATGTCAGCACAGATCGAAGAATTTGATGTCGACTACATCATTCTGGACCTAGGTTCAGACGTGAATATCCTAACTAAAAAAATATGGGAGACAATGGGGAAGCCATAGATGATTTGGTCACCAGTATAGCTGCGACTAGTGAACCAAAGCAAGGTCACCCCGCTAGGTTGGGTATGTCAACTTCCGGTTGAACTTGAAGGGCTCATAACGTATGCAGACTTTGATGTCATCGAGATTGTGGAAAACACCAGTCCCTATCTGGTACTGCTAGGGATAGACTGGGCTATGGAAAATCAAGCAATTATCAACTTTAAGAAAAGGATAATGTCATTCAAGAATCAGGAAGTGAGAATCGTCGCACCACTGGACCCGGCAGAGGGGCTACACTATACGGAGCCGGTCAGAGATGAATTTACGGAAGGATGGGACAGTCTGTATAACATCTCTGAAGATTACGTTAACCCCACCACAGATGGATAATTGGAATGGCGCAGCACCAGCTTAGCATCCTCCGACTCAAACGAGGCCCTTGAGAATTGGCAGAACCGATTGCACGAAGTGTCCTTTCGAAGGTGTGCATGGATAACGTAGTCCCTGCGAATGGTAGCTAAGGAGGAGTATGTGTTACCTATCTATGAAGGGTTGACCAACTTGGACACATTCCTCACTGAATTTGACGAGAATTTGGTAGAGCCACAGCGTCTTCTGGCCCTGGAGGAAGCCTTGAAGGCTACTCCTGCGTGATGGTGGGAAACGCATAAATCAAACATCACATCTTGGCCACAATGTCGATGCCTCATGGAGGTTCGATTCGGCGAAGGCTTGAAGGACAACCAGATGCGATCTGACGGACAAGGAGACCCGAAGGCACACATAAATGTCTGTCAACACAGATGGGGGTCGAGAGCACGACAAGAATGGGTACACGCCTTCGTACACACATTGGATGAGGTACTGCGGAGTTGGTACGTTGTGACAGAACTACGACGTGGGACAACATCTTGGGATCATATTACGATTGGCTTCAGCTAAACATTCTCATTCGCGGATATAAATCCCTTAATCCACACCACACTATAGGTGATCCGCGGAAAGATATTTGAAGCGGTACCAACCAGACAACCAATGGCACTCCAATGGACGCCGACACTAGAAATGTTGATGGAGTGCTACAATGTCACTAGAGAACCCAAAGATGATGATGACCCTAGGGCTACATATGTACTAGAGTCGGAGGGTAGTCGCAGTGTGGTAGCACCAGATATACCGGCAGACAAATTTTAGCAACCATTAAATATTAAAAAGGTGAACATTGGATCGGCAGAAAACCCAAAATTCACAAACATTGGGGACTACTGGGACGAATGAACCATTGCAAAAATAACTGACCTACTACGTGAGTATCAGGATTTGTTTCCAACGAAGTTCTCAGAGATGAAGGGAATTTCTGGAGACTTAGGAGAGATGAGGATTCCCCTGAAACTCGACGCGAAGCCGGTTAAGCAACGACCATATCGATTGAACTCGAGATACAAGGAACGAGTGCAAGCCAAACTTGAAAGAATGCTGGAGGAAGGCATTACAGAACCTATAGCGGAATCAGAATGGATCAGCCCAACGACAGGGATAATTTTAAGGACCCATACTTATTTAAAAGTGTATAAACCTTGGCGAATCTTACCAATTCTCAAGATGTCAACTATAAAATATTTGACGATATTTTTCTAAAATTATTTCAATTTCTAAGGATTTTATATAGTTTATATAATATTTTGGCGATTTTTAGAGTGAAAAAAGTTAACCTCATCAAAATTGGGCGAAATGGGGCTTCAAAAAATTCAAATTGGCAATTTTTTTTTTTGGAAAAAAACATGGAAAAATAGCCCATGGGCTAAATTTCGCCCCTAAAATTATCCTTTCCCAACGATTGTCCAGGAAAAGAAAATTGGGAAAGTACGAATATGCGTTGACTTGCAGAAACTGAATGATGCCTGCCTACATGATCCATTCCCCAGCCCATTCACGGATGAAGTGCTCGAAGGAGTAGGAGGTCAGGAGATATATTCCTTTACGGACGGATTTTCAGGCTACCACCAAATCAAGATTGTGAAAGAAGATCGACACAAGACCACATTTGTCATCGAGTGGGGATGCTTTCAGTACACGGTGATGCCATTTGGACTAAAGAATGCTCCTGCAATATTTTCCAGAATAGTGGTAGAAACCTTCAAATATTATATTCATAAGTTCCTTGCCATTTACATGGATGATTGGACGGTATATGGGCTGGTCAAGGATCATACCGCACATTTACGATTCATGCTAGAACGCTGTCGCCAACACCAGATTTCCCTGAACCTCAGGAATTGTACCTTTTGTGCTCCATTTGGCATACTGTTGGGACACCTTGTCTACCGTGAAGGAATGTTGGTAGATTCGACGAAGATTTCCATCATTGTGGACCTCCCACCACCCACGATGGCTAAAAAACTATGGGCGACACTGGGACACACAGGTTACTGCCGAAAATTCATTTGAGGATATGCAGCCATCACAACAGCCATGGAGAAGTTACTAAAGAAAGATGCTAAGTTTGAATGGACCAAAGAATGTCAGAAGAGCTTGGATATATTGAAACAGAAAATGGTCGAGGCTCCAATCCTTGCATTTCCGGATTGGAAGAAGGAATTTCATGTACATGTTGATGCGTCGTAAGTCGCACTAGGCATTATCTTGGCCCAACCCGGATCCGGCGACATTGACCACCCGATAGCATTCACCAGTAGAAAACTTTCTACGGTGGAGAGGAACTATACGACTACTGAGAGGGAAGGGATGGCTATGGTCTATGCCTTGCAGAAATTCAAGCATTACCTCTTGGGGGCCACTTCAAGATGTTTACAGATCACTCTGCATTAAAGTACTTGGTGAACAAGCCTGTGTTGGGGGGGAAGATTTTCCGTTGGCTATTGCTGTTTCAGGAGTTCAATTTTGAGATTATTGTCAAGCCGTGATGATTGAACGCAAGACCTGATCATCTCTCACGAATAGAATTAGCAGAGGAACCCAGGAACATCGACGAAGGACTGCCGGATGCTCAATTTTTTAGGATCGGTATGGTAGACAACTACTACGAATAAATCATTCAATTTTTGGCGACAGGGGAGGTACCGCCCGAGCTCACTACTAGCCAAAAGAAGCAACTAGTTGTCCGAGCCGTAGACTTTCAGCTAATTGCAGGAGAATTATATAAAATGGGCCCAAATGAGATTTTGCGACGATGTGTCCTGCCACATGAACAGGAACAAATTATGTCAGAAGCTCATGAGGAAATTGCTGGGGGACATTACGGTGGACAAGCAACTACGAGGAAGATCCTTCGAGCAGGGATATGGTGGCCAAATTTGCACGGAGATGCAGCTGATTATGCCAAGAGCTGTGATGTATGCCAACGGATTGGGAAGCCCTCACATCACGACAAAATTTCACTAGTACCACAAGTAACGCTGCAGGCCTTTGACAACTGGGTCGTGGATTTTGTGGGACCCATCCACCCACCTGGGAAGAGAACAGGGTCATGATACATCATCACGGCGACAAAATACCTAACACGGTGGGTAGTGGCCACACCAGTCCGATATTGTTCTGCAGCAACAGCAACACGATTCCTATTCAACAATGTGGTCACCAGATTTGGGTGCCCAAAGTTTTGCTTAGTGATCAAGGGACGCACTTTATCAACCAAACAATCACCACGATGAAAAAAGAGTTCCAGATCCAACACAAGAAGAGAACGCCTTACCACCCTCAGGAAAATGGGACAGTAGAGGCGTTCAATAAGATATTGGAGCATGCTCTCACTAATGCAGTCAAGCCATGCTATTGAGGAGAATTTGAATGACCTTTGGGTAATTCGAATTCATTCTATTGTGATCTCATGTTTTTCCCAGCTTACAGCTGATGAATGACTATATAACAATTTTTACCATTCTTTGAGTTTAATGTGTCAATACTGATTCAATTCTTCTTCTTCTTCTCCGCAATTCTTGATTGATATTTGTGAGTTTTGTTCAAGCTGAGTGATCTATCCTATATAATTTCACAGTCCTTCTGCAACTGCTACTTTCTTCCATTATAAAACAAGGAGATATGCCTGAAGAACTGTTGTAACAAAGCTTCTGGTATGGGGCTTGCGACCACTAGGCAGAGCACCGGTCGAATTCGAGAGCCTGCCCTTTTCTAAAACTTCAACAACCAAACATTGAGGAGGGGCAGTGGAGGGAGAAACAGTCGAAGACATAGCTAAGTTACACAACAGTTTCAACAAACACGAGGGAACGAGGGAAAATCCGATTTAAACGAGCGAAAATGAAAAAAAAAACCGAACACGATCAGAAGAAATATCCACAACCGTTGGAATTAAATATCAAAGTACTTGAAAGAGGATTATATGACATTAAGAGTCAAAGACCTTACCCTGAACTACCTTTGATTTAACTGATGGGACAGATTGACGACTAGGGTTCATAATTGGACTCATAAAATTGTCATTCCACCGTCGATCTTGGATGGGGTGATCCAACGATACAGGACAATTTCACTGGGTTAAGTTGTTCATAGTTTAAATCTTAGAATGTGATGTGAAATATTTATGAAATCTAGCTAAGAGCATGTTAAAGTCCACCGTCGATGTGGATTGACGAAGATCCAACGTTTTTGAATCATTTCGCTGTTGAAAGATGCTCGAGGGTTAATTAAAAGGATCAGAAGAGAAATATTTGTAAATATTAGTTGATGGCCGATTTGACATCTACTTTGTTGAATGGACATTTGATAATGGTATATTTGGAGAACAATTTGGCCAAATTGCCAACTTTGGAGAATTTCCAAAATTGGTTAACTCTGCAAAATAGTAATTCCTTACTAATTAAAACAAGATTGAAAGACTATGAATATCAATGATGAATCGATGCCATTATAAGAATACAATATTTTTTATGAAGAGGCATGATTTTCCTAAAAAGACACAATGTTTCAAATAATAAAGTTATTTGAAAATATATATAACCATACAAGTCAAATGTATGAAGAGGACCAGAGGTGTCTCGAAAGTTTTGGTAATTGCATATTAGAAGAAAAAAAGAGGCCAGTGAGATAGATGAAGAATGACAAAAGTTCAAGTTGCCATTGAAGATCTGAAAAATTGTAGTTAAGGATATTATAAATTAGAGGGTGGTTGGGTGGTGCTTGGGGCAAGTTGAGGCCTGTTAAGGGGGTTGTTTCCTCCTTCCAGTCATGGCTGGAGAATTAGGATGTTGGGGCATCCTTTTCTGTTGAGCAGGTAGAAAACCAGGGGTGTAGGTGCATCCTTTCTGTAGTGGCAGAAGAATCTAGGATATTAAGTTCTTCATCAAGTTGGTGCTTGTAAAAGAATTTTGTATAAGATTATCTTATTAATAAGAAAGCTTTGTTGGTTTTACCTTTGAGGTTTCCACGATAAATATGTGTGTTCAAATCGTTAATTGTATTATTCACGTTACTTATGATTATTTAACTTGTGCTTAAAACTAATTGTATATAAAAGGTTTGAAAAAGGAAATACTGATCCCCCCCTCAACCTCTTAGTATTATTGGATAAACCAACACCCTGACGCATAGCTCCCTGGTCATCAGCTAGGGTCATGTGTAGTTGATGCTCTAGCACTTGGGCCTACTGGCATAAATTTGTAGGATCCCTAAGGTAAGCTTACTCCCCTTATACTTTTTAAGTCTTCTTTGGACTCCAAACCTCATGAACTATTTACCCAATCTTTTTAGGTACTTGGGACAAAAATAATGCTAAGAATGGGGTCCCTTTGTGCAGAGATTTTGTACCTTGTCCTAGAGCACTTTAGCTGATGAACACTTTCCAAATTTATCTTTCACATGATCATATATTCCATGAAATATGATATCCATTTCCATTTCATTATTATTTCTTAGCTCCTTCACGGCTCTAGTTTTTTATGATCTTTTTGGAGCGATGTAACCATTTACAACAGATTTCCAGATATCAAAACCTTGTGCATGTAAATTGAGTCTCATTCTTATAATCCAATCATATCAAAATTTGATCCATAGAACAGTTGAACCCCATCTACAGAGTAGAGACTTTCATGTTCATCCATGTTCTCTAGAGATCTTCAGTCCAGCTATCAGATTCTCTTGAAGGAATTGAATCTAATACCAATTGACTAGCGGAAAATTATGCTAAGAGGGGTGGTGAATCAGTATTTGGCCCTTTTTAACACTTTTAACCTTAAGTACAACATGTAACATTAACCATTAACAATGTCATTCACCATCACATAAAACCAACACATAACATCATACACCATGCACAAGATATTTAACGTTGATGCGAAACCCAGACAAAAGAAAACCACATAATGCTTTTCTTATATAAAAATAACAAGATTGCATTCATAGGAAGCACCCTAGCACCAACTAGAAGGAGGCACCAACCCCATATTTTACAATATCCAACTTGAAGGAAGCTCCAACTCCCTGATTTACCTGCACCAACTGGAAGGAGGATCCAACCCCCCCTAATTTATAGGCTCCAAACTGAAGGAAGCTCCAACTCCTCGGTTTACTAGCTCCATCTAGAAGGAGGCTACAACCCCCTATTTTACAAGATCCAACTTGAAGGAAGCTCGAACTCCCTGATTTGCATGCACCAACTGGAAGGAGGATCCAACCCCCTAATTTATAGGCTCCAAACTGAAGGAAGCTCCAACTCCTCAGTTTACTAGCTCCATCTAGAAGGAGGCTACAACCCCCTAATTTATAGGCTCCAACCTGAAGGAAGATCCAACTCCTCGGTTTACTATCTCCATCTAGAAGGAGGCTACAACCCCTTGGTTTTCATAATTTCCAACCTATAGATAGGAATCCAGTCCTCAGTAAACTCCAACTCAATAGTTTTACTAGCACCAACTAGAAGGAATCCCCAACTCCTTGAGATCACAAGCACCAACCTAATGGAGACTTCAATCTCCTATCCTTTCCCCATCCTGCCACCCTGATATGAATAAGAAGAACAATATTCCATTATCATTGTATCACTGTCTCCATCAACCTATACCTGTATCTATGTCCTTGTACCTATATCATTGTCCCTATACCTATATTTATCATTTCCACAATCATTGTATTATTGTCACTATCACAATTCTTATTCGTCACAATGACACAATCATTGTCTCTATCACAGTGCCACAAAAAATATCTGGCACAATGTCAACCTATACATGCCTCAAATCTATCCTCCAAGAATTCCAACAACTTCTTCCAAGATATACTTTAGATGTATAGCAAGACCATAAAGATGCATCTAAAGAGAGTAATCAAATCCCATAAATAATTACCAATAGACTTCATCTATTTGCACCTTCAAACCCTTACATCATATACCTCATAGTACATTCCAAAAGCTTAGAGGGATCTCATGCCAATAACATTACCATGGAATATTTCAATACAATCAGCAATAATATCTATGCCAAGATCATCATAGAATGTGTCAAGATAATCATTAAGTATGTTGATCCAATGTCCCAACAAGTTTGTAATTTTGATACCGTATGAGAAAGTTATGCAAGATTTTGTCAACCTTCTTCTCTTGATTTTTCATTGTCTCTGTCATTGTGACAAACCCTAAAATTCAATCAGTATAAATTTGAACATGTAATGAATAAAGATATGAAACCTTTACCACATATTCTTCAATATCTCTACGAAATTTCCTCTAAGGGTCATTCTCTGGAACGTCATGGATCAAAAGTTATAGTGAAAATGCCAAACTAACATGTTTAAAGATAATTTTTGAGTCATTTAAAATCCCAGTCTTCCCAAGTTCATACCTTCGAAAATATAGTGAACCAAGATCTGAAATTTTGACCATGTGTTCTTAAAGATCTATTTTGCATCTCCTGCAAAGGGTACTATCTAAAACATTATGCTTCAAAACTTATAAGTAAAATTCAAAATTGACATGTTTGAAGGTTATTAAAAAACCCTAACTTTTTGAGGTCATATCTTCGAAACTATAGCAAATTAGAATCTGAAATATTTACCGTAGGAACTCACAAGTCTTGACATGTCTTTGTCCCATAAACATTTCACGGTCTGAAAATCCCAGAAACAAAGATATACTAAAAATTCCAAGATGACCTAAAACAAAAAAGACCAAGTAGAAATCATCGCAATATTTCATCTTCCACTAGAATTTCGGAATTCTTCACTTAATCTTGTGAGAATTCTATATAGGATCAATACCACTAAAGAATTGTAATAGACAAGAATCATCTTTCCTAAATACTAGTATAACTAAGAAGCAATTGGAGGACTTGTAGGTTGAAAACAAGACTCATGATAAAGATAGCCAACTAAATAATTACCAAGGAGGTCTTGATGTCCATAACTCAAGACAATTAGCTAAAGCATTGGATTATCCCAATTTCATTAAATTTGGACTTATTCCTATTCAAAATTGGATTTTAAATATGGTTAAGCCACATTTATATAAGGCTTGGTACTATAAAATAATACCCATTTGAGCTATATTCCATCTTATACTACCAAACCTCATGGAAACGTTTCTTAACATCATGAAAAAAACAATTTAGACTAGGAATAAATCCAAATTTAATGAAATCGATTCAAAGGTCTTTATAAAGAAAAGTCTTGCATTAGTCTTGGTTTACCTCATCCATGGGATGGGAATGGTGATATGTATAAGGAGGATGAGTACAAATCCAATCTGTTAACTCAAAAGAGAGATGATGTTGCATAGTTTGATTATTTAGAAGGAATCATAATTGGTGATGCAATGGTAGACATCTTGAGATATGGATAAATATTAAAAGAACACTCAATTTAAAGATTAAATCCCATATCTTATGAGAAGATTACTAATGTTGAAATAACATTAGAGTACTTAAGGGACCACCAATTCCCAATTGGTAATTTGTGTCAGTAATTTGCCAAATACCTTTTCACTTTGTCGTCCACTTTCAAGTTGCCAAAGGGATTCAAAGGAGTGAAGTTTGTTATTGAAGTGATTCAAGATAATAGTTTTTCTATTTATGAACATATTTTTTAGATTCACTCCATCTTTTGTATTTATCGATCTCTATATTCATTGGACATTGCATAGATTGTATTTCAATTCCATCCAACCTTGATTTTTCTATTAGAAGTTTGATTACTTGTCAATTCAATTGTTGGCAAGCGGTTTGATGAGTCAGCTGCGCAACATCGCGGATGTTGCGATGCTGCGCAAGTAGGAAAATAGCGTGAAATTTGATAATAGTTTATGTAGTTTTGGGTCACTAGGACCACATTATGCGGGTTCTTGGTCATTTGGACCGCAATATGTGGGTTTTGGGCCATCCTTTTTGTAGAGTTTGTTAAGAAGTAGTTAGGCGGTTGCCTAAGTGGACCGCAAATGTAAAGGTGCAAGCCTATAAATAGATATAACATTGTAAGTGTCGATAGGCAATAGATAGAGATCCATGAATTGATCAATCGAAGAGACAGTTGAGCTCAAATGATTTTTCTTGTTGTTGTCTGTTAATCTGGGTATGCGACATAATAACTACATTGCTGTATCTGTGGGTTGTTGCGAAGGTTAATATGATGTGATGTTGAGCAGAATTATCGTGTCTCTTTTGTTTTTATGTTATGAATGTGATGTGCAATCTGAATATGTGAATGATGCAATGTTTCCTTGTTTCAAATAATGTTTTACTACTAGATCTGTTGCGCATTAATGGTTTATTTAACAATAAGATCTGTTGAATGGTGTTGCGGTTCTATTTAAATGCATAAGTTGAAATGTTAGATCTATTTCTGAATGTTGCGATAAGTTGATTAAGCGGATGCATAAGGGTCCTTCTTCATTCGGCGGAAACATGGTTTCGTCAGCTCTCCCTTGAACATCTCAGGTGAGACTTCATCTGCTCCGCAGGTGTTGCTGGATGGGGTAAAACCTGTCTGGGCCGGTGCTCAGGGAGATCATGGTGGGTTGGATGTTGACAGAGTGAGGAACCCCTATCGACTGGGTTTGTGTCAACAAATGGTTCCATTGCCGGGACCATAATGCGAAGTGGAGGAAGGACATGTTGTGGCATCTGAAAAGACCCGAGATTCAAGATTGGTTCGATCAAAAGTTGTGAGAGTTTGCTGATAAATAAAATCAGAACCCTGGGTTGACGACAGATTGGTGGCTGGAAAAGTACATACACGACAGTCCACACGAATATTTTTTCTGTGAATTCCTGATTATCGTGTATGAATGGTTAGCGAAATTGACCTTTCAGAAGCGAAACTTCCAAGGTGGTGAGCCGACAGCTTGGACCCCAGAACTGATCCAGGAGCTGCAAGAGGTAGACAACAAAGCATCACGGGCTGTTGAAGTCTGGATTGACAACATCTTGGAGGGTTATATTACCGAGTTCGCGGTCGATAAAACGAAATCCTATAGCGAAGCTGAAAGGGAATTTTTCAACGGACCAAGAGGAAGGTTCCTGTTGTCGCTGCAGTTGTCCATTAAGATGCTCATCTGTGAAAAGGGCATAGTGAAGATGCACCTCGACCAGTAGAACCCTGCAGGGAGGAGGTTGTGGATACTGTGATGGCAGGGGGGAGGCAAATGGAATGATATGGGGTAGATGGGTGCAAGTTGTGACGAGACTGTGAAGGAAGCTGAGGAAGAGAGTGGTCTTACGAGGGGAGGAGCAAGGTTTTGACAGGAAAAGAGGCAGAGGACAGGAGAAGGTCCTGCTATGATCGAAACACAAAACCACAAAGGAAGACCACATGGGACAAAGCAACCTCGCAGTATCGACAAGGAAAACCAGGCTATGCCCAGGATAAAGGCAGGACCAACCCCCAGCAGTGGCGTACCCACACTTCCGCTCACTGTATCACAACCAGTAAGAAATATGACTTCGACACAACCGTGTTCATCGTGTCAACAACATTTAATCACTAGCAGATCAACGACCATAGGAAGGAATCCCAGGATGGCGGGTGAAGATGCGAAGTTACCGTTGTTCCATGGAAATGGAACTGACAACCCAGAACAATACTGGTTTTTATGCGAAGCTGTGTGGACTGGTAAATAGATCACGGATGATGACGCCAAGAAAGGTTAGTTGGCGAAGACTCTTCGGGGTCGCGCACTGGACTGGTTCATGAAGTTTGTACAAGTTCCTGTAGGAAGTCCATAGAAGACACTGGATGAGGTTAGGAAAGGCTTAATTGCAAAGTTCAGGAAACCAAAGTCTGAAGCACAATATATTACAGAATTGAAGGAGATCAAGCAATATCCAAATGAAACTATTTGGGACTTTGACCAAAGGTTCAAAATGCTAATGACAAGAGTCAACTTTGAGATGAGCGACGTCCAGCATAAGGAATGGTTCATCGCAGTGTTGCTACCTCATATTCGACTCCCGTTGATGTAGAAAAACATTGCAACACCAAGCGAGGCTTTGGAGATTGCGATGAGGTTAGAAGCTTCACCGGTTGGTGAGAATGCAGCCAGCATGTCTCAGATTCAGACGTAGTTGGCCAACTTGAAAATTCAGCTGCGAGATCTTAAGAAGGGTAAAGAACACCATGAAGAGGCATGATGTACGCGATGTCGTGTAGAGGGGTATACCAAGGATAGATGCTCAGATTTACGCAACTACCTGGTATCAGGAGTGCCGAACCCATTGAGTGGTGGAGGTATGCCATGGTGCCGCATCTGTCAGGTCTATGGGAATCGACATTAGGAGTGTCAATACATGCAGAAGATGGTCACAAAGCCGATGAATTTTTATTGTACATTCTGCAAGTCTGTTGGGCATGAAGATATGGATTTACGTGCCCATGGCCTACTTCAGGAAAGAATGTATGATTCATACTATGTGAAGGACGACCACCGTGCAGTACAGCAACCGCAGCTGTAGCCACAGGTGGCCCAGCTGCCACCTCAACTGCAGATGCAATTTGTATCGCAGCCGCAACGAAAACAACAGTTTGTGCCACAACCGCAATACAATCAGATGCAGATGGCTCTGTAGCAGCCATAGCATGTTTCGCCGATGTAGTATGTTCATCTAGGGCAGTGTGTTCAGCTGCAACCGAACCCCTGGAAGCAACAATTTAATCAACCACAATATCAGCAATAGGGAGGATTCCACGGAGGATTCCAAGGAGGATGAGGTGGAGGCTTTGGTCGAGGAGGCAGACGAGGTCGAGGACCTATACAATGTTATAATTGTGGAGTATTAGGGCACTACCAGAGAGATTTCTCGTAGTTGCAGACACAGTGTACATATTTCTTTGGTGGTGACCACACTGTTGAGAACTTCCCACAGCTGATCGCGAGATGGCAGGAAGGAAATGTTCAACAGTTGTGGAATCAGAATTAGTTGCAGAATCAACAACCAGTGCATAATCAAAACTAGCTGCAGAACCAAAATCAGCGTTCGAATCAGAATGCCAATCAGAATGCGAACCAACTTGGGAATCCACCGCTGAACCAGACTCAGGGTGCAACTATCACGATAATTTCTGCAAAAACAAGAACACAAGATGTCGTCGTTACTGTTATCACTTGCGGAGGTGAGACAATAGGAGAGGATGGTGCGCATCCCCTCATCCGATTGGATGGAATGAAGAAGGTGCAGTTTGATATTAATGCCAAGTGTGACACATTCTTTGAAGCACGAAATCTCAGTAAAACAGTTATTTATGACATGCCCCCTGCTTTTGACTCAACTTCAGAAGCAGGACCGTCACGACAGTATGGTACTTTGCATAATTTATTTGAAATTTGTTTATCGCTGGCGCGCGATCTCCATGCTCTTGCCGAGATCGAGGGTCTGTTGCATCGACTAACCAAGAGACAGAAAGACTCCACGGTGAACTCTTTACAACGAAGAAGACAGGAAAAGAAATGCGCATAAATGTCTATATTGGGGACTATGATGTCGATTCAGTCATTTTGGATCTGGGCTCGGACGTCAATATTTGAACGAAGCAGGAATGGCAGAAAATGGGGAGCCCAATGCTGAGCTGGTCTCCTATGTAGCTGCGATTGGCTAACTAGTCCAAAGTAATGCCCATTGGGAGAGTTCCACGCCTTGTTGTGGACATTGAGGGAATGAATACCTATGCTGACTTTGACGTTATTGAAGTTGTTGACGGGGGAAGCTCCTATCCCACGTTGCTGGGGATTGGATGGGCTAATAATAGTGCAGCAGTAATTAATTTTAAGAAGCGGATGATGACCTTTGAAAACTGCGACCTCAAAGTCATAGCTCCGTTGGATCCGACTGAAGGGCGCAGGTATGTTGAACCGGTAAAAGATAAAGTTGTCAACGGATGGGACCATGCGTAAAACATTTCAGAAGATTACATTCATCCGACTGCCGACAGTGAGCTTGGTTGGCGTAGCTTTAGTTCTGCGTCTTCTGACTCTGATGACGCTTTAGAGAATTGCAAGAGTCGCTTGCATGAGGTGTCGTTTCGCAAGTGTGGGTTGATCACGCAGTCACTATGCCGTGTTACGACTGAAACTGTTGCATTACCAGTATATGAAGGATTCCCCGGATTGTCTGAATTTCTCGTGGCGTTTGAGGAAAAGGTATTAGAACCACAGCAATTGTTGGCATTGGAGGAGGTGCTGAAGGCCACTCCAGCACGTTGGTGGGTGACCCATAAGAATTCGATTACTGGGTAGTCGCAGTGTCGGATATTGATGACGGTTTGCTTTTGCGACACTGAAGTTTACCACATAGGGAAGTATGATGGGCGGAATGACCCTGGTAGTCATCTGGTTGAATGTCAGACTTTGTGGGAATCATGACCAAAGGATGAGTGGGTCCATGCATTTGTCCATACTTTGGATGAAATGCCGCGATCTTGGTATGCCTCAGCTGAGTTGCGCGGAGAGATTACCACCTGGTTAGAGTTGACGGTTTTCTTTACTCTTACATTCAGCTTCGTGGATGCCAATCCAGATGTTCACAATGCCCTGTAGATCATCCGTGATGTTGTTCTAAAGGTAGTTCTAGTTGCATACCCCACGGATCCGCATATGCATTGTCAGATGCCATCAATGATGGAATGCTATAATATTACCGAAGGGCCCAAGGATGGTGATGATCCGTGGAATATCAATATTCCAGAGACAGAAGGGAGTCGCGATGTCATAGCACCTAATGCACCGACCGATCCGGTAACTCAACCATTGAAGATTAGGAAGATCAACATTGGGATGGAGGAGAACTCAAAGTTTGCGATTGTTGGGGATTATTGGGACAATGAAATGATGGCAAAGGTCACGAACCTATTGCATGAGTTCCAAGATTTGTTGCCTACAAAGTTTTCTTAAATGAAGGGAATACTGGGGGATCTAGGGGAGATGAAGATTACATTGAAGCCAGATGTGAAACCAATCAGGAAGAAACCATATCGATTGAATCCACGACACAAGGAAAGGGTCAAAGCTGAACTTGATCGCATGTTGGATGCTGGGAGCATTGAGCCGGTCGAAGAATTGGAATGGATTAGTCCTATGGTGGTGCAAGACAAGAAGAGAGGTGAGGTTTGAATTTGTATCGACTTATGAAAGTTGAATGATGCGTGTCTGCATGATCCTTTTCCGACGACATTCACTGATGAGGTGCTAGAAGGAGTGGGAGGCCAAGAGATATATTCTTTCATGGATGGTTTCTCTGGATATCACCAGATCAGGATCGTGAAAGAGGATCACCACAAGATGAAATTTGTGACTGAATGGGGTTGTTTCCAGTACATGGTGATGCTGTTTGGGCTTAAGAACACCCCTGCAGTATTCTCCCGAGTTGTTGTCGTTGCATTCAGATATTTTATTCAAAAGTTTTTACAAGTTTATATGGATGACTGGACAGTTTATGGGTTGATCAGCGACCATCTGGCTAATCCGCGACTCATGTTAGAGCACTGTCGACAACATCAGATATTGCTGAACTTAAAGAAGTGCATTTTCTGTGCACCCTTTGGGATATTGTTTGGAAGCAAGGATTGTTCGTTGACCCAGCCAAGATTGCGCTCATTCTGAGCTTAACACCACCTACGAATGTCAAGCAGTTCAGAGTGACTCTGGGGAAAATAGGGTATCATCACAAGTTCATCTGTGGTTATGCATCGATCATGACCCCTATGGAGAAGTTGCTCAAGAAGGATGCAGTATTCCTATGAAGTCCAGAATGTCAAGTAAGCTTCGAGACACTAAAGGTTAAGATGGATTCTACACCGATACTGGTTTTCCCTAACTAGAGAAAGAAATTCCATGTCCATGTGGATGCATCATCGATTGCGCTGGGAGTAGTGCTTGTGCAACCAGGGGAAGGAGATCTGGATCACCCAATTGCTTTTGCGAGTCGGAACCTGTCGTTTGCGGAGATAAATTATACGACCATCGAGAGGGAAGGTCTAGCGATGGTATATGCACTGCAGAATTTTAGGCATTACATGTTGGGAGGTCATTTCAAGATGTTCACAGACCATTCTGCTTTGAAATACCTGGTCAATAATCCTGTGTTGGGGGGGAAGATATGCCACTGGCTACTTCTTTTTCAGGAGTTTGATTTTGAGGTGATTGTGAAGCCAGGTCGCTTGAATGCGGGGCCAGATCATTTGTCGCGAATTGAAACAGGGGAGGAAGCAACCAACATTGAAGATGGATTACCAGATGTCCAACTATTCCGAGTTAAAGTGGCTCATGACTACTATGAATAAATAATTCAGTTTTTGGAGATAGGAACCGCACCAAAGGAGTTTACCACAAGTTAGAAGAAGCAACTGGTGGTTAAGGATGCAGATTTCTAGTTGATCGCTGGACAGCTATATAAACTAGGACCGGACGATATCTTGAGGCGCAGTGTCCTTCCTCATGGGAAATGGTAGATATTGTCAGAGTCACATGCAGGAGTGGCAGGTGGACACTATGGAGGACAAGTTACTGCTAGGAAGGTGCTTCACGTAGGGCTTTGGTGCCCCACTTTGCATAGTGATGCGACGGATTATGTGCGCACCGGCGATGTCTGTCAACGAACTGGAAAACCATCAAGGAGGGACGAGATGTCACTAATACCTCAAGTGACCTTGCAGCCATTTGATAAATGGGCTATGGATTTTGTGGGACCTATCAACCCACCTGGAAAGCACACTGGTGCACGGTATATAATCATAGCGACAGATTATTTGACAAGATGGGCGGAAGCCGCACCAGTTGTAGATTGCACCACTGCGACATCAACGTGATTCTTGTTTGACCATATTGTTACTCGGTTTGGATGCCCAAATATATTGATGAGTGATCAGGGGAGTCACTTCACTAATCGCACAGTCAGCGCATTGACAGAAGAGCTTCAGATCTAGCATAAGAAGAGTACGTTGTATCATCTGCAAGAAAATGGAACAGTGGAGGCTTTTAACAAAGTGTTGGAGCATGTGCTTACAAAGGTTTGTAACGCAAATTGAGATGATTGGGATTTGAAGATTCCAGCAGTCCTGTGGCATATCACACCACCTGTAAAAGATTGACGGGACAAACTCCCTTCAAATTGGTGTATGGGAAAGAGGTGGTTATTCCTATGGAGTACATTGTTCCGAGTCTGCGCATAGAGGGAGCGACATGTATGGATGATGAAGCAGCATTAGCAGAACTACTGGAGCAGCCAGTACAGCTTGAGGAAGGCCGCTTTATCACAGGATTTCACCAGCGCGTGGAAAAGGATCGGCAAAAAGCTTGGCATGATCACCATGTAAAAAACAAACAGTTTCAGCAAGGTGATTTGGTGTTGTTGTATGACAGCAAGTTCATGAAGCATCTAGGGAACTTACAGATGCATTGGCTCGGCCCATATTGCATTAGTTGTATAACTTTAGGAGGCACAGTACAGCTGCAGCAGTTAGATGGAGTGATGCTACCAAAGCTAGTAAAAGGTAGTAGGTTGAAGCCCTACAGGATGGGCCCAGAGCAGCATGATGCCTAAATGCATTGAAAAAAAAAAAGATACAGGATGCTAGGTGGCAAGATGGTGCACCAGCAGGAGAAGAATGCACAAGTTGGAACGATGATAAGGCAGTTAGGGAGTCATGCTGTGACAACTGCAGGGTCACGACGCAGTCAAATAAATAATAAATGCAGTTAATTATCGGCGTTCGGTGAAGGGACGTGTATTTATTATGGATCCGACCGTTCAATTGGCAGGATCGACAGAGGATTTGGCTAATTAATGTAGAATTTGGTCGTAATCATCGACGTGATTTGGTCATAATGATGCAAGGATTGATTTGGCACTATAAGAACGGGTCGAGGCTGGTCGAAAGCCATTATTTTGCACAGAGTGAGTCGAGCCAAATAGTGTTGTGTTGAATTTTGCAGCATGAGTAGAGTTGCATTGCCGAATTGTCTTGTGTTGATCAAGTTTCCAAGTCGGGTGCGGTTGAGAAACACTTTGGCATTGTGGTAGTCCAAGTGCGAAATGCCAGGTGAACCGGATACGGTTGAGATTTCGAGTGAAGTAGAGTCACCTGTAATCCCCATCACTCTTGAAGAAGAAGTTGCTAGCATGTCGGTCGCGCCGTCATCAATAATGTGGAAGAAGAGGGGAGGGTCGTGGCCTAGCTCCTCGCCACCAGAGAAGAGGCAGACTAGATCGTCCGCACAACTTTCGAGGGCGGTACATGCATAGGTTAATCCATCGAGCTCAGGCGTTGTGGAATCCACGGCCTGAGCAGGGGTATCCACTGTGGATATCCTTGGCTATACACCTCCCTGTCAACCCGGTGCATAGCCCCGGAAGCCCACCAAGAACCAGCGGTACCCAATCAAGATGTTGGCGATCCCACTAGGCATGGTCTGGACTGCCGACATTGTGCCTGCGCTGATACAGTTGAAGTATGATGATGATGATTTGTTGGTGCTACAGGACGTTATGACGGAAGCTTTTGTGTCGAGAGCAGCAGGAGCGGTCATCCCGACACCACGGATTCCACATGATTGGGCAGAGGAATTAGACAAAGCGGGATTGTTGGGATTGATCTATATGTATCACTTTGGGCGGTTGACAGAGGAAAATGCCTGCGTTAAGCAGATTTTGGCCTGCTTTCATGGCAGAATTTTGTGGTTGGACAGACCGGTCACTGTTACAGTTGACCTAATTTTCGAGATCATGGGATTACTGAAGGATGGACCAGACCCTTCGTAATATTTCAGAGGGAAGGAGAATGATAAAAAGTGGGCATCAAGGTTGGTACATCATTACGGCTTGGAACGTGATGTCCATGCCTACCGCACTGACAATATTAATGATAGGGCGGTCCGCACCAGGGCGAGGATTCTATGTTGCAAAGTTGTATGGAAAAACCAATCCAACCAGTGAAATTCAGGGGTTGTGGCATGCGCAGAAGGAATATAAATGAACTGGTCACTTTTCTTGTTGAACCAGTTAACAGAGGATGCAGCAGTTGTCCAAGCAGGAAAGGGGTCATTCACGTACAACTGGATTTTGATTTTGATTGCACTTGTGGTGTGGATGGAGCCTGACAATTACCAAGGGATGCGAGTTGATGTCACGATAGACCGTAAGGGTGCACACTATCAGAATCTATGGTGGGTGCAGGAACTAGAGCGACTGAAGGATTGCACAGCGCAGTTCTAGCTCTACTGGGAAACACTGCAAGCGGCAACTGAGCATGTTCCGCGATTGTCCCAAGAAGCCGTTGTGAAATATAAATGGATTTCCAAGTTTGCGATTGGCCTGCATAGCATTCATGTGCAAGCACGACATGATACGGGGAAACAGTGGTTGCAGACCCCCTACAAATTATATGATGAGGAGATGGATGTGATCATCGATGAATGGCCTATTGAATGGAAAGAACCGGTTAGTCACAAAGAAGAATAGACGGGGCTACCGCTGGATGTACTAGGCATGGAATAGCAGAATCACCCTGATTCAGATCAAGAGTCATCGTAGACTCCTACTGATGAAGAGCATGAGGTTGAGGAGGGCAGAACGAAGGCACGCTATGACAAAGGAATGTCAAGTGGCATAGTCCCAGCCATGGAAGTGCCGATGGAACAACTTATTGTGTCCTTAACAAATGCAACAAACGCAACAGCTCTAGCAATGACGACGCAGGAAGCGGCAAGTTTCAATGAGGTAAAAACTCGCCTTGATTCGTTATGTGAAGTTTGTTATTGAAGTGATTCAAGATAATAGTTTTTGTATTCATGAACATATTTTTTAGATTCACTCCATCTTTTGTATTTATCGATCTCTATATTCATTGGACATTGCATAGATTGTATTTCAATTCCATCCTACCTTGATTTTTCTATTAGAAGTTTGATTACTTGTCAATTCAATCTCCACGGTTATAAATATGTTTCAAATGATTTTTTCATATTGTCAAGTATTTTTTATGTTTCTAAAATTTCCTCTATATGGGTTCTTGGTTTATCTGGGTTAGACATTGCTTATTAAAAGCTGTAGAGAGGAACGATGCAAATTTTGTCATTTTTTTGAGAAATTGGATGCATCCATGCCCAATACACCAACTGCGTAGGGGTGAAACTTGAAATAGAGTTTATCTTGGGTAATCCATCCCCATTGTCGTTTCCACCTCATTTTCTTTACTATGCATTCGTGATTCATCCAACGAGCTCCTTACAAACATCTTCTACAACATTTGCATTCGTGATTCATCCAGTGGGATCCTTATATGACTGGGCCGCTGTGAATTTACAGGTATGTGCAGAATTTTGCACTATGGATTGGAATTTCAAATATGTGTATCATTTTGTATGTGGAGAACAGAGTTAGATGTAGGGTTTTAACTTTCCACAACCAAATTGTTTTAAATTTGTAATTCATTATGCGACTAGTCTATGGAGGCAAAGTCTCGAATGACCCACACTAATGAACCAACAAAACATCACGCTTCCCAGATTGTACAACCTCACTGCCATTTTTCGCAATTTCAAAACCTTAAACGATATAATTATTCAGATAATTTGAAATGAGTTGTGTAAACAATTAAAACCAACCTTAGATGTTATTCCTACAACATGTTATCTCTCCTTCTTTTCCTAATTTAATGTATCATCTCAATTCCATCTTGGAAAATTGATCTTATTGTTTAGACTTCTCTTATCTCTTATGGTGATCTCTCCCTCTTCTTCATCGACTTTTTTCCATGTTACGCTAGATCTTCTACAAACCCATCTACAAACAATGTCCATAATTGGTATAATTGATCAAACAAGTGATTTCTTTATATTGTTAGCTTTTTTGTCTTTATGTTTTTTACATTTATTCTATATGGATTCTTGGGTTATTTAACTGTCCCATATTAATATAACATTGCTTATTAAAGTTTATAGACAGTAACAATGCAAATATTGTCACTATATTAAGGTTTCTCACTTGTAATGTCATAAAAGCGGGGCGTTTTGGTTGCTTTTATCCTACACATGAACTTCGTGCATACTAAGCCAATGAAATGTGTGTGATCCATCGGATTTTATTCCTCCGAGATCTATGATGTTCTTTGCAAGTCAAATCCATGGCCTTCATGATTGCAGGCAGGGGCTTCAAATGCACGAAGGAGCTTCAAATGACCAATGGCGGAGATGGAAAAGGCTCTAAAAAATTGAACAAATCACTCCAAAAGTTCAAAACGTGTAAACACGTGTTGGAATAATGATGTAGACCCACCCAGAAGCAAATCGACGGTGGAAATGGGTTTCGGCACTAGAAAGTGCACAGTAGTTCAACTTGGAATGGTGGAGCGGAAATTAAACCGCTTACCACGTGGAAAGCGTTGGCGGAGTCCGCTATGAAAAGTGGTTAAAGTTAAACCGCACATCGCAAGTTCTAAAACCACCTAAGCATATGTTATATAAAAGGTTTGTTCGAAGTTTGAAAAAATGCTTTTGTCGATTATTGCCTGGAGGAAAAGAAGTTGCGGGAGACACGTCCTTGTCTTCGTCAACAAGAACAGAAGTCAACAATCTCACTTCACAGGTAGCTCGAAACCCTCAGTGTTCAGATTTTGTTTCCCAAATGGAGAAAACCCAAGATCTTCTTCCCTTCAATGAAAGTTCATATGAAAACAAGGAGCTTGTAGTTGATAGGGATAGGGATATTTTCGACCCTCTTTTGTCTGTGTGTAGTATTTCGCAGTCTAAAGATAAATTAATGGAGCTTAAGTTGCAGGGAAAGGATGCATTTAATGTTTTTGGTTCTTTTCTGTATTATTTTTGCATTGAACAAACCCTACAGTTCTCCGAATTTGTTGGTTGGTGTGTGGAGAATTATTCGCAAGCTGAAAGGGTAATCATTAATGTAAATACAACCAAAATTATGTGTTGAGTAAGTGCGTAGACTGTCCATAAGGTTATATATTTTCCTGAAACATTTCCCAAAATCCCTAAGTCATTTAACAAAGAAAATTTAGTAAAGTTTTATAGAAATTGCAGTCTGGCATAAAAAGACAAATTTTTATTACAAGTCTTGAAAGATGTTCAGTCGCATGAAAACCTATCGTTCCCTGTGAGTATTGATGTCTTTCAGCGAGATACCCAGTTAGTTTTTTCCTTGTTGAGTCAAATTTTAGGTCTAGATAATGATAAGTCAATCACAAAAGTTATGTTAGGTTTCATTCTGCAAGTAATTTCACCCAAGTCACAATCGAGTCCGGTGTGTTGTTTTAATTTTGATGAATTCCTAACTGAAGCGATCCATGTCTAGTTGGTTAATTTCCACAAGTTGAAGCATTTCAGATATTAGCCATATCTCTTGAACCTGTTGTTGTGTTCAAATATTTCGGAATCGAAGTTTCTTGGTACCATATTTTCTCATGACCTTCCTAAATGGGTCAATATGTTTGAGTTCACCAATACAATCATGGCAAAAGTTTACAGAATTAATTTTAATGTTGAATTGCCCTGAGTGTAATAAGAAATGAAAGAAACTTTGTAGCCTACACCAGAAGGCCAAACAGGTGATTGGTTCTTGTATAAAGAACATACTATAATTGATTGTATGGTTTTATTGGAGCACCATATTTGTTGCCAGCCTTTTTAACACCAAGGGTTTTTTCCTTAGAATTTATTAGAAAAAGGTTTCTTTCAGAAGAAGAACATTTCAGTGTTTTCAAAAAATCATCAAATGTGAAATTCCCTCTTAAAGTTGGTCCATTAATCATTAAGACTAAGGCAACCTTATTTGTAGTAGAAAAATTATTGAAGATCATGTTTTTCCAAGAGGTTGAAAGGATTAATTATGATCCTCATCAAATTATATTGCAAAGGAGACAACAAAATAGGAACAAGAATTTTGATCATCAAACAATAGAAGGATTAAAAGAAGTGGAAAATTTATTCAAATTTGAACAAGATAAGAAAGAAGTGAATATGGAACAAACAAGCAATTTGGAAATGCTCGTTCAAACACCAGCTAAATCTGATATCACCAATAAGAGAAGTATTTCAGAAGTTGATAGTATGGAAGTCGATGAAGAAGTTTCAAGGAAGAAATCAAAAGTGGAACAATAGAAGGAAATTATTAGTATGGAGGAATGAGATTTAATTGTTCCAGAAAAAACTACTTTGATTTCGCAACCACCGGCAAATATACAGAAATATTCTTTTTTCATAAATAAAGGAATTTGGAAGTAACTCTTAGCATAATTCCAGATTTGATGTCCTTTCACAATATTCAAAAAAGAAGAAGTAGTCTTTGGAAGAATCTCAAAATTGTACCCTCAAGTAAGAAAGTTGGCAGAACAACAAGTTTCCCTTCTTACAGTTATGGATCTAGGAAGAAACACTATAAGGTTTGCAGTGGTGAACGATGAGAAAGTTTCTAAAATATAAGTTAAGCTTGATGCGATTAATATACCCGATAAGATTCAATTGCATAAACAAACAGGAGTTGTCCTGTATTCTGATTTATTACAATCCACTTTAAAAATTTCTAAATTGCAGTTTGTGATAACGAAGCTGGAGATTCAATTGAGGCAAGAGAAGGTAGAAAACAAAGCAAATTTGATCCAGATTAAAAGACTACAAATGGATCTTGTGACTGTGGGATTCAAGCTAGGGAACAGTCAGTGTACCAAAAGGATCCTTGATGAAAAATAAAATACCATTCAAATGCTCAAGAAAAAACAGAAGGTGCCGAATAATCAACATGTGCAATCTCCAGAGTTGACAAGATTACAACAAGAAAAGGAATCCATATATCAAGAAATGATGGATCACAAAGGTAAAATGTTAAAGTTACAAGATGAAAAACATGCTTGGGAAAAATAAAGGATTGAATTGTTGTCACAAATTTCTGTGTTAATTGAATTGTTGTCACAAATTTCAGTGTTAAATACCAATCAGATTGAAACTGTGCAAGTGCCAGAGAATCCAAGGGATCAATCTCTATGTATGGATGAATCACAAATGGAAAATTCCTCCACAAAGGAACTGACCAGTGCTATGTCACAAATTATTCTAAAATATGTAGAGATAGAAGAGTTGAAAGCGGAAAACCAGCAGTTGAAACAGGAAGTAATTCAAAATTCTGAACAAAAGAAAAAAGCTTCGAGTGATAGAAAACAGTTGCAAAAGAAATTTGATGAATTAAAAGATAAATTGACAGGTAGACTTCCATTACAAGGAGCTAAACACCTTATATGGGATTAGATATCAGTGGAATTCACCAAATTTTGGTTACATTTGAATTCTATAGAAGATAAAGATGCTATAGCAAACATGGCTCTCCAGAGGTGTAAAGTGAAAAATGAGACATTATGCAAAAGACCTTCAGAAACAACTCAAAATACAGTCATATTTTTAAACACTCTAACCCAATTAGATATGCATATTTTTGTAATCAAAGACAGACCATCAATCATCATTTGGGCATGAAGAATTATTGGCAAGCATGATCGTGATAAATAAGTAGAAGACAAAGTGCAACAGTTGGCCCTTGAAGTTAAAAATTTTAAGGAATTATTTATGGGGCCTTTTGAAATTGGTCTACCTTCTTTTTGGAGAGACGATGGAAAATTAATGACTCAAGAAATTATCACATTTTGATAGTACAGGCTCGTATGGATCACTCGAAATTTGAAGGTTTGGTCAAAGGATTAACTGCAAAGACAATAATTGATAAATTGATCGATGATTTTGAAATACCTGAACAATTTCTAATGATTAAGAAGGATCGGTCAGCTATATGTTAGACATCATGCATAGAATTGGAGGTGATGGTGAAAGAAATGATGGATTATGAAATCCCAACTCAAGAGCAATGGAAAATTGTTGAAAATTTTGGGAAAACAAAATACAGGTTATATCAAGAATGAATATTCAAGTGTCTTAATTTGAAATGAAGTTGCAGTTACTTTGTTAACTGCCCAAATGTTACATCACAACCCAAATCAAAGCAACACTATACCAGCTTGGTTGACAACAAAACAAATGTTCTTGAAGTTTAGAGATTTCTTTGAATTTTCTTTTTTTAGTGAAGAATCAGTTAGGGTTTATTCAAAGAACATTTTGTATAAATTTTGATTTTACAAAGTAATCGGGGTTGGATTTGAGAGAAAAAAATACAATGATGTAATATTTTTGAAGACTTTAATGAAGAGCAGAAGTACAAGTATATCGGAACCAGAGATTCATATGTTGTCACTTTCTTCATTCTTTTAATTTCTCTTTTGTGAATGTATTCATGTTACACCATCTTATCGCTTTGTCTCATATTTGACTATACTATGTGATTTAGAATTCATTTTATATGCTCTGATTCACACATTTAAATATTGTCAATGTTTTTTGTTCCAAATTAATGCAGAATTCATCCTAGTTAGATGTTTTTTTTCCCTGAAGGAAAAGAGCATCATATTATGAATCATAGAAACTACACATATTCTTGTCCATAAAAGTCAATGATCATGATAATCATTTGTTACATGTGAAACATAATTGTCTCCCAATTGGCCGCTATTCCACATGTTACATAGGTTTTTATCTCATAATAACCCTATTTGTCATCTTCCATCCACATCAACATTTAACATTCCACATCACAATCAATAAACAAAAAACTATTTATCTAAGGAATTTAGCTAATATTCCACCATATTTGGATAAATATATTTGTCCTGAGTGAGCTTTCCCGACTTCTGACTTTTGAAAAAAATGATTGTGATAATTTGTAGGGATCTAGCAACTGTAGCAAACTCACAATCTAACTTAGGATTATTTGCAAAGAAGAAGAAGCATGCATTCAATAATCACTCATAAACATAGAATAATGGGCAATGTCAATATCATACAATGAATAATGAATGTAGAGAATGTGTTACAATAATCAATGATGAGGCATCATATAGGATTCGAATTAGCCAAGTAGGGCATTCGAATTCTGAGATCGAAGTCTAGCATGAATAACTATGGAGACATCAACTAGTTGGTAGTATCAGTCATAAGTGGTAAGAGTCAGTCAAGTGTGTCTAACTGAGTCTAACAGAACTATCTAGCCATAAATCAAGGAATGGAGACTCCAAGTGGGGTGCATGAGGCTATCTAACTCAAAGTCTAGCTTGGATAACAATGGAGACATCATCCAGTCAATAGTATCAGTCATAAATGGTAATAATCAGTCAAGTGTGTCTAACTGAGTCTAATAGAACCATCCAGGCATAAATAAGGAATGCAGACTCCAAGGGGGGCGCATGAGGCTGTCAAATAGTCAAGTGGAACTCCAGAACTAGCTAACTAGAAGCCACAAGCAGTCAGCATGAGAAATCAGTGGAAGACAACCATGATGACGACTGGATGAATGCAGTGGCATGCAAATGCATGCAGCATGCAGTTTTGCATGCAAGCATGCAAAATAAAAAAATGATGGTGTGAATATTACAACAATGATCGGTCGCCCCTTCGTTTAGTAGATAATTGTGAACGCCTATATCCATCAATTCACTTGTATCCAGAATGGTGAACACAAGAAGGATCATCCGACCCTTCTTGCAGTCTAGAACTATTATGAAAATAATACTGGGTAGAAGAAGGTTCGGCCACCCCTTTATTTATGAGGGAATTGTAACAATATTCAACCTACGAAGGCTAGGTCATCAACTCATGTATATCCAAAATGGTGAACACTGAAAAAATACCGCGCACAAGATGGGTCAGCCAAACCTTCATTTAAGAGAGAAATGTAAAATTATTTAATCTAAGAAGGCTGGGACAACAATTCCCAACTACCGACTTCCGTAGTGAATAGTAGGGATCGGTACATTGGCTATGTTATAACATATAAACAATGTTTATCTCAACTTACGACAAGAAGGATCGACTGACCCTTCGTTTAGTAGAAAATGGTGAACACCTATTTATCCCGACTTGGGACAAGAAGGATCAGTCGCCCCTTCATTTAATAGAGAATTGTGAACACCTATATTTAGCAAATCACCTGTATCCAAAATGGTGAACACAAGAAGGATCAACCAACCCTTTTTGCAGTCTAGAACTATTATGAAAAGAATAATGGGCAGAAGAAGGGTCGGCCACCCCTTCATTTATGAGGGAATTGTAAAAACATTAAACCTACGAAGGCTAGGCATTCAATTCAATAATAGCCAGAATGGTGAACAATGGAAAAATACTGAGCATAAGAAGGCTCAGCCGACACTTCATTTAAGAGAGAAATCAGAAATATTTAATCTATGAAGGATGGGACGACAATTCTAGACTCTCGACTTCCGCAACAAATAGTAGGAATCGGGATATTGGCTAAGTTATAACATATAAACAATATTTACCTCGACTTCTGACTTCCGACAAGAAGGATCGGTTGCCCCTTCGTTTAGTAGAGAATTGTGAACACCTATATCCAGCGATTCACTTGTATCTAGAATGGTGAACACAAGTAAATGATCATGATAATCATTTGTTACATGTGAAACATAATTGTCTCCCAAATGGCCACTATTCCACATGTTACATAGGTTTTTATCTCATAATAACCCTATTTGTTATCTTCCATCCACATCAACATTTAACATTCCATATCACAATCAATAAACAAAAAACTATTTATCTAAGGAATTTAGCTAATATTCCATCGTATTTGGATAAATATATTTGTCCCGAGTGATATTTCCCGACTTCCGACTTCCGACAAGAAGGATTGGTCGCCCCTTCGTTTAGTAGATAATTGTGAACACCTAAATCCATCATTTCACCTGTATCCAGAATGGTGAACACAAGAAGGATCGACCAACCATTCTTGCAGTCTAGAACTATTTTGAACAGATTACTGGGCACAAGAAGTGTCGGTCCCCCCTTCATTTAAGAGGGAATTGTAAAAATATTCAAACTATGAAGGCTAGGCTGTCAATTCATGTATATGAAGAATGGTGAACACTGGAAGAATACTAAGCACAATAAGGGTTTGTTGACCCTTCATTTACGAGATAAATGTAGATACAACCAAACTCCTTTCACTGGCCCTTTCGGCATCACCCTGTAAATAGGTTGAAGTCTCACCCAAAGAGGATATGGGGGGTTACAGAATCAGGATTTTGTAACCATAGCGATGCACATATGTGGTTAACACCCTTGCTTAATGTTCTATTTAACATCTACTAATGGGATAGAATAATAGATGACTTCGCACTAGATATCGCAGTATACAGAACTACGCTGAATCTCTACAGTATTCACCAGTTAGCTACGCATTAATCACACTAAGTGTTTCTTCTTCGCATTCATGCACTTGTATTCCAATTACTCAACGTGGGATTACCATTCACATACATATGTAAGTAAATACATAAACACACATAAAATCATATACAAAACATATCATAAACTGATACGCAGAAACAAATTGATTTACGTGGTTCACCCCATGCGGGAGATACGTCCACAGGAACTGTTCTTTTATTATCTTGGAAGGGTAATAGTACCAGTCTGTGCAATCAACAGTAGACTCTTTTCTACAATCAAATCTCTACACACTTCGCTCTAAATTATGTTCTCTCTTTATCACTATTCTCTTCTAAGGTCTGTTTAACCATCAAAATCCCAACAACCCTCTAATAGCTAACCCTTCCTCATACAAAATTACCCTTATATATAGATGTTCTTGAAGGTCACATATTACAATACCTATGGGCCAACCCCCATAGTACCCAAAACCCAAAAACCCCGTGGTTCTCCTCTTGACAACGCTAAGCTTTAACTTCATTGTCCCTTTGGAGCCGCTTCCTCTGACTCTGATGCTTTCTATGACAGCACAACTCTGACTTCTATAGTGGCTCACCTAAATTTACTCAACTTCAAAACTTCTTGTACTTGGGTTGCGCCCAACAGGACCCGAACACTTACTTGTGACTCGTCCCCGAGTCACTTACATTGGGGTTCTTTGACAACTCATCACTTGGGATGTTCGTTGTCGCAGCAAATTCCTGAAAATTTGCACTTAAATTTGCAACTGCTTCCTTAGCCTCTTGCTCGTATTCTTTGATCATTTCGAGCATCATCGCCGATATGGGTTATTGCATTTGACCCTTTATTGTACTCTCTGTCATGTGGAGTTCTTGCAATTTCTCCTCAATTTCTTCACAGAGTGCCAATGCTTCTTCTTGCATAGACTGTAACTTCGACAAAGTTTCATCTTCCTTTGCCCTTAGTGCCTTCAGCTCGTTCTGAAGCTCTTTCATTTCTACGAACTTCTGGACCTTTTGCAATAGCGGAAAATCCTTCATGGCCGTGTTCATAGAATCAAGGTCCTTTTGCCTCTTGTGAGCTGCATCCTAAATTTTTTGTAATTTGGGATCCTCTTGTAGTATATCCCAAACCTTTGTGACTTCTTCTATAAATTCTTGACATGTCGCAACTTCTGCGGATATGTTCTTAGTTGATGTTTTCAACTCTTCGGCTCTTGTTAATTCTACCTCTGGCGGAGTGCCAGGTTGTTGTTGAGACTTTAAGTCAGCAATATTTTCTTTGTAGGAAATATCCATATCTTCCATCTTCACTTTGATATTGTCCATGGCATCACCAATCTTAAGAATGGTCGTTTCCACTTCAGGCTCCTCTTCTCAGTCTGGGATCTTCGCACATACTTCAGCTACGGTTTTCTTTAACTTTTTCTGCCTCTCATGGGCATTTTCTAGCTCATTTTTCTTCGGTGTGCATTAATTATTCATCTCCTTATAACTATCTTTCAGCTTTAGATGTTGGTTGTAGGATATCATATCTCTATCTCTAATTTCCTCCACAACCTGCAGATACAGATTATGCAGTCCTTTGATGGGAAACATTCCCACGTTGATATCCATATGTGTGAACTTCTTTGCACCTTCAGTTGGTTCGTCCAACGGGAATATCACGTTCATCGGATCTATGCAAACTAACCTAGGTCTCATTGTCAATGATGGAACTTTTCTTTTTCTTCTGCTGGACTCCTTTGATCGGTCTTTGGAGTCAGATTCCTTGACCAATTCTCTCTGGACTTGTTCTAGTCTTGCCACCATACTCTTTAGTTCTTCGATGCTCTCTATCATGTTCGCTTGGATTTCCTCTTGCTTGTTGTCTTTTTTTGTGAGTGTCTCTTCAAGATGCTCATGGACTCATGCTACGATGCAATAACAATCATCATCATGCAGCTTCGCATCGAGTGGAGTCTTATTTTCTTTTTTCTTCTTCCTCTTCGACACTTCTGGCACGACTATGTCTAGATTCTTCCTCTTCTCACCTATTGGAAAGTCAACATATTCTTGTTGTTCTTGTTCCTGTTCCCGCTCTAGTCCATTTGTTGGATCCTAGATGTCATTTTCATTTGCGCTTTCCTCAGATGTAGTAATCAATGTGCCTGGCGCATCCAGTTTCCATTTGGGCGGCCAATCTTCAATGATAAGATCAATTCTATGCGCGTCCAGTTGGTATAGGTCTTCATAACATTATGATTTTGATGGTTCTCTAGGATGTATGAAGATAAAGTGTAAGCCCTCTTTGAATCTCATCTTGCGAATATATGTTGTTGTTATGGCCTTTGGAATACACAAAGTGCGCTTGATAACTTCGCATAACTGCTCATAATATGTATACAACTACACATTATTTAATCTTTGTATGTCCAGCTTCGAATTTTCCCACATGTTCACGTATTTGGGTCGTCGGTAGTCTCCAACCTTCATCGGTATGTTTTGTTGATACTTGGGCTCTTTGTTGTTCTTTCTGATTAAACTTTGCATCGCTACTCCCTTCTTTTACTTTGCAACTTAACTTTCTATGTGTGCTTCCCCATATCGAAAAGAAGGATCGGCCGCCCCTTTGTTTAATAGAGAATTTTTAACACCTATATCCAGCAATTCACCTGTATCCATAATGGTGAAGACAAGAAGGATCGACCGACCCTTCTTGCAGTCTAGAACTATTTCGAAGATACATACTAGGCACAAGAAGGGTCGGACGCCGTTTCATTTATGAGGGAATTCTAAAAATATTCAACCTATGAAGGCTAGGCGGTCAGTTCATGTATATGCATAATGGTGAACACTGAAAGAATACTGAGCACAAGAAGGGTTGGTCGACCCTTCATTTACAAGATAAATGTAGACACAACAAAACCCCTTTCACTAGCCCTTTCGGTATCACCCTGTAAACAAGTTGAAGTCTCACCCGAAGCGAATAACGGGGGTTACATAATTAAGCTTCTGTAACCGTGGTGATGAGCATATGTGGTTAACAACCTTGCTTATCATTCTATTTAACATCTACTAATGGGATAGAATAAAATATGACTTCTCACTTTGCAGTTATCGCAGTATAAAAAACTACGCTGAATCTCTACAGTATTCACCAGTTAGCTATGCATTAATCATACTAAGTGTTTCTTCTTCTCATTCACGCACTTGTATTCCAATTACTCAATGTGTGATTACCGTTCACATACATATGAAATTAAATACATAAACGCACATAAAATCATATACAAAACATGTCATAAACTCATACACAGAAACAAACTGATTTACTTGGTTCACCCCATGCGGGAGCTACGTCCATAAGAACTGTTCTTTTATTATCTCGAAAGGGTGACAGTACCAGTCTGCGCAATCAACTACAGAATTTATCTAAAATAAGAGAATATTCGACCGCCCCTTCTTGCAGTATAGAACTATTATGAAAATAATACTAAGAAAAAGAAGGGTCGGTCGCCCCTTCGTTTACGAGAGAAATGTAAAAATATTTAATCTACGAAGGCTGGGCCAACAATTCCCGACTTTTGACTTCCGCAATAAAAAGTAGGGATCAGGACAATGGCTAAGTTATAACATAGAAACAATATTTATCCCGAATTTTGACTTCCGACAAGAAGGATTGGGTGCCCCTTCTATGGTGATCGTTCCTTCTATGATCGATTCAATCTCAAATGACTATATAAAATGTGCATTCGATCTCTCAAGGATAATGCTAGCAGATTTATTCTTAATCAATCATTTCATTTTGAAACTGATCGGTCGTTCCTTATCCATCGATCATTAGCCTGAACATTTGCAAGTATACATCTAATATTATAACACTAATTGATAATTAAAAACATTGTATGCATTCTTATATTAACTACTTAATATTTATTGTTTTGCAGATAAAACATGTATGCGTTGTTGAGCCTTAATCAATACCAGGAAATCTCGTTCCTTGAATTGTTAAAAGATCACAACCTTGGTTTATTCAAGTATGGATGGTATGTTGAGATGGACGAACCATATAATTTGTACCAGAATTTATATCTATTCTTCTTGGATGAGGAAGGAGCTCCTACTCGAGTTGGAATATTGACATCTGCGGATCCCATTAATGACGATTTATTGCGTATTCAAGTTGAAGTGGTCAAGAGAGATCGATGTTTCCTTCGACAGCTTGATCTTATGGTTTGTAATTTTTGACCAGATCTAATGACAAGTAGTCCCGATTAAGATCTGGTTTCATGTGCGAAGCAATTCGTATGATGTTTCTAATCATTCTATAATTAATACCGTGTCATATTTGAAGAAAGGAATTTTTTCGGTATGGAAGAAAAGAATCATGGCTGCGAAAACTTCGTCTGTATTGCATTACATAAATATTGAAAATAAGTTGATAAATATAGTCCATGAAAAGATTATTTTCTACCTTAGAAGAACATTTCTCTATCATATTGAAAAAGATGTGACCACATCTTCCTACAAAGCACTCAAATCAAGTCCTTCTAAAGCGATGATGCAGAAAGCGAGTAAGAGGTTCGAAATCTCAAAAGAATTTCAACAAGAACAGATCAAATACCTTTTGTTCAATGAGAAAAAAATTTCTATTGACGTAACAAGATGTGTCGTTGTGCCTCCGCATTTGCAATATCTAAAAGTTGATGAAGAGGTCGTGGGAAATATGGTTTTATCTCTTCTCTCAACATTTACAACAACACTAAGAGATGTTATTATATTGCCTTTCGATAAGGATACCACATTGGGATTTCTTCCTAGAAATGAAGACGAAATTAATTTTCCTTTAGTAAATTTGTATATATTGGATGGGCAGCATACTATTTCTACGCAGAAAAAATCATTGAAACTGATCAATATCAATCGTTCCATTCAAGGTATCGACATCGAACAACTCGTCTTCTACATAAATATGTTCCTCAACACATTATCAGCAAATTATGCAAACAACAAAATTTATCAAACAAGGAATTTGCAGACACTCTGTTCATTTCTCAAGTTGTAAAAGCAAGGGAGAAATGGATATCCTGTAGTAGGCCATCCCGCTCGAGAAAGGGAAATGCTTCCACTGATGCTTGGCAGGTATAGAATTTTTCTTCTTATCAATCAAAGTCTTTAGATTGTTGTCTGTGTTATAAAATTAACAAATTAAATATTATCTTTAATTTTATATGTTTGTAGTATTTCCAAGGTGAATGTATGGATATCTTTGTTGATCAAACAAAGGACAACTTTAAAGACAAGCTAACTCTTGTTTTGACATCGGATCGACTGTGGAGAAAATGGATGTCTATATTCGAGCTTTACAAAAGTGGTTCCTTTCCATGCTCACCCAAGAGCATCACTAAGGTTGATTTTGTTCAAAATAAAATAAAGAATCATGGATCTAATTTTTTTAGACCATTGTGTGATCTTGATGAAGATGAATTGACCATTGTGGCAGACAATATAATCAACGGATCGGTTTGGCTAAGCACATTAGTCGAAAAAAATGTTTGCGCAGAGACTTTATATCAATATTGCAAGTGAATCAAGGACGAGAGGTCAACCAGGAATTCGATCTTTGAATATTTCAAAGTCCATGATGTTCAAACTATTCGATCATAGATTATCACTATTGATAATGTCATTGAAGACTATAAAATTGCACCAAATCATCTCCAGGAACTGTGCAGTATTTTATGCTCCGAAAAACAAGCAAAATCTCCGAGTAAGAAGAGAAAGAAAGAATCTGAAGAGGATAATGGTACCAAATTACCACATGATGCTAAGAAAATATTGAACATATATATCAATAAATATGGGATGGGTATGTCCATTGGCGTTGTCAAAGATAGTTTGTAGTTTGCTTGTCAATGTTGCTATCCTGCATCTTTGGTCAACACACTAAGATCCATTGCATTTTTTGGTGCAACAATCAGTTGTGAATTTGTTGTTATTGATATGTGTAATTGTGATAGTCTGTGGACAGAAGAAGATATGCTTTCCTTTTTGTACTACTTAGAATCAAATGAAGCGGCATGTACTTGTATTTTTTAGTTGATAAGGAAAATTCTTGAATGATTTCTAAATATTTCACACTTTTCATCAAGAAATTAAAAAAAGGTAATGCGGAATCCTACCAAGGGAGTTTATAGAGATTTCTCCAAGGACTTGTTTATAGGATTCTATATTATACAGTGTTGGAGAATTGGAAGGGATGAGGATAACTTGTCTACTTTTCAAATGGACATGGATTGGAAGGATGAGGTCCGGCTACGAATGATTGATTTACCTTTGCCCAAGGTTAACAATGATAGTTTGAGAAGCCATGTTTTTGCAAAAGAAAGGACGCAGGAATTCTGGGATCACATAGTTTCCATACTGGTGTATTCTCGAGGTATAGTTCTTTCATTGTACGGAGGAGGTAGAGCTCTTCGTTCGTTGATCAGGTCGTCAGATATAATAGTTATTTCTATTGTTGAGACAGTACAACACAATCTGTTTATGAACAGTTTCTATCAGGAATTGGGTATAAAGCAAGGTATTTGTATTAACATTTTCATATGTCAAGTTTCATCGTATTTTACTTTTCTTGGTCAGTTATGTTCAATAAATTCTTGACATTCCTATAATACTACAACATCAAATAAAGAGCATACTCAGGTATCATCCAATAAAATTATATTATCCAATGACAAAATTGAATGTGATGGAGAAACCACAAAGAACTACCAAACTGAAGAACAAGATGGACAAGAAAGTAAAAAATTATTTTTCAAAGATCCTGGTTAGTTTAACTAAATTATGAACGGGGATAGTGACCTTGAATACTTGCAAAAATTTATATAAAATGTGTACTTGCAAATTTCGAGGTCAAGATAATTGGATTTCTATTCAACATGTGGATCATCCACAACTAGAGCTGGCATAGAGGATGTCTGTGGATACTAGCCAACAAAGCACATTAGATAATAATGAACCAGGAGAGAGCTTGGATACTAATGAACCAGGTGAGGGCTTGGTGTCAAAAATCGATATCTCTAACAATGTTAATCACCACTCAAATGATGGCCTGGCATTGACAGGTAAAAGACAAAGATTATTTTATACTTAAATTGATAAAACAAATTTATTCTGAAATATATAATGACAAGCAATATTTTTGTGCAGATCCCAATATAAAATTTTTATTGATATTAGAAATGGAAGGTTTTCTATTTCGCAAGAAAGTCATAGAAAATGACTCCAAAAGAGAAAAAAGGGGAAATCAAAAAAATATTGTTGGAGGGAAAAAAAGTAAAAAAGGAAAGAACGTACTGTTGGTGAATTTGAATTTAAACACAAAGAAACTTCATATGAGTCACGAACATATGCCATACAATTTTTGGGATTATCTCTTTCCCAATTCAATGTTGGGATTTGGTCATCTAAATGTGGGGTCAATGAGGGGAAGTCACTGTTTACAAAGTTTTATAGGGCAAGTATTGCAGAAAAATCATATGGGGAACAAATTCTATTTTTTTGGTTTTGAGAGAGATGTCCCTACGATAAAGAAGGAAATACACAAAAAAATATGGAGCGTGCATGTGGGAGGAGTTCCCAACGAAAACTGCAGAAAGTAATACAACAATGATTGTTTTGTAGGGTGATGATGTGAAAGCACATCCATGTGAAAACTGTATTTTGAGTAAGCCCTTTATTGCATCGTCCACTAGGATAGATAATGAATTGATACATCGAATCTGGCAGTGTCTTAGTAAAATGCATGAATCAACTGATATTAGAACCTTCAATGCATTCTTCTAGTTGTGTGACAGCCATCAAATGTAACCTATCATTTCCTCTTTCAAGAGCGGGAAACACTAGATGTAACCTAAGGAGATTTTAAATAATTCAATGCGTTTTCTGTTTTTTTCTGTGATGTTGCTATTTTCGTCTGAATCTAACATATTATTAGTTTAGTGTGATACTTTTATTAAATCATTTGAATATGTGAAATTTTGGGTGATTTTTGTATTAATCTTTGGAAATCAAAATCTTCATTTACAGTTGCATGTTTGTGATGATTAACTTCATGAACGAAGTGTTGTTGTGGTGGTTATATATATAGCACGGTTCTTGTATGCAGTCTGGATATCACCGCAAAAGAAACTATTGGTCCTGGAAGTAGAGGGATTTCTCTTTGGAGTTAGGATGGTATCCAACATTGAAGAATATTCCAAACAACCTCATTTTTTCCATAATTTATATCGTTATTATGCACGGATGTTCAACCCCGATATTATTAATGTTACCAGAGAACATTTTGGCGTTGCTCTGTGGTTTTCCTCGCTCGACGACATGGAAATTAAAAAATTCCTTGGTATATTTGAATGGTTGAAGAATGAAGACTTTGTACTTATTTGGGGTCGAGAGAAATGTAAACATAGTACTATTTATAATTACTCAATGTCTGCATATTATAATGTTGGTGAAGTACTGCACATATACAAAAATTCATTCAAGGATGTACTTATCCAATATGGAGATATATATAAAAAAGCGAACATGTTGTTTATAGATGAAGGGAAATATCAATCAACAGATAATAGCAAGAAAAACTTCTTGAAAATGCCAACTAGTTGGACATTTGACGGTTCACAAGAGAGAGAAATAACTATAAAAACAATGTTGTGTTCTCTGTTGATTTATCTTGGATCTCGTTAAAAAATGGGGCATTGGTTAAAGACATTCAACTTCAAATGACGGTCATATTGTACAGACAACAATTCATTTAATGATTTGTATATTTTTGACAAATTCTACATTTAATTGATGTACATTTTATTGCACAATTCTCATATTATTTAGGGACATCATATCATGTATCTAGTGATGTGTTTCAAAAATTGCAGAACATGAAAGCAATATACTTAGAAACATTGAACCGTAATATTTTATTGACTCTGTTCCATGTGTTTTTTTTTGTTTGCAGATACTAGACGACATGTTACTAGTAAACCATTGATTATTTTCGATTTCAATGGAGTTTTGTTACACGCAGTTCATAAAAAAAAAGAAATTGGGATTGCCACGAACACCGGATATCGAATCAACCGCAAAGTATTATTTTATACGTCCAGGATTTAGGGAATTTTTTGAAAAATGCTTTAGTATATTTGAAGTTGGGGTATGGACATCTGCACAACAAAAAAACGTTGACGGGTTTTTTTCAACATTATTACAAAGAACAGGATTGCAAAGGGAACAATTTAGAGTAATTTTAACACAAGAATATTGTTCTTGCATAGCCAGAGAGGGTTATTAGGGTGATGGAAATCCTTATGTATTTCTCGAGCCTTTAAACAAATTTTGGGACATTTTGATCCATGGTTGGGATTCTACGAATACAATGATTGTAGATGACTGGAAAGAAAAACATGTTTGTAACGAGAAAGGAAACTGTATTATAACAAAAACATATACTCGCCAAGATGTCAATAACACATTCTTGTTAGATCAATTATGGCCTTGCTTGCTACACCTGAATGGCGTGAGTGATGTGAGGCCAATTGTGAATAAAATGAAATTATTTTGTTAAATAATACACTTGAATAGTTGTTTGTACTAGGATGTTCAATTTCACTGTGATTATAATACTTGTAAAGTGTCCAGTTTGGTTTTCGAAAATACAAAATCATAGTTTTAAAGTGATAAAATATGTTTTCAAAATTTCAAATTTAAGTATTGGAAGTGTCAAAAATAGCCTTCCAAAAGGGAAAAATCAGGTTCTAAAAGTGCCATTATGATATTTATCATATCGGAAAAGTGCAAAAACCAATTTCAAAAGTGGCGATACCGAAAGCGTGCAGGCATGCGTATGCGACGGAGACGATTGAAATTGTGGCTTGATTTTATTTTGGGTGTTTCCGGTTCGGCTCACTCCTGGATGAGTTGCCAAATGATTGTGGCATCCTCTGTGGTTGTAACAAGTCTTCTCATGGGTATTAGGCTACTCTATTTTAGGGGTGCCGCCCACACATGTTCTTATCTCTTGTACTTAGTTGATTTGTTTTATGCACATGTAGTTGGAAAATTGACTAAGTGTAGAAGTTCAGGAGGTAGGAGTAGGTAATTCCACAGATTAGCCGTAGTCTTTCAGAGTGCTTCCGAGATGGTCATGCCCTCAGTTAGATTCCGGGCAGTGTTACACGACTTGATAGAAAGCGAAAAATTGAGCTTGTCCGTTAGGTCCATGACAGGTGGTATCAGGGCGTAGAATGTGAGTGTTTCACCACTCTTCTTGCGAAGAGGTGGTATCATAGCACAGAATGCGGACGCTTCACTACTCTTCTTGCAAAGAGATGGTATTAGAGCTCAGAAAATGGGCTCCTCAACATTGTTCTTGAAAGCATATCAGATCCATTTCGACGCAAAGGTTGATGCGGACCAGAGCAGCATCTTGGTGGAAGTTGGGATCCTCACTCTTCTTTTGACAAAGGGATGGTATCATGACGGCAGTGGTTACTGCGGTTGTGAAGTTTGGTTGGGAATTCATGGAGGAGTGCCTAGCTAGAAGTGCAACAACGTATCAGATGATGGTAGTTGGGAGAAATGAATTGTTTCTATGGGGAGCAATTTAGACGCACATTGAAGAATGTCGAAGTTACCAGGACTTGCGTGGAAGGCTAGAGCCGCTAGTGAACAGAAGTGTTGGGAAGACGGAGGAGCACCACATAAGCAAATTAGAGGAATTTTGGATGAAAAATGGGCCTTTTAACCCTAAAGTACAATTTCTTGTCATCACATATTAGCCAATCAAAATGCTTTAAAATTCAAACAAGGTGCATGTAAAAAAATTGGAGGGAAAAAATAAAAACTACTTTTTTGGATCGTATTTTCAACTTATCTCCTTGTAGGTTTACTCAAATTTCAAGCAGGAGGACTCGTTGGATGCATAATTAAATTATGCATCCAACGAGTACCCATGTTCATACTTTTAACAACATCCACACCATGAAAAATTGAAAATACATTAAAAAACGTGTTTTCTCTCACTAGAAACACGTTTTTTAATGTATTTTCGATTTTTCATGGTGTGGATGTTGTTAAAAGTATGCAACATGGGTACTCGTTGGATGCATAATTTAATTATGCATCCAACGAGTCCTCCCGCTTGAAATTTGAGTAAACCTACAAGGAGATAAGTTGAAAATATGATCCAAAAAGGTAATTTTTTTACTCTCTCTCTCTACTATTATTTTATTATTTTTCTTAGGAGGCCCATTTTTTACCCAAATTTCCTCTCATGAGTTCATTTGGTTACAGGAGTTGCACAATAGCGATGCGACATGAAGAAGACACTAAGACTTGCGAAGTCGCAGGAGTAGCTTCCAAGTCGGTTCGAATGGATCGGGTGCGCCAAACAACGAAAGGAGCAGGCGGGCCAAGGAATCCCAAATCATTTCAAACTTCCAACAAGTTGATGGGCATGATGATGCCAAGAAGAGTTGACAAAGGATTGCGAAAGTGATGATTTTTCCAAAGGAGGTGTTGTGCAAACCTACGGGCAAGCACACCTTAAATGTGTTGCAGCAGATGGCGAAGCGTTAGGACTTGGACGCCTTGAAGACAGGTTACCAAAAGGGTTCATTTGAAGTATGGTATACCTGGTTGGAGTGTGTCGAACAACATAAAACTTATGGAATTTTTGTTTCTTTGAGATGTGGACATGTTTACTGATGCATTGGTAAGACGAGAGGTGAGGAGGCGCCTATACGCAACGCAGGTGTAAGGAAACAATGACCACATGAAGCCAAGGAACACAGATTGTCAGTATGTTGGTTTGAAGCGTAGCATACTTGGGTGAGACTGTTTTGGGCATGCAGAATGTTGTTGTAAAGATGACAACGTTTCAACAAAAGTGGCTAAGTCAATTGACGTGCCCAAAAACCTCCAGACCCACTAGGTGGTCGGATGGAGGAAGCTCGCTGCAGAACCAAACTGGTTGCAAGTGTTGCAGAAGAACTTGTTGAGGGTTGTTGAAGCAACGTGCCTTTGAAGAAGCTAGGAGGTGAGTGTGCGACAAAGCAGCATGAGTCATTTGAGGATGACTTGTGAGAGTTGTGAGGCAGGAAGATTTCCACTGTGGTGCGGGGCATCATGTCTCGGTAAGATGAACAACATCGTAGCAAGTGACCATGAAGTATCTTGGTTGCGAAGAGGTATGGCATGGGAAGAATTATCTGGAGAAAGGCAGAGCTTAATAAAATTAGATTAAGCTGGGGGGGATCCAAATCATATTAATAAAATTATTTTTATTAAGGAATTTGTTTGCTTGCTCTTCCGATAGTAAGGGTACTAAGGAATATAGGACAAAATTTTCAATGAAAGGGTGTAATTGGCATGTGGTGTATTTATGAAATAGATAGGTTATATTACTTGGTATGGAATTTTTGCATTAGTTGTACATGGTTCCGGGTTATATTACTTGGTACGAAATTTTTGCATTAATTGTACATGGTCAGCCTTTGATGTTAATATATGCAAATTCACTTAGTTACCATATCTTTATAATGGAAACAATTGAATAGTAAATATCATAAAATCTTAGACAACCACATTGCAATGGCAATAGTGATGGTTTTATCTTCCATCCCTACAAAACATAACAAGAAAGGAACTACTCAGATTGGGTTGACAACTAAAAAGACTTAAAAAGATAAACAAGGAACTTGAATGACCAATACAAAGAGGTAGTTTACATGAACAATTTCCCTTTGGCATCTAACCTCTCTTTTCCTCATCCTAGACATTTTGTGAAGTAGGGAAGACTAACACAGACACCTTGCTAATTAGAACTGAAAACATTGATAGTTTTTTTTAGCTTCATTCGATTAATTATCATCCAAGTTTGATTTGAACTTCAATCATTCTACTATGTTGCATATTTGATTATGTCCTCAATCTATTTTTGTCATCTCATGCTTCTCTTAAGTGATTTACCTTAATAGCTCTCATAGTCATGCAAAAAGATTCTATTTATCTACTACTTAATATTATTTCAGTCTTTCCTTCCCATGGTTATTTCCAACTCTAAAACCGTTGTTGCTATAGAACAAATGCAATTCAATTTGGGGCAGATTATGCCCATTTTTAATTACTATTTACAAGCAACTGATTACAAAAGTTAAGGTAAATTTTCTACATGATTTATCATTGCATCGTCTATTATTGAGAACGTTTCAATCTCCCTTTGTTGGATTTTTTTTCTCATCCAATAAATATTGGTTGATTATTAATTTGGTTGGTATATTCCTAATTTTTTAGTGATTGAGTGGGTATTGAATGAACCTCATGCAGCGGTGAAGTTGGTTAATCCTCGTAATGAATTGAGTGAAAATATTTGGTGTTAAACCGATCAGAAATATATTCCAAAGTCCAAGATTACACGTTGAGCTACAAGGAATTAGAGCGATTTCAAGGAACAAATAAACAAACCAAGTTTTTATACTCAGTTATACATTTTTTCTCTTTCCTGATGACCAAATTCGAAGTTAAGTATATGATTGTAGAATTAATTCATTGTGCTTGATTGATTATTGGTACTACCCTAGTTAGACGTGTATTGGAATCAAGTGGTGATCTTGTATACAATTTCTCATGGAAAAAGGGGTTCAACTCCATTTCTTAAATTATGTAAAAAAATCTAATTTGGGGTTAACATTTAGTAATCAAATGACCAATGCTTAAGAATCTTGAAAAATCCATGAGTTTCATACACTCAATTTCTTTATTCAATTAATTTTGTTATTTCCATATCTTAGCATGGGTAATAGGTACAGAATTTTCCAACTGACATAAAAACATTTATTGTTGAAAGTTCGTCAATCAATTGGTAACTAGAAATCCAACTCTTGCTAGTCTGAAAATAGATGAGAATGTATTGATCTAAGAAACTGAAATCATGTATGTGCCTAGTAATTAGTGGGATCGTGGAGGAGACAAATAAATATGGAAACCTTGTAGTACTCTGGGAACAAGGATCCAATGCAAAGTAAAGGGATTAGAACAAATTTTTAAACAAAGAACATAGTTCTATATCCAATTCAAAGGGTTGAGGTGTATGAGGGGAAAAATCTACTTCTCGCCTACATCAGTACTTCATTTTTTTGTTGTCCTTTATCCAAATTTAATTCGTTTTATATTCCAAATCCCAACCATAGAAATTATGAAAAATTCATTGTAGTAGCATAATTTTTATATCAAAACGTTATTATTGATAGGTACATATTTAGAAAAAACATTTAGTGAAGGGGAATTCTAACCCCTAAAACGTAAAAAAAAATAGTATGAAAGGTAAGATTCAAGTGAAATTCCAACACTGGTTGGGAGTCATGACCCAACTAGTTCGGTCATGGGGACTAGTATGGACGAAAGAAGGACAAGGTGGCAACATACCGAAGCTAAAGTAGGTGTATGATGCAACGGATAGAATGAGTTGTCATTTTCCCGACTTCTGACAAGAAGGGTTGTTCGCCCCTTCATTTAGTAGATATTTGTGAACACCAATATCCAGCAATTCACCTGTATCCAGAATGGTGAACACAAGAAGGATCGACTGACCCTTCTTGCAGTCTAGAACTATTATGAATAATACTAAGCAGAAGAAGGGTCAGACACCCCTTCATTTATGAGGGAATTGTACCAATATTCAACCTACGAAGGCTAGATCATAAATTCATGTATATCCAGAATGGTGAACACCGGAAAAATACTAAAGACAAGAAGGGTCGGTCGACCCTTCATTTAAAAGAGAAATGTAAAAATATTTAATCTACGAAAGCTGAAACGACAATTTCGACTTCCGCAGTAAATGGTAGGGATCAGTACATTGGCTGTTATAACATATAAACAATATTTATCCCAACTTCTGACTTCTGACAAGAAGCATCGTCTTCCCCTTCATTTAGTAGATAATTGTGAACACCAATATCCAACAATTCATCTGTATCTAGAATGGTGAACATAAGAAGGATCAACCCACCCTTCTTGCAGTCTATAACTATTATGAAAATAATACTAGGCAGAAGAAGGGTCGACCGCCCCTTCATTCATTTATCTCGGGCCTCATTAAAAAATGGGGCGTTGACTAAAGACATTCAACTTCAAATGACCGTCATATTATACGGACAACAATTCATTTAGTGATTTGTATATTTTTTACAACTTCTACATTTAATTGATGTAAATTTTATTGGACAATTCTCATATTATTTATGGACATAGTATCATGTATCTGGTGATGTGTTTCAGACATTGTTTCAAAAATTGCAGAACATGAAAGCAATATACTTAGAAACATTGAAACATAATATTTTATTGACTGTGTTGTGTGTGTGTTTTTTTGCTTGCAGATACTAGAAGATTTGTTACTAGTAAACCATTGATTATTTTTTATTTCAATGGATTTTTGTTACACACAGTTCATAAAAAAAGAAATTTAGATTGCCACGAACACCAAATATCGAATCAACCACAAAGTATTATTTTATATGTCCAGGATTTAGGGAATTTTTTGAAAAATGCTTTAGTATATTTGAAGTTGGGGTTAGGACATCTGCACAACAAAAAAACGTTGACGAGTTTTTTCCAACATTATTACAAAGAACGAGATTGAAAAGGGAACAATTTAGAGTAATTTTAACACATGAATATTGTTCTTGCATGGCCAGAGAGGGTTATCAGGGTGATGGAAATCCTTATGTATTTCTCAAGCCTTTACACAAAGTTTGGGACATTTTGATCCATGGTTGGGATGCTACAAATACAGTGATTGTAGATGACTTGAAAGAAAAACATGTTTGTAACGAGGAATGGAACTGTATTATAGAAAAAATGTATACTTTCCAAGATTTCAATGACATGTTCTTGTTAGATCAATTATGGCCTTGCTTGTTGCACCTGAATGGCGTGAGTGATGTGAGGCCAATTGTGAATAAAATGAAAGTATTTTGTTAAATAATACACTTCAATGTCTGTTTGTACTAGTATGTTCAATTTCACTGTGATTATAATACTTGTAAAGTGTCTAGTTTGGTTTTCGAAAATGCAAAATCAGAGTTTGAAAGTGATAAAATATGTTTTCAAAATTTCAAATTTAAGTATTGGAAGTGTTAAAAGTAGCCTTCCAAAAGAGCAAAATCAGGTTCTAAAAGTGCCATTATGATATTTATCATATCGGAAAAGTGAAAAAACCAATTTCAAAAGTGGCGATATCAAAAGCAAAAGTATGCTTTTGGAACCTGGAATTGGCACTTTTTGAACAGGTTTTGGCACTTTTGGAATCGAATTTGGCACTTTTGGAACCGTTTTTCGCACTTTTGGAATCTGGGTTTGGCACTTTTGGAACCGGATTTGACACTTTTGGAACTGGATTTGGAACTTTTGGAACCGTATTTGGCACTTTTCGAACAAGATTTGGCACTTTTCGAACAAGATTTGGCACTTTTGGAACCGGTTTTGGCACTTTTGGAACCTGGATGTGGCACTTTTGGAACCCGATTTGACACTTTTGGGACCATATTTTGCTTGATTTTGGGGTTTAGAAAGGTCGTGTTTGACCCATCTTGAAAGTGACTTGGACTAGAATATGTCCAAGTTTAATGAAATTGGTGTTTCAATTGAATTGCAACCATCATATATAAAAATAAAAATAAAATGAGAAATATAACAGCTTGTAGCTATAGACCATATTGCAAACCATGCACTTTTGCTCACTTCTGCTCACCAATTACATTTTTCATAAGTTTGTGAAAAATCAATTGAACATCATAAAATTATGAAGAGAAATACAATAGCTTGTAGTTCTACATATATTGTTATTAGGGGTGTTAATTTTTTTATTTTATTTATCATTGTCATTTCATTTTTTTTGTTTTTATGAAGAAAAAATTGTAATGTATTTATTGTATAAAAAATAAACATAAATTTACCATAAAACTAAAAAAGACTGTTATAGATTCTTCTTAATCTTGAATCTTTTAAGTGTTTTTTTTTCTCCTAGGTGCTTAATAGATGAATTCCTTAAACTAATTCAACTTTATTATCAACTTTTATGTCTAAATTAATACTTTATGTTGAAATTTAAAAGATACACAACCTTGTCTGTTTGCTTGACCTCACATCTACCTTCTTACATATGTACTTTACAACCCTAGATATCATAATTGTTACATATCTAATTGGCTTAACCCTATTGGGTATATATGGTTCATCCTAGATAAACTGACAATAAAAGTGCTTCCAAGGATATGAGGATGATAATGTTAAACATATAATGAGTTGCATGTTAGTCGTTATACCATATTAATCATGAAGGATCCATTTCTCAAACTAAATCATAGCCATATTGATACAAGAATCCTTTACATAGTATATATTTTTGGAAAATTTTAATTAGTTTTTAAATAATTTGTTTATTTGATGTATTTAATTTGACTACTTTTTTATATGTATATTTATTAGTACAACAATTTGTGGTTGGCTTCCCTTGGTTCAAAAAATGTGTTATGATAGGGTTAAGGAAAATGCGCTTACAAAACATGAATGTTGGTGGTGATATAATGAACCAAATGATTCTAACATAGTGTTTAGATTATGTTTAATATTAGATTGTGGAAATATAATTGATATGTGTGATACATGAATGTTGGTGGTGATGATGAACCAAATGATTCTAGAACATATTGTCTAGATTATGTTAAATATTAGATTGTGAAAATATAATTGGCATGTGTGATAAATGATTGCAAGAATAAATGAATGCCTTATTTTTATTATGTCCCACGGATTATGTTTAAAAAAATGTGCTATGATAGGCTTAAGGAAAATGTGCTTACAAAACATGAATGCCGGTGGTGGTGATGAACCAAATGATTCTAACATATAGTCTAGATTATGATAAATATTAGAGTGCGCAAATATAATTGTCATGTGTGATACATGAATGTTGGTGGTGATATAATGAACCAAATGATTCTAATATAGTGTCTAGATTATGTTAAATATTAGATTGTGCAGATATAATTGGCATGTGTGATACATGAATGTTGGTGGTGATGATGGACCAAATAATTCTAGAACATATTGTCTAGATTATGTTAAATATTAGATTGTGCAAATATAATTGACATGTTTGATAAAGCATTGCAAGAATAAATGGATGCCTTGTTTTGTTTATAAGGCATCCATTTATTCAATATAAAAAAAATTTATTGATTTTATCCATGACCGCTTTCGGGATATGGGCCAGCAAAATCCAGTAAACTGGAATGGCTTCCAATACAGCCTTGATAAGAACCAACCTACCACCACGTGAAAGCAATGGCTGCACTATAAATTAATTTTTTGCTCAATCTTGCCAACTAGCCACATCCATTCCCGAAAACAACATTTATTTGGCTTAAGAAAGAATCCAAGGTACTTTAAGCCATCACCAACCTGCTTTCGTGAATATGGATAGATCAAGTTTATATCATTTTCTAAAGGGACATCCAAATAGTGTGTATACAAAGACGATTTTTTAGCATTAACTACCATGCCCGTTGCTACACAATAAAGGTCAAGTAACTCCAAGACCCTTTTAATTTCACAACCAGTTCCAAAAAAAAAGGACATCATCAATGAAAAATAAATGAGAAAGAACAATAGATATACCAAATTTTATACCTTTGATTTGATTCCTCTGCTTAGCTTCTAGTAAGAGTTTTCTAAGTCCTTTAGCGACTAGCAAGAATAAATAAGGAGAAAGGGGACACCCTTGATGAAGTCCTCAAGAGTGTTTAAGGAAGAGATAGTCTACTCCATTGATAAGAACCGCTAGAGTGGAAGAAGTAACACACCCCATGACCCATTTCACTATAGGAAGAGAGAATTTGATGTTCAAAGAAACAAGTGCAAATACATCCACGAAACACAATCAAAAGCTTTCAAAAAATCCAATTTGAGAATTGTTTCCAGCAAGCTAGAGATCTTGATGGAATGGAGACCTTCTTGGGTTGATCCCTCTGCTTTGTAAATCGAACAGCCTCCCAAAAATATGAATTTTTCATCCAAGATAACAAAGGGAAAAATAGGTTTCAAACTCACCGCAATGACCTTTTCCACAATATTATAAGCAACATTGCATAAGGAAATAGGTATGAAATAATCAAATGAGTCAGGACAATCAACTAATCTAGGAATCATAGAAAGAAAACTTGATTTCAAATTATGCAAAACCTTTCCTTCCAACCGTGTTTCTCCCACTAGGTGTCGCAGATCCTCACCCAAAATGTCGAAGAATGCTAAGAAAAATTCAATAGTCCATCCATACAGGCCTAGAATTCTTTGTTTCTTAAATATTTCCATCACTACAAGAAGTTCTTCCTTTGTAACTTCCTAGAACTTATTCAGATCCTCATCTTCATTGATAATTTTGGGGAATTTTTCAATGACTTTTAAAACTTTCAGAATGTTTGCACCTTCAGGCTCTTGAAAAATTATACCAAAGGATTGGACACCCAATGCATCCAAATACTCAAAGTGTTTGACCATATGAACATCATCCCTTTTTAGCTCCCAGATTGTATTTGATTTCTTCCTGAAGTTTGCAAACGAATGGAAGAAATAGGTATTAAGATCACCTTCTTCAATCCAAGTGGCATGGATTTTGATTCAGCAAGCCTTGTCTTCCTCCAACAATTATTTAGACCTCTGAGTTTCCAGATCTTTTAAGGACTTAAGAGCCTCTTCATCTAAAATATATATGTCTGCATCCCCTAGCATCTCTGCAATAATACTCTCAAGTTCTCTCATTTTTGCATGTCATCGCCTTAATTTTTCACCAATCCATTCCTTAACCTTAACATTAACCCTCTAAAGAGATTTGAAAAATTGTGAGTAAGAAGAATCCCCAACTTGCTCAGAGAAGGGTAACCAATTATTAATCAAAAAGTTCCGAAAATCTTCTTTAAGAAGCCACGCGGGATTAAACTCAAATAGTGTACTAGGCTTGTTTACAAGATCATCCAACTCGAGTCCGATAGGGAAATGATCAGATATTCTAGTCTTTTCCACCCAAGAGTGGGACCTGCTGATATGGTTTAATAGGTCGTTATGAATGAGAAATATATCGATCCACTTAGAGATAGCTACATCCCAAGCCTGATTTTTAATCAAGGTTAGAGAAAGAACTATCGGTTCCAAGTCAACCAATCCCAAACATTTCAAGGCATCAAAAAATAAATTAGCATGTCGGTCTATAGAAGAATAATTTGACCATACCTCATCATTGTAAATAGTAAAGTTTAATTCCCCTCCCATAATCAATTTAGGAATATTGAAAATGGAAGACTTAAATATGGGATCCTAGAAATCCACCTTCCCTTTGAAGGGCCCATAGAGGTTAAGAATTCCCAAATCCATGTCCAAAATTTTACCATGAATAAGAGTGAAGAAAATTGAATGAAAAACAAATGAGTTTATTAGTTTAACATGGGGTTTAGAAAGGTTGTGTTTGACCCGTCTTGAAAGTGACTTGGACTAGAATATGTCCAAGTTTAATGAAATTGGCGTTTCAATTGAATTACAACCATCATATATAAAAATAAAAATAAAATGAGAAATATAACAACTTGCAGCTATAGAGCATATTGCAAACCATGCACTTTTGCTCACTTCTGCTCACCAATTACATTTTTCATAAGTTTGTGAAAAATCAATTGAACATCATAAAATTATGAAGAGAAATACAATATCTTGTAGTTCTACATATATTGTTATTAGGGGTGTTAAGTTTTTTTATTTTATTTATCATTTTGTCATTTCATTTTTTTTGTTTTTATGAAGAAAAAATTGTGATGTATTTATTGTATAAAAAATAAACATAAATTTACCATAAAAATAAAAAAGACTACTATAGATTCTTCTTAATCTTGAATCTTTTAAGTGTTTTTTTATTCTTCTAGGTGCTTAATAGATGAATTCCTTAAACTAATTCAACTTTATTATCAACTTTTATGTCTAAATTAATACTTTATGTTGAAATTTAAAAGATACACAACCTTGTCTGTTTGTTTGACCTCACGTCTACTTTCTTACATATGTACTTTACAACCCTAGATATCATAATTGTTACATATCTAATTGGCTTAACCCTATTGGGTATATATGGTTCATCTTAGATAAACTGACAATAAAAGTGCTTCCAAGGATATGAGGATGATAATGTTAAACATATAATGAGTTACATGTTAGTCGTTATACCATATTAATCATGAAGGATCCATTTCTCAAACTAAATCATAGCCATATTGATACAAGAATCCTTTACATAGTATATATTTTTGGAAAATTTTAATTAGTTTTTAAATAATGTGTTTATTTGATGTATTTAATTTGACTACTGTTTTCTATGTATATTTATTAGTACAACAATTTGTTCTTGGCTTCCCTTGGTTCAAAAAATGTGTTATGATAGAGTTAAGGAAAATGCGGTTATAAAACATGAATGTTGGTGGTGATATAATGAACCAAATGATTCTAACATAGTGTTTAGATTATGTTAAATATTAGATTGTGGAAATATAATTGACATGTGTGATACATGAATGTTGGTGGTGATGATGAACCAAATGATTCTAGAACATATTGTCTAGATTATGTTAAATATTAGATTGTGAAAATATAATTGGCATGTGTGATAGATGATTGCAAGAATAAATGAATGCCTTATTTTTATTATGTCCCGTGAATTATGTTTAAAAAAATGTGCTATGATAGGCTTAAGGAAAATGTGCTTACAAAACATGAATGCCGGTGGTGATGATGAACCAAATGATTCTAACATATAGTCTAGATTATGATAAATATTAGAGTGCACAAATATAATTGTCATGTGTGATACATGAATGTTGGTGGTGATATAATGAACCAAATGATTCTAATATAGTGTCTAGATTATGTTAAATATTAGATTGTGTAGATATAATTGGCATGTGTGATACATGAATGTTGGTGGTGATGATGGACCAAATAATTCAAGAACATATTATCTAGATTATGTTAAATATTAGATTGTGCAAATATAATTGACATGTTTGATAAAGCATTGCAAGAATAAATGGATGCCTTATTTTTTTTATAAGGCATCCATTTATTCAATATAAAAACAAAATTTCTTGATTTTATCCATGACCGCTTTCGGGATATGGGCCAGCAAAATCCAGTAAACTGGAATGGCTTCCAATACAGCCTTGATAAGAACCAACCTGCCACCACGTGAAAGCAATGGTTGCACTATAAATTAATTTTTTTGCTCAATCTTGCCAACTAGCCACATCCATTCCCGAAAACAACATTTATTTGGCTTAAGAAAGAATCCAAGGTACTTTAAGCCATCATCAACCTGCTTTCGTGAATATGGATAGATCAAGTTTATATCATTTTCTAAAGGGACATCCAAATAGTGTGTATACAAAGACGATTTTTTAGCATTAACTACCATGCCCGTTGCTACACAATAAAGGTCAAGTAACTCCAAGACCCTTTTAATTTCACAGCCAGTTCCAAAAAAAAAGGACATCATCAACGAATAATAAATGAGAAAGAACAATAGATATACCAAATTTTATACCTCTGATTTGATTCCTCTGCTTAGCTTCTAGTAAGAGTTTTCGAAGTCCTTTAGCAACTAGAAAGAATAAATAAGGAGAAAGGGGACACCCTTGACGAAGTCCTCAAGAGTGTTTAAAGAAGTGATAGGCTACTCCATTGATAAGAACCACTAGAGTGGAAGAAGCAACACACCCCATGACCCATTTCACTATAGGAACAGAGAATCTGATGTTCAAAGAAACAAGTGCAAAGACATCCACAAAACACAATCAAAACCTTTCAAAAAATCCAATTTGAGAATTATTTCCAGCAAGCTAGAGATCTTGATGGAATGGAGACCTTCCTGGGATGATCCCTCCACTTTGTAAATCGAACGGCCTCCCAAAAATATGAATTGTTCATCCAAGATAACAAAGGGAAAAATAGGTTTCAAACTCACCGCAATGACCTTTTCCACAATATTATAAGCAACATTGCATAAGGAAATAGGTATGAAATAATCAAATGAGTCAGGACAATCAACTAATCTAGGAATCATAGAAAGAAAACTTGATTTCAAATTATGCAAAACCTTTCCTTCCAACCTTGTTTCTCCCACTAGGTGTCACAGATCCTCACCCAAAATGTCGAAGAATGCTAAGAAAAATTCAATAGTCCACCCATACAGGCCTAGAATTCTTTGTTTTTCAAATATTTCCATCACTACAAGAAGTTCTTCCTTTGTAACTTCCTAGAACTTATTCAGATCCTCATCTTCATTGATAATTTTGGGGAATTTTTCAATGACTTTCAAAACTTTCAGAACGTTTCACCTTCAGGCTCTTGAAAAATTATACCAAAGGATTGGAAACCTAATGCATCCAAATACTCAAAGTGTTTGACCATATGAACATCAACCCTTTTTAGCTCCCAGATTATATTTGATTTCTTCCTGAAGTTTGCAAATGAATGGAAGAAATAGGTATTAAGATCACCTTCTTCAATCCAAGTGGCATGGATTTTGATTCAGCAAGCCTTGTCTTCCTCCAACAATTATTTAGACCTCTAAGTTTCCAGATATTTTAAGGACTTAAGAGCCTCTTCATATAAAATATATATGTCTGCATCCCCTAGCATCTCTGCAATAGTGTTGATGTTTATGTAACTTCGGAATGTATTTCATATATATATTTATTGTACCCTTATAGAGATGTGTTATTCCTCTATAAGGAAGTGTCGTCATTTGTATTGACAAGTGTCGCAAGTGTGTTAACTTGCCGATGGGTTATTAGACCACCTTGATGGGGTCGGCCCTGTATGAGTCATGTGGGTAAAAGGGTTATTATACCACCAAGTGTGGGGTCGGCTCGGATTAAGTTAACCATGGGTTAATCTAGACATGTAGGCCCCACTAGTTTATTGGGCAAGACAGGACAAGTATAAATAGAGATCAAGAGATCTCTATTTGATCATTCATTCACACACTTCTCTCATTCGGAAAGTGGTGCACTTATGAGGAGGAGGCTCTGCTGCTAGGAGAAGAATATCTCTTGTATTCTGGTTGTATCATTGCTCTATCTATCTTTGAGGAAGTTATTGGGGTTTTTCACCTTTATGGTTTTCCCCAAGTAAACTCTGTGTCTCTTGTGTGCTTGCATTATTGTGTCCATGATTGATATGCTGTAGATTTGCTGTACATGTTGTTCTCTCAGTTAAGATCCTAGATCAGATTGAAGTAAATTCTGAAAATTTAATATGGTATCAGAGCTAGCCTGAAAGAAGGCATGATACGGCATGTATGACACTTGTTGCACTTACGATGCTAGGGCTTGATATAGAAAAAACCAATCATCGTAGAACTTTCGCTATAAATACATTTTGGCGAAGGTTTCATATTTGAAACTTTTACAGGCCGAAGATCAGATCCCTATGTACCTTGTGTCCAAAGAAAAACCTCTAATTCATTGTACTTTGTGATTTATGATCTGTACAATATAGGGTTTCTGCCTCTTCCAGATCTGAGTCAAAAACAGGTGATCTTGGAAAAAAGGTCATAACTTGGGCTAGGAAGATCCAAATGAAATTTCGTAAAATGTGACAAGTAGTACACAGACTTTACTATCTCAAGAAAAGTTTTCAGAGGCCGAAGTTGAACCAGTGACATGTGGCATGCCATACAAGTTCGCTCTCTTGTTTTATCCCATAAACAGGTCACGTTACGACACTTGGAATAACTCTCTCTCAGAGAATCCAATTGAGGTCAGACCTGTCGGGATGGAAAGATGACAGGTCGGGATATTGCAAGAAAACTTTTCAGATCCTGTGGATCGCAAAGTCTGGAGTTACACCAGAAACAATCAGGTACATATTTCTATCATAACAGAATTATTTTTGAGCACCTTCATTCATGGCTTCCGAAATTTAGGGTTTCGGATAAAGTTGGAATTTTTGTAATCGGAGACCACGGATGAATGCTACTCATCAAAATCGAAATTTAGAGACCAAGATCAGAATTTTTGGTTGGGCAGAAGGCCGGGCTTGATCAAACCCTAGTTTGGGACTTTGATCAGAAAAGTGGAAAATTAGGGCTTCTGCAAAAATGGGAATTTTTGAAATCTGTGAGCACGGCTGGAAGCTCCTCATAAAAATAGAAACTTAGAGATTTGGATCAAACCTTTTGATTGGGCAGAAGAGTGGGCTTCATCAAACCCCAGTTCGGGGTCATGTCTAGTGAATCTGGAAGTTTCAAGGGCAAAATTGAGGAGTGAAACTTTGCAGTTTTAAAATTCTGAATATACCAGCTTGATTAGCTCATCAAGGCGCATATTTCTATCCTTTCGGAAGTTTGAAATTCAAAGTTTGAATTTTTGGGGTTTCTATGACAAACCCTATTACAGCTCCAGATCCAGTTCCTGCAAATCAAGTGGATTGGGTTAATCCTAGAAGAGGATGGATTGGTCACCTGCATAAGTGAAGAAGTTCTTGTTTCAGAGGGAGATGAGGCTAAGGCCTTCCATAAAAAGATTACAAGCAATCTTGATAGGTATGGCTTACAGGTATGTTTCGAATTCTATTCATGGTTAATTTTATGATATGTTTGTCTTCATATCATTACAGTACAATCTTGATTAATTACTAGACTTGTCGTATTACCTTGATAGAATATATTCATTGATTAAGGTTTTGACACTTATGATTGTACTAATGCATTGTGATGTTGTATGAGGTTTATGTTGTTCGCTAACATAAAAGGTACACCAAGAAAGACAAATCATGTTCTACTTCAAGAACATATGATCATGGTGACAGGAAGACAAAGATTCATCCATTGTCATGGATCACATAGAAGATCTACTTACGAGGTATGTATAACTTGGTTCTACAATGGTTAACTTATGAGACATGCAGGTTACTAGCACAAGTCACTGAAGAGAACCAGAAGACACTATGCGGGTATGTTAGACATAACTAGCTAGCATGCTAATCCAGGTATGTTTTCCTATATCAAGCTAGAATCCTACCTTGTGTTAGGATCTTATACTATTGTGTTGTTGATAGTGATTATTCATGAAGTCATAGGTTTGAATTGTCATGGTTGTGTGCATATTATGTTTCTTACCATAATTGATGATATGACTAACCAGAAGAATCATGAAGGTATAGGTTTGAGTAATCACAGGTTTATGCATTGATGATTTAACTAATCAGAAGAGACCTATGATCAAATAAGAATATGCATGAGTAAAAGAAGACTTCCCTGAAACCTTGAATACTAATGTTTATTATCTGTGAATGATCATGACTATACATGTTTAAGATTATTGTGTTTTGATAGTATTAAGATTATACTAATAAATGTGTGATTATGTATGAGTCCTCAAGGATAACACAATGATGATACTAATAAGCATGCATAGTGATTAAGGATGGATATAAGTTCAAGGACAGGTAATCCAGGAAGCAAAGATCAAGAGGGAGCATACTCCAGTTGTTCCTGCAAGAAAGCAAAGGAGCACACTTCAGTAGTTTCTGCAAGGATGCAGATATTCAGAGGGAGTTGACCACTTCTCACAATCCACATCAGAATGGAATTGCAAAGATTCAGAGGGAGTCCACCCAGCAACCAAACAAGATAAGTATTTGAATTGTCATTTCTTACATAATGTTATTCAATGATGTATATGCTTATGTTCCTAGAATTAGGTTGTGTATTATGCATATTAGAATAGTTGCATTGATGAACAGTATACTACTAATATACATGGGTAAGTGGCCTATGGCATTGTACAACATTCCATTGCTACTTATCTAGAATGAAACCTATTTGCTGACACATTAGGAGTTGTGCACACTCTTAACAATGTTTTGGTAGAGATTGGAAGGCATCTAGAAAGTTACAGAATATGGATAAATGTTATATTGAAGCATTGGCTAAGATAATTGCATGACTGTATGACATATTTCTTTATGTGTAAGAATTTGTTCTGAAAACTATGAGATGTTTTTTAATCATGCAATTTAACTTGTTGTGTAGGAAAGATCATATACCGTCACCTACAAAAGAAGGACTACAACATTTGTTCAGCAACAAAGTTATCTATTGAAAATATTGAAGATGTTGAAGTTCCCAGGATCTGGGAAGAATGCCATGATCGAGGAGTACCAATCGATCATGAAGATGTTTGGGATGCCGTCCCAAAGGGTAGTCTGTAGTGACTTCCAAGAGGATCTACAAGATCAAGCATGTTGCAGGTGGTATCATAGAGACTTTTGCTCCTGTAGCTAGATACACTTCCATTAGATCCGTACTTGCTCTAGCTGCAGTGATGAAATGGAAGATACACCAAATGGATTTCAAGACAGCCTTCTTGAATGGTGTAGTCGAAGAGGAAATATATGTGGAGCAGCCACTTGGTTTCGAAACACATGATAGGGAGTCATATGTGTGCAGATTGAAGAAAGCCTTGTATGGCTTGAAGCAAGCTCCCAGAACCTGGTATGGTAGGATGGACAGTTTTCTATCTAGTTTGGGCTTTACCAAGAATAAAGAGGATTCAAACCTTTACTACAAGGTTGAGGAAGGGAATCCTATGATTCTGCTTCTGTATGTGGATGACTTATTTGTAACAGGAGATGACAGATTGATTGCCGATACAAAGAGGAAGCCTGCTGCCGAGTTCGATATGAAGGACTTGGGGATGATGCATTATTTCCTAGGGATGGAGGTGTGGCAGAGTGCAGATGGGATCTTCCTTGGACAAGGGAAATATGTAGTAGATATCCTGAAGAGGTTCAAGATGATGGATTTCAAGGCCATGGCCACACCTATGGCATTGAACTTGAAGCTTTTGTGTGATGCTTCATCTGAGCCTGTTGATGTCTCTATGTATCGTCAGATGATTGGGTCCTTGATGTACCTGACAAACATGAGACCAGATATTTGCTTTGCGGTGAACACATTGAGCCAGTTCCTGATGGATCCGAGGAGTGTTCACCTGGTTGTTGTAAAGCATATTCTGAGGTACCTTAAGGGTATAGTTGATTATGGGCTTAAGTATGATGCGAATCAAAAGTTTAACCTACAGGGTTATGTTGATTCAAATTGGGCAGGCAGTGCTGCAGATAGGAAGAGCACATATGGGTGCTGCTTCATTATGGGATCAGGTGTGATCTCCTGGTTTAGCAGGAAGCAGTCTAGCGTAGCACTGAGTACAGCCGAAGCAGAGTATGTTGCAGCTTGTTCGGCTAGTTGTGAGGCAGTATGGCTTCGGAAGCTACTGTCTGAGTTATTTGATCTATCACTGGAGGCTACCGGTATCTTTTGTGACAACCAAAGTTGTGTGAAGCTGTCTGAGAACCCAGTGTTTCATGATAGGTCGAAACACATAGAGATCAAATATCACTATATCAGGGATATGGTGCAGCGAGGAGCAGTGAAGCTCCTGTATGTTGCGACGAATGAGCAGATTGCAGATGTCTTGACGAAGCCACTAGCCAGAGTGAAGTTTGAGTACTTTAGAGAGAGGCTTGGTGTCCTTCAGATCGATGACACTTCGATGAAGAAGTGATGGAGACATTTGCTGAATCCATTCCAAGCATGTTGGAAGGAGCATCCTTCACATGGATATGGATGTAAGCGCTGGATGATGTTCTAGTTTCTGCTCTGTATGATCAGTTGGATCATTTACATTTTATATGTATACATCATGTTGGATGTTGGATATGATCAGTTAGATCATTTATATGTATTTGTATATGCATCATGTTGGATGCTTGGACCATGTATCTGTATATGTATCAGGTGGATACATTGTGTGGATCATGTATCTATTTATGTATCAGGTGGATACATTGTATGATCAGGTGGATCATGTATGGTGATATGTATCAAGTAGATACTTGGTATTCATCAGGTAGATGCATTGTATGATCAGGATGATCATGGATGACGAGCTTCAGGATGTTGCTCCAGATATGCATCAGGACGATGCAGTGATGAGTATCAGGACGATACTCTAGATGACATGCATCAGGGTGATGCTATGATGATGATCAGGATGATCATATGTATCAGGTGGATACATTACATAATCAGTTGGATTATGTGTGACGAGTTCCGAAGACATAGATGCACAGTGCCTTTCCGACATGGTGGTAGATGTGTTCTCCCATGTGCGTTCATGTAAGTGCAGAGCCTTTTCGACATGGTGGTAGATGTGTTCTCCCATGTGCGTTGATGCAAGTGCAGAGCCTTTCCGACATGGTGGTAGATGTGTTCTCCCATGTGCGTTGATGTAAGTGCAGAGCCTTTCCAACATGGTGGTAGATGTGTTCTCCCATGTGCGTTGATGTAAGTGCAAAGACTTTCCAACATGGTGGTAGATGTGTTCTCCCATGTGCGTTGATGTAAGTGCAGAGCCTTTCCGACATGGTGGTAGATGTGTTCTCCCATGTGCGTTGATGTAAGTGCAGAGCCTTTTCGACATGGTGGCAGATGTGTTCTCCCATGGTTGTTGATGTAAGTGCTGTGAGCCTTTCACGGATGGTGGTAGGTTGGTCCTCCTATGTTGGTGAGTGTAAGTGCTTTGTGTGTGCATCTGGGTTGTGCTTCGTGATACTCTGTGGCCGTGGACAGGTTGTACAGTAGCATGTAAAAGGTCCTGGGAGATCCGATAGGTTGAGTTGTGTGCTCGTAATCAGTCCTAGGATGCTCTTTCGAGGTTTTGTTGACTCACGTAATAAGTCCTGAGGATTCCACAGTATGGCTAGTGATAATGAAGACCTGCAGGTGGTGGGCCTACATCCAGTATGAAAAAGGACTGGCTCTGTAGAACTTCCTATGACGAGTAGATTCAGAGACTGATTGAGATAGCAGCAGCAGTGACGATGACGATTATCTAGTGACGATGATCCAGAGAAGAATACTTGTGCTAGAAGACCTGTGTCAAGAAATACCTTCCTAGTTAATAGGGAGTGTTGATGTATATGTAACTTTGGAATGTATTTAATATATATATTTATTGTACCCTTATAGAGATGTGTTATTCCTCTATAAGGAAGTGTCGTCATTTGTATTGATAAGTGTCGCAAGTGTGTTAACTTGCCGAAGGGTCATTAGACCACCTTGATGAGGTCAGCCCTGTATGAGTCATGTGGGTAAAAGGGTTATTAGACCACCAAGTCTGGGGTCGGCCCGGATTAAGTTAACCATGGGTTAATCTAGACATGTAGGCCCCATTAGTTTATTGGGCAGAACAGGACAAGTATAAATAGAGATCAGGAGATCTCTATTTGATCATTCATTCACACACTTCTCTCATTCGGAAAGTGGCACACTTATGAGGAGGAGGCTCTACTGCTAGGAGAAGACTATCTCTTGTATTTTGGTTGTATCATTGCTCTATCTATCTTTGAGGAAGTTATTGGTGTTTTTCACCTTTATGGTTTTCCCCAAGTAAACTCTATGTCTCTTGTGTGCTTGCATTATTGTGTCCATGATTGATATGCTGTAGATTTGCTATACATGTTGTTCTCTCAGTTAATATCCTGGATCGGATTGAAGTAAATTCTGAAAATTTAACAAATAGTACTCTCAAGTTCTTTCATTTTTGCATTTCATCGCCTTAATTTTTCACCAATCCATTCCTTAACATTAACATTAACCCTCTAAATAGATTTGAAAAATTGTGAGTAAGAAGAATCCCCATCTTGCTCAGAGAAGGGTAACCAATTATTAATCACAAAGTTCTGAAAATCTTCTTTAAGAAGCCACGCGAGATTAAATTCAAATAGTGTACCAGGATTGTTTACAAGACCATCCAACTCGAGTCCGATAGGGAAATGATCAGATATTCTAGTCTTTTCCACCCAAGAGTGGGCCCTGCTGATATGGTTTAATAGGTCGTTATGAATGAGAAATATATCGATCCACTTAGAGATAGCTACATCACAAGCTCGATTTTTAATCAAGGTTAGAGAAAGAACTATCGGTTCCAAGTCAACCAATCCCAAAGGTTTCAAGGCATCAAAAAATAAATTAGCATGTCGCTCTATAGAAGAATAATTTGACCATACCTCATCATTGTAAATAGTAAAGTTTAATTCCCCTCCCATAATCAATTTAGGAATATTGAAAATGGAAGACTTAAATATGGGGTCCTAGAAATCCACCTTCCCTTTGAAGAGCCCATAGAGGTTAAGAATTCCCAATTCCATGTCCAAAATTTTACCATGAATAAGAGTGAAGAAAATTGAATGAAAAACAAATGAGTTTATTAGTTTAACATGGGGTTTAGAAAGGTTGTGTTTGACCCGTCTTGAAAGTGACTTGGACTAGAATATGTCCAAGTTTAATGAAATTGGCATTTCAATTGAATTGCAACCATCATATATAAAAATAAAAATAAAATGAGAAATATAACAACTTGCAGCTATATACCATATTGCAAACCATGCACTTTTACTCACTTTTGCTCACCAATTACATTTTTCATAAGTTTGTGAAAAATCAATTGAACATCATAAAATTATGAAGAGAAATACAATAGCTTGTAGTTCTACATATATTGTTATTAGGGGTGTTAAGTTTTTTATTTTATTTATCATTTTATCATTTCATTTTTTTTTGTTTTTATGAAGAAAAAATTGTGATGTATTTATTGTATAAAAAATAAACATAAATTTACCATAAAACTAAAAAAGGCTATTATAGATTCTTCTTAATCTTGAATCTTTTAAGTGTTTTTTTATTCTTCTAAGTACTTAATAGATGAATTCCTTAAACTAATTCAACTTTATTATCAACTTTTATGTCTAAATTAATACTTTACGTTGAAATTTAAAAGATACACAACCTTGTCTGTTTGTTTGACCTCAAGTCTACCTTATTACATATGTACTTTACACCCCTAGATATCATAATTGTTACATATCTAATTGGCTTAACCCTATTGGGTATATATGGTTCATCCTAGATAAACTGACAATAAAAGTGCTTCCAAGGATACGAGGATGATAATGTTAAACATATAATGAGTTGCATGTTAGTCGTTATACCATATTAATCATGAAGGATCCATTTCTCAAACTAAATCATAGCCATATTGATACAAGAATCCTTTACATAGTATATATTTTTGGAAAATTTTAATTAGTTTTTAAATAATGTGTTTATTTGATGTATTTAATTTGACTACTTTTTTATATGTATATTTACTAGTATAACAATTTGTTCTTGGCTTCCCTTGGTTCAAAAAATGTGTTATGATAGGGTTAAGGAAAATGCGCTTACAAAACATGAATGTTGGTGGTGATATAATGAACCAAATGATTCTAACATAGTGTTTAGATTATGTTAAATATTAGATTGTGGAAATATAATTGACATGTGTGATACATGAATGTTGGTGGTGATGATGAACCAAATGATTCTAGAACATATTGTCTAGATTATGTTAAATATTAGATTGTGAAAATATAATTGGCATGTGTGATAGATGATTGCAAGAATAAATGAATGCCTTATTTTTATTATGTCCATTGAATTATGTTCAAAAAAAATGTGCTATGATAGGCTTAAGGAAAATTTGCTTACAAAACATGAATGCCGGTGGTGATGATGAACCAAATGATTCTAACATATAGTCTAGATTATGATAAATATTAGAGTGTGCAAATATAATTGTCATGCATGATACATGAATGTTGGTGGTGATATAATGAACCAAATGATTCTAATATAGTGTCTATATTATGTTAAATATTAGATTGTGTAGATATAATTGGCATGTGTGATACATGAATGTTGGTGGTGATGATGGACCAAATAATTCTAGAACATATTGTCTAGATTATGTTAAATATTAGATTGTGCAAATATAATTGACATGTTTGATAGAGCATTGCAAGAATAAATGGATGCCTTATTTTGTTTATAAGGCATCCATTTATTCAATATAAAAAACAAAATTTCTTGATTTTATCCATGACCGCTTTTGGGATATGGGCCAACAAAATCCAATAAACTAGAATGGCTTCCAACACAGCCTTGATAAGAACCAACCTACCACCACGTGAAAGCAACGGCTGCACCATAAATTAATTTTGTGCTCAATCTTGCCAACTAGCCACATCCATTCTCGAAAACAATATTTATTCGGCTTAAGAAAGAATCCAAGGTACTTTAAGCCATCATCAACCTACTTTCGTGAATATGGATAGATCAAGTTTATATCATTTTCTAAAGGGACATCCAAATAGTGTGTATACAAAGACCATTTTTTAGCATTAACTACCATGCCTGTTGCTACACAATAAAGGTCAAGTAACTCCAAGACCCTTTTAATTTCACAACCAGTTCCAAAAAAAAGGACATCATCAATGAATAATAAATGAGAAAGAACAATAGATATACCAAATTTTATACCTTTGATTTGATTCCTCTGCTTAGCTTCTAGTAAGAGTTTTCTAAGTCCTTAAGCGACTAGCAAGAATAAATAAGGAGAAAGGGGACACCCTTGACGAATTCCTTAAGAGTGTTTAAAGAAGTGATAGGCCACTCCATTGATAAGAATAGCTAGAGTGGAAGAAGTAACACACTGCATGACCCATTTCACTATAGGAAGAGAGAATCTGATGTTCAAAAGAAACAAGTGCAAATACATCCACGAAACACAAGCAAAAGCTTTCAAAAAATCCAATTTGAGAATTGTTTCCAGCAAGCTAGAGATCTTGATGGAATGGAGACCTTCCTGGGCTGATCCCTCCACTTTGTAAATCGAATGGCCTCCCAAAAATATGAATTGTTCATCCAAGATAACAAAGGGAAAAATAGGTTTCAAACTCACCGCAATGACCTTTGCCACAATATTATAAGCAACATTGCATAAGGAAATAGGTATGAAATAATCAAATGAGTCAGGACAATCAACTAATTTAGGAATCATAGAAAGAAAAGTTGATTTCAAATTATGAAAAACCTTTCCTTCCAGCCGTGTTTCTCCCACTAGATGTCGTAGATCCTCACCCAAAATGTCGAAGAATGCTAAGAAAAATTCAATAGTCCACCCATACAAGCCTAGACTTCTTTTTTTCTTAAACATTTCCATCACTACAAGAAGTTCTTCCTTTGTAACTTCCTAGAACTTATTCAGACCCTCATTCTTCATTGATAATTTTGGGGAATTTTTCAATGACTTTCAAAACTTTCAGAATGTTTGCACCTTCAAGCTCTTGAAACATTATACCAAAGGATTGGACACCCAATGCATCTTAATACTCAAAGTGTTTGACCATATGAACATCATCCCTTTTTAGCTCCCAGATTGTATTTGATTTCTTCCTGAAGTTTGCAAATGAATGGAAGAAATAGGTATTAAGATCACCTTCTTCAATCCAAGTGGCATGGATTTTGATTCAGCAAGCCTTGTCTTCCTCCAACAATTATTTAGACCTCTGAGTTTCCAGATCTTTTAAGGACTTAAGAGCCTCTTCATCTAAAATATATATGTCTGCATCCCCAAGCATCTCTGCAATAATACTCTCAAGTTCTTTCATTTTTGCATGTCATCACCTTAATTTTTCACCAATCTATTCCTTAACCTTAACATTAACCCTCTAAAGAGATTTGAAAAATTGTGAGTAAGAAGAATCCCCAACTTGCTCAGAGAAGGGTAACCAATTATTAATCACAAAGTTCCAAAAATCTTCTTTAAGAAGCCACGCAGGATTAAACTCAAATAGTGTACCAGGCTTGTTTACAGGACCATCCAACTCGAGTCCGTTAGGGAAATGATCAGATATTCTAGTCTTTTCCACCCAATAGTGGGCCTTGCTGATATGGTTTAATAGGTCGTTATGAATGAGAAATATATCGAGCCACTTAGAGATAGCTACATCCCAAGCCCAATTTTTAATCAAGGTTAGAGAAAGAACTATCAGTTCCAAGTCAACCAAGCCCAAACGTTTCAAGGCATCAAAAAATAAATTAGCATGTCGGTCTACAGAAGAAGAATTTGACCATACCTCATCATTGTAAATAGTAAAGTTTAATTCCCCTCCCATAATCAATTTAGGAATATTGAAAATGGAAGACTTAAATATGGGGTCCTAGAAATCCACCTTCCCTTTGAAGGGCCCATAGAGGTTAAGAATTCCCAAATCCATGTCCAAAATTTTACCATGAATAAGAGTGAAGAAAATTGAATGAAAAACAAATGAGTTTATTAGTTTAACATGGTAATTCCATCCCAATATTAAACCCCCAAAACGCCCATCAACATCAATAAATACAAAATCCCAACCAATAAAAAGTTTCTTTAAAACATTGGTCGCTTTAGCGCCATCCTTTTCGTCTGACTAACATGAAAATCAAGCTTTGCACTTCTCACTAGTCACTTTAGATCCAACCTTTCCATTTGGCTCCCTAAACCTCAAAATTTTAGTGAAAGTACTTTCATTGGGAACCTGTAGCCGAGGTATGGGTTTCTCTAAGGATCCTTGACAATAAATTTTCTTTTCTTGTTTAATTTATTTGGTCGCAATCTATTGAGATTTCATAAGTAGAGACTTACGACCCACCAACAGAACCCTCGAGACAATAAATTCTTCCTCCTCCAAACCCCCATATGAAATAAAATAGTTAGAGTGCTTTTAGAACCTTTGAAAGTAAGATCCCCCACCCCTAGAAGAGCGGCTAAAATCTGCTTGGGAGGATGAATCCCCTAAATCCAGAACTTGTAGAGAATCGTTAGTGAGATTAATAGTCAAGCCACCAATTATGATATTTCCAGAGACAACCCCATGGTCAGAATCAATAGACAAACTACCAAAATTCCTTGGAGGGGCCTTGTTATCCCCTAATCTCTTGCCAGTAGGATGGCCCTTAAGTTTTAAAAGGAAGAATTACTTTCGGGTTGCAAACTGGGATCAAGAGAACGGATGTTACACTTACCCTGAAGAGAAGAAGATGTCAAGGAAGCACATTTTCCTGATTGAATAGTTCTCCGAGCTTCCAATGATGAAGGATAAATTGACCTAAGATGAGCCTGAGGCACATCTAGATGGATCAAAACTTTCCCAAGTTCGATAAGAGAGATGGAAGGGTATTCCAAGAGAAAAAGGCCAACGTCTTTTCTTTCAGCAACCACCTCCATTGAAGGATCTAAATATTTTTTGGCTAAATCAATGAGATCCTGTTATGACAAAGAATATTTATGATTCTCGACCAGAAGAGAAGGAGAATTCACTCTTTGTTTTTTTCTATTAACTCTAAATTAAACCCCTTGCTGCAATCTACAACAACATGGCCAACTTCATGGAATATAACGCAATGGAATGAGACATTGATGTAATCCAATATCTGGGTAAATCAGGATTCCTTTGAGATAACCTCAATAGATTCATACAACCCATCTAGAGCGTCTATTTCCACAAGGACCCTCATAACTGACGTTGAGATGGTAAGAAATCTATCATCAACAACAAGTGTTTTAACAATCCTGACCCCAATGGCCAAGATTCCTTGAACTATCCACCACTCCATGGGTAATCCAAGGATATTTATCCACAAAGCAAATCAATCCATCCTTTCCTCCTTTGCATCAAATAAGAGATGCTAAGGCTTCAAAAGCAACATCGTGCTATCCCAAAACTAGATTCCTTTAAGAATATTAGAAGCGTCTTCAACTGTCCGGTAAATAAACCCTAACTGTCTTTGTCTAGGGTATGAAACACATGAACATATCCTAGAACTTGAATCCAATGTTTTTTAACCCAAACCTCCAAGGAGGAATACAAAATGCACCAACCACCAAACTTACCAACCAAAGGTTTTCCATTCAGATGCATTATGTCACTGACTGCTATATCTTTCCCAACCACCAATGAGACCTTCTCTCCCTTCCTTTTAACCATCTTTTGGGTTTTTATACCCTCATAACTCTTCCTATTTGAATCTCCTAACCCCTACAAATTATCCAGGGTCAGCTCACTACCGACAAAGCTCGACCCTTCACAACCCTTATTTGATTAGATTAGGGATCTTGCATTAGTTGAAGGGTCAAAAGAAGTTGATCTCATGGGAAATAAAGAAGGGATTGATGGCTATGAGATTCAAGCGAGAGTACCATTCTCTGAGATAAATCGATCTCCATCCATATCATCTCGAGGGAATATCACAACCATTTGATTAGAACTAGGTATTGACTCAGCGACCAACTTGCGATATGATATATTTCCAGAGGATGGATTTTATGGAATATCTACCCCATACTTGAAGTTAGATCTGTCATCAGGGTATGTGGCAAGCAATCTGCTACCAGATCCACTAACAGGGAAATCTCTTCGACTAGATCCAAGATAGAACTCGTTGAATCACTAACAAATATTTCCTCTTCGGACCACATGTCCTCTAAGCAGTCCACCAAAGGTTTCTATCCCTTGTGCATCATCTCATCACTGTAGATCTGGCATAAGCCACCCATCATAGACATGTGAGAACCAAATCCAAATTACCTGCAAACCTCATTCTTTCTGAAAATCTCTTTTCTCTATTATGCTCTAAACCAAAGGATCAACCTTTCAATAATATGACTATATATATTTTAATATTAGTTGTATATATGAGGTATACAACAACATTTTTATGTAATAATAAAATAATATAAAATAATTCAATAATTTTCTTTATTTATAATGTAATTTATTTAATATTTGTATTGATCAAAATTCATTTCAATCAATGGTAACCATCATAGAGGAAAATTAAATTATGTTTTATTATTCAAATTAAATAATAATATTTTTAAATACAAATTTACATAATCGTTCCAAAATTATTTAATTTCCATAATAAATGGATTATACTTAATAAATTTATTCTATGTGTAAATACAATTGTAGTGGGTGTTAATTGATTCTACCTCATGAGGTTGCGGGGAAGAATTATTATCCTCTCCACTTGGGTTCAAACATTGATTGTGACAAGTTATCTCTTAGTAAGCCAATTATTGTTTGAGGTTCTTTGTGAGACATGATGATTATATAGCCCTTATGGGTTGGAGGGTAGGATGGTTACATGTCAATAACTTATAATGTCTCAATCCCTTTTATTTGCATAGATGTAGTATTCTATATATTGTAAATCATGATTGATTTTATTTTATTTTTGTAATTTCTTTTTTTAGGAAAAAAACGCATTTTATATTCCAAGGATTAGAAAATACAATCTTTAGATGCCAAAGGCATGTTAAAAAATATTTAGGCCCTTAAGCTTGACTAAGACTTCATCTAGAAAACCTGAACATGTCTGATACACAGACTCCACTATAGAACAAAAAAAATCAATTCAAAATACAGCCTTCAAAGTCAACAATCAAGAGACAAATTTTAGAGAAGGAATGTGATGAAGGAAATTTGATTTCCTCCTCAAAAATATTCCATGGAAACTACCCATTAACAATTCTAAATCCTTCTTAGAAAGGGAATCGATGAGTTGATTCAAATCCTGGGAAACATGCAGAAAAGAAATTCTATGGAACATACCACTAATTTCCTTGAGCCGAGATGCTAGATGGATCAAGAATATGTCTTGGATGTGCACAACGCCATTCAAACTATTGATCACAAACTTTGAATCTCCAAAAACTTGCAATTCCCTCAAGCCCAAATCAAAGGCCTTCCAAAGCAAGTAAAATAAAGCTTTAAAATTAGCCCAATTATTTTATCCTCTTCCCAGAGCCCCTTTTCCTAAAAAGTAATGATCTTCTAATATATAAAGAACAAAACAAAAAACACAGTGCGTATCCTTACCTTTACATCTACCATCGAAAAAGGACCATGGCCAAGGCTTATCAATACTCAATTGTTTAACAATGCGTTGCTTGGCCAAATTGATTAAACAATGGTAATATTGAAAGAGGGGGTTAATATGAGCACACATTTTCTATATGGGAGGCATTTTCCCTTCAAAAAGAGCTTGATTTCGAGCCAACCACAGACCCAAGACACGAGGTATGGGATCGATTTGAAGGTCTTTAATTCCTTTCTCCATAAAAAATCACGTAAGCAAGTCTCTACCGAAGTTTGCACCCAAATATCCTGAATATTAGGTTTCATTTCAACTTCTTTCCATAGTTTCTTATCATAATCGCAACTAACAAAAACATGAACATTTGTTTCCTTTACTCACCTGCATAACATACAAATACCTTGCCTAGATTTGTTTTGCCTTTAGATTTTGTCCTAGGTTAAAACTTTATTGTTGAGCAGTAACCACCGATAAATGATACATTTAGGGGGAATTGACACTTTCAAGAGAATCCCCTACCACTATTCAATATTCAAGCACCCCCCTCCCTTCAAGTGATAAGTACCCTAGGTGAGCCGATTATTTACCACCCCTCGAACTGAAATACCAAACCAACGAGTCTGAATCGGGTTGGATTCTGATATGCCCCTAAATTAAATTATTCCTATACATGACCCAAATATTTTCCCATTCACCAACCAGACCCAACTCCTTTTCCTGCAACTAGCCCTGACAGCATAAGTTTGTATCCCGAGGGCTAATGAATTTGTCTGGTGTACAATTTCCCTGGGATTGGAATAATATGATCGTCTTTAGGGGGATCCTCATTGGATCCCTACAACCCATAATTTCATCAAATACCACACGAACCATCTATCATGCTCCCACTCTCCATGCCAAAAATCTGACAATAATGGGAAAGTCCCAAGATATAGCTTTCCAATGGTTCAAACTTGTTGGATTGGTTTAGAAAGAGACAAAATCCAATCAGTAATAGAGCCTGAATCTATATATTTCGCTACTAGTATCCCTCTCCAAACATTTCATTTTGAGATGAATTTCCAAAGTGATTTGGTTTCCAACACCTGATTGAAGGAGAATATTTTCTTTATCCCCCATCCTCCCTCTACCTTGGGAAAAGAATTTCATTTCCAATTTTCCAAGTGGTTTCCCAAGTATTCACCTCTCTCCCTCCATCGAAAATTAAAACATAGTTTCCTTATTTTCTCTAGGATTCCCTTGGGTTTGTGCAACAACAAATGCCATTAAAATAGAAGATCCTCTAGGACTAACTTAATGAGGACCAATATCCTCCCTCAAGAGATCCACTTGTTACACCAACAATTTATCCTAGCTTCCACACATGATATTAACCGACACCAATCCTCCTTCCCAAACCTATTTGGATTGATGTTAAATCCCAAATAGCTCATGCCATGATCAACATTCTGCACTACATAAGGGAAAAAATTATTCTAGAAACTCCTCTACGCAGTTGTTCCAAAAACAAAAAATAGAGCTTATTTCCTTTAATTTATTTCCATACCTGATAAAGTCGCTTTATATTGCAATCATTCAAACACAGATTGCAAACAAAACAAAAGAATTTCATTGAAAAATAAAAGGTGGTTCAATTGTTCCTTCCCCACAAAATAAATACCTTTAATTTGTCTCCTTCTTCTAGCTTCAAGAATAATCCTACTTAGGCCTTACACAACTAATAAAAATAAATACGAAGACAACAAACACCCTTTTCCGCAAGCCTCTAGAAGGCTTGAAGAAACTAAATCCATAACCATTTATTAAGACCGCAAAGGAGGAAGAGACTACACATCCTATGATCCAACTTATCATCTCATAGATGAATCCAATATGAAAGAGCAAAAGCCACATAAAGAACTAGGAACCTTATCAAATGCCTTCAAAAGATCAATTTTCAATTTAGTTGCATGTTTCTTTTCAAGCTTCTTTGAATGCAACCCTTCCTGTGTCGAGCCGAAGCTCCATGGATTTATTACCTTCACAAAAATCGTAATTGGTCATGCAACAAAACCCTAGATAAGAGAGGCTTTATCCTTTCTGCAATTACTTTAGAGATAAATTTATAGATCCTATTACAAAGAGAGATGGGTCTAATTTCTTCAAAGGATAGTGAGAAATCATTTTTTGGGATGAGAGCTATGAAGGTCGAATTTAGGCTTCACGGGAGTTTTATAGTAGATATCACCTCCTCGACCACTTCAGAAAATCTTCTCCAACAATTTCAAAACAATCTAAAAGGAATTAAATAGGCCAACCATCCGGGATAGAGCTCTTGTCCCTTTGAAATAGACCCAAATTTGCTAAAATATATTCCTTTGTTACTGGTCTGAAAAGGTCCAAATTATCCTCATCCTAAACCACTCAAGGGTATATTCCAAACAGTTGCAAGATATCACTCATATTTGCTTCCCTTGGATCTGAAAACAAATTTTTAAAATGACAAGTACCCAACTCTACAATATGATAAAACCTGTGGAATTTTTTATTGCTTTCATCTTGTAGCTCCCAAATTATATTCACATTATTCCTATGAATTGTAAACTTTGGGAGAATTTGATGTTATGATCCCTTGCTTCCAGCCATAGAGCTTGACACTTGAGTCTCCACTCAACCTCTTGTTCATTTAATAAACCTTCTTTATGTTGTTCTAAAATAAATAATTCTTGCTTTTCCTCTGCTGAGAAAATACCATCGGCATGATCTACGAAGAGACTTTCTAGCTGCTTCTCAACAACCACAATCTTTTTGTCCTACTTACAATGCATTTATTTGCTCCAGAACACAAGCTTTTCCTTTAACCTTCAAATATATTTTGCAAATTCCTCTCCTTTGCTCACTTTTGTGTCTTCTTTGGAATGAATACATGAATCTCTGACTCTATTTTGAACTTCAGGGTCTGATGCCCAACTGGAGTAAAATTTGAAGGGAGCCCTCAACTTTGTCTCCCTCACACCATCTCCAAGAAAATTGGATAATGATATGAGAACAAACCTAACCCTATTTTAATAGGTCCATGATTCCTTCATAAGAGAGCTATGTTTGACCAAAAATGAAACTTAATAGGGCCCACACTGTGATAATGACCAAAATGTTGCATGCGAGCGAAATTTGGATGACATATGTTATCATCCAAAATTTTGCGCATATGCGAAGTTTTGGTCATTATTGCACAAAGATGTCATCAACATACATCACGTTGTATGTTGATGATGTATTTTTGCAATAATGACCAAAATATCGTATGTGTGCGACATTTGGACGATAATACACACCCTTCGTAGAAGCAATGAAGTAAAATTGTTTATAATAGGACATTTCCTTAGGGAGGATTCCTAAGGTGTGGTGCTTCTATTATTGGGTAAAAATCATATCTAACCAACCGTTCTCCAATAGACCCCACGCCAACGCTCATATAGGTCAATGTGAATTTCCTTTCGTAAGTTTGAAATTCAATATTTTCTATTCTTAAATAACGTCTTCCACTATTTACCTAAATTGACGGTAGATATAAACCCTCCTCTTTCTCTTTTGATCTAGAAGCAAGTTGAAATATCTAACTATGATCATGTTTATTAGTGGGAAATCTATTGTAAAATTTCTTAAAACATTCCCAACAATGTTTTAGTTTGGTACAGTTATTAGGGGCATAAAAATGTGAGACTTGGATGCTCTCTTTAGTGGATAGTGTATTGAAATTTACATGCAATCTAATATTTTCTCATGAGAAATTTTTGAAGTAGAGAGAAGAGGTATCCTAAAGGAGGGATAGCTCTCTGAGAATACTCTTGGGATTGCACAAATAATTTTATTGTTATACCAAAAATATTTGAATGGTTTTATGAATGAATTCTCCTTCATCTTAGTTTCTTGTACAACGGTTATCTTTTAATTTATAATTGGCTTCTCGTGACTTTTTTATTATTATGTAAACCTGTACCATCCCAAGAAATAATTTTTTTTACTTGGGTTATACTGCTTAGCAAATGCAGTATTGTGCGTTTGGTGCTCAACACTTTATTGGGTGCAACTTGTGTGGGCCTAACAATTAAGAATATGTGTTTCCTCCTTAGAGGATGTAACAGATTCAAAACCAAAGAGGGGTAGGGTATGCACATCTTCATATACTAGGTAGTCATATCATTGCATAAAGGGGGTCCATTGTCCAACATACAAGGGGGCCTCATACATCAATTTGATATATGGATAAACCATGACCTTAAAGTTAGATTATTATTTGTTCTTTTTTTTCCATGAAAAAATTGCAATTTATATTCATTGTTGAATACTAAAATTATTCTTAGGTGTAAATGCACAATTTACGACATATCATAAAAGATACTAGGATCTTTATGAAACATAAAAACCCAAAGAAAATAATGTGAGTTCTTTCGCCCAAACTATGTCTCCAAAGACATACAAAAATATATCATAACATCCACTATCCCCAAAAGTATACAAATACCTCATCGAATTTGAAATAAAAGTATATTGAAAAAGAAAAAAATTGACCAAACACTTCATTGCAATAGCTAAAATGTCATAAGAGTCGCTTTGGTGCCCCCTCTCCTGATTCTTCTGGAAAAAATATTATTTGGTAAAAATTAATCCCTCGATTCCACATTCTACACTTTACCTTGATAGGCCCTATTTCTTCCTAATACACACCTCAGGTAATGTGGCAGAAATATTCAAGTCGTTGGGTACGTCCTTGGGGGGAATTCACGATTCAAGATTACTGTCACTTAACACTTGACTCCTTTGTGTAGGACAACTCCTAGTGAAGCCTAGGGGGGACGTCCCTAAAAAAATTGTTGAATTTTTAACTTAGCAGTATTATTTTCAAATCTTATTACATCCCATGGATATTATAGCATTTCAACTTCAATTTTGTAGTGAAAAAACAAAAGGATCACTGAAAGAGAACCATGCATAGTAGACACAAAGATTTACCGTGGGAAACCCAAACTTGAGAGAAAACCCAACCTTTTTTAAGAAGAATATTTCCAATAATAAGAGTACAACAACAACAGTAGAAGAATCCTATTTCATAAGGGTTTGATAGCCACAGGATACAAACCATATGTTAGTTTTTCAGAATTTACTTCAATCTGATCTAGGATCTTAACTGAGAGAATAACATGTACAGCATATCTACAGCATATCAATCATGGACACAATAATGCAAGCACACAAGAGACACAGAGTTTCACCAAGGAAAACCAAGAGGGTGGAAAACCCCGCAAATTCCTCAGAGATAAATAGAGCAATGATACAACCCAAGCATAAGAGATAGTCTTCTCCTAGCAGCTACTCCTCCTTCCTCACATGTGCGCCACTCTCCAATGAGTGTGTGAGAGAATAATAGAATGATCAAATAGAGTGCCTCCCGCACTCTATTTATACTTGACTTGACTTGCCTAATAACCTTTACTAGGTTGGCCTTAACTTAACCACATAACATAATGCTGGCAGGGCCGAACCCCAATAGGGTGGTCATATAACCCTTTGACCCACATGACTTATACAGGTTTGACCCCACCAAGGTGGTCTAATAACCCATCAAGTATAAGTTACGAAACTTACAATATAAATGATGACACTTCCATATAGAGGAATAATAACATCCCTATAGGAATACAATATACATATATGAAATACATTCTGAAGTTACAAATACATCAACACTCCCTCTTAACTAGGAAGGTATTTCTCGACACAGGTCTTCTAGCACAAGTCTTCTTTTCTGGATCATTGTCACTGTATCATTAACATCGAATCATCGCCATCGTCACCGTTGTTGCTATCTCAATCAATCTCCGATCTACTCATCATAGGAAGTTCTACAGAGCCAGTCCTTTTTCATACTGGATGTAGGCCCACCACCTGTAGCTCTTCATCATCACTGGCCATACTGTGGAATCCTCGGGACTTATTACGTGCATCAACAAAACCTCGAAAGAGTATCCCAGGATCCTTTATGTGCCTAAGCATGACCAAAAAGATCTCCCAGGGCGTTGTTACATGTTGACTGTCACAAAACCTTAAAAGAGTGTCTTAACTAGAAAGAACTCTAAAGAGCATCCGAGGCCTTTTACGTGACTAGCACAACCTATCCAGATCTCCAGGACGTATTACATGTGACCCCCACCACAAAACCTTAAAAGAGTGTCTTGACTAGCAAGAACTCTAAAGAGCATCTGAGGCCTTTTACGTGACTAGCACAACCTGTCCGAATCTCGAGGATGTATTATATGTGGTCATGGCAAAACCTCAAAAGAGCATCCTAGGACTGATTACGAGCGTACTGCTCAACCTATCAGATCTCCCAGGGTGCTATTATATGCCATAGGACAAAACCTTGAAAGAGCATTTGCTAGATATCCCAGGGTGCTATTATATGCCATAGGCAAAACCTCGAAAGAGTATCTGCAAACCTCCCAGGGCACTATTATATGTCCTCCCAAGAAAAACCTTGAAAGAGCATTTTCCAGATATCCCAGGGCACTATTATATGCCATAGGAAAAACCTCGAAAGAGTATCTGCAAATCTCTCAGGGTGCTATTATATGCTTATCTGCACAACCTATCCACGACCATAGAGTATCAACCTGATACTCACCATACATCATCCTGATGTACATCATCATATGATCATCCTGATCATCATCATAGCATCATCCTGATGCATATCATCTGGAGCAACACCATGAAGCTCATCATCCATGATCATCCTGATCATCATCATAGCATCATCCTGATGCATGTCATCCAAAGCATCATCCTGATACTTATCACATATGGTCATCCAGATCATCGTCACTGCATCGTCCTAATGCATGTCATCCAGAGCATCATCCTAATACTCATCACATATGATCATCCTGATCATCGTCACTGCATCATCCTGATGCATGTCATCCAGAGCATCGTCCTGATACTCATCATCCATGATCAGCCTGATCATACAATGTATCCACCTGATACATATCATCATACATGATCTACCTGATCATACAATGTATCCACTTGATACATATCATCATACATGATCTACCTGATCGTCCAATGTATCCACCTGATACATATACAAATACATGATCCACCTGATCATAACAAGCATCCAACATGATGCATATACATATACATGATCCAACTGATCATAACAAGCATCCAATATGATGCATATACATATACATGATCCAACTGATCATATCCAGCATCCAACGTGATGCATATACAGAGCAGTAACTGGAGCATTGTCCTGATTCTCATCATCCAATGCTTACATCCACAGCCATGGGAAGGATCCTCCTCTCACCATGCTTGGAATGTCTCCAGCAAATGTGTCCATCACTTCTTCCTCGATGTGTCGTCAATCTGAAAAACACCAAGCCTCTCTCTGAAGTACTCAAACTTCATTCTAGCTAGTGGTTTCGTCAACACATTTGCAACCTGCTCATCCATCTCAACATATAGGAGCTTCACTGAATTGCCTTCCTCAACCTTGTAGTAAAGGTTGGAATCTGCTTTACTTTTAGTAAATCCCAAACTGGATATAAAGTTGTCTATCCTACCATACCAATTCCTAGGAGCTTGCTTCAAGCCATACAAGGCTTTCTTCAACCTGCATACATATGACTCTCTGTCATGTGTCTCAAAACCAAGTGGTTGTTCCACATACACTTCCTCCTCGACTACACCATTCAAGAAAGTTGTCTTGACATCCATCTGGTGTATCTTCCATTTCATCACTGCAGCCAGGGCAAGTACTAATCTGATGGAAGTGTACCTAGCTACAGGTGCAAAAGTCTCTTCATAGTCAATCCCTCTTTCTGGGAGAAGCCACGAGCTACAAACCTCGCTTTTTATTTCTCCATGCTACCATCTACAGCATGCTTGATCTTATAGATCCATTTGGAAGTCACAACAAACTTCCCTTTAGGTCTTGGGACCACATCCCAAACATGATCGATTGGTACTTCTCGACCATGACATCCTTTTACTGTATCCCGTATCCTGGTAACTTCGGATTCTTCAATATCTTCAATAGATAGTTTGAACTTCGTCGCCGGAACAAATGTTGTAGTCCTTTTTTTGTAGGTGATGATATACGATCTTTCCTACAAAACAAGTTAAATTGCATGATTAGAAAAATCTCATAGTTTTCAGAACAAATTCTTACACATAAATAAATATGTCATACAATCATGCAATTATCTTATCCAATGCTTCAATACAACATTTATCCATATCCCGTAACTTTCTATATGCCTTCCAATCTCTACCAGAACATTGTTAAGAGTGTGCACAACTCCCAACATGTCAGCAAAGAGGTTTCATTCTAGATAAGTAGAAATGGAATGTTGTACAGTGCCATAGGCCACTTACCCATCACATGCATATTAGTAGTATATTGTTCATTAATGCAATTATTCTAATATTCATAATACACACCCTAAGTCTACGAACATAAGCATATACATCATTGAACAATATTATTTAAACAAACAAGTATGCAAGAAATGACAATTCAAATACTTATCTTTGTTTGGTTGTAGAGTGGACTCCCTCTCAATATTTGCTTCCTTGCAGGAACTACTGGAGTGTTCTCCCTCTTGATCTTTGCTTCCTAGATTACATGTCTTTGAACTTATATCCATCCTCGATCACTATGCATACTTACTAGTATCATCATTGTGTTATCCTCGAGGTCTCATACATATATTCATTAGTATAATCTTAATACTATCAAAAACATTATGATTCTAAGTAATCTTAAACATGTATGGTCAAGATCATTTCAAACACAGATAATAAACATTAGTATTCAAGGTTTCAAGGAATACTTCTTTTACTCATCCATATTCTTTATTTGACCAAAGGACTTTTCTGGTTAGTTATATCATCAATTAAGGTAAGAGACATAATATGCATAAACCCTTGATTACTTACATTTCTAACTTCATAAATAATCATTATCAACCATACAACAGTATAAGATCCTAACACAAGGTAGGATTCTAACTTGATATAGGAAAAAGATACCTAGTTATCATATTTGATAGTTATGTCTAGCAATGTCTTCTTGTTCTCTTCAATGACTTGTGCTAGTAACCTGCATATCTCATAGGTTTAAGCATTGTAGAACCAAATTATACATACCACGTAAGTAGAGCTTCTATGTGATCCATGACAACGGATGAATCTTTGTCTTCATGTCACCATGGTCATATGTTCTTGAACTAGAACATGTTTCGTCTTTCTTGATGTACCTTTCATGTTAGTGGACAACAGCAACCTCATACAACACCACAATGCACTAGTACAATCATAAGTGTCAAAAACCCTAATCAATGAATATCTTCTATCATGCATTCATATTTTTTATTAAGGTGATACAACAAGTCTAAAACTAATCAAGATTGTACTAATCTTAATGAAGACAAACATATCATAAACTTAATCATGAACAAATTTCGAAACATACCCGTAAGTCATACCTGTCGAGTTTTCTTGTAATCTTCTTTAGCCTCATCTCCCTCTGAAACTGGAATTTCTTCACTTAAGCAGGTGACCAATCCTTTCTCTTCTAGGATTAACCCAATCCACTTGATTTGTAGAAACTAGATCTGGAGCTGGATTAGGGTTTGTCAGGAAAACCCTAAAAATTCAAATTTTGAATTTCAAACTTCTGAAAGGATAGAAAGATGCGCCTTTCTGAGCTGGTCAAGCTGGTATACTCAGAATTTGAAAACTGCAAAGTTTCACCCCTCAAAATTGCCTTTTAGATTTCTGGATTCACTATGGAGGACCTTGAATTAGGGTTTGATTTTCCCGGAGCTTCACCCAACCAAATAGTTTGATCCAAAGCCCTAAACTTCGATTTTTCCAAGGATCTTCCAGCTATGGTCACATATTTTAAAAATTCCCATTTTTGCAGAAGCCCTAATTTGACACTTTTTCGATCAAAATCCCGAACTAGGGTTTGATCAAGCCCGGCCTTCTGCCCAACCAAAAAATTCGATCTTGGTCTCTAAATTTAGATTTTGATGACGATCATCCAGCCGTAGTCTCCGATACAAAAATTCCAACATTCTCCGAAACCCTAAATTCTCGGAGCCATGAATGAAGGTGCTCAAAATCCAATTATGTTTTGACAGAAATATGCACCTGATTGTTTCTTGTGTAACTCTGAAATTTCAGATCTACAAGGTCTAAAACGTCTTCCTGTGGTAGCCTGACTGGTTATATTTCCAACCCCACAGGTCTGACCTCAACTTGATTCTCTGAGAGAGAGTTATTCCAAGTGTCGCAACGTGACCTGTTTATGGGATAAAACAGGAGAGCGAACTTGTACGGAGTGCCACGTGTCACTGGTTCAATTTCGGCCTCTAAAAATTGTACTTGTGAAAGAAAAGTCCATGCCCTACCTACCACATTTTATGAAATTTAATTTGGATCTTCCTATCCCAATTTGTGACCTTTTTTCCTAGGTCACCTGTTTATGACTGAGATCTGGAAGAGGAAGAAAGCCTATATTGTATAGATCATAAATCTGAAAGTACAATGAATTAGAGGATATCCTTTGGACAAAAGGTACATGGGGATCTTATCTTCGACTGATAATATTTTCAGATCCTGAAACTTTGCCAAAATTAATTTATAGTGAAAGTGCTACGATGACTGGTTTTTTCTATATCAAGCCCTAGCTTTGCAAGTGTAACAAGTGTCATAAATGCCATACCATGCCTTCTTTCAGGCTAACATTCTCCTATTATATTTGTATTGGTCATTGATGGTTTAAGAAGAATTATCCTTAAAGCAAAAAATGATGGTCTCATTAAAGGGATCAAGATTTCTAGAGATATATCTATTGCTCATCTGTTATTTGTGGATGATGTTCTTTTAGCTGGTGCGGACTCTATTGGTGAAAGAAGATGTTTCAAAAACTTAATCTCATTATTCTGCTGTGCATTTGGAATGAAGGTTAGTGAAAGGAAATCTATCTTATTTCAGAACAATTTGGATAATGTGCAGATTGAGGAATTACAGGTTGATCTCCCATACAAAGCTTAGCATTTAGATGATGGATTTACATATTTGGGTTATTTTCTAAAGCCGAATAACTATAGAGTTAAAGACTGGTATTGGCTGGTTAAGAAAGTGGAATACAGAATTCAATCCTAGACTAATAGACTTCTATCTGTTGGTGGTCTCCTTACCTTGGTCAAAGCAGTTCTTACCAGCATCCCAGTGTATTGGTTATCTTTGTTTAAATTGCCAAAATCAATCCTCAAGAAATTAAACAGTCTTTGTTCTAGATTTCTCTGGACTGGAGGGTTGGAGCGCCGAGGTCTTATTATGGCAAAATGGGATGTAATTACAAAACCTAAAAAATCCAGTGGCTGGGGGCTTAAAGATTTGGATATCTTTGGCAAGTCATTAAGGCTGAAAAGCCTCTGGAGGGGTTTGATGAGTAATACCCTGTGGGCTCATGTGTTAAAGAAGAAGTATTTGAAAATGGAGATAGATGATTGGATAAAATACTCAGAAAAGAAAACTAGAAACTCTTTTGTCATTTGGAAAGGATTTATGCAGGTTTATCACTGGATTGGCAATAATTTATCTTGGCAGGTTGGTAATGGCCACAAAATTCAAGTGGGGGTGGATAAAATTCTGGGCCTTGATGAGGATTTTAAACTGTCTGAAGAAATCCTTGAATTCCTCAAGGATAGGAACTTCACTTCACTGGATAGGATGAGGAATTATATTACTCTGAATAGTACATCCTATTGGATTAAAGGTGCCGATTTGGGCCTATCTTGTGTTTATGCAAGGGAGTGGGATGCATATTTTTCGCATTTGGATACATGTGGGTGTAGGTTTATTGGTCAGGAAGATGTTATAAAATGGGAGGGGAATCCCATCTCGGGAGATGTAACTGCTAAAACTGCCAACAGTTATATTATTTCTTACAGGAATTTTAATCCACAACATTGGTGGTTCAAGAAGCTGTGGAGATGGAAGGTACCGATCAAACTGAAGTGCTTTGGGTGGTTTGCCTTCAAAGAGAAGTTAAAAACATGGGATGCTCTGGTTAAAATTGGGTGGAATGGACCAAATAGATGTCCATTATGTAGATCTGATGTAGAATCTACACATCATATTTTGGTAATTTGCAGGTTTACTAGAGAAATATGGAATCAGGTTTGTGTAGGTTTGGACATTAACATATTATGGGGGAAGGATTCCTTTGAGTTTTCTTTCTTTAAATGGTTTAAGGAATGTAGAGATCATCCTGTGCTTCCTCTATTTATATCATGGGTCATTTGGTATATCAGAAACAAAACTGTATTTGAGGACAAGGTTCCATCAGTATCAAATGGGGTTGAACAAGTCCTCTATCTCTATAAATCAATATTTAAAGGGAAGAAACCATCGATGATTAAAAATATTGGTGTTTTTGAGCCAGTATTTAACTGCCCCGTTCTCTTCTTTGATGGTGCGGCTCAAGATGGAATATGTGCAATTGGAGGAGCAATCTTCTTAAATCAATTTCACCATTATGATATCAGAATGAAATGTGGTTCAGGATCAAATACGAAAGCGGAGCTCATTGCTTTATGGTGTGTCTTAAAGGTGGCAAAGTTATTTGGCATTGATGACATGAAAGTTTTTGGTGACTCTAAAGTCACTATAAAATGGGCAAAAGATGAGTACAATCTCAAATTTTTAGCTCTGGTTCACTGGTGTAATCGAATCAGATCAGATATTCATGGATTCGGGAATATTTCATTTTAGAATATCTACAGGCATCATAATTCTTTGGCGGATAAACTATCAAAGCAGGCACTGTTGGGGGATGATGGGATGCTGGTTTGGGAAGAATTTCAGAATTCTAGGATTCTGAATTCTGGATTTTTGAATTTTTATGATTAATTTTTGCTGCAGTATGGTTGAATAGTGTGGTATGTAATATTTTGGCATATATTTTGGTAGTTATTTTGTGATTTATCTGAATTCCTGCGAGATGCTCAGAAAATATTAGTTATAGTGGAAGACTGGGGATTTCTTGGACTGTATTGTTTTAAGAAATCTGTCGAACCTTAAGTATTACCTCATGTACCTTTTGATTCATAATGAATAACATTGGTATGCTTTTTTCTTGCTGGAAAAAAAAAACTACTCAACGCAAAAAAAAACTACTCAAATTGGACCTTCGAGTTTAAACTAGGAGTTTGATTTTAAAAGACTAGGATATCCCGAGAACGATTTCCAGCAAAATTATCTACACATTAACTGAAATCGATCTACACACTGTATCGAATTCAACCAGGTTGAGAGACAGATCTTTGTAATGTAAAATGTACAGATGTTCACAGTCTATCCATTCAGTACATCATTGGAGTCGATCTAACCCTTCGGCATAAAATATTATCAATTTATAAGATGAGCTCTGTAATAAAATGTACAGAGTCAATCCATACAGAGTGTTCATTCATAAAGGAAAATTCGATCTAACTTTTAAATGTAAAATTAAAGGATCGAGCTAAATTTTCGATATCCAAATTTATTTGTTTATGAGACCGAGCTCTGTAATTAAATGAACAGAGTTGATCTAGAGCATTCTCCCACAGAAATCGATATAACTTAAACTGAAAAAGGAATTCGATTTGACCCACATAACTTATATAATTGGTTGGGCATCTTAACTACATTCATGGTTGTTCTTGCAGCTACAAACCTAAGTTTTCGATATTCAATTCTATTTATTTATAAGACAGAGCTCTGTAATTAAATGTACAGAGTCGATCCATGCAAGGCTCGATCTAATATTCAATGTCAAATTAATTCAGCAGCGATTCTCCTAATTTTTAACCAAACAATAATTTCTAGTATTCCTTTCAAAACTATTCATAATTGTAACAAGAACTATCCTCGGAGAATATTATTCAATTAAATTTATTATACATACCTTTCCGACAGCCGCGTACGAAGTTCTGAAGTAGTGTTGAAGCTTTCCGGCAGCCGCGTACGAAGTTATGAAGTAGTGTTGAAGATGTCCCTCACTGTCCTTCTATTGGAGATCTCAACAATTCACCGGCGGACACCTCGGTAAACCACCCTACCACTCTGGAAGTACTCTCCTTCCTTCCAGACCCCCGAGCTAATCGGGCCGTAGAGTTCACACACGTATCTCAGAAATCCAGTTTGGGGTTCCCCTCCCACCAGAATTTCCTAGCCAAACCCTTGAATAGCAGCAAGTCTTTGAGGCACTTAAAAATCACGACAATCATCCAAATTATGGGTGCTTTACCCATTCCCCAAGCCTTCCTTATAAAGGAAAATCTCATGTGACACATGTCGCTTCATGCATAATTAATTATTTAATTAAATACAACTCACCCATCCAAGTGTCAGTTTCTCTAGGAGATGCACCAACATCCCTAAATTTGCTCATGTCTGTCCCCAGATATTTTAATTACCTCCTAGATTTTAGTTGACTAGGTGTCCAAGTTTAGGATTCTACTTTGCTCCTAAATAATGGTTTATTATTATTTTAAATGCTCAAAAATAATAATTCATGTGCAAATGCCTAAAATATTCTTATGCATTTTCTAAGTAATGATCTAGGGTTAATTTTCTAATTTTTTTATGCATTTAAGTTTTATCAATCAATTTCACTAGGATACCGATGCCGCGCCGTTGGGATTTCCCCATTCCTTAATTTCAATTTCCTGACACGGAACCACTCCGTCGGGTCCAGTCATCCATGGTTTTCGTTCCTTGACAAGGTACCACATCGTTGGGTCCTTGCGTCTATTCTTTCCGTTCTCGACATGGTACCTCACCGTCGAGCCCTTCTGTCATCCTCCTTCCGTTTTGACTTGCGGAAACTTCATGTAGGGATTTCAGGAATCGTTACAATCCATCCTCCGTCTACACGCTATTAGGGACTAATGGCGCTAAGGAGTGAGTCCGCTGTCACTGTGCGCCCCCCAACTCGTACGTGACTAGCTCCGTTGTGGCCCACCTCGTATGCCCTCACGCATTCCTCTTGAGCAAGCGGATCAGTGCTTATCTGCCCATGCGTGGTATTTCGTCGGAAGTTGACATCATCGTCGCTCCCCCTATGTGTAATTTACCCGTACTCTACGACCCTTCTTATTCCTTTGTCTGTCCATTGGTGAACCACTTCACCTGTCGCTACACACATTTCTCACAAACAAATTGTTAGTAGTATTGTCCTTAATAATCATCATTTTATTCATAAATATGCTACTTGGTTAAGCATTTAAAATTCATTCAAACATTTACTCATTCATCAATTTAAATATGCATTTCATTGCTAAACTTTCTTCGTTCTCATCATATATTTGTTGTTTAGCTAGTTGTTAAGCATCATTCATAAACATAGTCAATCGTTAAACACATTTAGTCATTCATTTACATCTACTATTTCGATATACATACTCAAAATAATATTAAAAGTTATTTTATTAATGTTTCAATTGGTCGGGTCACTCAACGGGTGCCCTCAATGTCTACAAAAGTCTAGGGGCACTACATACACCCCTACTTATTTAGAACTTCGTCCTGAAGTTCAGAATAAAAAAAGGAAAACTATGATGCATCTCAGTTGCGTCCTCCCAAGTCGCAGAGTAGGACTATAGCTGTCCCACTGCATTTTGACTTGATCAATCACACGGTTCCTAAGCTGCCGTGTTCGCTGGTCCAAAATATGGATCGGCTTGGCCATCACAGCCCCGTCATCCGTTATCTACACATTGCTCAAATCAATGACATGTGAAGTATCGGGAACATAGTGACGTAATACAGAAAATGAAAAACATTATGAATTCTCCTCAAAGATGACGACAAGTCAAGACGATAGGCAACCAGTCCTATCCGTTCCAAAATCCTAAAGGGTCCTACAAACCTAGGTGACAAATTGGCTCCCTTGCCAAACTTTATAGAACTCTTCTGTGGTTTCACCCGTAGGAATACCCTATCCCCAATCTCGTAGTTATGATCCGTCCTATGCGCATCCGCATAGCTCTTCTGTCGATCATGTGCTTCTTTCAGTCGAGCAAAAATCGTGACCATCTGATCTTCCATCTCTTGTATCACCTCAGGACCAAGTAATGTCATATCCTCTAGCCTATCCCAACTTATGGGAGTCCTACAAGGTCTTCCATAAAGAAATTCAAATGGTGCCATCTAAATAGAACTCTGATAACTGTTGTTGTATGCAAATTCTACCAAGGGTAGATATTCTTCCCACTTCTTTTGTTGATCCATTACATACATTCTTAGCATGTCCTCTAACACCTGGTTCACCCTTTCCGTTTGACCGTCCGTCTCAAGGTGGTAGGCGGTGCTAAAGTTAAGTTGAGTACCAAGAGCCTCTTGAAATATCATCCAAAACCTCCCAGCAAATACTGATCCTCTATCTGAAATAATCTTCTTCGGAATTCCATGTAGTCTCACTATCTCATTGACAAAAACTCTAGCTATCTCCAGAGCTTGATACGTGTTCTTAAAGCTTCGTACCTCATGTACGTTGGTAGGTACTAGCCAGCACCAAATGGATTCAATATTAACTGGATCCACAGTTATCCCTTCACCGGATATGATGTGTCCAAGGTAATGAATTTCTTTCTGGAAGAATGAACACTTTGATAATTTTCCATATAGATGGTTTTCTCTTAAACATTGTAAAACTATCCTCAGGTGTTCCTCATGTTCTTCCAGCGTCTTTGAATAAATTAGGATGTCGTCCAAGAACACTTGTACAAACTTGTCAAGGTGCTGACGAAACACACCGTTCATCAAGTATAAATACACTGGGTGCATTTGTTAAACCGAAAGGTACTAAGACAAATTCATAGTGCCCAAACCTGGTCTTAAAAGTTGTCTTAGGAATATCTTCGTCCTTGATCCTCAACTGGTGGTACCCCGACCTTAGGTCAATTTTTTAGAATACCGTCGCACCCTTCATCTGGTCGAAGAGGTCATATATCCTAGGTAGGGGATACTGATTTCTTAAGGTCGCCTGTTCAGTTGACGGTAGTCAATGCACAAGCGCCGGGATCCATCCTTCTTCTTTACAAAAATCACAGGTGCTCCCCATGGGGACACGCTAGGTCTAATCAACCCTAAATCCAACAACTCTTGAAGTTGGATTTGCAATTCCTTTAACTCCGATACCGACATTCGGTATGGTGTTCTAGCTATAGGTTCGGTTCCAGGTTTCAGTTCTATGGTGAAATCCAGTTCACACTGTGGCGGTAAGCCGGGTAGAGCATCAGGAAACACATCCATGTACTCCGAGAATAAGGGGTGGTTAATCATTTCTACCTTATCTCCTTCCTTGTTCATTGCAATCACCGCATACAATTGGCACCCTTTCCTCGTGATTTTCTTAAGTTGCATGGCTGATATCATTCTCAAAGAAACCTTCTTTTTCTTCCCAGTTAACATTCTCTTGTATCCTTCATCGTCGATGAAAGTTAGCTCCTTACTTTGGCAGTCCATCACTGCTGAGTGTGCTTCGAGCCAATCCATTCCCAGGATTAGATCGTAAGTGCCCAATTCTGTAGCATAAAAGGATATTCTATAGGCACATACTCCTAAGTCGACTTCACAGTCTTCTACCTTAAGACCCACGCTCTGGACACTACCGGATTCCATCTCAACAATATCAAAATCATCTTGACTTACTGCCATCATTTTATTATTTTCTAATACATTTAAGGAAATAAAACTTTCAGTAGCTCCAAGGTCTATAAGCAATGAAAATACATTACCCTGTATCTTACCTGTGGTTTCGAGGACAGTGGACTGATGCTCAGCTTGGTGGTTGTTGACGGCTGCGTGAATACGATGTGCTCATCCTAAGTCAGCAACGGTAGTCTGTCGTGGTGCTGGAGTTCTTTGGTTTCCCCGGTCCTGCCATGGACATTCACTTTGGAAGTGTGGTCCCCCACACCTCCAACATCTAGCTTTGGGCCCTCTTGTGTTGTTTCTAGTAGGTGCATCGTTTCTCCTCAATCCAAACTGCGTCGGTTTTGCAAATGGCTTTGCATGATCATTCCGCGGTGGCGGTTGGTATGGTGTTCTGTCGTCTCTGTTAGACCCTCCATTGAAAGGTCTCCTTCCAAAATTCTTATTACCATACAGATGTTTGGGTGCATGCGAGGGTTGACTTCCTCGGTCAGTACTTGTGAAGTTCTTATTCTGCAGTATCTTGCCGGGAAGCTCTTCCTCAACTATGAGAGCTTTCTGTACTGCATCGTGTAAAGTGGAAGGTTTCAAAATACGGACCTTGTCCCGGATCACTGGGTTCAATCCGTAGATGAACTTATTGACTTTTAGTTTCTCCGTAGAAACATGTGGTGCATATCTCAGTAACTCCATAAAACGGATCTCGTACTCTTGTACTGTCCATAGTCCCTGTTTCAGTGCATGGAAATCATTCAGCTGTCGCTCAATGAATTCGTCAGATAGATAATGCTGACGGAAATGTTCATCGAACAGTTCCAAAGTTATTTCTTCTAGTTCCAGACCTAATTGAGGTCACAAGGTCTTCCACCAGAGGAGGGATTCCCCCTTCAGTTGCAATATCGCCATCCGTACCTTCATGTTGGACTTGTAGTCCCTCAATGAAAAGCACATGGCCATGTTCTCTAGCCAGTCCTCCACTGCAGTTCCCTCAGTGGAACCCCAAAATTCAGGAAACTTCACCTTTTCCAACTCTCGGTGTATGTTGACCGGAGGTGGCGTCTGCGGCACAGCTGTAACTTGAGAACCAATGTTCTCACGGTCAAGTCGCATCATCAATGCTTCTGTCATTCTGTGATAGTTTCTCATCATCATCATAACCTCGCCAGGAGGAAGGTTAATGGTTTCCTCAGCTCTCGAAGGATCATCCACAGGGGTTGTTGGGGTTGACGGGCGTGCAGCTCGTCCTCGTCCCCTTTTGGCTCTACCCCTGCGAGTCCTTCGATCCATGACGAAGTCTGTTTAGAAAAGTAAAATGAATTTTTTTTTTTTTAGTCAACAAACCATCATAAACTGTTTCACACGGAATTGTGTAGGTCTAAACTAAGTTCGACCTCGCTCTGATACCAAATGTGGAGCTTGTCAAAAGTGATGTAAATTTTTTTTTTTTAAACTTAAAAGCATTGAAGTTATACCATTCTTATCTTAAATTATTACTCAAGGTATTACTCAAGCTAAATTAAATGACGTCTAACCATAAGATTTCCACTTTTTTCTATGTTGCAATGGAGTATAAATTAACATACTAATCAAAGGCAATATTCTATCGTTAAGCATAAATCAACAGAGTAAAATCAATGATGTTTCATTCATATAATTTTACTATTTAATTATAGTGCGAAGAATATAATTCTAGCTATAAAATTTCCACTTTCATTTATATAGTAAGAGAATATCTTGATTGAATTATGGAAAAAAGGATTTCGAATTGACTTTAAAATAAAATAAAGGATCGAGCACATATGAAAGATAAACAACTCAGAAAACAGGAGATTATTGCCGGTTAATGCAGATTTTTACAAAGATAAATATACTAAAAGATATGAACAGAGAACTTATGGAAAATCAGTACGCGGCTGCCGGAAAGGTATGTATAGTAAATTTAATTGAATAATATTCTCCGAGGATAGTTCTTGTTACAATTATGAATAGTTTTGAAAGGAATACTAGAAAGTATTGTTTGGTTAAAAATTAGGAGAATCGCTGCTGAATTAATTTGACATTGAATATTAGATCGAGCCTTGCATGGATCAACTCTATACATTTAATTACAGAGCTCTGTCTTATAAATAAATAAATTTGAATATCGGAAACTTAGGTTTGCAGCTGCAAGAACAGCCATGAATGTAGTTAAGATGCCCAACCAATTATATAAGTTATGTGGGTCAAATCGAATTCCTTTTTCAGTTTAAAGTTATACCGATTTCTGTGGGAGAATGCTCTGGATCGACTCTGTTCATTCAATTACAGAGCTCGGTCTCATAAACAAATAAATTTGGATATTGAAAATTTAGCTCGATCCTTTAATTTTACATTTAAAAGTTAGATCGAATTTTCCTTTATGAATGAACACTCTGTATGGATTGACTTTGTACATTTTATTACAGAGCTCATCTTATAAATTGATAATATTTTATGCCGAAGGGTTAGATCGACTCCAATGATGTACTGAATGGATAGACTCTAAACATCTGTACATTTTACATTACAAAGATCTGTCTCTCAACCTGGTTGAATTCGATACAGTGTGTAGATCGATTTCAGTTAATGTGTAGATAATTTTGCTGGAAATCGTTCTCGGGATCTCCTAGTATTTTAAAATCAAACTCCTGGTTTAAACTCGAAGGTCCAATTTGATCCCCACACCTTCATAGAACCTCGATCTGCGATGGCGTGTTATCCTCGAGCTAATTAGGTCGTAGAGTTCACACACGTATCTCAGAAATCTAGTTTGGGGTTCCCCTCCCACCAGGATTTCCTAGCCAAACCCTTGAATAGCAACAAATCTTTGAGGCACTTGAAAATTACGACAATCATCCAAATTATGGGTGCTTTACCCATTCCCCAAGCCTTCCTTATAAAGGAAAATATCATGTGACACATGTCGCTTCATGCATAATTAATTATTTAATTAAATACAACTCACCCATCCAAGTGTCAGTTTCTCTAGGAGATGCACCAACATCCCTAAATTTGCTCATGTCTGTCCCCCAGATATTTTAATTACCTCCTAGATTTTAGTTGACTAGGTGTCCAAGTTTAGGATTCTACTTTGCTCCTAAATAGTGGTTTATTATTATTTTAAATGCTCAAAAATAATAATTCATGTGCAAATGCCTAAAATATTCTTATGTATTTTCTAAGTAATGATCGAGGGTTAATTTTCTAAGTTTTTATGCATTTAAGTTTTATCAATCAATTTCACTAGGATATCGGTGCCGCACCATTGGGCTTTCCCCGTTCCTTAATTTCAATTTCCTGACATGGCACCACTCTGTCGGGTCCAGTCATCCGTGGTTTCCGTTCCTCAACAAGGTACAGCATCGTTGGGTCCTTGCATCTATTATTTCCGTTCTCGACATGGTACCTCACCATCGGGCCCTTCTGTCATCCTCCTTCCGTTTTGACTTGCGGGAACTTCATGTAGGGATTTCAGGAATCATTACCATCCATCCTCCGTCTACACGCTATTAGGGAATAATGGCATTGAGGAGTGAGTCCGTTCTCACTGCACGCCCCCCAATGCGTACGTGACTAGCTCCGTTGTGGCCCACCTCGTACGCCCTCATGCATTCCTCTTGAGCAAGCGGATCAATGCTTATCTACCCATGCGTGGTATTTCGTCGGAAGTCGACATCGTCGTCGCTCCTCCTGTGTGTGATTTACCCGTACTCTACGACCCTTCTTATTCATTTGTGTGTTCGTCAGTGAACCGTTTCACCTGTCGCTACACACATTTCTCACAAACAAATTGTTAGTAGTACTGTCCTCAATAATCATCATTTTATTCATAAATATGCTGCTTCGTTAAGCATTTAAAATTCATTCAAACATTTACTCATTCATCAATTTAAATATGCATTTCATTGCTAAACTTTCTTCGTTCTCATCATATATTTGTTGTTTATCTAGTTGTTAAGCATCATTCATAAACATAGTTAATTGTTAAACACATTTAGTCATTCATTTACATCTACTGTTTCGATATACATACTCAAAATAAGATTAAAAGTTATTTTATTAATGTTTCAATTGGTCGGGTCACTCAACAAGTGCCCTCAATGTCTACAAAAGTCTAGGGGCACTACATAATGTGAGTCTTCAAGACAGAATGGCGAACCCAAGAGAAAGAGATAAGAGTCTTCAAAGGTGATTCCTTAATATATTCACATGCCCCCACTAGATGTGTGCACTTGTGTAGCAAAGAGGACTTGGACAAATTGGATGATCAAATGAGGATTTGGAGCACTTTATTTATACACATCAAAACACCTGAAATTCACTTGTGGTGACTTGTCTTCTTTAGTTAAGTCCAACTTGCTTGTTTGTCCACTTCAATGTTGTATTTCATGTTGACCACTTTATTATTGGAATTTCCCACTTCTTTAGGAAAGGTTGTCCATTTTGATGATGTTATACTTCTCTATCACATGAACGTTTATTCACCGCATAGATCCCTAATGTTGATTTGACCCACACTAAGAAGTCCTTGACACTTCTTAGTTATTATGTCAATTCCAACATTAGGCTAGACTTGTATATTTCATAAGGGGATGAAATATCCTCATAAAATAAACACGTCAAACACTATAATATAGAATAGATCACTTCGTTATGAGAGTATACAATGTGAGAGTATCCTTGGGGTCCATCTCCACACCATATGACTGGGAGAATCACTACCCCTTCCCGGGCCATTCACCTCTAGAATGTAAATGTATCATTCATTACTAACTAAATCTGCATGGCCTCACTAGCCAAATCTACATGGCTATCCGTGAGTGAATGTCTTCCCGATGTTGCACCTGGATAAACATCAACAAAAATCATCTAAGGATGATTACGCTAAAAAAAAGAAAATTTATTCTAGGAGATTGAAAATAACGTGAACAAGAAAGCAACAACCAAAAATTTAAAGATAACAGCATATGAGACAGTTGAATCCATGAAACATAATTGGTTTAAGTAAATATGATTATGACATATACCAGTGCCAAAATAGTCAAGTAATTGCTACTAAAAGGAAAATGTTTTGATGTGCATCTTGGTCAATCTTAATTATTATGGATGAGTGGATTAAGGTGGTTTAATTCTTACTTGGCCCACTTATCCCTTTATCCTCAATGGTGAGTGAAAAATACACTATACCAAGTGTCCAATGGGGCGAGAAATAAATTCTTCTTAGAGTATCCCCCTGAATCCGTAGTAAGTTCTATGTGAACCCCTCACTTTGATAATCAATTTTTATGTGGATTTTCCTATTAAATTAGTCACTCTTATCCCTTTCTGATTGTGACCACAAATCGAACAATCCATGGTGGTCAAAGAGCATATGGGGACTAGAAACAACTAAATTACTTCAATCTACAAAAAGAAACTAACTAAACTAGTAAATAAAAGCAAAAAGCAAAAACAGTCACTCCCTTAGGACATTGTTCAACATATAGCTTAACTCCCACAGGAATAGGGACCTTAACAGGTTTACATTCCTTCATGTCAACGCGTTTCAAAATTGTCTCAACATATTTACTCTGACTTAACCAAACCCTTCTACTTGCTCAATCTCTTTTGAATTCCATTCAAAGAATGAAATTTGTTGCACTAAGATCCTTCATGTCAAACTTGGAGGACATCTGAAATTTTACCTCTTTGATTAGATCCATTTTATTTTTTACCAACAACATGTTGTCGACATACAAAAATACATATATAAAGTGATCAACAACTTTCGTTCCATACACATAGTGATTAGGCTGACTTCTTACAAACTCCAACTACTGTATATACATATCAAACTTCCGGTACCACATTCTGGGTGATTGTTTTAGACCGTAGAGAGAATTCCTGAGGTTGCAGACTAGCTCCTTATCTCCTTTTAATGTAAATCTCTCAGGATGATTCATATAAACCTCTTCTTCAATATCACCATGAAAAAATGATGTCTTTACATCCATCTATTCTATCTCAAGATCAAATGATGCAACTAAAGACATTAGTACCCTAAAGTGAGTTAACTTAGAAACATGAGAGAATATCTCACAAATTCAACTCCCTCGACTTGGGAATATCCTTTCTCTACCAGTCAAGCTTTGTACTTCTCAACTTGACCTACTGCATTCGGTTTTTTCTTGAACACCCACTTACTGTCGAAGGGTTTCCTTCCATTCGGTAACACAACCAGATCCCATGTTTCATTCTTTCTCAAGAATTCTATTTCTTCTTGCGTGATCCTTTCCCAACGTTCACCCTTTGTTGAATAGATTGCTTCCTTTAATGACTTGGTATTATCTTCTATGGTAGATAAGGAAATCTAGAGGAAAATTCATGTGGACTATATCTTTCATGTTGTTGTCTTGCTCGACCATGCCTCCCGATGATTGGAGTCTATTGTTCCACCTCTTCATCGGATTCAATCGACTCATTTGAATACAAACCTTCATCATTTATTTCAAACTCTATGTTTTCTGGTTCCTTTTCTCTTCTAACCTATTCATCCTTGGAATTACCTCCTACTTCTCTGAAGATTACATCTCTACTATATACCGAATTATTTGTGATAGGATTCCACATCTTATACCCTTTCACTCCATCCTTCTACTCGATGAAGATGCATTTCTTCCACTTGTTGTCAAGTTTTCTTCTTTTCTCCTTTGGGATATGCACAAAGGCATCACACACAAAAAATATTAGATTTGTACGAGAGGAATTTTTACCAACCCATGCCTCATATGGATTATTGTCTACTAGATTCATTGACGATGACCTATTCACCAGGTAACATGCCATGTCGATTTCCTTTTCCTAGAACTCTTGTGAGGTTCCTGCACCACTAAACATGCTCTGTGCTTTCTCCATCAACGTTCTATTCATTCTTTCAACAACTTCATTATGTTTATTCATGTATGGAGTTGTGTTTTTTCAAGCTATATTGTGTTGTCTACAAAACTAATCGAACATCTTACCATAAAATTCTCCTCCATTATCAGTTCTCGACACCTTGATCTTTCTACTAGTCCAATTTTGTACAAGAGCTTTGAACTCTTTGAACTTCTCAAAGACTTCATATTTCTTTCTCAAAAAATACAACCATGCCATTATGGAGAAATAATCTATGAAAGAGATGTAATACTATGATCCTCTTAGTGACGAAATCAACACTAGTCCAAACATATCACTATGTATCAACTCAAATATTTCCTTCGCCCTAGTAGCACCAGATGAGAAACTCACATGACCTTGTTTACCATAAATATAATTTTCACACAAGTCTAATTCTTTAGAAAATTTAGGGAGACCTCTAACCATACCTTTATTATGCATATGACAAAGACCTTTCTCACCAATATGTCCCATCTGTTGATGCCACAACATGGTTGAGTCGACTATACAAGAAGATATGTTGTTGGTTTCCTGCGATAGACTATATTAGCACATCCATTAGTGTCTATTCTTCCCAATAGCTTGTACATATTTCCATTCCTAAATCTTCTCATTAGTACCATCGCTCCTCGTACCATCTTGCATGAATATTTCTCAAATACAAACTATACACATACATTCTCCATCTTACTAACAAAATTCAGTTTTTGTGCCAAACCAAGGATATGCATCAGTCCTGGAAGATTTCCTATCCTTCCATATTTTAATAACAGTTGAACTTACATCATTTGAATATCCTTGTGGGTGAATCATATCCCATAAGAACATCACCGCCATCGAAATTCTCATATTCATAGAACCATTATCTACATGATTTCATATGATATGATGCACCAGATTTAATTAACCAGCAGTCACGATCCAACTATGTACTCGTGGAGGCCAAATACACATCACCTTTCACTTCTTGCGAAGGCTTACCATTATTCGACTGACCTTCCTCAGACCCTTTTCTTCTCTCTACTTCCATCAACTTACAATCTCACTTATAATACATGAATTTACCACATTCCCAACATTTTCTCCTTGTCAGACCATAATATTTAAATCAAGTGGGTAAATCCATGAATGTGCTTCACGGTTTTTGGCAAGCGAGGTGGAAAAAATACATGTCGCAATTCCTCGATCTAGGTAATTTAAAACCCTCGATCGAGGGCTTAAAACTACCTTGATCGAGGGTTTAAAAATAACTCGATCGAGGGTTTATAATAGACCTCGATCGAGCTATTAAACCTCTATTGAGGGCTATTAAACTTAAATAAGAAAGAATGGAGCCCATGGCTATCCCGAGCTCATTTGAAATGGGAAGAATGGCTCATAGAAGATATCGACATTAGGTTGGACCACATTGGAGGATATTCCACGATGTGAAGCTTATGCTAAATTAGAGCAATGATTTCAGACAACAAGTTAAATAATTTTCATCGTTTGTTGTCTAATTATTGCTCTAATTTAGCATAAGTTTCACAATCCTGGAATCCTTGTTTGTGATTAAAAATCAAATGATCATTATCTCTGTGATCTTCACATAAATAGTGATAATCTTTTGTATATTTCCTTTACTTGTGTTGTATTAAATATTACCCTTGGTGAAATCATGGCAGTGTTTTCTTATATAAGATCACCCAAAACTAACACTTATTTATTTATAAAATCCAAAATCTTGTTACTTATTAAATTTGAATAGTTTTCCTCCTCAATTATTTTAATATCCATGAACAACAATTGACTAATCACAGTGTTGAACACATTCAAGGGCTCTATAAACAAGTTGCCCTCACTCATTCTCAGAAGATATAACTTATTCTGAATAAACAACTTGTTAACCAAATATTTTGACTGGTACAAGTTCCCCAACTTCTCCCATAGCTTCTTTGCAGTGTCTTCTCCTAACACATTCAACAATACATAATCTGCTAAATAAAGTTAGATTGTACTCCTTGTTTTTCTATCAATTTTATGTTAATATTCTAACGACATACCTGCCGGAGTTATAACCGTACTGACAACAACCCATTGCTCTCAATCTACAAGGAGATCCTCCATTTTAAGCATCCAAAGCTCAAAAAAATTTCCATTAAACTTTTCAATTTCCATCACCGAACTGTTGGTCATTCTTAACTATAAATCAACATTCCATACCTCCCACTGAAATTGTGTATTCACAATATTCGGGACCAAGCCAAACCCTCATCAACAAAGGAGTACCCCTACCTCCAAATATAGCTTTGATACTAATTGTTGGGTTCTAATACCTAGTACAGTTGTTATGCATATGATTCATATAGTCAAACACAATCATACATAAAGAAATGGCACAGAACACATTCACATAGTACACAAAAATTACCCTGGAAACCCCTCTACTTGGGAAAACCAACAAACCAATGAGCTTTACCACTCATCTATTAGAAACACTCTTAACCAATTTTTACAACATAGATTTACTTGATAGAAATGACACTTTCCCTTCTTCTTCTTCCTTGCTTACTATTACATAACCATTACATCTTATTTAGGGATGCACTGCATACACTAGCTCGTGGTACCCAATTTAATTACAACCAAATGCTCATTAATGGCGATCCATAACTTTGTAAACACTTTAATTTATTATTTTACAGTTGAATTAACTGGGTCAACCTTGGTCTATCACCTGTTGATATTCTAGTCATTCCATTGTTCGTCGAATAGTCGTTGTCATTGACCAATCAACTATTTCATTCAGCTAGTGAACTAGACTTGCACCATTTATCGGCTTCCAACTTTAGTTGACCTGTAGATTGATCGAATGTCGACTTAGATCATCAATTTTATGCAAAGAACATAACGTTCCCAACATTCGAAACCACTCCTCATGTCATGTGTCAATAAATCCTTTGTTGGCTCCACTCCATACTTTGTTTCCTATGAGTTTTATACGCCATAACAAAGCATAGATATAATTAAAGTTTTCTTATTGTTCCATTAATTATAAAATAAGGGACGTAAAACAACATAGCTACTTACAAATTGTTCAATTAAACCATGATACCCCAAATATACTCACAACACTTACTTAATCCAATGTCAATCAAATGATCGGATGGCTTTTCTCCATATGTTAGAACCTATTAGAAAACATCCATGTATGATTTTAAATTACTTCAAATATAAACATCACACCAAATATCAAATATGAAGCAAATCACAAGTACTCACAAGGTTTGTGATCAACCTTTTTTTTCCTTGTCATTTTGTCTTATGCATTGAATGGGGTGTTATTTTCTTTTCTTTTCTGCAACAACAAAACAGTTGAAAATTAGTATTTTATGCGATAATTAAATTCCCTATACATTAAAAATAAAGCAATGATTACATACATTTGATTCACGTTGTTGTCGGGATGGTTCCCCTGTGATGTGATTATGTTAATTTCTTTGACCATCTCATGGTTCACTTTTTCTTATGTCCCTACTAGCATCTTTCAAATATGACGTCGTTTGTAATACCCCAATTTGACCATGTAATGTAATTTTGTAAATATTGATGTAAAAGGATAGAAGCCAGAAACAAATGGTCCTAGGTGACCAAGCTATTATAAATATGTACATTTTCAATATCAATATAAAATCTTTGATGGTTGTAGGGAAGAAGGATGGAGAAGAGATGGGGGGATATGATTCCACATGTAGGGAAGTGATAGTAGTCTAAGGGAAAATAACCCTAGTGGGATTTAGCTTTATCCTTAGCCTTGGAAATTTAACCCAAGGTTCCTCAACCATGATTAAGAGACATGCTTTGATTAAGAATTATTTTATTATCGTAAGAGGGGATTAAGAGGGGGAAATTGGTCCCGTGAGGATTAGCCACATGGAAATCTAAAACATGCATATAAAAGTGATAGTTTATGCTTGTGAGGGGTTCGTTCCTTCATGGATAGGGAATAGTTCAATTCTTTCCTCCTTCTTTTGGCCATCACCTTGGATTGACGAAGACCAATACCTGAGAGATATTTTCATGCCATTAACCCCAAGAAATTGGTGCTAAGGGAGTGTACCCTTGTGAGAGGAACCTATCCTGCAGCTTGTTCCATGGAGTCCCAATTCAGAGACTTCATGTCCATCTTGTGATGGCGCTAGAAGGGGACTAGAGGCTACCCAAGGTATTGTTAGCTCAGAGAAGGGGCCTTGTTCCTTGTGTGGTATAGGTTGATGGGGAATGAGAACCAAGGATTGAGACAATTGTGGAGGGGGATTTCTGCAACAGGAGGTTGCATGTGTGTTGGGTTGTGTAGAGGCCTTGGGAAATACTTTGACCTTGTGGATTGATAGTCCCATCTTGAGGGTGGCCTATCAAAGAAAGATATGGATTGACAAAGCATATGGTTGGAAGGAATGCCCTTCATCTGCAGCCAATAGGAGAAAAATTTATTAAGATAAGTGTCTAATTGTGTATGAATTCCATGGATATATTTGTGTTTACCTCTTAATTAATTAATTATTATGTGATTTTTTATGTGCCTAGAATTGTTTGGCATTCTTTATGTGTGTTTCTTGTTTGGAATTGATTGTAAATTATTAATGTTTGGATATTTTAATTTTGGGTGACCATATTGTTTAAATTCCGTTGTGTAATTGAATTAATTTCATGGTCAAATTGGCTGAAGAGACATAATGGTATTAGTCTAGAGGATTGGGTAATTCCCCATTAGCCCAAAGGTACTACTGGGCCGGTTGGGTACGTTACATCGTTCTTCCTTTGGAATTTTAACTATCTTCTTGAGAAATGAAAAACACAATGAAAAATTGATTAATTTTTATATCAAGATAAACATAGAAAAAATATTAACAAAGTAAATTTTTTTACTAGTATATACCTATTATAGAAAAATATTTTTAGCAATAACACTTTAAACGATTATTTTTTTGTTATTGTATGTTTTTGCCATTGCAAGTCTCACTAGCTTCAGTGCCCACTGCTTTGAAAACGCATCTTGTAGTTTACTTATAATTTGATTCTTATAACTATTGGATTTATTTTTGTATTGTAAATGAAAACTACGTCTATACATTCCTTCCGCGATATCCCTCAAAGTGTTATAAAACTTTTTCCCCTGACCATTAACTTCCAACACCACTACAGTTGAACTAATGACCAATTCATCATCATTTACATTCTTCTTAATTTTTATATTCTTGGGGCATCATATTTCCTTGTTGTATGTCCATGCACAACATTCAACAAATTCAAAATCATAAAGTTTGAGACATGTTAGCAATTATTGTTGAGAAGCATTATTAGTAAGAAGTCAAACAAAAGTCTCAAGTTTATCACCTTTTGAGTTTATAGAGTTTCCTTAAGTTTTTTGTTTTTTGCATGACATGCATACACCAATACACATAATTTAAACATACAGATAATTCAAATATGTTACTTTTATATTAAAATTACAAAAAACTTGCCATATTATTTTCTTCGGATGTGTTTCCCTCGCTCCCTTCATTGTGATTTTTATTCCATGATCTTTTATCGGTCATCCTTTATCAATAAACACCTTGCATAATGAAACGCATAAATTATAAAATATTTTTTTACACAAACTCACGACATAAAATCAGGACCGGAGCGCATTACATGAGATAACACACCGATGCACGTGTTTTGTATAATACACATCGCTAAATCTATTAACATTTTTTTTATAAAAATCGAATCTAAATTATGCGTCTTTGAAATATAAGTGCACCAATGTGTATATCTTGTAATATGCACACCAATTAACCTATTGAAATTTTTAAATATGCAAAAATGGTGCAACTTATAAGAATAAACACATTCGTGCATCTAGTTTGTATAGTGCACACCATGGATTGCGAAAGTAGTTTTGAAAAAAATCTAACAACTATAGTCTGGACAAGTTGGATTTGAATTGAATTGCATCGTGATATTGGTCCAAGAGCGACCCAAAACCCCATATATATATATATATATATCTCACCAAGAAGTTTACATTGTCAAAAATCAAATTTTATTGTGAAATAGAAAACAAAAGGAAAGCAAGGAAAACCCTAGGTTTTGCAAAATGAAGGTAACTCTGAAGGAAAAAGAACACAAGGGTTTCCAGTATTGAAGGTAACTCTTATATCCTCTATTTTCTTAAAAAAAATATAAAATTTATGCCACTTTTTTAATCTATTAATGGAAAAATTACCAAAAATGTCTCCTTTGTAGAGTTCTATATATGTGTCCATGGTGATCCCTTACAAAATTTATATTCAAAGAAATATTCCTCTCCAAAGTCTTCCGTGGTAAATATCCCTCACATAAGTCTCGCCTCAAACTTTTGGCCATAAAAGGTTTAGGGATTAGGGTTTTCTTTTATTTATAATCTCATTGCCTTAAAATTAAATCCCCCCTCTTTTTTTATTTTGATATTTCGACCCATTAATAGCCCATTGGGGGTAGGGAAGTTGATAAAGAGTAATTAAGATGAGAAGTTGTAAATGGAAGGTCAGAAGTTCAAAACCTCGTTGGTACTTACAAAAAAAAAAAAAAATTGGCCCATTGATGATAAATGCACAGTTTTTTCTTTTAAATAAGGATTTTGTCGCATTACTTATATAATAGCGCATTGATGTGCTATACTCATATAAGCACACCGTATAAACCGTAGGAAAAAAATGAAAATATAAACTTCCACAATTTTTTTGGTCAAGATGCCGGTGCACTATGTAGATAATAGAGCACCAGTGTTTTACACTGATATAAGTGCGTCGATGACACAACAAGACAAAAAAAATAGAAGTGTAAACTTCTACAATTAATATTTTGCAGAGGTTTGTCCTTTGTGGAGGTGGTTGTTGAAGTTTCAATTGGTGTGCATATGGAATTAGTGCACCGATGCATTTTACATGTTAAGGTGCACTGATACGCCAATACAAATCTTGACACAACAATTACTTTAAAAAAATCCTAGAATGTTTCTTGTTTCCCAATTTTTATTTTAGGAATGAAGACATGTATTGATTGTATTTTGACTAAAATGCAGAGGCAAAAAGAGCGATAAATGAAATGGTTGATTCTTCAAATTCCAAATCATTCCTTATCGTTCCAAGTTAAATTTCTCCCTTGCCATCGCTGGCAAGTCCATATTTATTTATATTTTGATTATCTAATTGAAATTATGCTATCTTTTCATGTGCATTTGAATAATTGTGCATTGACTTATACAAGAACCTGATTCCATATCAAATTTGGATGCACATGATATTCCACCACTCCCAAAAAATCACAAGGTCTTATCAGGAGCAACATACTATCGGAAGATGGTAGATGATAATGGAAGGTCACTTTACCCCACCAACTATAATATGACATCATCTAGCAACCATCTTGGACCAATGGTACTTCAGTGTGGATTGGATCTCTTTTATGACACCTCGGTAATATCTAGTTGTTCGAAATGTAAAGGCTTGAAGGTGAATCCTAGACATATCACACTATTCCATCACATTAATGACCGACTACACAAAGTTAATGATCTAATACCCCCCACCATGGTCAATGATCCAATAGGTGAAATATAAAAGACACGTAGGAACTGTGAAAATCCTCACAGCAGATCTAAGAGATTATGTATACCTCACAAGAAAATAATTGATTAAGCAAGAAAATAGAAGAAGAGTGGTCAATGCAGTATAATGAGAAACAGAATAATAATACAGTAGAACTCGGATAGAAGCAAAAATACTTCACACACACTAATTAATTAATCACAATATGGACAAATAAATAGTACAATGCATGAGGATTCGAATGCCTAAGGTGGAAATTCGAATTAGCCTTCATGGAGTGATCAAAGGATCACTGGAGTGTCATCGGAGCACAACTAGTAGTCTATCTCATCATTAGTGGAGTCATCAATGCTCAAGTAACTGTCAACCATCAGTAAAACTGAGTCTAACTGAGTGTGGTAGGTGTAACTGAGTGTAACTGAATGAAGGAGGCTCAGTGGAGGGCACGTGAGGAGCTAATTGGAGTCAGAATGGGAAGTCTAGTCTCACTGGAGATCCATCGGAGTGATACAGTCAGTTGAGAGTCAATCTAGTCTTAAATCAAGGAAAGAACTGATGATAACTCAATTAACTGAAGTGCAACTGAGTGGTAGGTGAGAGAGGGCGCATGAGATGCATGAAATTGCATGAAGGGGTGCACTAAGCACTAGGAGGGCTAAAACTAATCTGAGAGAAGCTCCTGGGGGCTTCCTAACTGAGGGCTAGGTGCTGGACTGATGACTGGGATGCATGCAAATGCATACAAACCCTAAAAGTGCATGCATGACTGAAAATGCAAATAATGAAAATGTCGGTAGGACGAGGATGGAGTATAGGAATATCCTAACACCCCCCCTTAATCCATCCTGGGCCCTGGTAACTAAGACCAAGGTCACCCAATTCAATGAATAATAATAGTCAATAAACCGAGGAAATGGGGAAAACCTCATGGGAAAAATACCCCCCCTCAAAATAGACTGTAAGGCACACACAAAAATAAATGCTCCAAACTCAAGCAGGTGTGATGCTTGGTCATATGTCTAGAGGTATATTCTTCTTGGGAAGAAGTGGTTCATGCTCAAAAAGCATGTTCTTGTACTTGCTCTTCAGATCGAATGTGATGAGAACAAATCCAAAAGTATGAGGATGATCCTTGAACCCGTGATTTGAATCAACTGAGGTAGGATCAAATCTATGAATGTGCAGATAGTCTTTTGTCTTCTCCTTCGAACCATCATGGGTGAGATTATGCCAAAAAGAAACATCAAATAATAATGATTGCTTGGAATCCAAATCAGCTCCAAGACTTAATAAATGGTTTCTTGAGATCTCCTTTGAACCAGCACGGGTGAGATCAAAACCATCATATGCATGAGAAATTATCCCAAATAGTAATTGCTTAGAATCCAAATTAGATCCAATACTTGAATCATGGTTTCTTGAGATTCCTTTGAACCATTAGAGGTGAGATAAAAACCAGTAAGTGCATGAGAAATTATCCCAAGCGAATGGCCATGGTTTCTTGAGATCTCCTTTGAACCAGCAGGGGTGAGATCAAAACCATGATGTGCATGAGAAATTATCCCAAGCAAATGGCAATAGCCATAATCTTCAATAACCTTCTAAAAGCATGAGATAATGATCATATAGTAGTAAATAAGAGGTGATTGCTTGAGGAGAGCGAATGCATTACCTCCAATAGCTGATTTTACCTCCAAAATATTCATGTGATCATGATGCAAACCAACAAACTCTGGTGCAAGAGAGGATTTAGGACCTTCTGCAATATCTAGAGTGTGAGTTGGCACAAAAAGAGAATAAATTTGGAGCATGAGTGTAGAATCTGCAAGTTCTTCTTCTTTGTGGACAACTTCAATATGAGATGTGTTTGATACTATTCATGATCAATGAGATCACCAAGGAGGGTGAATGCATCACTTTGCTTGTTCTCGAAAGGGTTTGGACCAATTCCTTCATTCTGTCTGTCGAATCTTTCATCCAGATGGGCCCATAGCTCTTTTGTAGTTTCGATAATATCAAGGTATTGGTATATCATTTATTCAGGCAAAGAAAGCATCATTGATCCAAAGGCTCCATCACCTTTATTTAACCAATCAATCTCCTCTTCAGAGGATTCGAACTCTCTTTCAAAATGACAATCAAAGAGATCATGGCTCTTCAAATATGCTATCATTTTTGGTTTCCATTCATCATAGTTGAATGGAGAAGGAGGAGTAATTCCTGATGAATACATTGAAACTGTAGAAGACCTGCAAAAACAATAGAGAATATCTGCAACTGCTACTGCTGCAAAAATGCAGAAACTGCTGCACTCGAATTCTTGATAATAACCTGCAAAAAACTCTCAAGAATGGAGACAAACAATTCTCTCAACTTGCTCTGATACCATGTGAAAATCCTCACAGCAGATCTAAGAGATGATGTAGACCTCACAAGAAAGTAATTGATTAAGCAAGAAAATAGAAGAAGAGTGGTCAATGAAGTATAATGAGAAACAGAATAATAATACCATAGAACTCGGATAGAAGCAAAAATACTTCACACACACTTATTAATTAATCACAATATGGAAAAATAAATAGTACAGTGCATGAGGATTTGAATGCCTAAGGTGGCAATTCGAATTAGCCTTCATGGAGTGATCAAAGGATCATTGGAGTGTCATTGGAGCACAACTAGTATTCTATCTCATCATCAGTGGAGTCATCAATGCTCAAGTAATTGTCAACCATCAGTCAAACTAAGTCTAACTGAGTGTGGCAGGTGTAACTGAGTGTAACTGAATGAAGGAGGCTCCTTGGAGGGTGCATGAGGAGCTAACTGGAGTCAGAATGGGCATTCTAGTCTCAATGGAGATCCATCGGAGTGATACAGTCAATTGAGAGTCAGTCTAGCCTTAAATCAAGGAAAGAACTGATGATAACTCAATTAACTGAAGTGCAACTGAGTGGTAGGTGAGAGAGGGCGCATGAGATGCATGCAATTGCATGAAGGGGTGCACTAAGCACTAGGAGGGCTAAAAATGATCTGAGAGAATCTCCCAGGGGCTGGCTAACTGAGGTCTAGGTGCTGGACTGATGACTGGGATGCATGCAAATGCATGCAAACCCTAAAATTGCATGCATGACTGAAAATGCAAATAATGAAAATGTTGGTAGGACTAGGATGGAGTATAGGAATATCCTAACAGGAACACTTCCATATGTTCATTCTTTCAAAACTTGAAATCCAAATCAACCATGTTTCGTCCTAAATTAACCAATCTGTCTCCTTCTATTGATACAACTGAGAGTTTTAGTGAGCCAATGCATGATATCAATATTACCCAAAACATCTCTACAAGGAGATACAAAAAGTTTCATGAGCTAAGAGCAAAAATTTCCAAGTACAGACAAGGTCAATTCAATTGTTGGAGGGTAGCGATGAGTTCTCTCTTCCCATCCATCTGCAAAGTAAATATCAAACCAGTTACAATCACACTTTGTATGGCACTTGCTCGTATTCCCTACCCATGTCTAATGTTGGAACCGAATTCTCCTATTGTAATAACAATTACGTGATCACAAAGACTAAAATAAATGCCGCAAATATTGGGTTATTTATCCTTTCACATGTGGTCCTCTTTATAGTCAATCTAATTGCTTGAATATTGTTAAATACAAACATACTATTTCCATGGATAGTATGTGCATGAATGGTTATGCTTTGGGAAAATTTAACAAGAATAACCTGTTATATATCGATGGTCATCCACACACTCATGGGAACATTGCAGGGTTCATAAATAGTTGTTGGTGCTCATTGTTTAGTGCAAATTTTTCATTTTAGGAACAATCTAACAAAGGTTTTTAATGATAAGGAAGGCATCCAAATTTGTTTTTATGGATGCAATACATAGTTTGTCTCTTGGTGATGAGTTGTTAATAAATTATAACTTTTGTAAACCACCAAATGCTCATAAAAATCGACTTGCATAGGGTCTACCTTTAGTTGTCCCCTTGGGGCGCAAGACACAGATCATTGAGTAATTATATTTTTGGATTTTCAATGGAATTAATGTTAATGTATTGCTAAATTCCACATTTGTTTTTATAAAGTGGGTGATTGCATGTGTAGAACTGGAAAAAATATTCATGCTTCTAATAAATGTTTGGTATAATGTTTCAACATACTAAATGCATTTTGTTTACAAATATCATTGATTTAATGTTCAATATTTTTGCAACCAGGATTTCGACAATAATCAACCTATCTACTATCTACCGTTGCACCCAAGTACAATGTCAAATAAAGACAATGTTTCTAAATGATTAGAGATCAGAGAGGAAGAATACAAAGCATGGTTGAATCAACCACCTATTCAATTCCCACTACGTCCTGAGTCACCAATTTAGAACATCTATAGTAACACTAGTTCTTTGCAGGTTGGGGATGAAAGCAATGATATAGAGGTTGTTATGGATGATTTATTACGGGATACCCAGGCCATGGAGGGAATGTTGTTAAATGCATTCCAACAAGATAAGCTCGGGAACGATGCTAATATTTCCAATGCCTTCTTTGAAATCCTGAAATCCGCTTCCATCACCCCTCTCTTTGGCCATGGATCAAGTTCTACCCAACTGGGGGCAACAATGTTGTTGTACAACTTGAAAACAATGTATGGTATGTTAGATTCATGTTTCTCATCAATACTAAGGCAAGTAACTATTAATTCCCCATTAAATTTGCAATGAAATGAGATTTATTGCATGCTTAATGATAATGTACATTTATATTTCCCACTAATTGCAGGTTACTCAAAGAAAAGGTACTTCCAAGTGATAACGTCCTTCTAGAGGTAAATCAACTCTGAAAAATTTGAGTGTTGAGTACATATCATATCATGCTTTTTCGAATGATTGTTTTTTATACAAAGGTGAATACGTGGATAAAGAGATATGTCCTAAATGTGGGCATGACAAGTACCAGTTATCAAAAAAATGGTAAGCCACATGGTCCTCCTCATAAGATATTAAGGTACATGCCTATAATCCCAAGGATTCAAAGGCTCCTTTGTTGCAAAGAATTAGCCATATTGAATGGGTGGCATGCCTCACACATAAGTGATACACGATTTATGTGTTTCCTATAGATTCAATAGCCATGAAGCATATAGAGGATACATGGCTTGATAAATTCAAGGATGAAGTACAAAGCCTTTGATTGAGCATAGCCATGGATGGATCTAAATTGTATTGCCTCCAAAACACCAATTATTTTGTTTGGTCAGTGGTAGTGATCAATAACAATATCCCTCCATGGTTGTTTGTGAAGAATGAACATCTTGTGTTGGCTCTTGTAGTTCCTTGTAGAAGACAAGTGAAGAATATGGATGTCTACCTCCAACCATTGATCGATGAATTCAATCAAATATGGGAAGGGATACATATATATGATGTATCAAGAACCATCTTAGAGGAGAGGTCTTTTATGTTGTATGGAATATGTTCATACACCATGCATGATATCCAGGACTAGGATTTTTCTTTGGTAAGCATGTTGATTGATTTTCTTATATCTATAATGTTATTTGAAAAAAATAATCTGGTGCAACCACCTTCTTTGGAGCTAATGTGTTCTGTATACAATAGCATCACAGGTCTTGTAACAAAAGGGTATCATGGATGTAAATTTTGTGTACCTTCAGTAAAGTCTAGGTGATCTAATCACCTAAGAAAGCTGGTGTACGATTGCTCGAGGGTGTTCCTCTGAGAAGACCACCCTTATAGAAGAGCGGCATATTCTTTCATTGGTAAACTAGAGAGAACCCTAAGACTTGAAATAATGGCATCGACACATTGTCTTAGGGAATATGACACAAAGAAGGAGAAGGAAATTATAGAATTGTTCAATTCAAATGGGGAACCTATGTATGATGATCCCATTGGGATGAAAAGGAAATTTTTGTTTTATGAGCTTTCATATTGGGAGCATCTTAATATTGCCTACTTACTAGATCCCATGCATATATTAAAAAAATGTTTCATCTTCTTTATGGAGGCACATATCATTGAAAAAAAACTGACACAATGATTGTTAGGAGAGATCTTATTTCTTTGAATACTAAAAAGAAACATTGGCCAAGAAAACAAAGTAGTGTAGAGGTTGGAACCTCTTGGTCTTTTAAAGAAGGTGATGTTCCATGGATTTTGAAGAAAGATAATCTTTCTTTGGTAAAGGATGTTATATTGAATGTGAAGGCGCCTTCATTATATTGGTCTAATCTATGATTCTACTTCACAATAGAACAATTGTCAAGGCTGAAATTGCATGACCATATGAACCTTCTAAGGGTATCTATGTCAATTACATGCTTCTTTTTATGTAATGTAGGTTATAATATGCTATGCATTCACAGTTTTATGCCAACTAATTTCATACATGTTTATTTTGTAGTGTCATTATCATTTGCTCGTGTTTGGTTGTGTGGACCATGACTTCCCCCAGGACCTACTAAATTATTTGCATTTGTACAATGGATTACATCAAAATATATTCACATGGCTATCATTCCACGATGGAATCGAGAGATCGTTGAGATTGCTTGTATGTTTGAGAAGGAACTACACACAAGTGTCATGTACTTACAGTTCCATCTTCTAATTCACCTAGCTTATGAGGTTGAATTAGTTTAGGTGTTCTCATGTCATTGGATGTTCTTCTTGGAGAGGTACATGAAAATTTTGAAGGGGTTTGTTAGACTAAAGGAAAAACTTGAGGGGTCTATGGCAGAAGGGTACATAGTATATAAGTCCTTCTATTACGTTAGTGAATACATCAAGCAAATCGATGACTAGGATATGACCTGGATATATTGATTAAAGGTGTATACAACGTTACCATTCCTTAATATTTCTAGAGTTAGAATCAGTTGTATGTATATAGGAATAAGGCATGATGTTTTGCAAGGGTTCTTTCCAAGCACATACAAACAAGGCTAAAAAAGGATTTAAGATTCCATTTTCCCAAGAATACAAAAGGCTCTAGTCACCTTCCCAAGTTTTCACAACCAAACAAACCACTTGAAAAAAAATTCCTGTAGTTATTAGAATTTAATTTAAAACGTAATTCCAAAACAAAATAAAACCAAATTCCCAAAAATATTTCTAAGCTTTCTACATTTAGTTTAGGCATTAAATAATTTTTCTCTAATTTTTTATAGCTTAGTTTGATTTTTCTTAGTTAATTTTTATAATTTCTTATAGATCACATTATGTTTTTACCAAGCTTTACGCCATATAACAGCCTTTGAAAAATCTGAATTTTTGTCTCGAATAAGGGTTGTTTGTTTGCTAGAACTCACGAGGATAATTTTAGAGCACTTTAAATCTGATTTATGTGATGTTTTAGCTAATTTAAGATCATCTAGATTAGAATTTTATTTATGCAAAATAATTAATTCTGGAAATTAATTTTGAATGATCTTTTCCTTTCTGCTTTATGCTTTAAAGCCATTAGGACAACAATAAAATAATTTTGGAAATTTATTTTTGTGGATAATAGTTTCGAAATTTTAGTAATAATTTCATTAAATTGTTGGTTCACTTAAAACTGTGAATTCTAGAATTTTTTTGATTACCATGTCCTATTGTAAAATTTTGGAGCAGGAAGATGATTAATCATGGTGTTAATTGCATAAATAGTTGAATGGTTGTATCTCACAGAGTTATCTTAAGCAATTACGCACTTAATTTTCTTAATGTATTTGGTTTATTGAATGGATGTTTCACAATCTCTTATCATTGAAATTCTATAAAATTTTAAATTTGTGCAAGTATTTCATTGATTTTACTTTCAACACATCTTTGTTATATTTTATTGTTCATGGATCATATACTTAACTAATTGAACATAAGTTTGTGAGATAAATTTCTCTAAGATCTAATCCATATTTGTTGAAGTGACCTTAATCACAACAACCAAGTCAAACACTTAATAAGTTGAGTAACACCCTTTTGTAGAGATTTCACTCTCTCTAAGAGGGCTTCATTCAATAACCATTTCATAAACTAATATGTATAACTTGCCACTATTGGATAATTTCACATGTGGATGGATTTAATCAATAAGACAATATTTTGATGCAAATCTTGATGATATAACATTGTGCTTTATTGTTGGTTTAAATTTCACGAGTTTCTTTCATTTAATGGATGTTCTTCCTTTATACATTAGCAATCTTTATTTCTGAAAGGTGTTTTATTTTATTCACTTGCACAATTTATTGAGTAATCACTTGAATGTGATTTTAACTTAATGCAAGACATACTTCTACCTCAATACAAGTTTAAATTCCTAAATACCCTCTCCTTCGGCTCTCCTAAACCTTAGTCAAGAAACCTTTACAAAGCCTCCCTTGGCCTTGACAACAAACCTAAAACATGGAAATATTTATGATGGGGTGACAACGGCATTTATATTCCAAATTTGCACTTGTAGAATTAGTTGACTAGATAATTACAATGCATTCTAAAAAACACTTTACCTAAAAACACATTAAATCAAGTTGATCTTAACAAACTCATAAGTGTCTATATATCATAACAATTAATGCAAAGTGAAGGAATGACAAATATAATAATTTTAAATACAAAATCAAGTATCCCATTAATGCTCGCTTGAACCATTTTGACTTGTCGAACATGTGTTAACTCTCTCTATTGACAAAGTGAATCAACCTCCAATTGAGACCTTTAGTACCTTATATTGGTCGAGGTAACAATTATCCCAATATTTTTATTTTTTACTAATCAATTTACAAAATAAACCATACAATTGATTAATATTTTCAAGGACAAGTCCATACATTTGAATGAACAAAATTTTATCTTTTATCTTTTAGATTGATATTTCATTTCCTCTTTGACACGATTATCGATAAATTTTCTTAAAGTTTATACTGTTGGAATATTCCCACCATCATTTTTTATATTTGCATGTCTACATGCATTTTGCATGCATCCAGCCATCATGCATGTATCTGCATGCATTTTCATGCTTCTAGACAGCATTTTGGTGGTCTCCCCAGCACCTAGAGCCTAATTTAAGCTCTCTAGAACCTGTCTTCAGCCCCCAGTAGCCCTCCTACCTACCTAATGCGCCTTTTTTTCCTCACCTGGATGACATGTGCACCTTATCTCACCTACCAGGAGTTAACAGTAAGTTAGAGCATTGATTGACCAGTTCTTCCATTGATTGCTCATCCTAACTTCCTGTAGCTCCCAGTTATCTAGTTCTGGAGTGCCACTTGACCTTCTGACATCCTCATGTGCCCTCCTTGGAGTCTCCATCCCCTTATTTGTGCTCACATGGCTCAGTTAGACTCATTTGACTGACTATTGACCATTTATGACTGCTACTACTGATTGGATGATGTCTCCAATGGTATCCAAGCCACACTTTGAGGATGATTCGAATGACCTCTTGGTTAATTTGAATTCTTTTGACAGTTATTGCATTGTATTCGGTTTTCACAGTGCCAGCTCACAGCTGATGTATGATTATACTGCTATTCTCAATTTTATGTGTTCATGAGTGATTATTGACTACATTCTTCTCTTCTTCTATGCAATTCTTAAGTGAGTTTGGTGAGGTTTGTTTCAATTGTGAGATATCTTGCAGATTATCACATGGTATCAGAGCCATGGAAGTGACAAGACAAATGTTTCTATGGTGATTTTGCACTAGTGATTCTGCACTGGTGCACTTCTGCACTAGTGATTCTACACTTCTACACCAGTGTTTTCTGCACCAGAAACACATATGGAGATTGAGCAAGTTTGCTAAAAAATATTCCAACTCTGCACTAGAAGTCGAAAGTTTTCCACATAATTCCTGTATATTGTGCATCCGACTCTTCAAGCTTGCTTGATAGTCTATGCTAGGTGTGATGCCACTTGAAAAGTGCAGGTTGTTGACCTAAATATTGTTTGTTGTTTGTGGCTGCAGGTTCATTCCATCATTCAAATCCATCTAGAAGCAGTAGATTCAAATTCAAGAACTATGTATCTGGAAGGAGTTCCTTCTCTCTCTCCATTCAACTATGATGAGTGGAAACCAAAGATGATAGCATATCTGAAAACACATGGTCTTTTTGATGTGTGTATTGGTATTAAGAGAGATTTTTCTTCCTACGAAGAGAAAGAAGATTGGATTGATGCTTGTGATGGAGCCTTAGGAAAAATATGTATTACTATGTATTCCAATATGTACTACCTCATTGATCTTGATGAACATCCAAGTGATCTATGGACTAGATTGGACATATTATTTGGAAATCAAGAGGAATAGGATGATGCTATCCATTTGGAAAACAAGCCCAGTGATACTTCCTCTAGTGCTATCTCTATTCATGATTCGGCTTCCATCATCTCTCATGATGAAGTTGTTCAAGATGAAGTCGAAATACAAGACATGGTTTCAGGATTTGATCTCTTTTCAAATTCAAATTCTGAGCAAGATATGTCAGCTACTACTCTAGAAGTTGAAGAGACCTTTGAAATCTCTACTTCCCATGAGCTTGCTGATGTGCAAGATGATGATCTATTGAATTCTCTGGAGGTAAAATCAGATTTTGGAGGTGATTCATTCGCCCTCCTTGATCAAATGCTTCCTTTGCATGCCTAGTTTGTCATTGGCACATATTTTCAGATTTTTACCGAAGATAGAAGACACCATCATTCGCTTGGTTTCAAGTATCATGCACATCATAGTTCATTTGGTTATGATCTCACCTATGTTGGTTCAAAGGAGATATCAAAGAACTACATACACATTCATGGAGTTGATTCTACCTCAGTTGGTTCGAATCACATGTTCCATAATGATCTTCATATTTTTGAATTTGTTCTCACCATCCTTGGTAGGAAGAGCAAGTTCTGAAAGCCTCTAGATTCACTTGCATCCATTGTTGGAGAATTCAAGCACATGTTTTTGGAGCATGATCCACTTATTCCCAAAAGGAATATACCACCATCACTACTTGATGAGCTCCAAGAGAGCGAATACTCATCACATGACAGTTCATATTTAGAGTATGAGAGTGATGATGATGAAGAGCGAATGCTAGACCTAGATCCACAAGAACCTGAAGGTCTAGCAATTGATGATGAAGATGAGCGAATGGGAGATCTAGTTCCACAAGAACCTGATTATCTTTCACTTGATGATCCTCCTCTCCCTCGATGGGCAGCCATTACTCTTAGATCTGTTGATGATTTGGTTGGTGATCCACTTGATCAAAGGATAACCAGATCAGATTTTCAGAATGCAAGGTTTCATCCTTCTCACATTACTGATCCATTTCAAATCGATCAATCCTTCTTCGGAAAATAAGGACACTTGCATCCTTCTGGGGTGAGTGATGAAATTCTACATTAGCATCCTTCAGTCTATTTTGAGGGAGGGATTTCTTCCCACTAGGTTTTCCCTCTTTCCTCATTTATTTTATTTAGATTGTTGTATGGGGTGACCTTTGGTCTCAGTTACCAGGGCCCTACTAGTTTCAGTTATTTCCTCATAGTATAGCTTGCAGGGGGGTGTTGGAATATTCTCACCATCATTTTTTATATTTGCATGCCTGCTTGCATTTTGCATGCATCCAGTCATCATGCATGCATCTGCATGCATCTTGTCATCATTTTGGTGGTCTCCCCAGCACCTACAGCCTAATTTCATCTCTCTAGATCCTTTCTTCAACCCCTAGCAGCCCTCCTACCTACCTGATGCGCCTTGTTTTCCTCACCTGGATGACATGTGCGCCTTATCTCACCTACCAAGAGTTAACAGTCAGTTAGAGCATTGATTGACCAGTTCTTCCATTGATTGCTCATCCTAACTACCTGTAGCTCCCAGTTAGCTAGTTCTAGAGTGCCACTTGACCTTCTGACAGCCTCATGCGCCCTCCTTGGCGTCTCCATCCCATGATTTGTGCTCACATGGATCAGTTAGACTCAGTTAGACTCATTTGACTGACTATTGACCATTTATGACTGTTACTAATGATTGGATGATGTCTCCAATGGTATCCAAGCCACACTTTGAGGATGATTCGAATGACCTCTTGGTTAATTCGAATTCTTTTGACAGTTATTGCATTGTATTTAGTTTTCACAATGCCAACTCACAGCTGATGTATGATTATACTGCTATTCTCCATTTTCTGTGTTCATGAGTGATTATTGAATACATTCTTCTCTTCTTCTCTGCAATTCTTGAGTGAGTTTGGTGAGGTTTGTTTCAGCTGTGAGATCTTCCTGCAGATTATCACATATACAAACTAAATATCTTTATCTTATAATTGAATGTTGCAATACCATTTCCTTTATTTTCTATTGCAATGTTGAGATATTGAAAACCATAATTGAAATAAATTACAAAGTTTAATTGTTGTATTCACGTGTATTCCTAAAAAAAGAGTTTAAAAATATTTATTTTGATATGTGATGATATTTTATAAAATTTAATGCTAGAACCAATTATGAACCAAAATTTGAAGGTAAAGAGAATTTTGAAGATATTTACTTTGTTCATGTCTATAGAGATTTCAATGCCACTCTTGATTAGTTATCAAAAACATCACTTAAAATGCAGGGGGAAACTTCCTCAGTTTGTGCTCAAAGGAGAGGTTCAAATATCAGTTTTTGAAAAAAACTATGTTCTAATTTAAGGGTTTACTACTAGCTTAATTGTTGTTATGATATATAGTTTCCAGTATAGAGCTTTAGAGATAAAAATGAGATGAAAATGCCATTTGTTTGAAGGCTAACATTAAAAAGAGGCTTCGAAAATTGTAATAAGTGGAAATATGATAGATATAAGTTTTGAAGTATGATAGTTTTGAAATGATAATTTTTGAGTTTGTAAAGATGAACATGATCTATTTATTATGGTTTTAAAATTGAAATATTGAATATAGATATATTTTTCATAGAAAAAATATTATAATTTCTTCACATTCATTAAAATTAGATACTTGAATTTGAAATCTTAATTAAAACCAATAATTGTGAACTCGAATATAATATTTCAACATTTATATATGAAGGGTAACATAAGGTGGAATCTTAAAGTTGATATTTTTTTAAAAGGCTTATTACATGAGATAGTGAATCACTATAAGATACATCGTTGCAATTGACGAAGTGGTGGCATTTTCGTAAGTGTGATGGAGAATCATATTTAAACTATCTTCAGTATTGATATTTTTCTATAGCGAGAATGTGAATCACACTCCAAGTTACATCATTGGAGTTGAGGAGGTGGTAGCACCTTAATACGTGTGATGGATAACTATATTACTAGTACACTGCACAAATCACAATTGGTGAATGTTAGTAGGGATCAAATGGTATGTGGAGTCTTTTGGTGCCAGTCGTTTAATGTCTGTCACTAAAAGTGAAATTGGTGACATACCTTTAATGCTTGTCACCAAAATGCAAACTGTATAACCAATGTTGACAATGGAAAATAATCTCTGCGAGTCTAGGAATTTTGGAGATCGACCTCCATCCCACCCACAGATGTGGAGATAATAACAACGATAGGTGTTATTATAACACCTATGGGTGAAACATTTAGTTTTCTTCATCAAGTTGTACTATGTGAAAGCACTTTATAGTATTCAATCAATTTCCTTATGAAACATTTTATTACCAAAAACTATGAAGATTTTTTATCACCAAAAATTGTAAAGTTATGACAACTTAAAATATATGGAGGGATTTGAATTTAAATATACATCATGTTCCCTTCTAGAAAGAAATGTATTTTTTGTTTGTTTGTTAGTTTTTCCATAACTTGTGAGACTATCCCCTGATCTAAGAAACCGTGACCCAAGGGCATCTAAGCCAACAAAATCACTCGGGGATCACAACCTGTCTGGGCCACACCAACCTTCAATATGGTTGGCTTTTTTAAGCATCTCTTCTCGGATACCTTATGGGGTTTGAACTTGGGTTTCAATGTAGAACGAGGTATGTCGAAACTAATCGTGCTAGAGGGATTTCACTTTTGAAGGACATGGGGGTGGGATTTGATCCACTTATGTGTGAATAGGTCACGATATCATTTATACAATCTCTTTGGGTGCAACCACAAGTTTGACCATTATCTCAAGGTGAACCCATGGTTTTAGGCTAGGTCCTCATTGGAATTGAACCTTTCCCACTAATGAAAAACTCCTCCCTCTTCACCAATGGATCCAATGCCTTTGGGACTAAAAAATATATTGACAATGATATGAATAATTAAAATATATGGAGGGATTTGAATCTCAATACATATTAATTCCCCTTTTATAAAGAAATGTATTGACTGTGAGATGAGTGATTCATAAATTTAATTTATTATGTGCCTACGTAGCAGGTATATATAGTAATCACACATGATTATTATTTCACATCCGTACAAAGTTAATTTTTTAATTTCATAATGTTTAATATAAGTTGAAATAGTTTGTATTAAATTGAATCTAAACAAAACACAATTATTTAAATCATTTAAATGTTGATTGATTTCGTTCCAACAACGTAAGCCTCGGGTTTTGGAGCCCAGGCATGGGTGGTGGGGCTTACGCAAGAACTGTGCGGTTGCAGCAATGTTTATTGGGCAGCTATATTCGCATTGATATCCTCAACCTTGTCTCATGGCACATCCTTACCTCGGCAGCTACCTCATTAGCTACTCGACATGTATCCTTGTACTTCTATTTCATTAATAAAGTGTACAATGATAGCAAATATAAGCTTATATTGTGTGGTAACTCTTAACTCTACAACTTTATTCATCCAACCCGAAGGGTTTGGATGAGGATGATCATGCATTTCTAAACCAAGATTATTTATAGAATCTTCTGCAATGAGGTTTCCCTATGAACCAAAATCAAACATACCATTTACCTTATTCTTCTTGATATGGAGCTTGATATGGAATAACTTTGTCATCTATTTTCCTCTTCAAGATGGAGGATATTTAGGTTCACCTCCTTCTACACTATCGTGCAGAAAATTTTCTCATCCATATCTGAGTTGCTCTCTATCTCCTTTCCAACTTCCACTAGAAAATTATTTGTCTTGGACTACCCCCACTTGTAGTTATTAGGATTTATCTATGGATGAAATTTCCAAAACTTTTCTTTACTATGACCATCAATATTGCAATGGTCGTCGTGGTTGTTAAGACCTTTGAACAAATGTGCAATGGTGGTAGTTTTCTTATTTTTCCCTTTCCCCTTCTAGTTCTTTCCCTTATTGGAAACTCCATGCTATTACGGTTTCTTCTAACCACTTAGCCATCCCATTTTTGTAAGATTCAATGTACTAGGCCATACACAAGCGTCAAATATGGACTTGGTGTTGAATACCATAACATGTCTTCTTATTTGTATATGAATATTAATTATGTACATGATGACCACATCGAGGTTCTTAGAATTTGTTCCCAATTGAATGGCATACTTTCGAAACTCCATGGTGTATTTTAGGTACTCGTTGACCACATCAAGTTTCTTAGTATTTATTCATGATTGAATAGGTTGCTTTTGAAAATATATGATGTATTCTTATACACATCGCCTTGACACCATTGATGGTTGTATGAGCGAACCCTCTCACCTCCTTATACTTGATAGGGTAAAACTAGAACTTGAAAATATCTTTGAAAACCTCCTACTTTGTTATAGGTGGATCTCCCCCAAGCCTAAGGGTCTTGATGGTAGCTTTCATACAAACTATGTGCATGGCCTTCTAGTTTGAGTATGAAAAAAGCTATTTTATGTTCCTCTTATACATTTTACACACTGAAATAGACTTCTAACTACTACAGCTAATGAATCAACTTAATTGGGTCTACCTCACCTTCATAAGGCTTGATCTTGACCTTAAGTTTCACTTTAAACAAATGTTGAGAAGATTGGTTACTATAGACTTCCCTTTTTTGAGCTTTGGTATTCCTTCTCTTCCCTCAATTTCTCGTGATATTCAGGTTTCTTGTGAGATTAAGAGTTTCCATGAGTAAGGCCATACTCCTAAAACATCAATTACTTGAGATTTCAACATTGCAAATATTCTATCGTTTTCAATAATGGCTCATTCCCCAAGCTTCTCTTCCATCTTTGAGGATTGTGAATGCTTCTTATCCCTTCTCGTGTCAATCTCAAGATCCAAAGGATGAAACTCCATCTTAAATTTAGAATTCTTGAGTCAAGTAACAATATACTGTGCTCAAACCACACAAATGCCCAAATAAAACCACTATGATACCAATATGCTATGTAAACCACCTTGGATATTCTAATGGTGGACTACAAAATATGTCTACAACTATAACTACTATAATGAGCATATGCTTGAATAAGCAACTAATCTTGTTTGTATTTTTAGTTATTTACTGAGAAAATAAAGCAAACCAACCCGAATTTTTTAGCTACAATGACATGAAAACAAAACTAAATAGCAAAGACGCGCATTGTAACACAAAAATTCCTTCAAAACCCTGATGTGGGAAAACCAACAAGAAATGAAGGATTATGTCTTTCCACTATTATATTATGGAGATCGCAACACACAACACAAAGCATTCCATGCTTACTTCAAATTTTTGAGACGCTATGGTATTCTACAATCCTCTACAAATTGCTTCTTTATCTCTAATATATTAGTATCTCCTCTACACTCTTTCTCATACTATAGAACATAAAGTGAATAATTTTCCCTCCTCAATGCTGGTTATTTTTCATACCTAGAATTATGGTTAAGACTAGGATTTATAACCCTCTTGGACTCTTCATGATGCTTCTAGAAGTATAGGAATTCTTACATGTAGGCTAACTCCACATGGTTTAATCATGATGAGATGGCATGGATTTCCTAGGATATTAATACACTTAGGAGTTAGTTAAGATCAACTTGGTATAATGTATCTTTAGGTAAAGTGTGTTTCTTTAGTATGAATTTGTACATATGTAATCTGATGGTAACGATGTGTTCTAGACATAGAATGATCTGATGGTTCATCCTCACCTCACTCTTAATGGCCATTATACTTGGCTTAACATACGATTGGTCCATGATATATATTTAAAGAGCATAGAGGGTCATTTGCTCGATGATCAATTGTGAGAAACTCTTTGTAACATTTATTTTCTTTCACTTAATATATTGCCTCAAGTAGCTATTTGGAAGGGGATGTGGATTGTTTCCCTCTTCGATCATTTTAACCATGTAAAAACAACGGTGTGTTGATATGTGATCAATTTGTGTGAGTAGTTTCTGAAGGTGTTTGACCTTCTGAAAATATCTTGTGTTATTCGAACATGGTATTAGAGCTCTTATGTATTTTTTCTTCCTTCAATGATCGAGATCTTGAACCAATGTTTCCATATGCATCGAAGTATTTCTGGTTTATGATATTTATGTGCATTTTTTGGTTGAGAGAGGTGCTCCATTGTGTCTGGAGCACTACTTTCAATTGAAAACATTTGTTGTTTCACTTAAAAGGCTTCTATTTTCCCAAGATACAACCATTTTACTAGATCCAAAGGTATATTGTTTACAGTTACGCATTTTAAAATAAAACTCTCATATTCTTCCATATTTTAGCCTTATTTTTTGTTGTATTTCCGGTTGTTTACCCTTTGGAGGTTTTCTTTACTGCGTATTCTCTTTGTCGTGTACTTTTTTTGAACTCGGTAAACCAGAAACCGTGAGAAAGCTTACATTTTCCAGGTACACTAACCAAGGACTAACCCCAAATCTAAGAAATTTTAGTTCTGGAATTTTGTTTTTTGTTTTTGTGTGGTTGTGTAAAGTGTCTTACAGGGCAGAAAGCAAGGTTTTTTGGGTAGGCGCGCTCTTCCAACAACACCATCAACACCAACACCCCCATTCTTTTAAAGCAACTTATTTGCAAAAGTGAGATTATAGGAAAATTTCATAAAGGGGGGGAATTCCTTATTGTGTTTTCTGCTCCCATAACCACATGGATCAACATTTTCCTACTGCGTAGCCCCTTGTCACCTTTTTATGCATTTCTTTAAAGGGGCATAACTTTGACATCCAGGGTCCATTTTTCAGTGTCGTTTCTTTAAAATGCCTATTTTTTCAAGATATTTGCATCTATACCATTAGTTTTTGTTTTGAAGCCATGTTACCTGTGCATTACAATATGGCCACTCCATGTGATATTCTTCTTATTAGTACCGACTACTTTTCATGGAAATCCCATATGGAGGATGTCTTACAAAGTAGGGGACTTTACGGATCACCTTGGGAAAATAAACTCAACCCACTTATGATGATATGAAAATAAAATGGGCCAATAAAGGTGATGAATCCCATGGATTAACTAGGATGTCAATTTCTAATGAGTTACGATTCCACCTTGAAGGAATTGATGAACCAGATAAGGCTTAAGAAAAATTGGAAACTATGTTTGGTAAACACAATGAGATTCGAGGTCACCAGCTTGAAAATGATTTGGTTTCCTTAAATCCAAGTGACTTGTCTTGCATTCAATACTATATATCTAAATTAAAAACCCTTAGAACCTTAATTGAAGAATGAAAAATAGCTAAGACATAAAAGCAATGTATTTATGCTATTCTTTCCAAGCTTGGTCTTTCTTATTTTGTTTTTGTATCTACCTTTTACTCCATGAAAGAATATCTGGGAACTAGCTATGTAGAACCCACTCTTGAATCTTTTTGTAATTCCTTCATTAGAGAGCAAGATAAGCTCATACATCTTGGAGTAATCAACACTGTTGATACATCTAGCAAATCCTTAGTGGAAAAATAGGAGAATAAAACCAAGAATCCCAAGAAGCGACATCCTCACAAAAATAAAAAAAACAAGGGTTCCAAACCTTCTCAACCATCTCATCCTTCCAATGATGATAAAGGAACCAAATCAAAAGGTAAAAATATTGAGTGTCATTGCATTTTTTGTTGGAAAGATGGTAATGTGGAATCCAAGTGTTTAAAGAATATGGAAACCTTGGAAGAAGCATGACATCAACCTTGATTCATATTTTGACTCTAAAACTCGTGGACATGCACTTTGTGCTTCTGGTTTTTCCTTCAATGCATCTTCTTCCTCTTATTCTAATGAGTGACCCATTGATTATGGAGGATCTTATCATATGGCTAAGGATAAATCCATATTTTATGCTCTAAATGAATGTAACACCAAACAAATATTTGTTGGTGATGATAGATCTCTTAATGTTGTAGGAACTGGAACATTTCAGCTAGATTATGGTTAGTTCAATGAGGTATTATGTGTTCCAAAAATTTCCTGCAATTTGTTGTCAATCTATCAAATCACCCATTCCGGTGAAGGTAAGACTGTAACGTTTACACCTCACCAAGTTGTAATCAAGGATTTCAAAGATCCCACTAGATGTACTAGCTATTGGAATTGTTGATGATATTACCAGGTTGTACAGATTCAACAACTTTGGGTCATCACCTTTCCCTCAACTTTTATTAATACTCATATCGATGACTTGAGCAAAATTTGGCATGAGTGATTTGGTCATTTAAACTATCGCTCATTGCAGAAACTATGTAATTAGAAAATGGTGATTGGTATTCCTCTTCCTCTCGTCTCTTGTGGAGATGGTGTTTGTCCCAGGTGTGTTCTTGGAAAACATCAATGGGATAGTTTTGAAAAATGTGCCTCTTGGAACGCCTTAGCTCCATTTCATCTTGTTCACATTGATTGGTGTGGTCCGCTTCCTTTTTCTCTCTCTCTGGATTCAAGTATTCCTAACTTTCATTGATGGATTCTCTAGATGCACTTGGGTTTCCTTCTTAAAAATTAAGAGTGAATTTTGACAAGTTTTTTGCATATAAGGCCCTGTTGATGCCTCGGATGTGCAAATTATTGCAAAGTGCTGGAATGGGTTCCAAGGCACACAACAGGGGATGAAAACCCAACCAAAGGCTTCAAAAGACCCTACGCAAGGGCAAATCTATCCTCGAGCTGTTTGGTGTGGTAATCACCCACGGATATTTGGCCTCCGTTGGCACTCTATGAGTAAAAGATTTGATCTTGAAAGATTAGTTTTCTTATAACAGAAAACGGAGTATAAAAGATGACTAACGAACCTATCTTACCTTACTTAAGGAAAGAACCTATTCTACGTCAGATGTGACCTAAAAGGAGAATTGATGTTGTGCAGATCAGGATTGAAGTGTGACGAACAAGTAATAAGTCCCTTGAACATAAATGTATTTGGGTTGTTCACTTGTTAATTTAAAGTGTTATCAATTAAGAAATTAAGTGACAATTCTTCAAAACGTTGAGCTTATTCAAGTACCTGATCTGTAATCATTGTGTTAATTGAAAAATTAACATTCGATTATTGATGTTTATTTGCATCGAATCATTTGCAGAAATATAAAAGAAGAAAAACGTTCAATTAAAGAAATTTAATAGAACAATTTTGAGCATAATTCCAGACATACAGAGAAATCAATATGAGAGATCGTATGCTTTAATGAATGTCCTGCAAAGGATTAAACACATAACCGATGACAAATTTGAAGCATGAACTCAGCAATTCCCAAAGAAATTTGAAGAACAATAGGAGGTGAATTAAAAGATAACTTTCCTGAATAGAGAAGTCTTGTACAAAAATTACAATGACTCTGATAAACAGAGTATCTTCATTCCAAACTCCCGCTGAATTTCAATTCCAAAATTCCCAACCCCTTTCCTAAGAGAAACTTTCCTCCTTTTATACTAAATTTACATCAGAGTTCCAAAAGGAGAGATTCTACAAAATAGGGATTACAAAATCAGGTCTAACCATCGATCCAAGAAATTTTGCTATTTTAAAGCTCAAAAAATTATCCGCCACCTTTCACAAAAGAAAGACTCGTTCTTTAATCTGATAAGGTTTCGTGGCACCATAAAAATTTAATCATAGATTGCTCACTAGCATCGACAGGTGGTGTAGCTTGCAGAGCATCCGTTGTAGGAAATTTGGGGTCAGATAACCCACTGTCGAAAACAGAGAAATCCCTTAAAGGATTTACTTGAGGAATGGTAGCCGACACGTCAGGTTCTTCATTGATTATAAAGTCCTGAATAACATCAGTATCAAGACCAGTAGATCCCTCTGGAATCTCCTTCCTTTGCTTTTCGGGGTAACGAATGCAGGCAGACAAAGTCTCGAAGTCTTCTTCACTGCTACCGCTGCTAAGATCAGGAACACCTGCATCAAACGGTGGTGACAACACTTCTTGATATAACAAAGGGTAGAGCTCTTCATTTTCAAAATGAACATTAGAAAATTCATCATCTGCATGAAAATTGCTCATTTTGAATGAATCACGGATGGAAGGATGTAAGTAGAATGTCAAACAGAGTGTTTCCTGTTTCAGAAAGCAACGGATGGACTGGAATTTTCATGTTAATTGCTATTTAAAGGCCAGCAAGCAGATCGATGATAATCGGGCTAGCCAATCTGCAATGATTAAAATTATCTAATCAATTCATTGTAATTAATTCAATTGGAATGAAAAAGCTGAGATATGTGCCAGTCAGATCAAAGCCTATGTGAAGTACAAGTTCAATTACTATTTGCATGATTGTGAATTGCTTTTACGATCACATCGGCATAAGAAATCTCCCATCAATAATTATGACTGGTGATAAGTAACGGAGACGAAGATTATGGTGGCGAAGCTAATGTGCAAAACAGTCTCGACTAAGAGTTCCAGTACACGAGCTATTAACTCTTCGCACGTAAGAAATCTGATCATTAAGATGTAGAATAAAAAAAAAAATGTCAAAGGTGGAGTTTCAGACATGGCAAACTTAAGGTGGAAAAAATGAATGGCGTCCATCCAACATGAAGTAACTGATAGGCTTGTAATGGTGTCTGATGCGATGGATTGCACAAGGATGATAATTTGGCAAAACTAGCTTTCAAATGACAAGGTGGCGAAGCCTGACTTAACTGATTACCCGACATCGACACGACCGCGAGATTATAACAGACGGACGGTGGAGATTTTCCTAAGCAGAATGTGGAATCGAGCTCAAGAATTTGCAGGAAATTCTTATTCAAAGATCCCGCAAGCCGAAACCCGAAAGTACAGATTTGCGGGTTGCGGGTCTACAAACGGAGGTAAAAGGATTTTCGAAAGCCGAAATCCGACTGTGTGGGTGGCGGGCTTCGGAAACATTGAACTATAACGTAAAATAACCATCCCGAAAGCCGCATTCTGAAATTATGGGTTGCGGGTTTCGGGAGCAAACATTAAATAAATGAAAAACCACAATCCCAAAAGCTGAATGACACCATTGCGGGGTTCGGGTTTCGGGGTAATTATTTTCAATCTAAAAAAAAGAATGATTCCGCAACCCGCAAACGTCGCATTGCGGATTTCGGAATCATCAAATCACAATATAAAACAACAGTCCCGCAACCCGCGTCTGTCGGGTTGCGGGTTTTGAGCTCTCCAAAAGTCGGGTTTCGGGATGAAGATAACAGTCAACAAAATACTCAAAATTTTGGCTCCTCCTTTCAGACTGAAACACTTTGGAAGAAATGATCAAACCATTACAAACAAGTAGATCAAAAGCATGGGTGAAGAATTTTAGAGGTAAAATCAAAATCCAGAATTTTCAAGATTACTCACCCAAATACCTTTGTGTTTATTAAAATTGGGGGGGGGGGGTCCCATGCTTGGCTAAGCATGGGATCTGTTGTGGCCACAACAAATGGCGATTGGCTGGGAAGAACCAGTTATCTCTGCAATCAAATCCAACTAAATACAACATGTCAATCAACCAATTTCTTGAAACTCAATTCATAGAAGATACTCAAAAGATAACAGTTAATAAGCAATGTACATGAAAATGGATAGATCTCAACAATGACCATTTTAAAGATGACACTCATTCGATAAGGAGATTTTAGAGAGTAATACCAAATATTTACCATGATGTAATCATTGAAAACTAGCTTGTGTTGAACCTGGGCACAGTCTTAGAAATGCTCATGGATTACCTAATTACAGATCCCCTTGGTTTATTAATTATATGTATATTCAGTTATCCTCTATGGATTCCTTTATCTTTTCTCTTTTTTTTTTTCTTTTTTTTTTATATTAAAAGATATAAGACCTTGTTAATACAAGACCACTGTACTGACTTGGTGATCAGATGAAACAGTGCCATTCACAGGCCTGATCCGGAAACTGGTCAAGCTAGCTCAATGACGAGACTCCTTGTCTTCTGGTTGTAAGACCAAAAGAAATTATCATGGCTTGGTGACCACATAGTGATAATTCCAGTCCAAGGTCAAACCCATGATCATAGCAGGTTTGGCTTGTGATAAGACCCCCCTGTTCTCGTATATAACAAAATCTTATAAAAACGAAACAATTTATTTTGGCATAAGCTACAAGGCATTACCATGGCTTGGTGACCATATAGTGATAATGTTACTCACTAGTGCTTTGCGGATCATGAATGGATTGACCTGTAATAGGATCTTCCACCTTCCAGTAGAACTGAAAGCCATCTTCCAAGTGTGGTGGCTTGATGTGAAGATGGAATTCCACTTTAAACACCTATGAACCTAATGGGCTGGCTTGATAACAAGACCACCCACCTTATAACTTATAGTTTTAAGCAAAATTCATATTCAAAGTGATTGTAAAAGGATCCATGAGCAATCGGAACTGGTTAGGTTATTATGATATGCCGTTCAACCATGAAACACCAGATAGAGAAATGATGACCATCCTCCATACCTCAATTACACAAATAAAGCATGGTGAAAGATAATGATCAACGTGAAAAGTATCCAAAGGCACTGCACTTATTTGACTGTTTATTCTTCAGAGCAAATTCTAATCAAAAGCCAGAAAGTAAGATTGATAACGATGCTGAAACTTCAGAAGCAATTGTTGCTAAGAAAAGTGATCATAAGCCATTACCACAAGTATGAAGCCTTATTAATGAAAACCAAAACAAAACAAGAAAACCAATCAAAATGTCAATGGAATAAAACAAATGACTAAAAAAAAAAAAACCAACAAACCACACCTATGTACAAGTGCATCAGATCGTTCAAACAAAATACTTTTTGAGAAGAGACACATTCACTGCGAAGGTGTCTACAACTCCCTCTAGCGTCTGTAATTGAACAGTGCTGGGATCAATCTTTTCTATAATAATGAAGGGTCCTCGCCAAAGCCGCTGGAACTTGGTGTACTGGTTCTTATCTTTACGTTGCTTATCCTACCTTAGAACCAGGTCACCAACAGAAAATTCCTTGTCAGATGAAGATTTTTCATCAAACCATCTCTTCACCATCTGCTGATGATGATACAACTTGTTCTTGGCTATCTCCCTGTCCTCCTCTAGCTTCAAAAGGGTGTCAATTCTTTGCTGGAGGGGAGAAGAATCATCTTCTTGGACAGACTGGGCCAATTGTAGCGAAGGAATGGTAAGATTAGTGGGAAGGATGGCTTGTTTTCCATAAACCAGATAGTATGGAGAATTCGCAATTGCTGCTTTTGGGGTAATTCGATCTGCCCATAATGCATTATACAACTGTGTGTGCCAATCTCTGTGATGAGAAGCTACAGTTTTCTTGAGAATGTTTATCAGGTTTTTGTTCGATGACTCAGCCAAACCATTACCTTGAGGATAATAATTGGTGGAAAATTTAAGCTTAATCCCCATCTCAAAGGCATATTCGGTTATATCGATTGAAGAGAAGTAGGATGCATTATCGAAAACCAAGTACTCTGGAGCGCCAAAGTGTGTGACGATCTCGCTATCAAGGAAAGAGATTACTTGGGCGACATTACATTTTTTAAGAGGAGTTGCCTCCACCCATATGGTGAAATAGTTTGTGGCTATGAGGATATACTTATGTTGGAGCGATGAGGGAGGGTTTATAGGCCCAATAAAATCCAGTCCCCATTGTTGAAATGGAAACTGAATTGTAACCGGTTGTAAAGGAAATGCAGGTTTCCTAAACTTCCCTATGCATTTCTGGCACGGCTCACACTTCCTAACATAAGCATAAGCATCTTTAAACAAAGTGGGCCAATAATATCTGGCCCTAAGAATCTTGTGTGCCATAATCTCTCCTGAAAAATGGCCTCCAGCAGGACCTGCATGAAATTGAAGCAAAATTTCATCAGTTTCATGTTTTTCCAAGCATCTAAGAAATACTCCATCATAATTTTTTCTAAAAAGAACATGATCGATGAATTGATAAGGAGCAGATTTGAGTCTTAAAGCTCTTCTTTTCTTAAAATCAAGAGTTTCGGGAGCAAACCCATGGTTCAAGAAAAATTTGATATCGTCGTACCATTCCGATGTCGGGGCATCAATTACATTAATAACACCTGAGGGAATTTCTTCCTCATGATCCCATTCGGACTACTGCTGTGCGGGGTCGTTGGATTGCGAAGTAAGAAGACAAAGGCCTTGGTATTTTACAATTTTAGCCGGTCTGATCTCAAGATCATATTCTTGTAGTGCGGTCATCCAATGGGCCCTCTTTTCCCCCAATTCTTTATGGATTAGGACATTTCTGATAGCAGAATATGGAACAATGACTTTGGTTTGAGACTTCAGCAAGTAGGGTCTATAATGTTTGACGGATTTATAGACCGCATATGCTTGCTTATCATTCTGTGAGTATTTAAGCTATGCACCTTTAAATGTTGAGCTCATAAAAGAAATCGGGATTTCAGTATCATTATCATGCTTTTGAGTTAAGACAGCTGCATAGGAAAAGTCAATGGTAAAAGTATAAAGAATGAAATCCTTATTAAAATCTGGGGACATGAGAGCAGGGGCTTCTGCAATAGCCTTTCAAATTTGGCCAAATGCATCTCTCTGTTCCTGCGACCAAGTAAACTACACATCTTTCTTGACCAAAAGTTGTAATGGTTTAACAATCTGGGCAAAATTTGGTACAAACCTACGTATGAAATTAATCTTACCTAAGAAAGATTGCATTTCTTTGCACGAGCCCGGTAAACCAATCTTTGAAATAGCCTCTATACGGTCAAGATCGATAATCATACCTTCTTTCGAAACAATGAAGCCCAGAAGCTTTCCTTCTGTTACTGCAAAAATAGATTTCTTCGGGTTGAGAGAAATACCGAATTTTCTGCAGCGATCAAAAACTTGTTTCAAAGCAAACACATGTTCATGTCTTTTTTTAGAGTAAATAGTGATATCATCAAGGTAAACCACGACAGAATTATGCATTAACCCTCGAAAAGCTATATCCATGGCTCTCTGAAAAGTAGCTCCTGCATTGATCAGCCTGAAAGGCATCCGTCTGTAGGCAAAAGTACCCCATGAGATCCTGAAAGCTGTTTTCAATTGATCGTCCGGGGCAACCATAACCTGGTTATACCCCAAAAAACCATATAAGAGGGAAAACATCTCTGACCCGGCTACCTTTTGAAGAATCTGCTCCATTGGTGGAACAGGATAGTTGTCTTTCTCAGAAGCCCGATTCAGGTTCCTGAAATCGACACACAGTCGAATTTCACTGCTTTTCTTACGGACAGGTACTAAGTTAGCAATCCATTGAGTATGCCTGACTGGAAAGATAATTCGAGCAGTGAGCAGCTTCTCCAGCTCCTTTTTTACAGAAGGTTCCAAACTGGGGTGCATCTTCCGCAACTTTTGTTGAAATGGCTTCACCTCTGTTTTCATGGGTATATTATGAAACATGACGCTAGTGTCAAACGTTTTCAACTCGTCATACGTCCAGGTGAAAACATCCTTATACTTTTTACACAATGCAATGATGGCTCTGCGTTCTTCATGGGTACAATCAACTCCCAAATTGATGAAGCGAGGTTCATGTTCGGTGCCTAAGTTGACCCGCTCATAATTCAAATATGAGCTTTGAGTTTTACAATTAGTTTGCAATTTGAACCTGTCCTGTAAATCGTAAAACTTTTCTAGATTGATCACAGACTTCGGGATGACGTTTGAAGAATCCGTGAGAGACTTTTCATGTTCTGCTTCGTCAATGGCCGTGTCTTGAAACGTATCCTGAGTAGTGAGAAAATCGAGTATATGTCGGTCATCATCAAATACTTTCCAATTAGTCACATTATTCGGAACGGATGGTCTGTACATCAATTCGATAGAAAAATTTTGAGGAGACAAACCTTCTGGCGGGATCAGTCTAGACACTGTATTTGCTAACAAGTCAGCATCAAAATTTTGTGACCTAGGAACTGATTTAATATTGAATGCCAAAAATGAGTTGGTTAGATCCCTTACCAACTTTTGATAATTAGCCAAACGCAGAGATAAGCAGTGTATTTTATTCCTGACTTGCTTGACTATAATTTCGGAGTCTCTGTAGCATTCTATTGCTTGTACACCTAAATCAATGGCCTTCTTGAGCCCCTGCACAAGAGCTTCATATTCGGCTACATTATTAGTGCAATCAAATTCTAACCTGCAAGCAATCATGATTTTTATTCCTTTAGGATTGATAAGAACACAACCCGCTCCAGCTCCCTCTTTAGACTTGGAGCCATCGAAAAACAAAGTCCATGAGACAGGGTCTAATCTAAAATTTGTATTCACATTATATACATTATGCACAATTTCACCAGAAAAAGGTACAGAAGTAACCTGAGTAATATGTGATTCGTTTCGGATGCTTTCTTCTGGCGAGGCATCATCACCGAAAAAGGTATCAAATGTAAAGTGCTCTGTACGAGAGGTGAGATAACCAGCAGGTTCACTTGAATCATTAAGATCAGTAACTGTTTGTTTCATAAAAGGTTCTCTGTTGATCTTAATTTTATTTGGTTGACCATTGTATGGAAACCATAAGTGGGACCAGTCGGTTGCAAAATAACCTTTAAGTTTTTCTGACCAGTCCTTGCTTAACCACATCCCATAGGCTTCTAGGATGTCAGCTATCACAATGTCAACTGTCTGATGGATCCTGGGATCCGCTGACAGCATGAGCAGAACATTTCTCAACTTACCAACCACTCTGACGTTAGATCTATCAAGTTGCACAATCTGGGTTGGACAAGGTTCCCATGTTGCATTCAATTTCCTGCAAACAGATAGGGGCATCACATTTGATGATGCTCCTGAATCTATCATGTAGTTGTGTACATTCCGGTTGAAAATCTCAAAAGTAAGCAAGAAAGGAGGGGTTCTCTTACTTTTTGGTTTTTTATCATTAGTTTTAGTGACAGAGTCTAGATTATTATTATGTGACTCTCTAGGTTGTTTGACTATCATGTTTTTAGGTAAAGAGTCTCTCATAGCAGGAATCTTGAGTAGCTCAAACAAAGATATGTTTGCTTTGACTCTCTTTAGGTCTTCAACCAGGTTGTACTCCATTTGAGGGAGGATTGTATCCTTCTATGGGACAGTCTTGTTACTTGTGGGAACTGGGGAAGAAGATGACGGTTCTTGAGGTGGCTGTGGTCTTGACCTTGTATTATAGGGATATTATGTGTTAAACACCGCCTCAGGTTCTTCTTCTTCTTCACACATAGGGAGTTCTGAAAAGCAACCCACAGCGTCAACATGTGGATCATCTTCTGCTTCTTCTTCAGGTAGCGGAGGATCCAGGGTAGTCTGATCGTTGGAAGTGTCAAGAGTGACTTGGGATTCTGCTGCCAATGCTCTAAAAATAGAAAAGAGTTCATCGTTTGTGAGTGCATCTGCCGGATTTGGTGGTGGTGGATTTTGTGGAGGCTGGTAAGGTCTCCTAAACGATGGCCTTACAAAACCTATGTTCTGATTCTGATTATCATTAGTGTTCTTCTTCAAATCCACCATCTCATTTGACATCTTCTAAAGGAATTTCTTCATGTCAGTCAAATCAAATGAATCCTTGTTCTAAACTGTGGGTTTAGGGACATTCTCTAATTTCTTCCTGGAAGTGGAAGGTTGCCCTTCTGAAGTTTCAGGGCTGTCTTCCAAACAAAAAATGTCTTTCTCAACTTGGATTGCTTCATCAAATGCTTCCAGTAAAGTACCTTTCTGTGCCCTTTTGACCCATATTGCAATAGGGGGAGGCAAGCCTTTTTCATAATAAGCCACCAACAATTCTTCAGCAGGAAGAAGATTGGCAGGGATTCTGTTTTTGAGATATGAAAACCTTTGGTTAAGGTCTTTTACCCTTTCTTTTCCTTTGGCTTTCATGGAGGATAAATCTAAAACAAGATCTTGTGGTGTTTTGTCATCCCCGAATTTCTGGGTAAAATGTTTCTCGAATTCATCCCAAGAAGTTATAGATTGAGCTGGTAAAGCAAAATACCAAGTGGCCGCTCTCCCCTCAAAAGTGTATGGAAAAAGTCTACATACTACATCCTCATATATCACGCTTCTATGCCTAATTGCTTGCATGAAATTTTTTATGTGATCCAACGCAGGAGTTTTATCATCAGGGTTGAATTTAGGTAGCCATTTCTCAGGATTCTTTGGTAATCTATGTTGATCACCTAATATGAAAACTGCACCTTGGTAAAGCCAAGGTCTGTTTTGACCTTCTCCAGCCATTGGAGGTTCTTTTTCTTCTTCTTCAGATGACGAACTAGAAGAATTCTCTTCGTCTGAGGAAGATGATGAGGATGATGGAGGGGATGGTGGTGGACCACCGGCTCAAGGTTTGGTTGACCTTGTGTTGCTATGTGGGTGGACTCACGGTTATATTCAGGAGAATCTGGTCGATTAACTAGGTCTTGGTTTTCAGATTGGTGATCAGTTGTATGTTGATCCTATGCGTTAAAACTGTCAGTAGGTTGAACCGGCGGATCAGAGGTCTGTGAGGTGGGAACTTGCTATTCTTCCCGATTGCTAGCCTGCAAAACACCTTCTAAGTTTAGGGCTGCTAGACCGCGTCTTCTTTGATTGGAAAGACGTTGTTCTACTCTTAAAACCCTATCGGAAGATGTTTTCAATAACTGTTCTAACGAGATGGGTCCCCTTGTGGGTGACGTGAAGATGACTTCCCCTCTGTTCTCCTGTCATACCACCGGTGTAACGAGTATAACCGCAGGTTGTGTAGACGTGACAGGGAGAATTGTAGGTTGTGTATTTGTTGGTTGTTCAGATGTTGAATCCCTAGTCTGGCTTCAGGTTTGAACCATTGAAGTACTTGCCAGAGGAGGTTTATTAGTAGTTTGCTTAGGCATGTTATACTAGTGGCCCTCCTTCTAGTGCCATTTTTTGATGCCTCGGATGTGCAGGTTACTGCAAAGTGCTGGAATGGGTTCCAAGGCACACAAGAGGGGATGAAAACCCATCCAAAGGCTTCGAAAGACCCTGCGCAAAGGAAATTCTATCCTTGAGCTGTTTGGTGTGGTAATCACCCACGGATATTTGGCCTCCGCTAGCACTCTATGAGTAAAAGATTTCATCTTGAAAGATCAGTTTTCCTATAACAGAAAACGGAGTATAAAAGTTGACTAACGAACCTATCTTACCTTACTTAAGGAAAGAACCTATTCTACGTCAGATCTGACCTAAAAGGAGAATTGATGTTGTGTAGATCAGGATTGAAGTGTGACGAACAAGTAATAAGTTCCTTGAACAGAAATGTCTTCGGGTTCTTCACTTGTTAATTTAAAGTGTTATCAATTAAGAAATTAAGTGACAATTCTTCAAAACGTTGAGCTTATTCAAATACCTGATCTGTAATCATTGTGTTAATTGAAAAATTAACATTCGATTATTGATGTTTATTTGCATCGAATCATTTGCAGAAATATAAAAGAAGAAAAACGTTCAATTAAAGAAATTTAATAGAACAGTTTTGAGCATAATTCCAGACATACAGAGAAATCAATATGAGAGATCTTATGCTTTAATGAATGTCCTGCAAAGGATTAAACACATAACCGATGAAAAATTTGAAGCATGAACTCAGCAATTCCCAAAGAAATTTGAAGAACAATAGGAGGTGAATTAAAGATAACTTTCCTGAATAGAGAAGTCTTGTACAAAAATTACAATGACTCTGATAAATAGAGTATCTTCAGTCCAAACTCCCGCTGAATTGCAATTCCAAAATTCCCAACCCCTTTCCTAAGAGAAACTTTCCTCCTTTTATACTAAATTTACATCATAGTTCCAAAAGGAGAGATTCTACAAAATAGGGATTACAAAATCAGGTCTAACCATCTATCCAAGAAATTTTGCTATTTTAAAGCTCAAAATATTATCCGCCACCTTTCACAAAAGAAAGACTCGTTCTTTAATCTGATAAGGTTTCGTGGCACCATAAAAATTTAATCATAGATTGCTCACTAGCATCGATAGGTGGTGTAGCTTGCAGAGCATCCGCTGTAGGAAATTCGGGGTCAGATAACCCACTGTCGAAAACAAAGAAATCCCTTAAAGGATTTACTTGAGGAATGGTAACTGACACGTCAGGTTCTTCATTGATTATAAAGTCCTGAATAACATCAGTATCAAGACCAGTAGATCCCTCTGGAATCTCCTTCCTTTGCTTTTCGGGGTAATGAATGCAGGAAGACAAAGTCTCGAAGTCTTCTTCACTGCTACCGATGCTAAGATCAGGAACACCTGCATCAAACGATGGTGACAACACTTCTTGATATAACAAAGGGTAGAGCTCTTCATTTTCAAAATGAACATTATAAAATTCATCATCTGCATGAAAATTGCTCATTTTGAATGAATCACGGATGGAAGGATGTAAGTAGAATTCCAAACAGAGTGTTTCCTGTTTCAGAAAGCAACGGATGGACTGGAATTTTCATATTAATTGTTATTTAAAGGCTAGCAAGCAGATCGGTGATAATCGGGCAGGGCAATCTGCAATGATTAAAATTATCCAATCAATTCATTGTAATTAATTCAATTGGAATGAAAAAGCTGAGATATGTGCCAGTCGGATCAAAGCCTGTGCGAAGTACGAGTTCAATTACTGTTTGCATGATTGTGAATTGTTTTTACGATCACATCGGCATAAGCAATCTCCCATCAATAATTATGACTGGTGATAAGTAACGGAGACGAATATTATGGTGGCGAAGCTAATGTGCAAAACAGTCTCAACTAAGAGTTCCAGTACACGAGCTATTAACTCTTCACACGTAAGAAATCTGATCATTAAGATGTAGAATAAAAACGACAAAATGTCAAAGGTGGAGTTTCAGACATGGAAAACTTAAGGCGGAAAAAATGAATGGCGTCCATCCAACATGAAGTAACTGATAGGCTTCTAATGGTGCATGCTGCGATGGATTGCACAAGGATGATAATTTGGCAAAACCAGCTTTCAAATGACAAGGTGGTGAAGCCTGAATTAACTGATTACCCGAAATCGACACGACCGCGAGATTATAACAAATGGATGGTGGAGATTTTCCTAAGCAAAATGCGGAATCGAGCTCAAGAATTTGCAGGAAGTTCTTGTTCAAAGATCCCGCAAGCCGAAACCTGAAAGTACAGATTTGAGGGTTGCGGGTCTGCAAACAGAGGTAAAAGGATTTCCGAAAGCCGAAATCCGACTGTGTAGGTGGCGGGCTTCGGAAACATTGAACTATAACATAAAATAACCATCCCGAAAGCCGTATTCCGAAATTACGGGTTGCGGGTTTCGGGAGCACGCATTAAATAAACGAAAAACCACAATCCCGAAAGCTGAATGACGCCATTGCGGGGTTCGGGTTTCGGGATAATTATTTTCAAGCTAAAAAAAAGAATGATTCCGCAACCCGCAAACGTCGGGTTGCAGATTTCGGAATCATCAAATCACAGTATAAAACAACAGTCCCGCAACCCGCGTCTGTTGGGTTGCGGGTTTAGGGCTCTCCAAAAGTTGGGTTTCGGGATGAAGATAACAGTCAACAAAATACTCAAAATTTTGGCTCCTTTCAAACTGAAACACTTTGGAAGAAATGATCAAACCATTACAAACAAGTAGATCAAAAGCATGGGTGAAGAATTTTAGAGGTAAAATCAAAATCCAGAATTTTCAAGATTACTCACCCAAATACCTTTGCGTTTATTAAAATTGGGGGGGGGGGGGGCTCCCATGCTTGGCTAAGCATGGGATCTATTGTGGCCACAACAGGCCCTTGTAGAGAAACAATTTGGACCTCAAATACATAAGTTAAGAACAAATAATGGAGGTGAATATGTAAATGAAAAATTTACATCTTACTACGCTACACAGGGAATTCAAATACAACATATTGTTCCATACACACTACACTAAAATGGTGTTGATTAAAGAAAGAATCACACATTAAAAGAAATGGATAATTGTATGCTCCGAGCTAAAGGACTAAGTCTTCAATTTTGGGATGAAGCCATTAATTGTGCCAATTACATAGTCAATCGCACTCCCACCAAGGCTCTAAAACATATAACATCGGAAGAAGCATGGAGTAACATTAAACTAGATGTCATCCACTTTTGTGTGTTTGGTAGTAAAGCATGGGCTCACATTCCTGAGGAAAAATAGAAAGCATTACATCCTAAGAGTGAAAAGTGCATATTTCTTGGATATTCTAAAGAAGTAAAAGGTTATATACTTATTCAAGCAAAATCCACTGACATAATTATTAGAAGCGATGTTAAATTTCATGAAAATATCTTGGCCTGAGATCCTAATTTGACGTATGTTCCATCTGGGGCCTACAAGCCATCCTCAGTGCTTGTGTCATCTTCTAATCCCAACTTCCTTGATAATTTTCCTTAGTTGGCTTCTTCTTCTAATGATAACAATGAGGATGAAAATCTACCTTCACCTACTCATTTTCCTCTAGTTGCACCAACACAACCACCTCCTCTATGGGTCTGTAGAACAAGTGAAGGAGTTGGCGATATTGTTGCCCCAAAGATCATTATCAAACACATTCACAGTTCCAATGAGCCTCTTCTATTTTGGATCAAGTTTCAAAGATTCATGATTTGGATACATTTGAAGAAGCTTCAGGACATCTAGATTGGGACACAGATATGGATGAAGAATATCGTTCCTTAATGGCGAATGATACTTGGGACCTTGTACCTCTTCTGAAAAGAAGAAAACTTGTCAGATGTAAATGGGCATGTCAAACTAAGTATTCATATGATGTAAGCGTTGAAATACTTAAGGAAAGGTTAGTTACCAAAGGATTTTCCCAAGTTGAAGGAATTGACAACAATGAAACATTTTCCCCTGTACCCAAAATTAACTCCATCCGCCTTGTTCTTCCCCTTGCTGCTTCACATAAACGGAACTCCATCAAATGGATTTCAATTCCTCCTTATTGCATGGGGATTTTTAGGAAGAAATTTACATGGGAAAACCTCCTGTCTATGTTCAGAATGACTCTAGCCTTGTTTTTCACCTTAAGAAATTTCTATATGGCCTTAAGCAAGCTCCTCGATCCTTGTATGCCAAGATGGATATATTTCTCCTTGACACTAGTTTTTCTAAATTCCATTATGACCCCAATGTCTATACCAAGAAAGTAGGAAACTATCTCATCATCCTTCTTATTTATGTCGATGACCTTATTCTTACAGGTAGTGACCATAACTTTTTATCCCATGTGAAATCCAACCTTAAGAAGAAATTTGAAATTACAGACTTAGGATATTTGCACTACTTTCTTAGCCTCCAAGTCTACAAACCAAAGACAAAATCTTTCTTTCTTAGTCTAAGTATCCTTGTGACCTTCTTCATCACTTTCAAATGGAATATTGTAAACCAACCCCATATCCCTTCCAGTCTGGAGTCAAAATTTATGCCACTTGCACTTCACCCAAAGTAGATTCCACCTCGTATCATCATCTAGTTGGTAGTCACTTATACTTGACTTATACTCATCCTGATATTTCCGTTGCTATTGGTCTTGTTTCTCGATATATGCAAACAACCCATGAAAGCCAGTGGGAAGCAACAAAAAATATACTTCGTTATATCTAGGGTATAATTCAATTTGGGATTCATTATAGTTCAGGGGGGACTCCTTTATTGGTTGGTTTCATTGATTCATATTTGTCTAGCGACCCTAATGATTGGAAGTCTACTGCATCTTATGTTTTCATTCTTGGTTCTGGATTTGTCACTTGGGCTTGTGCAGTGAACGTATCCGTTCACTAGGTTAAGAAACAAATCCGTCTTCCATATTTGAGATAAATGATAATAATATATTGATTGATGATAGAATAAAAGATGATATGTTACAATGATGGCCCTGCCTTAAATATGGCTCTGGCATTTGATGTTGAGGAGACGCCTCATTTCATAACCTAACTTTAGTTAACCTAATTATTTAATTATTATATTATTTTATGTTCGTAGCATTGCCACTCTCTTAGAAAATCTTTGTCCTGAAAGTCTTATAATTTTGTCGTGATGTCATGGCTGACGAAATATATCAATACGAACTGCTGAGTGTAGAGCATAACTTCCGATATGTGGATGGGTCAATCCATCCCAGATTGATTTGTTGCTGATTGTTGGGATTCCCCACTGATCTATCGTCAAGAGCTTTGATCACATTAGTATCATCGTCTTTCGACATTTCCCCCTTTTCATAATATCGTTTTTTATGGTTGGGGTGTCGATAGGGAATTTTCACAATGTCATTTTCTTTTACGAGTATCGTCTTTTGCGCATTGATCTGATCTGGAAGTTTTATTTTCGTCTCTTGAGGTTTTAAGGTTTTGTTCTGTATCTTTTCCAACTTGTTTTCTAACTGCCTGTTATCATTTTGAAACTTCTTAATCAATTCGACTTGCAATTTTCTGTCATCTTCAGACTTCTTAAGTTGTTCCTTAAGATCTTCATTATGACTTCTGATGTAGCTATTTTCTTCCTGCTTGTTTAGAAGTTTTCCTTCAATGTCTTCCGCAGATTGTTCTGTCTTCCGACTATTTTTCAACTTCTTAATTTTTGTGACTAGTATCTTGTTATGATTTCTTAGTCTAAAAATTTCTTCAGCATTGTTGGATAATGCTTTATTATTCTTTGCGATTTCTAATTTGTGTGTCTTTTTAGAGTTGTCATTTTTTGTTTGAAGAACTTGTATCTGTTGTCGACATTGGTCGACCTTTGATTTTTGATCTCCTAAATTATGTCGTATCTGCTTCAGTTCTTCATCCTTGTCGTTAAGGATCTTGTTCAAGCGTATTATTTCTGCTTCGTAATTATTTATTTCCTTCTTTATATCTTGATTTCCTAACCTTTGATTGAATTCATTTTCGATTTTTAATTCATCAATTTGCACATATAATTTTTCTATACACCTTTCCTGGTCAAAGATTTTTATTTCATTGGACCTTTCTTGTAATTCCATTCTTATTTCTAATTTGGTATTTATGTTGCACAATTCTTCATAGTCTTTTCGATAATGCTTTAAATTGGCTTCTAATTCCTCTATTCGTAGTCGCAAACCAGATTCCATGATCTCGACTTCTGCGGAGATAGATAATATTAGACTTTTTCGATGATATAAGGTCTTTGATTTTGACTTCTCTGATGATAAATAACCTCAATTCTTTTGATTTTTTTGTAATTCTGAAGCACAAAAAGTATGATGGATCCACAAAAGTGATACCTTGATCTAAATACCACTTTATATCTTTTCCCTTAATAACTTTTTTACTCAAAAGGGAAGAGTGATTTAATATTTATCCCTTTTTAAACTTTATACCTCCTTAAACTTAAACTTAAGTGTTTTAAGGAACCTTTTTATATTTGCCACGTTAATATAATATCTCCAATTCTTTTAACATTCCACTTTTAATGTTAATAATCACTTTTAAACTTTCTTGACCTTTTTATATAAAAATTTTGTATACCTTTTCATTTATTGAATTGTCCGTTGACTTAGTTCAATATAACGGATTTGGTTAACCAAGGTAATATAATTCCACTTATTGGATTAAAATTAGTTTGAAAGCTAATCTAACCAGTACGGCAAGGTCGCGACCTTTGCTTTCCACCTCAATGAGTAATATCATAATATCTTAGGCAACGAGTAATCTCTTGTGCGATTTTTCTTTTCTTCGAACTGAAATGTGATGATCTTCAATCAATTTCGTGACAACAACCGTAGCGATGCCTCCCTCAAATATTCGAAATGAGTCTTTCTGATGAGACTTGATGGTCAAACCCTTCTACACTCGTTGGGCGTGGAGATTCAATGTGTAATAGTCTTCTGGCGGTGAAGTTAATATGTATATTACCAATGGCTCTGAGTATTATCGAGAGTCTTAATTCCAACGATTGATTACTATAAAAATCCCTCAATCTACAAATGGAGATCGCACTGATAAGACTGGTATGGTAACTCTTCACGATCTCGGTTGACAGCGAACAGTATAGATTTGGCCCGCGGATTTTGCAGACCGCAGATTTTCGCAGAGATCTTTGAATGGCAACTTGATTTGTAGGAATGGAGCGGCCCCTTGCTTATTACTATAGACCCGATACTTAATGCAAATGATCTAGAGTTCATGAGATTGCAGTGTTCCCTCCAATGATGATATATGTAGAGTCAATCGACAGCGATTAGGGCAAGGGATTTTTTTATGTATTTTTATTTTCTTTTTTATGTTGTATTTGCAGTGGATATATTTTTAACAGAATTCTCTGGCACATGTGCGACAACAACCACTGCTTCCTTTTATCTTTTCTTCCTTCCGTTATTTGTGCAACAGATAGTTCTGAACCATAATTAAAATTTAAATAGCCAAATGCTGGTTGGTGTTCACGGACCAGTTCAGAGGAACTCTGAATTTATCAGATAAAATCTGAAATTTTGGTTAAAAGCCAATATTCGAGATGCCCAAGAAAGGGCTCTGATACCAAATGCAGTGAACGTATCCGTTCACTAGGTTAAGAAACGAATCCGTCTTCCATATTTGAGATAAATTATAATAATATATTGATTGATGATAGAATAAAAGATGATATGTTACAATGATGGCCCTGCCTTAAATATGGCTCGGTCATTTGATGTTGAGGAGACGCCTCATTTCATAACCTAACTTTAGTTAACCTAATTATTTAATTATTATATTATTTTATGTTCGTAGCAGCTTGTAAGAAACAACAACCTCTTGTTCTTTCTTCAATACAAGTAGAGTATAGAGCCACAATTAATGAAATTCAAGAAGATCCTTGTGGCATAAGTAACTCCTTTCAGAGTTTGGAATCAAGCAACAACATCCGACTACCCTTTGGTGTGACAATTAGTGTAATTCCCCCATTCAAATAAATCTCAAGAAGAGAAAATTCCACCAATCTACTAGTTTCCTAGGTTGGGGTGGAGACATTAAATTTAGAATAAGGAGACTAATAAACCCCAAATGGACTTTATATTGACATAAATATATTAAGAGGGGGTAAATAAATAGTTGTGATGAGAAAATAAGATGGCACTTGGTCATGGAGACACATTGGTGGTGTGGGACCCACACAAAGCTAGATTCCCCATGCCACAAGGCATTCCACTCTCACCCATTTGAATCCAAGGTGGAGTACACTATTCTTGGGGGATTTGGAAGGGAATAATACTTGGCATGAATTAATTAGGTCGAAATGTAGAGGAAGAGTAACTCCCATGGAAGAGGAAGAGGCATTTTGGAGCTAGTGGGACACTTGGGCTAGATTCCCTAGCTTTTATGACACCAATGATGAAGATGCCTATTAAAATTATGACAAAATCATACCTAATGGATGACATATGACATACATGACATGTCAGGGCTAAAAATATCCTCCAAGTAGGCACACAAGGGAGTTAGGGCAGCCAAAGAGACACTTATTCGAATTGAGTGAAGGAGGAGGCTAGAATTGGAGGGACAAGTGGCATACTTTGGAATCTCTTCCCAATTTGAGTTGGCATGAAGCTCATGGATGGAATTCAAGTTAATAAATCCTTAGGAAGTTTATAAAATTAAAGAACATATAAAGAGAGCAGCTTTTGATCATTTTACATTTTTCATTTGGAGAGGAGAGCTAGTAGAGTGCTATTCTACTTTCCTTAGCACCAATTTCGAGGGTGAAAGATTCCCATCCTAATTGGAAATTGGAGAGGCCATTCAGACCTTTAATTTGGAGCTACAATGGATTATTTTGTTATAGGTTCAAGCTACAGGGAATCTCATGGACACATCTCTTTCAGCTTGCTTCTACAACCATTCTTCCATTTCTTGTCATATTCTTGATCCTTGAGGAGAGGCGCACTTTGTGAGGTGGTGATGTCTTTGGAATAGTTCTTGAGGCCCCATATATTTGTAATATAATGTATATATACTCTGTATTTACTTATCATAATACTTTCATATCAAAAATCCAATATATTCCATGTATAAATGTTAAACTATGAATAAATGGTGCCATTTCCCCAATACCTTGTTACTTGCACTTGAAGTGGTATCAAATTCGAATGATTCAGTCAAAATATGATATAATATTGTTGTATGGAGAACCATTAATATGCGTAAGAAGTATCATATTCATTAGAGAAGCATTGGGAGCAATATTCTTAAGTTTCATGACCATTTGTGAAGATTTACTATCATTTCCCCCTATGTTAAAGCTAGTATACAAACATATGATTTATGGAAGTTGAAGAAGCCTATAGAAACTAATTGATGATGAATTGGGGATATCATTGAATTCATTTATCAGTACCATGTATCTGTTCTGAAATTTGGGAAGTTCTTACAGTGTTTGGGAAGCCATCTTTGTCCCCTACGCTTGGGGGTTTTGAACCTCGATTTGACTAGTAAAGTTCTCTATTTTTCCCTGATTATAAATTAATGTTTCAGAAGTGTTTTAAGAGTTTCCAAGCATCCATCATCCTCATGTACATGTCTGAATACCTTCCAAACTCATTCAGACCCAATTCGGAACCATTTGGAGCCATTTGGAAGTAGTTGAGTCAATACTAGTCTAAGGGTCGAATTGGTCAAAATTTGCAATTTTTTCCTAGTTTTTGCTAATTCTTAAAAAGGGACACTACAAGTGGTATCAGAGCATGGTCCTTGCACCTTATGTGTATGACCATTTATGAAGACAAGAATCCAAATAAATCAGCCCCCACCCTTACAAACTGAAACTGAAAGTGCTTTTGGTGAAGAGGAAGAAGAAGGAGAAGAGGTGTATTCTATTGAAACTATGGCTAGCGATGAGAAGGGAACCTTAGAGGATAAAGAGGAATTTACTAAATCCATGAAACCATTCTTTGAAGACATGAAAAAATAGATCATGAAAGGGTTTGAATTGTTGTCTAGTCAACTTGGAAGCAAAGGAGCAATAGGAGGCAACAGTAGTTCTTCTTTCGAGGAAAAGTGTTCGGATATCCACATCATCTTTTTCAGGATCTTGCATGCAATTAGGGTTTGCATGCAAATTCTAGGGTTTGCATGCACTTTGCATGCATCCCAGTCACCAGGTTGATGCCTCCAGCACCTTAGCCACCTTATTCTAGCACCCGAGAGCCACTTACTTCAGAGTTTTAGCCCTCCTAGTCTGGAAGGCGCCCACTTCTCACCTACTGCCAGAGAAGGGCGCACTTATTCACCTACCACTGCAGTTCCACTTCAGTTACACTCAGTTAGCTCCGATTCTCCCTGATTTGAGGCTAGTTTCACTCCCGATTGACTGTTTCACTTCCGTTGGACCTCCAGATTGACTAGATGACTTGTTCTGACTTCAGTTAGCCTCCCATGCACCCCCCACTGAGCCTCCTTCCCTTAATCAGTGCTACACACTTCAGTTACACTTGTTAAACTCAGTTAGACTCAGATTGACACCTGGATGACTGGTTCTTGTGCATTGATGACCACCACCGATTGATGATGAGGACTCCTAGTTGGATTCAAGCTACTCCATTCAGTGATTCGAATGACCTCCTTAGGCAATTCGAATTGCTCAGTCATCGTTACTGTATTCTATTGTAATCATTCACCCTTACTGGGATATTGAGCACTGCTGCATGTTTTGGACAGTTTTACACCATATTTTCTATATTCATCTGTTGTGATTGATTTACTTGTTCATTAGATCTGCTGTGACTAATTTTACATGGTATCAGAGCCATTGCAGGGACAAGATCTCTTTTCTACAGGTGGTTCTACAAGAAGATTTGAGTGAATTGCTCAAAAATTGCAAAAAGTTTTGGCATGAAATATCTCAAGGGCATTCGCTCCTGTGCATGCAAAGCTTGAAAATACATCCAATACCACTCCAGAAGCTTGAGTTTCCACATAATTCCTAGATCTGATACATTGGACCCATTCAACATTGTTTGATCTCCAATCCCAGGTGGGATGCAACTCTAAAAGGGTGGATTGTTCAACCTCATTGTTCTTGGTTTATTGTGATTTGCAGGTTTATTGTCTCCATCATTTGCATTCGCTACACTGTGCATGCAAGCTCCTCTACATCAGTGTGCACTCGCTCCTAGCAATGGAATACTCTTCTTCAAAGCCTATCCTCACCCCATTCAATTATTTTGATTGGAAAGATGATATGGAGATCATATTACGTTCAAAAGGATACTACCGAGTCACTCTTGGTCTTGAATTGGAGCCAAACAATCTGTCAGATAGAACCAAACACTACAACAAGCTTGATGAAGCTTATGGTCTTCTTTGTCTCTCCAGCTCCAAAGATCTTCACTTCCATCTCAGTGGATTGAAGACTCCAAAAGCTATATGGGAGCAACTTGAAACACTATTTGGCAAGCAGGACAAGCTTAGGGCTTTTCAATTAGAGAATTAATTGATTGCCCTTAGTCCTGAGAATTTCGAGACCATTAATGAATTCTTCACAAAATTCAAGAACTTGAACTTGCAATTGAAGAATAGTGGGGTTATCAAAGAGGATAAACAATTGATCCTCTCCATTCTCAGCAATCTTGGTAAAGATTATTCGGTATTTGTCTCTACTTTCAATTCCGGTCGGCTAACTACCCCGAATTGGAAGATGCCTACCTTGAATGCCTTCATTGAGTCCGTCACAAAAGAGCATGACAAGTTGATTCAAATGGGGTCCATAAGCTCCAAAGATTCAGCCCTATATGTTCAAGGACCCAAGATCTCGAATGGTAAAGGAAAGCAAAATAAGGAGAAGCCCAAATTCGAGCCTCACAAACAAAGAGAGAAAGGAAAACAAACGGATGCACCATCCAGTTCGAAGTTCAAGCAAAAGGGAAAAGAAGGTAACCAAAAATATAAATGTACTTATTGTAACCGTGGCTTTCATCCCGAAATTTCATGTATGAAGAAGACTATAGATCAAATGGCCCTCCTTTTGGAAAATAACAACATAACCCTTCCTGACGGTGCAAGGAAGAAGGATAGGAATGATGATCATGAAAGAGGACAAGCACTCATGGCAACTGGTTCGAAGCCCACTACTCTCTTGATAGATTCGGGTGCATCGAATCATATGGCTGCAAATATTGATTCTTTTTTCTCATTCGATCCAAACAGCTCCATCCCCATCCATTTGGGAGATGACTCAAAAATTTCTTCAAAGGGAAAAGGTACGATTCATGTAGATCATGGAAGCTTTCAGAATGTTCTCTATGTGCCTTCCTTGGCTTCAAATCTTCTTTCTGTGTATCAAATGACACACACTGGTGAACCGAAGCAAGTTACATTCAACCCTAATACAGTTGAAATTTTGGATATCAAAAGTGGAAGACTTGTTGCAGTCGAAAAGGCAAACCACACTGCAAAATGCTATGAATTTTCACACTTTATTCCGCTTGCAAATCCCACTTCTCTTCGCACACATGGTAATGAGGTTAGTAGGCTTTGGCTTGAAATATTTGGACATCTTAATTGTAAGTATTTGCTGCTGCTATCAAACAAATCCATGGTAGATGGTCTTCCACAACTCCGTTCCTCAAAGGGAATATGCACTGGTTGCATCATTGGGAAGCACCCCGAGCACAGATTCGACCACGGCAAAGCTAGCAGAGCTTCTACATTTTTGGGGTTGATCCATTCTGATATCAGTGGTCCGCTGCCCCATATGTCATTAAATGGTTCAAGGTATGTTTTGACATTTATTGATGATTTTTCCCGCTTTACATGGGTATTCTTTCTCAAAAACAAGTCAGAAGTGATTGGAAAATTCAAGGATTTTAAGACTTCTGTTGAGACCGCCACTGAGAGAAAGATCAAAGCTCTTAGATCTGATAATGGTGGAGAATATATCAAGTCCAAGTTTCTGCAACTTTGTGCCCAAAGCGGAATTCAGATCCAACATACAGTTCCCTACACACCCCAGCAGAACGGTGTAGCGGAAAGGAAAAATCAGTCACTGAAAGAGATGGCTACGTGCATGATTGAATCAAAAGGTTTGGCTGCAAATATTTGGGCTGAAGTAATCAATGTTGCAGCATACATACAGAACCGTGTTCCACATTCATCCGTGAAAGGTATCACTCCTTTCGAAGCATTCTTTGGTCACAAACCGGATGTGTCAAATTTGAGAGTTTTTGGCTCTACTGCATGGGCTAGAATTCCTTCCAAGAAGAGACGAGCTTTGGATCCACAAAGTATTGAGTGCATACTAATAGGATATGGGGAAGAATCAAAAGCATATAAACTCATGGATATCAGATCTAAAAAGATATTCATAGAGCGCAGTGTGCAATTTGAAGAACCGCTTCAACAATTGTAACTAGTCGAGGAAGAGACTGTCGATTCACCGCCTTCACCAGAAGAAGATCCGTGCAGCGATAATGAAGGTATGAGTTCTGATATTTCTGATATTTTAGCAGCATATGATGATCATGACATATCAGGTTTGGAATCCGACCATTATGATCCTCCTCAGTTACCAAAGTGGGCCCAAAACACTCTTCAATCCGTTGGTTCGAATCTTGGAAATCCTACTGATCCGAGACGAACAAGAGTAGACTTTCAAAGAGCATGTATGGCTCTTTCTATTGCTAATCCATTACTTCCTGAGATTTGTTATTTGATGGCTGGTTCATATCCCACATCATACTATTCTTCCCACCGAGATCCAAGATGGAAAAGTGCCATGGATGAAGAGTACAGTTCTCTTCAAAAGAACAACACATGGGAGCTAGTTTCTCTTCCACCTGGAAGAAAATTAGTGAAGTGTAAATGGGTCTACCGCACGAAAGTTGCTGCTGATGGCTCTATCAGCAAATACAAAGCAAGTTTGGTGGCAAAAGGTTTCTCCCAATTCCAAGGAGTGGACTACACTGAGACCTTTGCACCAGTTGCAAAGATGGATTCCATCCGCCTTGTTTTGGCCATTTCCGCATCCAAGCACTGGGAAGTGCACCACATGGATGTGAAGAGTGCATTTTTACATGGAGACCTTGCTGAAGAGGTATATATGCAGCATCCAGAGGGCTATACATCAGATCCATCATTATTTTACAGATTGAAGAAATCTTTGTACGGGTTAAAACAGGCCCCAAGAGCTTGGTACGCAAAGATGGACTCCTTCCTTCTTTCTCAGAATTTCCATAGATGAAAATCTGATCCGAATGTGTATCTTCAGCGAGTTAAAGGTAATTTGTTGGTTATTTTACTTTATGTTGATGATATTCTCATTACTGGTAGCACTCTTACTTCAATAAACAAGCTAAAAACTGCCTTAAATCTAGCTTTTGACATGAGCGATTTGGGCTTGCTGAGTCACTTTTTGCGCTTGGAGATAGCTCAAAATTTTGATGGGATCACTATATCGTAGCAAAAATATGCTTCCAACCTGTTATTAAAGTTTAATATGGCTGAATGTAAGGCAGCCCCATTCCCATTCCTCTCAGGAATCAGTATTGAGGAGGGAGATTCTACACCGCTTGCAGATTGCAGTATGTATCGACAGTTGATTGGTTCACTACTTTATTTGACACACTCAAGGCCTGATATTTCATATGCCGTGAGTGTCGTGTCAATATATATGCAGCAGCCACATGAGCTTCATTGGCGAGCAGCCAAGCGGATCTTGCAGTATGTGCAAGGTACGAGACAGTTTGGCATACATTATGCTACAGATTCTGAGCTTGATTTCATTGGTTTTACTGATTCAGATTGGGCAGGTGATAGCATTGATCGGAAGTCCACTTCCGGTTATGTTTTCATGATTGGTCATGGTGCTATTTGCTGGTCCAGCAAAAAGCAAGCAGCCATTGCACTTTCTTCAGCAGAGGCAGAGTATCGAGGGGCAGTCAATGCCTGCATTCAGGCAGTTTGGTTGCAGGGTATTCTTTCCGAGTTTGGTTTTGGTGGCACTACTTCGACTGTCCTATTTTGTAAAAATCAAAGTGCTATCAAGATCTCCACAGATCCATTTCAGCGACATAGGACCAAACATATTGAGATTCATATGCATTACATTCGACAGTTGGTGCATGACCGCACCATCATTCTGCATTATTGCCCTACTGATGAGAAAATTGCAGACATCTTCACCAAGAGCTTCACTGAGAAGAAGTTCTCTTACCTCCGTTCACTGTTGGGGGTGAGTTCCATCATGGTGGAGACAGATTGATTCATTATTATGCTTTAGCTTGAGGGGGGGCTTTCTTCCCACTGGGTTTTCCCTCTTTCCTCACTTAGTTTATTTTCAGCATTTTTTGGATTATTGTATTGGGGTGACCTTTGGTCTTAGTTACCAGGGCCCCACATTATTTTTTTTCACATCATAGTCTAGCTTGAGGGGGGGTGTTCGGATATCTACATCATCTTTTTCAGGATCTTGTATGCAATTAGGGTTTGCATGCAAATTCTAGGGTTTGCATACACTTTGCATGCATCCCAGTCACCAGGTTGATGCCTCCAGCACCTTAGCCACCTTATTCTAGCACCCGGGAGCCACTTACTTTAGAGTTTTAGCCCTCCTAGTCTAGAAGGCGCCCACTTCTCACCTACTTCCAAAGAAGGGCGCACTTCTTCACCTTACCACTTCAGTTACACTCAATTAGCTTCGATTCTCCCTGATTTGAGGCTAGTTTCACTCCCGACTGACTGTTTCACTTCCGGTGGACCTCCAGATTGACTAGATGACTTTTTCTGACTTCAGTTAGCCTCCCATGCGCCCCCCACTGAGCCTCCTTCCCTTAATCAGTGCTTCAAACTTCAGTTACACTTGTTACACTTAGTTAGACTCAGATTGACACCTGGATGACTGGTTCTTGTGCATTGATGACCACCACCGATTGATGATGAGGACTCCTAGTTGGAGTCAAGCTACTCCATTCAGTGATTCGAATGACCTCCTTAGGAAATTCGAATTGCTCAGTCATTGTTACTGTATTCTATTATAATCATTCACCCTTACTGGGATATTGAGCACTGTTGCATGTTTTGCACAGTTTTACACCATATTTTCTATATTCATCTGTTGTGATTGATTTACTTGTTCATTAGATCTGCTGTGACTAATTTTACAAAAAGAAGGCAATGGGTGAAAACATTTTCTCAAGGACAGGACCTCATACTAAACCTAATGAATGTAATATTTCAGTAAGGCGTACTACACCTAAATTTCTTGAGGCTAAAGAAGAACCTAACACCCAATTTGATATGCAAGAGATTGTAAAAGAATGGGAAACGTTGAGTGAAGATTGTAGAAGGACTCTACCCTTTGAGAAATACTTTAATGTTGCAAACAAAATAAAAATGAGGGAAGGTAATAGGACTCCATTTCATAATAAATAATTGAATTATTTCATTCTAAAAATTCTCCTTCCCACTTTTGATGGCTCATCTCAAAGTTATACAAATACTTGGGTACAAAAACTAGATGTGTATTTTCAGTTGAATCCAATGGTAGAAGAGGATGCTTTAAAAATGGCTATTTTGAATTTTGAAGGAGAATCCAATGATTGGTGGTTCCATGGTCTCAAAACCTTGGGACATGATTAGGTTACAACATATGGAGAATTTGTTGACAAGGTATTAGAAATATTTTAGCAAAAAGACCCAGAATTGCCTTTCAAAGAACTAGCCCAATTGAAGCAAGTTGGAAACCCTGTTGAGTATATGTTGGAATTCCAAAAATTATCAGTTAAGGTGGATGATATATCTATGGTAAGATTAGTATTTCTATTTACTGAAGATTTGGCTGAACCCTTAAAAGGTTTAGTTAAGGCCCACAAACCTAATCCATTGAAGGATGCCATGAACTTGACAAGAGATCTACAAAATGTGCTACCTAGGACAAGGTTTCCTCCCAAGCCTAACTTCCCTTACAAATTCATATTTGAAAAGAAGCCTTGGAAAATAAATGAATTTGAAAATAATAAGAAAGAGGGAATAAACAGGGAAGAACTTTGAAGAAATAAATTGTGTTACACATGCTTCCAACTATGGGTACCAGGGCATAAATGTGCTAAGGGGAAAGCACAATACATTGAAGTATTTTCTGATAATGATGAGTATGAAGGCGGTATGGAGGAATAAGGACATATTTAATACAAAGAAGAGGGTTATGATACAACATAATAAGGGAAATAAGAATAAAATCATCCTTCACTTGACAAAGGAAGGATGGCAGTACTTTCAACAATGCCTCATTTTCACACTATTCGATGCAAGGGAGTGTTACAAGGACAAAGGGTCTTGGTATTAGTAGATGGAGGAGCCACACATAACTTCATTTATGTAGACATGGTGGAGAGGAGGAAGATACCTACTGAATGATTCGATGGCTTCACAGTCATCATTCCAGGTCACAACACTATGGATTGCAAAACATGGATTCCAAAGATAGAAATCAACATAGGTAATTACACTTTTTTATAGATTTTATGTGGTTGATGCTGCTGATAATAATGTGGTATTGGGAGTGCAATGGTTGTACTCTATAGGGGAGCATACATTGAACTATCAAATTCCCGAAATGAGATTCAAAGATTCGGAAGGAAAACAAAGGGTTGTGAGAGGGCAGCACATTTATCTGAATCAAGTAGTAACTTCCCACTGTATGAGGTCCATATTGAGGCACGAAGATATTGAGTGGGCTGCCGAATGTTACATCACTTCACCCAAACCAAAAATAAATATTTCAGAACATCCCAAGGAGATAAGGCAACTACTACACAAATATGAAAAGGTTTTTGGAGACCTCCCTCCTGGAAGGCCACCTAATAGAGGAGTTGAGCACAACATTGTTTTGGAGGTGGGCACTTTGCCTATAAAAATCCCACCATATAGAAATCCCAAAAATTTCAGAGAGGATATTGAAAAGGTTATTGAAGAACTCTTGGAGTTGGGACTCATTAGACCAAGCTCTAGTCCCTATGCTTCTTCAGTGGTTTTGGTGAAGAAGAAGGATGGGACCTTGAGAATGTGCATTGATTTTAGATCCCTCAACAAAAAGACAATAAAAAAAAGATATCCGATCCCAAGAATAGATAAGCTACATGGAGCAAAATTCTTCTCAAAAATTGATCTTAGATCTGGTTACCATCAAATTCGAATGAAGGAGGAGGATGTGCATAAAACAGCTTTCAAGTGTCACTATGGCCATTTTGAGTTTCTTGTCATGCCTTTTGGGTGGACCAATGATCCAGCCACATTTCAATCATTCATGAATCAGATATTTTGCAAACAGCTCCGTAAGTTTGTTTTGGTTTTCTTTGATGATATTCTAATTTACAACAAAACATGGGAGGAACACTTGCACCATCTAGAAGTTGTATTGAAAATTTTGCATGAATAATCTTTGTTTGCTAAGTTGTCTAAGTGTGAATTTGGGTTGAAAGAATTTTTATATCTTGGGAACATCATTGGGAAAGATGGGGTGAAGGTGCACTTGGAAATAATAAGAGCTATTCTTGAATGGCCATCACCCAAAAACATCACAGCATTGAGAGGCTTCATTGAAATATGCACTTACTATAGAAAAATTGTGAAAGGGTTCTCTAAATTGATTGCTCCACTTACTGATTTGACCAAGAAGGATGATTTCAAGTGGGATGAAGAGGCTGAAAAGGATTTCCAAAAAATGAAAGAGGTAATGAGTAGTTGTCCAGTACTTGCATTGCCTAATTTTACTAAACCATTTGTCTTGGAATGTGATGCATCAGGAGAAGTGATAGGGGCTATCCTAAAACAAAATAAACACCCCATAGCTTTTGAGAGCAGAAATTTGCAGCCACATGAGAAGCTCTATTCTATTTATGACAAAGAAATGTTAGCCATCATGCATGCCTTGGCCAAGTTTAGACAATACTTGGTGGGAAACAAGTTTGTAGTCAAAACTGACCATAATAGTTGGAAGCATTTTCTCACACAAAAGGACCTCAATGAAAGACAACAAAAGTGGGTAAGAAAAGTCCAAGATTTTGATTTTGACATTGAATATGTTAAGGGAAAGAATAATATTGTAGCAAATGCATTATCTAGAAGACCATCATTTTCTCTTATGAACATTTCGAAAGATTGGAAAAATATGCTAATAGTTGAATATGCCAAAGATAGTTTTGCTTGTGGTGTGTTAGATGGGGTCAGAGGTGATGATAGGTACAAGTTTTTGGATGGTATGGAAGGTATCATCTACTACAAGGATAGAATATACTTGGTTCATGGTTCGAATCTCAAGCACAATATTTTGAAGGAAGCTCATGACTCTCCTTTAGTAGGCCATCCTAGTTTTTTCAAAACATATAGGAAACTAAGGGAAAGGTTTTTTGGAAAGGAATGAAAGAGGATGTTCTAAAATATGTGAATGAATTCAAGTCATGTCAGCAAAACAAATTTGAACATACACATCTTGCTGGTCTATTGCAACCATTTCCCATTCCACAACAGAAATGGGAAAGTGTCTCCATGGATTTCATCACAGGTTTGCCCAAGGCTTTGGGTAAGGATTGAATTTATGTTGTGGTGTACAGACTCACTAAATTTTCTCATTTATTTGTTGTTACATCATCTTTTACTGCTGCACAAGTGGTTGATCTATTCTTTAGAGAATTTTTCAGATTGGATGGACTTTCCAAGAACATTGTGAGTGATAGAGATAGCAAATTTATGAGTGCCTTTTGGCAAGAAATTTTCAAGTTGGTTGGCACGCAATTGACTCCAATCACAAGCTATAATCCTCAAACTAATGGAAAAACATAAATATTGAATCAATGGTTGGAAGGGTACTTGAGGAACTATGTTGGTGAGCAGCAGAAAACATGGGTGAAATGGCTTCATTTAGGTGAGTTTTGCTACAACACTACTTTTTATATGTCCATTGGCATGTCTCCTTTAAAAGAAATATATGGTTATGAAGAACTGACATTTGTTGAGCACATATTTGGTGATAGTAGAGCCCCAAATGCTAAAGATTGGGTGGAGTAAATTCAGGATATTTTGAAACTCCTAAAAGACAATTTGCAGGTTTCCCAAAATTAGTAGAAACAGTATGTGGATCAACATAGAGTGGAGAGAAATTTTCAAGTGAATAATTTGGTTTATTTGAGGCTACCGCCATATAAACAAACATCGTTAAAAGTGAAGGGATCAGAAAACCTCAAACCAAGATACTATGGTTCATACAAGATAGTTCGAAAAGTTGGGGAGATGGCTTATGAGTTGGAACTTCCGGAAGGGAGCAAAATCCACAATGTATTTCATGTTTCATGCCTTAAGAAGGCTATTGGTCAGAAAATCTATGTTTCACAAACCATCACTCCATTAGATGATGAAGGACAGCTCATACTTATTCCCAAACAAAAAAAAATTGAAGGCAAGAGATAGGAAATTGAGGAATAGAACCATAAGGGAGTATTTGGTACAGTGGAAAGATTTTCCAAGTGAAGATGCCACATGAGAGGAGGAACAAATTTTGCAGAATCCTAATTTATAATTTCTTGAGGGAAAGCAATATTGGGTGGGGAGGACTGTAATGTCCCCATTCAAATAAATCTCAAGAAGAGAAAATTCCACCAATCTACTAGTTTCCTAGGTTGGGGTGGAGACATTAAATTTGGAATGAGACTAATAAACCCCAAGTGTACTTTATATTGACATAAATATATTAAGAGGAGATAAATAAATAGTTGTGATGAGAAAATAAGATGGCACTTGGTCATGGAGACACATTGGTGGTGTGGGACCCACACAAATCTAGATTCCCCATGCCACATGGCATTCCACTCTCACCCATTCGAATACAAGGTGGATTCCACTATTCTTGGGGGATTTGGAAGGGAATAATACTTGGCATGAATCAATGAGGTCGAAATGTATAGGAAGAGTAACTCCCATGGAAGAGGAAGAGGCATTTCGGAGCTAATGGGACACTTGGGCTAGATTCCCTAGCTTCTATGACACCAATGATGAAGATGCCTATGACACTTATGACAAAATCAGACTTGATGGTTGACATATGACATACATGACATGTTAGGGCTAAAAATAACCTCCAAGAAGGTGCACAAGGGAGTTAAGGAAGCCAAAGAGACACCTATTCGAATTGAGTGAAGGAGGACGCTAGAATTGGAGGGACAAGTGGCATACTTTGGAATCTCTTCCCAAATTGAGTTGGCATGAAGCTCATGGATGGAATTAGAGTTAAGGAATACTTAGGAATTTTATAAAAGTCAAGAACAAATAAAGAGAGCAGCTTTTGATCATTTTACATTTTGCATTTGGAGAGGAGAGCTAGTAGAGTGTTATTCTACTTGCCTTAGCACCAATTTCGAGGGTGAAAGATTCCCATCCTAATTGGAAATTGGAGAGGCCATTCAGAACTATAATTTGGAGATACAATGGAGTATTTTTTTACAGGTTGAATCTACAGGGAATATCATGGACACATCTCTTTCAGCTTGCTTCTACAACCATTCTTCCATTTCTTGTCATATTCTTGCTCCTTGAGGAGAGTCGCACTTGGTGAGGTGATGATCTCTTTGGAATAGTTATTGAGGCCCCATACATTTGTAATATGATATATATACTCTATATTTACTTCTCATAATACTTTCATATCGAAACTCCAAGAGATTTCATGTCTAAATGCTAAACTATGAATAAATGATGTCATTTCCCCAATACCTTGTTACTTGCACTTGAAGTTGTATCAAATTCGAATGGTTCAGTCAAAATATGATATAATATTGTTGTATGGAGCACCATTAATATTCTGAAGAAGTATCATATTCATTAGAGAAGCATTGGGAGCAATATTCTTAAGTTTCATGACCATTTGTGAAGATTTACTATCATTTCACCCTATGTTAAAGCTAGTATACAAACATATGATTTATGGAAGTTGCAGAAGCCTATAGAAACTAATCGATGATGAATTGGGGAGATCATTGAAGTCCTTTATCAGTAACATGTCTCTGTTATGAAATTTGGGAAGGTCTTACAGTGTTTGGGAACCCATCTTTGTCCCCTACCCTTGGGGGTTTTGAACCTCGATTTGACTAGTAAAGTTCCCTATTTTTCCCTGATTAAATGAATGTTGAAAAAGTGTTTTAAGAGTGTCCAAGCATCCATAAGCCTCATTTACATGTATGAATACCTTCCAAACTCATTTAGACCCAATTCGGAACCATTTGGAGCCATTTGGAAGCAGTTGAGTCAATACTAGTCTAAGGGTCGAATTGGTCAAAATTTGCAATTTTTCCTAGTTTTTTCTAATTCTTAAAAAGGGAAACTACAATTAGAGTGCCATCAATATCGCCAAATATCCATTTCAACATTAGCGCAGCAAAAATAATGAGCTACATATGCACTTCATTAGAAATATTTTTCATGATCATGTTCTCGAAGTGCTCTTTTTCCCTACAAATGATCAAGTTGCAAACATCTTGACAAAGTCTCTTACAGAAGCAATGATTTCTAAACTTTGATCTATTTTAGGAGTTCAAGAATTTTTCATTAAGGGGGGATAGGCTCTAATGCCTCCTTCTTTCTCCTATAGTGTCACTTTTGTAAATCCTTCAATACTATCCCATGTTGTTCTTAAGGAGGGATGTTAGGATATTAATACACTTAGGAGTTAGTTAAGATCAACTTGGTATAATGCATCCTCAAGTAAAGTGTGTTTCTTTAGTATGCATTAGTATGCATTTGTACATATGTAATATGAAAGTCATGATATGTTGTACACATAGAATGATCTGATGGTTCATCCTCACCTCAATATTAACGGCCATTGATCCATGGCTTAACATCCAATTGGTCCATGATCTCTATTTAAAGAGCATGGAGGGTCATTTGCTCGATGATCGATTGTGAGAAACTCTTTGTAACATTTTTTTTCGTATAATATGTTTCCTCAAGTAGCTATTTGGATAGAGTCATGGAATGTTTCCCTCTTCAAGGGTTTTATCCATGTAAAAACATTGGTGTGTTGATCTGTGATCTATTTGTGTGAGTAGTTTCTGAAGGTGTTTGATCTTCTCAAAATATCCTGTGTTAGTCGAACATGCTTCCACTTGGACTTAGGGAATAATTGGATCGTTACATTACAAGGGCATAACTTTCTCATACAGAGTCCATTTGATGAAAATCAAACACCATTGGAAAACTATTGATTCCTAGATTATAGTAAAAACAATGTTGCAAATAAAAGACATGGATTTTGTAGATTTGATGTTTAGATTCCCTAAATATTCCTTCAAAAATTAAACCAAATCAATTATTTTTTCGTAATTTTTTTAAACAACTTTTTTTTCAAATGGATCATTTTTCCCTGGATGGGGTGACAGAAGGTTCACGAGACAGGTTACATCGAGGGTAGAGAGGAGGGACAGGTGGGAGCATATTCTCCAACATATTCTTCTCCCTCATGTGATACTTTATGTAACTCTACGGCTCCACTAGTGCAGCTACATTCAAAGAATGTTGATGGCTTTTCCCATGCTCCTCCATGTCGATCCTTGGAAAAAGTAGTTAACTCCTCACCTAGAAAACATGACTATCCGTAATTTAAATTGGATTTCATAGCAGGTGATCATCAACAAATTTACTTTGGACATGATGGTGCACTTATGGTTTGAGAAGTTTGTCATTTTTATCCATTTTGGTTGATCCCCTGAGTTCATTGTGCATTCACCATGGGCTCTCTCAATGGCATTAGCTGCTCAAGGTGTGGGTTTCAAATTGGTTTTGTATCATAGTATGCCTAGTCCTAGAATCTAAGGTCACTCTCACCCTGGTAGTAAGGGACATGCTCGTGATTTGTGTGCACTTGATTCTCCCATTGTATCATATATTTCCTGTGGTCAGCACTCTTCTGCGGACATGATGGATGGAAGAGACGTTGTTTCCTCTCTTGATATGGAGGTGATGTTTGCTAATTGGGGTTGTTTCGTTGAATGGTTTGATGATTGTGGTTGCCCATTGGGATTCGTGGATAGATTTCCCCTCCTCTCACCTCCAGAGTTCAAGCCCCATTCTGGGGCGGATCCTCCCTTACCTCATTTCGTGTCTACTGGTAACTCTCCCTCGGTGGATTTTAGGGTGAATTCAATGGTGGTTCGAGCTCTTTGTCAATCGTCAGAATATGGAGGACTTGCGCTTCAAATTAGAGCTCATGGATAGCAAGCTCTCCATTGTCATCTCTCTTCTCTCTAGACAGAGTACAAGCTCTCCTCAGATGGAAATTGTGGACCATGACACCATTATTCTATAGAATGTGGCTCATGATCTCAGCTCTTTCCATGGAAATAGGGCCCAGGTGGAAGACAATCAGTTTACATTTTAATTTTGTTTCTCTATTTATCTCAAGTCTATGTTATGTTTCCTCTATGGTTCTTTCATGTAATGGGTCTTTAATCTTTTGCCAGCTATAAGGGCCAATTTTGTAAGCTTTTATGCTATCTGTAACTCTATGAAAGGGAGGGTATTATTGGTTATGGAGATATCTTGTATCAGCCTTATCAGAGATGTACATGGGCCTTTGTTGTAGCTATGTACTTTCTTTATTTTTGATGTAATGTAATGCTTCCTTACAAAAATAAATGATCATTTTTATATTTTTTCTTGTTAACAATATTTTTATTAATTGTTTTTTGGTGATCACATGTTAAAATGATCATTTTTCATATTTGTAAAAAAAGAAAAGTTGCAAATCTTACACACACATACACATACACATGCATGCACACAGAATTTTTATATGCCTAATTTTACCATATTTTAAATACTTCATGATTTTTTAGTATCTTCACAAAAATAAACATGAAAAAAGTCGTGAATATTTTAAAATATGAAAAAATAATTTAGTATTGTTATAAATGAGTTTAAAAAATGATGTTCTTGGACATTTGTAAATATACAATTAATTAAATAAATAAATAAAACAAAAATGTATAAAAGAGAAATAAAAGTATATATTATGCAATTATTAGCAATTAGGTGAGAACAATAACACAATGGTAAATTTGTACAAACATATTCTAGATGAACCATCTCAACATGTCTTGGAAAATGGTTCAAATTTTGAAATAGTTCCCAAAAATATCCTCAGGGAATAACTATTAAGTAACATTGAGGTCACCCTAAAAAATCAACCCTTAGATCCTATAAGATATAAGGCAAGAGTGTGTTGTAATCTTGAGGAACTTCAAGCCACCAGAACCAACTTGACTAAGGAAGAAATGAAATATTTGGGAAAACTGAGGAATAACAAAGAAATCACAATACTTAAAGCAGATAAGGGGAATGCCATAGTAATTCTGAATAATTTGTATGTAAAATGAAAAAAATAATCAAAAGAGAAGAACACTACGCAAAGAGGAAGGTAAGAGATCCCATTGAAATTGAAAAATATGGCAATAATTTAAACATAGATGACGGTCTAAAATTTAAAAAAAAACTAGATGTCAATAATTAATCAAGTAAAAATCTCATGTTGGCATACTAGGAATGGATGGTACTAGTTTGTGAATCCTTGAGCTGACCATACTCTCCCATTCACAATTCACTCAACATTATTTTGGTCTGAAGCAAGAATAAAATCCATTCTAATCATTCCATTGTGATCCCTTAAATATGGACTCAATTTAATGGAGTCTGAAACACTAGGTTTTTAAATGATAACATGTTTTTCCACAATTTCACACACACACACACACATAAACAACTAAAAAATCACATGTAGTGATGTTGGTTGAGGCAAGAGATGGAGCTAGTGGGTGAGGGAAGGAAGATGGCAGAGGGTAGAGGGTTGGAGGTGGTGGATGGGGTAGAGGGGTGAAGATTTGATTCATTGTGTTAGTGGTGGTGGTGGTGGTGTGGTGATATGTGGTGGAGGAAATAGGCAAGGAAAGGCAAGTGGAGGGTGGAGCTGGTGGAAGGGTGGAAAGTTGGTAAAGTACCTAGGGAAGTACCCAAAATCATAATGAATGTAAGACAATCATAATTATGTAATAATCCCACTATGTCATTATATGAAATAATATAATAATGAGGGTTAGTTGGCATAGACCCCTAGGAATACTCATTTTTACAAAAACTAGAAACCCTAACACATGAGGGAGATGCACACAATAACACAATATGATATTATGAGTAACTAGTGCAATTATGACACAGGAGTTCACTTTCTTATATATGGTTACTCATGGAGAAAATCATTTCCACTTATGAATGTGGAAAAGATTTACTTTACACAAAATGTGCAAAAACATAACTAAGTCATAAAGTGACTTTTATTACAATATGTAAGCCTTATATCATAACACCCCTTCGTATGGTTTACAATATTGGAACCCAAACTAACAGAAAGCAAACACACACTAGATAAAAAAATCCTCGAACGTAATAAGAACCAAACATTTTTCAAAATATTTTTCTTTGAAAATAGTTCCTGAACAAAGTAGAGCTCCACCAAGTTGCCTCATAACCCTCATAAAGGTGTACCTCCCAAATTTAATTCTCGAGTTCCTGGATTTAAGCTTCCTAAAATCCTGAATTATTGGGAAACCATCCATGTTGAACTACATCCATAGTGCTCCATCAAGTTGTCTCATGATCCTAGTAAGGGTGTAATTCTCAAGATTCACAAAATCCCAAACTATTTGAGCAACCATCCATGTTGAGCTAAGTTATCCACATTATATCCCTTCCTATCTTCATGGTACGGGCTTCTTAAAATGTGAAAATCTGCTCTTCTTCAGTAAGGTCATCATCACTATCGAGATCTAGTGGATCTTCAATGATGGCTACATCTCCTTTACTAAACCTACAAGCATGAGTTGTGCAACCCATCTTCTTATGACTTGTCAACATCGTTATACAACATGAGCTAGATTATTGAATGAAAAAACCGTATGTTTTCCTATTGAAAATAAAGTATGTTGAAACAAATGTTGTTGAACATAATTAAAGTGCTAGAAAATAATTAAGAAAATTTCAATTACAAGAATAGAGACAAACTTGTGGAACATTATCTCGATTGTGATCTATGCCCCCCTCTTCCTCTTTGATGATGAAAATGATTTTGTTGTACTTATGATCCTTTCAAAACACTCATTATCATTTGATGATTATTGTCTCCATAACACAACTCATTCCCTCAAACACTGCATGGAAACTCCTTGACAACATTTTGTGAGAATATAGTCTTTCTATCAATCCTTTCTGATTCTCCACATCATCATTTGTTGCAGGAAAAGAACATACTTAACTTTTAAAAAAGTACTAGAGCTCTAACCTGCATTACTAGTCCTAGGCTCACTCTCGCTTTGATAACATATTACAAAAACTAGAAACCCTAACACATGAGAGAGAGACACAAGATAAAACAATATGATATTATGAGTAATTGGTGCAATTATTACATTGGAGCTCACTTATATATAGATACTCATGGACCAAATCATTTCCACTAATTAATGTGGGATAGATTTGATTTAATTACACAAAATGTACAAAAACATAACTAAGTCATAAAGTGTCTTTTATTACAATGTACAAGTCTTATATCATAACACTCATGACAATGTATAAATACATGAGTATTAATGTATTGTGACATGTTGGGTATTGTATTGTAGTAAGCATGGTTGGTAGATTGATTACTTCCATAAAGAGTATTTAATGGTGTTACCCTGCCATTAAGGTTATCTCTATAATCTTGTGTTTGTCTATTGTGTGGATGCATTTTGGTTATTCTCAAGTCAAGATTTTTTATCTTTTATCTACTAAGGTTTACTACAGTGATGTCATTAAATTGGCTCTCCACCTCTTCCTTCACATAACATCAAACCCCTTCCATAAGGCAATCCCTTTTTACACTATTTTTAGTAATTTTATCATAATCTTTTACTTCAAACTTAGAATCGAGCACTCTTTGGAATAATGGAAAAATCTTACATACCTTTACACCTTTGTTGTTATAAGTTGTTTCCTATTTTGCACCTTTTTTGTTATAAGTTGTTTCCTATTTTTCACCTTTGTTGTTATAAGTTGTTTCCTATTTTGCACCTTTTTTGTTATAAGTTGTTTCCTATTTTTCACCTTTGTTGTTATAAGTTGTTTCCTATTTTGCATAGATTGGAAATTATTTCTGAAAGAAAACACATTTTTTTTGGGGGGGGGGCAAGGGAGGAGCGGGGAGAAGGTGGTGGAGGGGTGGAGAGTTGATTTAATGTTGACTCTCCACTCCTCTACCACATCATCCACCACCTTTCCACTCCTCCTCCCTCCACTTATCTTCCACCACCCGCCTCCACCTCCACTATCACCACTTGATCCATTCGCCTATACTTGAGGTTATTTTATTTTTTTTCTAAACTGGTTTTATGATTTCTTTCTTTATTTATATATGCTCTTGTTTATGAAAGGAAGAATATGAGTTTCATGAAGCGGAAGAATATAACTTTCATGATTTTTTTGCGAGAATTGTTTGATCAAAATGCACAAAATTTCCATGATGTCGTTGTTCTATTTGATATTAGAGACTTTGAATATTTTAAAACCATTTTTTACATATATATATTTTTTTATTCTACTATGATATTTTAAATTCACATTCTTTAGAGAGTGAAATCCTTTTAACACACATAGTCACAATAGATCATTAAATATTTTCAAAATAGATCATTTTTATCTAGTTTAATATTTTTTTAAATAGACATCTTGGTTTTAAAAATCACCTTAACTATTAAGGAAAAAAATATCATGTGAAAATTCTTTTGAAAATTTGAGGTTTTCATGTTTTTTTCCCTTAATATTTATGTGTGTCTTGTTTTGCTTACAAATTACTTGCTTAATTTGCAATGGTAATTTTTTTTTTGAGATGTTGGATGTAATAAACACAAAATTTTATTAAAAACCAACAATTTTATAAGGATTCTCTCCAAAAATGAGAGTTTCAAATGTTTTTTGGCATTTTAGGAAATTCCCTTAAACTACTTGTTTCGATCGCAAACTACCTATCTTACTCACAACAATGTTTAAACATCTCCCAGGAGATATATCCTTAATGCTAGAGACCAAAAATGTCATTTCTTTAACCAAATGATTTTCAATTATGGTCCATTAGCACAATGTTTAGAATCTTACCCAACCCAACCCTTACAAATCCCAAATTGTTTCTTCCCTACTCCAAAGCATAAATAAAGTATTATGGTAGCTTCATAGATCCATTTTGGATTTACGTGGATTAAGGGTGTTGATTATGGTGTGTGAGTGGGTTTCTTATGGTGTGTCGCATAACTATGTCATTTATGGTGTGTCACTTCAATGTGTTGCGTATGGTGCATCACTTATGTATGATGTGCATTATTCAAACAAAGTGAAAATTTATGACCTTGGGAAGTTGATGCATCGTTCCAACTATTTAATTTATATTATAATAAAATTCATATCTACCCCATCACTTGTCAGTTATAGTAGTAGGGCATTTAGTAAATCACTAGGTTATTAATTAATAAGTCACAAGTTCAAATCCATGATGAGCATGTTAGATGCACGACATTCAAAATGGGATGCATGACACTTTTTCATGTATTTTGTTGCATTACTTTTGTGTCCTTTGTTTTGTCACTTGAGATGCAATTAGGATGCATGAATCTAAGCACAAAAAACAAACATCTTGACAAAACCATTGTCCCAATTTCAACGAGTCTTGTCTTTCATAAACTTCCATTGATCTTCTTGACTTTATTCTACAAGCTCAATATGGATACTTGGAAATATATTAGTTTAGAATTAGACTTGTCTACCAAATCCATTAGTTCATATCCTTGAGAGTACAATTTCAAAGAATTTTTCCTCGAGGATAGAAGACCATAGGCTTCCAAAACCATTTGCTTACAAATATAGAATTATTTTCCACTTCTAAGAGAAGATAGAGATCTAGATCGCATAAGAAATTCAAAATTGTTTGATCTTGTTTTCTTTTAGAACCCGAACATCATACACCCACACATTCTAACCACCTTCATTTTATTTGTGAAACAATTTAGGAAAAAGCAATTAACATATGATTAAGGATGGTCCACATACACACAAAAGATGCTATATATCTTTTTGCTATCTCAAATTTTGGAAATGGAGCATTTTGATGTTGAATTCAAACATCATTGGAATAAGAATGAATTCCATTGTAGACAATGCAACTAATCCTAGAAAATCATCATCATGTACCTAAAATATCCCAAGATGTAATTGTTCACTTCTTTATTCCGACCATCAATTCGTTAACACAATTGCAAAACAAAAATGATATTTAAATTTATAATGATGTAGACACAATGCATAACAAAGATTATCCTATAATCTAATAATCAAGGCAAACTTGTAAGGTCATAAATGTTGTATCGTCGAATACCTCTTCAATGATGGCACTAATATTACACCCCCATGATACATGTTCAATCATTGGCATTATAGATTTTAATTTGAAAATAGATGTCTTTAACATAAATTCTCTTTAATACACCATATCTTCCATTCACATCTAAATCTAAGTCCAAAACTAGGAAACCTATCCCTCATGCATTTCCATCTCTATTGTCCATGCATGAGATTGAAATGTTCCCTAATGAGCCCCATGAGGAAATGTCGATTTTTTCTCAAACAAGATAACCTAATGCGCAATGCCTTTGTGAAGGGAAAGCACTCTCTCATTTTTATTTGTATTGTCAAATAAGTCTCCATTGTTTGGAGGTAACTATTTGTATTATATCACCACCTAATTATTTGCGTTAGCATGCACTCGCATATGAGCCCTTGCATCTCAACCACTAAGAAATCTAAAGCTTTCTAGAGTTCTCTATAATTGTATGCACATCCACAAAAAAGAGCATGAGAGAACAACATTGTGTTATGTTTGGTCATATATTGGCATCTTTGCTTCAATGGATATCAAAACTAATTCCAGTAGTTTAGGCAAACACATCATTATTTTCTATCAAAAGCACAATCACTAAAATCGTAATGTTCATGAATCTCAAGCTTCTCTTGCACTAACAGAAAATTATGAAAATGATCATTAAAATACCATGCACATAATCTCAAAATCTCTTTCAAACAAAGAATTAGGTACCATGACAGGCCAACATCCCACATAAAAAATTAGTTTGTTTAGAGTTAAAAAATCCTTTATTAATGATCGTCAATTGGCCTTCTTTTTATATTTATGTTATTATGTTATTGTGGCCTTTTAAGGAAAATACTATATTACTTTTTTAGTCTTTGTAGCAATTAGATATTCTAGATAATCTATCATATAAGGCTTAGGCTAGTACTTTTTGTTTATAGACTCTAATTTTATTGGCTATTTTTTGAAAGTATAAAATGCATTGTGCATGCTTCCTTGCTTTTTTTCTTTATTTATAAATAGATAAATGGAATCACATTACTAAAAAACTTTATTGCATCAATATTTCCCTTTTGAGAAAAGGATTTCAATAAGGGGCTCCCCTTTGAGATTCAAGACATGAAATCAAATTTTACCTATGAGCATGTAATACCCACACAACAAAACTTTTAATTACAACCTAAGAATACAAAATTTATCATAAGCTTGCTTACTTGACGAATTACTTTCCTACCCTAAGTTGCATGTGGGATGGATTTCACCCTTCCTTGCACACCATACCTTCCTTGGAATATTAATCATCTAAGATTACTCAAAACCCCAAGACATGTTGCTCCATGCTACATACCAAATGTAAGGAAATGAATGGCACCAACTGATGCCAATAGATTTGTGTTGAAAAGGATAAACGTTGAGTGTCACATGTGCAAACACAACGACAAGACAAGAAATGTATGTTGCTTGATTCCAAACCAAATATTATGACACCTGAAATCCCAATTAATGACATGTTGAAGTCATGTTCCAAAAACTACAAGGAAAAAATGTGAATCTAGAAGCGTCGATGTATCATCTTCAAGAACCTAAAACATGAACATAAAATGGGAAACAACCCAACAAGACTGCAAGTTGATACTACATATTAAGATAATTCGAACAAAAATATTACCTATGTCAATTTTGTATCCTATGGTGTAATTTGTACTCTGATTAATGATAATACTCCCCTTGGCCTCATACAATGTACCCACACACTCTCAATAATGCATCCTCGAGATAATTGTATTCCTTGATATTATAAGAGCCACGTCAGCAAGGCATGTCGAAATCATTGACCTAGTTCTTGGAGTCACCCTTAGCATATGGTTGAATTAAGACCATGAAATCAATCAAATGAAAATTGAAAATTATATACAAAAGAAAACCAAAATTAAGAAATAAAAAAGAAAAAGAAAAAATAAGAAGCAGATAGGGTCAAATTTGACCACGGTAAATCGACTACCCATTGTCAGAAAATTTCCAAGAATAAAACCTTAGAAGAAAAGGGATGAGGTCAAAACGTGACATGAAAAAGGGCCGAAAGTGATGGGTTCATTTAGAAAGACAAGGTGAGTATAAATCCCCAAAAGTATCAACCCCAATCCGATATTGGGTCAAGAAATTGGACAAATCTCGTTGTTCAACTTATGTGCAAACCAAAAATAGACCTAGTAAGGACATTCTTATCAAGAATCTAATGGATAATATGACAAATGAAATTTTTTTAGAAAATATATCACCTTGGTTAAGTTTAGATGAACCAAGGTCTATATGAGATACCCTTCTTAACTCCTAAACATGTAGGCATGGTTCTATCACTATTTTCCCCTACGTCTCTTGAAAATCAAGGAACCCCTAATGGACCCAATGTGAGGAAGAAATAAATGTTCCATTCTTGACCAACCTCGGTCACTAAATTTTAAAGTCTACACTACTTCTAGTTTTCAAATACATAGGGTTCCCTTATAATTAACTAATTAATATCATATCGAGATCAATCCCTACATACTGGTGTTCAAAATCAAGGCATGATAGAGAATCATCACAAAATATTCCTAACTTTGAGTCTTGAAAATCACTTATAATGACCATCTCTATCAAGAAAAAACCTTGGTCTTTTAGAGGTGAATGATTTTCTCAAATGCTTGATTCAGAGTTCCACATTAGAAATCTTATCTAGATCAATATCTTTCTCCTCACTTTGAATAGTTATAGTAAGGGGGAACAACCACTCCATCACTTGAGGGACTAGATTGATTTTATAGCATGTCAAAACATTCATGTAAACCTTGTCAAACTGGTGTCTAGACAATTTAAACACTAATATCCAATCAATGAAGCTTTTCATGGGGAATGAGATGGAACCATGTAAGAACTTCTCCCCTAAGAGAGTATGGAAAACGTAATGCTAGAATTTCTTAATAGTAAACTCTCTTAATATTGTAATAACCAACTAGGTTGGTTTTCTAAGTGTCAATCAAGGTTCTCATGTAAATCACCTCAAAATAGTGAGACCTCATAAATGAAAATCCCAATGTAGGGGAAGGGATTCATCATAGTCTAGAAATAATAATATGGTTGGATCTTCCATGGAAATGAATGTGACTACTTATAGTGTTATCTCTCTTTATATACATGTATTAATTTTACTTTTATATAAAATAATTTGAACAAAACAAAACTAACAAACACAAAATCAAAATTTACTCTCTTTTATAGGAATTTATAAAACAAAATCATTACAAAAAACAAAATATTGAAATTTCTAATTAAGAAAAATGATTAAAAAAATAGAAATAACTAAAACAATGAGATTAGAAACAAGACAAGATATGATAATTTTATTAATGTCTAACATGCAACATTAAATAGGTCAAAAGGACTACTAATTACATTAGAAACCATGCACAGTGGGAGTGTGAGTGCATTGCCTATAAAAGCATACGTAATGATCTCTACGGTCAAAGACCTAGAAACTAAAGTTTAACATCATCTAAGAATAGGAAAAAGAAATGTTGGTATAAATCTAGGAGTTCCAAAGAGGAAAAGGTCCTTCTCAAGAACTCTGAATACTAGGATAGATGTCTTCATCGAAGTTCCCTAAAGAATGTGCCCGATGTCTAGAGGAGTTATTGCCTAGTGATGAAGAGGAGGATATGTGCACCTCCAAATATGTACTAGCAGTATATGGATCTCTCCTACCATTTGAGGCTGAAGTGAAGAAACCCCTAATAGATGACTATCCAAAGGAACTAGAAGAGTTGGAAGCACCCGAAGATCTAAGACCGATATGTTGCCTAAAATTGGGGGGGGTTGTTCTCTACCAGCATTTGGAAGAGTGAGTAGTAGCAGTAGGTCATTTCTTGTGGACAGAAGATCTATCTTGGACCCAGACCTGACATTGTCAAAGGGACCTCACACATGGAAGTCGTGGATCTCTAAGAGAACTCACTATTCTAGACGTTGAGTTAAAACTCCACTCTTTTGGCCTCTTGGTGTCTTTTTCTATGAGCACTGGAAAGAAGAAGGTGACCTCAAATCTCATAATAGATTAAGCATTGAAAAATCAGAAGCTTGTTGTTATAACCAAATGTGGCACTTCTCCATCCGTGACGACACTTACATGTTGTTGCTCTCATGACGACACTTCATGAAGTCATTGTAGGTCACAAAAAAGGACATTGTGGATGGAAGAGCCATATTTGGAAGCTCAGTATGGTGTCCTTAACTTATTCGTGGCTTATCCAGTAGTTTGGGAGCTCATGACCACATTTGGAGACCAAAACACCCCCCTAAAAATCCCTCAAAATGGAATTTTTGTTTGTTCTTCCACCCACGTGCAAGTTGCACATGGCTCACTTACATGTGGTGCACACATTTCCCCTTATGTCACTAGCGTGTGCCTCTGAAAAATCCAAAAAATATAAAAAAAATCTCAAAATTTAGGTGGTTTGGGTGGTTTTTGGAACTTCCTCCTCGGTTACAACTGCTCTCTCCTCGACCCAACCTTCTTATTCCACTATAAAAGAGAGGGATATTGGCCATGAAGAGGAATCTTAGGCCAAGTAATGTTATGTTGGATAAATTTCTACTCCCTTTACCATCATTTGTGCCCTAGTTTCTCTCAAACCCTAACACATCTGATCAGAGGTTGGGATTCTTGGAGAAGAGAAATAGGAGACCCTGAATCTAGTTTTCGTTAGGTGCTTGAATTGAAAGAAGGTAATATTGTGTACTTGATTCATTAATTAATGAAAGAATAGAGATACTTCCCTTTCCAAACAGTTGTGTTTAATTTTATCTCATATTTGATTGCTTATTGGTGTTCATTATATTAGTATTTATGCTCTTTTGAATGTCAATTATTTATTTGTAGTCAAATTTGTTTGAGAAAGGTTTTTAGTGGGTTTTGCATGTTATTTAACTGGAGGTCAAGAGAAAATATTAAGGATTCAAGGAGAAAGATACAATCAACCTTCATAAATAAGGTATACACTCTTCTTATCCTTCAAATTTTTGCTTATTTTGTTTGTTGCATAACCCTAGACATGTGTTCTTTCAAACCCTAGTATGTTGGTGGACTCACCCCAACCATAGGAACTTTTTCCTTACAACAAAATTGGTGACTCCACTAGGGATAATCCTATCTTGTCTGGGGTTTCCAAGGTCATTTTTCTAGTTTGCTTGAAGGTATGAGTCTAATTTCACGTTAGGAACAATCTCAGGGATTTAATAGACCCTTCCCATGTCAATTTCTGAGTTGGATTTGCTTTTTTGGAGATTTCCAGTACCCGTGCGCAGGTGACAATGCTTACAGGTGTTGGTATGCTAGATACACGCTAGTGATGGTACTCTCACCAACGTGCTACACCCTACTGTGCTAGTACTTGACCAGTGTGTCCCTCATGTAGGTGACTTTTTCACTTTCAGGCATGTTTGTGAGGTTTTGGTTGGATTTTTTTGAGTCTTTGTTGATCCTTGGTTTGAGTAGGACCCCTTGGAATTGTGAGATTTGTCTTTTGATTGCTCTTGACTTGATTTTAGGGATCATTTGGATCCAATATGGGCTTGTTTGGAATAATTTGGAGCCCCTAGACCCAAGTTGGATCTTTTTTAACCAATTTGGTGTTTTTGACCCAATTTGGATCTATCTGAACATATTTGCTCCTGTTTGATTGGATTTGGAACACATTGAGGGTGTTTGAGTCAATTTGTACCTATTTGAGTGAAAAAACCTCTTTTGGTAGATTTATATGCTTTTAGTCACTCCTTTGAAGTGAAAGCTCAAGTGTTATTTTTAGTTGTTTAGAACCTTGATTGCATTTGTTGTATGTAGACCTGGATTTACCAAACCGTGTTTCTAAGTAAGTCTCTTGCCTTGTTTGAGTCTAAAAGTCTTCATTTTCACTTTTCCCAAGTTGGCATGCTTACATGAATGAGAAGTCTAGTGTTTATGGTTATTTTTACTATTTGATAAGGAGATCAAAAAGCTTTTGCATTGATTGGATTATGTGTTAGTTTGAGGTTGATTTTCGTTTCTCATTTTGGAAAAAGAATAAAAAGATTGGTTCAATTTTGAGTTAGTGTCGGTTGAGTACTTTGTAAGTGTCTTAAAGGATTTGGAATTGCTTAACATTAAAAATAAAAACAAATTTTCTTTCACATAGTTAGTTGTTTGGTACTTGCATGCTTATACTGTAGGCTTGATTTTGCATTTATGTTATAAATTTTAGTTTCCTTTTGCATTGAAAAGACCAAAAATTGCATTATATATGGAAAACTTGCAAATGCATTCTGAATCATATCTTTAGAACTTGCATTGGAAATAAATTGAAATTGAAAGTGCATGACCGTGGCATTTGAGTGCTTCATATTTCAGTTAAAGATCATTCTATATTTAGTTGCACTTGTTTTACTTCTTTGGAAAAGTTTTGAAAGTACATTTTAAGCAAGTAATCCAGAATTTGAGATAGGATCTTAGGTTTTATTCTAGTTTAGAAATACACCTAATAGCTAAGCTAGGGTTTTGGAGGTGGGGAGTTGTGATTTAACTCCTCCAAGACCACTTAAAACTTGTTAAACATAGGTGTCTTTCATAAGGGAGGAAATTCAGCACCATAAGGGTGTGTCCGGGAAGCTCCTCTACCACAGGAGTCAAGCAGGAGGTCGTGTGAGGTTGAGTTGAGGAGAGATACCACCAATACTCAATCAAGCATCAACCGAGGATTTTGCGTGTACAGGGAATTTCAACAATACATAGTGTTGTTGTAGAAATTTGGGCTTAATTACCCTGCCCATATGCACGATCTCGACCTACGACTATTCCCCCGGATGTTGTAGGTGGTTTGGTAGCCATAGAATCCTTTCTTTAGAATCATACACTGGTGATAGCAGAGGATTTTATCCGACAACCTTGAGTGGACCTTGTGATTGGAGCATTAGTACCCTTGGAGGGTGTTTTACAGATTTATCTGGCAAAACACTTGCACCAAGAAGGGAAACACGCCCAACCTTGAAATTGCTCTAAGATATTCACTTATTAGACTTGGGCCCTCATCATCCTAGGATGATATTTGAGATATCATATCTCACTCTTCATTGGATTGTGCTTGCATCCAAGTACTCTTTCAGTGTGAGAGTTGTTTTCTTTTTTGACATCTTTCAGAGAATTTTTAGTGTATGTTGTTTGATTTTTAATTTTTGTAGACTTTCTTCTTAGTGTCTTTTGTGAGCCACCGTGGTTGATAAACCTATGCATAGATCCCAAAGGATTCAAGGACACTCTCCTGAATAGAGAGGATTCCCTGTGTAATGTCCCCATTCAAATAAATCTCAAGAGAAAATCCCACCAATCTACTAGTTTCCTAGGTTGGGGTGGAAACATTAGATTTGGAATAGGAGACTATAAAACCCCAAATGGAAATTAGCTTGAAAAAATATATTAAATGGGGAATAAATAAATATTTAAGATAGGAAAATAAGATGGCACTTGGTCATGAGGGCACATTGGAGGTGTGGGGCCCACTCAAGCAAGATTCCCCATGCCACGTGGCATTCCACTCTCACCCATTCGAATCCAATGTGGAGTCCAAAGTTCTTGGGGGGGTTGGAAGGGAATAATACCTGGAATGAATCAATGAGGGTTTAAATTGAGATGAATATTAACTCCCGTGGAAGAGGAAGAGACATTTTGGAGCTATTGGGACACTTGGGCTAGATTCCCTAGCTTCTATGACAACAATGCTGAAGATGCTATGACACTTATGACAAAACTCAGACCTAATTGATGACATCTGACATATATGACATGTCAGGGATAAAAATAGCCTCCAAGAGGGCGCACAAGGGAGTTAGGGCAGCCAAAGAGTCATCCATTCGAATTGGGTGAAGGAGGACGCTAGGAATTGAGGGACAAGTGGCACACATTGGAATCTCTTCCCAATTTGAGTTGGCATGAAGCTCACGGAGGGAATTCAAACCATGGAAGGATTGGGAAGATAATAAAAGACAAGAACCAAGAAGGAGAGTAGATTTTAATCATTTCTCATTTTGCATATTGGAGAGCATAGTTTGTCCATGCTAGTGGAGTGTTTACTCTACTTGCCTTAGTACCAATTTCAAGGGTTAAAGATTCCCATCCTAATTGGAAATTGGAGAGGACATTCATAACTTTCATTTGGAGCTACAATGGAGTTATTAGTTTCATTTTGAAGCTACAGGGAAGCTCGTGATCTTCTCTTCTTCAACTTGTTCCCATCTCTCTCTCACATTTATCTTCATATTTTGGCTCTTGGAGGAAGGGTGCACTTGGTGAGATGTTGATCTCTTGGTGAGAGTCAAATATACACAATTTATTTGTAATATGATATATATACTCTGTATTTGATGCTCAGAAGATCCCCAGGTCGAAATACCAAGTGAAACTATGTAAAAATACCAAACAATGCATAAATGGTGCCATTTTCCCTATATCTTGTTGTGAGATATTGAAGTTGCTTTATTTCAATTTGTATCGGTCCGTATCTGTGATTTTTATGATGTATGGAGAGTCATTAATGTCCTGAATAATTTTTATATACATTACACAAGCCTTTGGAACCTAAATCTCAAATTTCATAGCAAGTCGTGAAGTTTCCTATCATTTCCGCCTATGTGAAGACATGTCCACAAACCTCTGATAAATGAATGTTGCAGCAGCCTTTAGGAACTAATTATTTATTTATTTGGGATCCAATTGAAGTCATTTAAATATTCCATGTCTATGTTCTGAAATTTGGGAGGTTCATACTGCATTTGGGAAGGCATCTTTGTCCCATACCCTTGGGGGTTCGAACCTCAAATTTACTAGTAAATTTCTCTATTTTCTCCTAATTGTAAATGAGTGTTGTAGAATTATTTTGAGAGTGTCCAAGCATCCATAAAACTAATTTTTATGTATTAATACCTTTCAAACACATTCATATCCAATTTGGAAGCATTTGGAAGAATTTGAGTCATTACTAGTCTAAGGGTCGAATTGGCCAAAAATTGCAATTTTTCCAATTTTTACAAATTCATTAAAAGGGACACTACAAGTGGTATTAGAGCATGGTCCTTGAACCTGATGTGGATGAACATTTATGAGGAAAATAATTCAAATAAATCATCCCCACCCTTATAAACTGAAACTAAAAGTGCTTTTGGTGAAGAGGAAGAAGAAGGAGAAGAGGTGTATTCTATTGAGACTATGGATAAGGATGCGAAAGGAAATTCTGATATGGAGGAGAAAGAGGAGTTTAGGAAATTCATGAAACTTTTTTTTGAATATATGACAAGGTCTATAATGCAATGATTCGAATTGATGGCTAATCAAATTGGTAGCAAATTGGCCACAGGAGGCACTAGCAGTTCCTCTAGTGAGGAAAAGAAGACAGTGGGTGGAAGCATTTTCTCAAGAACAAGACCTCATAATCGAGCTCGTGAGTTTCAGAGCTCAACAAGAGCTACCACACCTAAGTTTATTGAGACCAAATAATATCCTAACCCTCAAATTGGCATGAAGGAAATTCTATCAGAACGGAAAGAATTGAGTGAAGATTGTAGGAGAACATTACCATTTGATCAATTATTTACTATCTCAAACAAGCTCAAAATGAGAGGAGGTAACAGAAATCATTTTCAAAATAAATAATTGAATTATTCCATAGGAAAAATGCCCCTTCCTACCTTTGATGGTTCATCTCAAAGTTCTGCATATACTTGGATACAAAAACTAGATGTGTATTTTCAGCTGAATCCAATGATTGAAGAGGATGCTCTAAAAAAGGCTATTTTGCATCTTGAGGGAGATTCCAATTATTGGTGGTTCCATGGAATTAAAACCTTGGGACATGATCATGTTACAACATATGAATAATTTGTTAACAGGCTATTGAAAATATTTGAGCAACAAGACCCAGAAATGCCTTTCAAAGAACTAGCATAGTTGAAGCAAAGTGGAACACCGGATGAGTACATGTTAGAATTTCAAAAATTATCAGTTAAGGTGGCTGATATATCTATGGTCATATTAGTATTTCTCTTTACTGAAGGTTTGGTTGAACCTTTGAAGGGTTTGGTTAAGGCCCATAAGCCTACTTCATTGAAAGATGCCATGAACTTGGCACAAGATCTGCAAAATGTGATACCCAAGACAAGGTATCCTCCCAAGCCCAACTTTCCTTCCTAGTTTAGATTTGAAAAGAAGCCATGGAAAGAAGATTCATTTGGAAAGGATAAGAAATAGGTACCAAGCAAGGAAGAACTCAGAAGAAAGAAACTATGTTACACATGCTTCCAACCATGGGTACCACGGCATAAATGTGCTAAGGGGAAAGCACAATTCATTGAAGTATTTTCTGATGATGATGAGTATGAAGGGGGTATGGAGGAAGGAGGACATATTTCATCCCAAGAAGAGGGATATGACACAGTAGAATAAGAGAAACAAGAATAAGATCATCCAATACCTGACAAAGGGAGACTAACAGTGCTTTCAGGAGTGCCTCGTTTCCACACTATTCGATGCAAGGGAGTGGTACAAGGACAAAGGCTTTCAGTATTGGTAGATGGAGGAGCCACACATAAATTCATTGATGCAGCCATGGTGGAGAGGAGGAAGCTACCTGCTGAACCATTCGATGGCTTCACAGTCATCATTCCAGGTCACAATACTATGGAGTGCAAAACATGGATTCCAAAGCTGCAACTCACCATAGGTAATTACACATTTTTTGAGAGCTTTTATTTGGTTGATGTTGTTGATACTAATGTGGTCTTGGGAGTGCAATGGATGTACTCTACAGGGGAACATACAGTGAACTATCAAATCCCTAAAATGAGATTCAAATATTCGGAAGAAAAACAAAGGGTAGTGAGAGGAATGCACACCTATCTGAATCAAGTAGTGTCCTCCCAGAGTATGAGGTCCATATTGAGGCATGGGGATATTGAATAGGCTTCTGAATGTTGCATCACTTACCCCAAGCCAAAAATAAATATTTCAGAACATCCAAGGGAGATAAGGGAGCTACTACACAAATATGAAAATATTTTTGGAGACCTTCCTCCTGGAAGGCCACCTGATAAAGGAGTTAAGCACAAAATTGTTTTGGAGGTGGGAACTTCACCCATAAAAAATTTGCAACATCCTAATTTGAAATTGCTTGAGGGAAAACAATCTTGGGTGGGGAGGTTTGTAATGTCCCCATTCAAATAAATCTCAAGAAGAGAAAATCCCACCAATCTACTAGTTTCCTAGGTTGGGGTGGAAACATTAGATTTGGAATAAGGAGACTATAAAACCCCAAATGGACATTAGCTTGAAAAAATATATTAAATTGGGAATAAATAAATATTTAAGATATGAAAATAAGGTGGCACTTGGTCATGAGGGCACATTGGAGTGGTGGGGCCCACTCAAGCAAGATTCCCCGTGCCACATGGCATTCCACTCTCACCCATTCGAATCCAATGTGGAGTCCAAAGTTCTTGGGGGAGTTGGAAGGGAATAATACTTGGTATGACTCAATGAGGATCGAAATTGAGAGGAAGAGTAACTCCCATGGAAGAGGAAGAGGCATTTTGGAGCTATTGGGACACTTGGGCTAGATTCCCTAACTTCTATGACAACAATGATGAAGATGCTATGACACTTATGACAAAACTCAGACCTGATTGTTGACATATGACATATATGACATGTCAGGGCTAAAAATAGTCTCCAAGAGGGCGCACAAGGGAGTTAGGGTAGCCAAAGAGTCATCCATTCGAATTGAGTGAAGGAGGAGGCTAGGAATTGAGGGACAAGTGGCACACATTCGAATCTCTTCCCAATTCGAGATGGCATGAAGCTCATGGAGGGAATTCGAACCATGGAAGGCTTGAGAAGATCATAAAAGACAAGAACCAAGAAGGAGAGTAGCTTTTGATCATTTCTCATTTTACATATTGGAGAGCATAGCTTGTCCATGCTAGTGGAGTGTTTACTCTACTTGCCTTAGTACCAATTTCGAAGGTGAAAGATTCCCATCCTAATTGGAAATTGGAGAGTCCATTTAGACCTTTAATTTGGATCTACAATGGAGTTATTAGTTGCATTTTGAAGCTACAGGGCAGCTCATGATATTCTCTTCTTCAACTTGTTCCCATCTCTCCCTCACATTTCTCTTCATATTTTGGCTCTTAGAGGAAAGGCGCACTTGGTGAGATGTCGATCTCTTGGTGAGAGCCAAAGATACACCATTTATTTGTAATATGATATATATACTCTTTATTTGATGCTCATAATATCCTCAAGTCAAAATACGAGGTGAAACTATGTAAAAATACCAAACAATGCATAAATGGTGCCATTTTCCCTATATCTTGTTGTGAGAGCTTGAAGTTGCTTTATTTCGATTTGTATCAGTCCATATTTGTGATTTTTATGATGTATGGAGATTCATTAATGTCCTAAAGAAGTTTCATATACATTACACAAGCCTTTGGAACCTAAATCTCGAATTTCATAGCAAGTGGTGAAGTTTCCTATCATTTCCCCCTATGTGAAGACATGTCCACAAACCTCTGATAAATGAATGTTGAAGCAGCCTTTAGGAACTGATTAATGATGCATTTGGGTTCCCATTGAAGTCCTTTAAATATTCCATGTCTCCGTTCTGAAATTTGGGAGGATCGTACTGCATTTGGGAAGTCATCTTTGTCCTCTACCCTTGGGGGTTTGAACCTCAAATTTACTAGTAAATATCCCTATTTTCTCCTGATTGTAAATGAGTGTTGAAAAAGTATTTTGAGAGTGTCCAAGCATCCATGAGACTCATTTTTATGTCTTAATACCTTTCAAACACATTCAGACTCAATTTGGAAGCATCTGGATCAATTTGGAAGCATTTGATTCATTACTAGTTTAAGGGTCTAATTGGCAAAAAATTGCAACTTTTCCAATTTTTACAAATTCATTAAAAGGGACACTACACCCTACACTGAGACGAAGACTGGATTATACTGATCCACCCCCTCAGGGGGCAGAAGAGAAAAAACAGGAACATCAAATAGAACAACCAGCACGGGGGCTTCACTCAATAAACTGCTATCATAGCACGTTTGTTCGTGTCATATGAAACAATACCCCTAATTTCACTAAATATTGGAAAATATCTTCCAAAATCATTTTTTTAACCCCCTCCCAATATGCCTTCCCAATTTTAAAAAAAAACTATTTTCACTAGATATTGTATGTATCAATTTTTTCATTAACATTTTTTATACCCCTTTATATTTCTACCTAGTATATTGATATGATACCCCTCTTATGACCCCACATGCATTCTACAATGCACCTTGCTTCTTTCGATGTATATTGTGGATGCACATTACTTCACCCACAATGCAATTACTCAACCACGTATCATTATGATTTGCAACATCTAATGGTCTAATGAAGAGATAGGAGATCACTTCTTGTATGTCACTAGAGCCAATGCACATAGTATAACATTTAGATTGCATGTTGCAGTTCCCCAATCACTGACTAAGCCTGTTGTGGGCTAGGTATCCAAGCCCCCAGGGCCTGTAACAAGCTCTAGGAGGCTAACTAAACCTCCCAATGCCTGTAATAGGCACAAGTGGTTGGGTATTCAAGCCCCCAACTGGCTGAGTGCTATTGGTAACAATTGGCTGTCAATGACCACTGTCTCTCGACTATGATCGACTGGAAACCCACTTCACCATGAAACCCCTGGCCTTAAGCATACCTCAAGATGCGATTTCCCTGCGTACTGGTAAGCCCGAGCCTTGCCTCAACTCGATTTATCATCCAGCCGTGATCCCGCCATCTCCATTTGATGGATATTTGTCAGCTCGCCCATATAAAAAAGACCCCAAAGTATTTTTGTATTGTTACATTAAATAAAAAAAACCCTTTGCCCCTTAATATATAAGCAATATCATTTTTAGGTTTTCATGAATATTTAATACCGCAATATGAATGAACGTGATATTATATTGCCTTCTAGTGAAGCCCCCGACAACCAGTAGAAGAAAATAGTATTAGGTCAACTGAGTCTGAGAGTTCTTCTGACGAAGGACACTTTAGAGATACTGAGGAAAAGTTACATAAATCTCCTAGAGTCCATTCTCCTCAACCTGAAGAGAATTTAGGTCCCATTAAAATTTAGGACCTCTCGGATACATATGGACTTTTAAACCCACCACAAAGTCCTAGTTTTTCCCAAATAGCTGGTATCAATGTTCCTAATCCATTGTCTGGGCAGTTTAATATGGAAAACAGAAAACAAGCTTTTACTTCATGGGTCATATCTACTCCAGTTAATCCAAACCCTGTGGGAGGAATTACTTTTAATATGGAATCCACAATAGGATCAGGAGATTTCCTCCGTCCTCAATGATACTTACTGGTACTTGTTCATTAACTCAACTGAGTTCGAACCCCTTCTCTTTTGGATTCCCTTTTTCAAGTTGTCAACCTATGACTACTACTATTCCTCCTATTTCAACATTGACCATTGCTTCAAGTAGTGGCCCATCTATCCCTTTTCATAATTTCCCACCCTTCAGTGGACACGTGTCTATGCCTAACCCACCCTTCACTGGAGTTGTCTATGCCTAACCCACCCTACCCTGGTTAAGCTTACCTTTCCAATCTATTGGAGGTATGAGTTCTGGTAACCCCTTCAGAATAAATGTATTGCAAGGTAATTCCTTTGTAGTAGGGGGCACCAGCACTGGATTTCCATGGGGGCACAATGCCACTCAAGGAAATACCCCTTTTTTTTCTGGGATGGGAGGTTCTAGTATGGCTAACCCTGTTGCGACAAGTTTCTTACAAGGTAGCCAACCGTTAGGAGGGGTGGGAGGGACTTTTGGAGCAGCTAATCCTTCTTTTCAACATCACTATGGTCATAAATTTGGATAACCCAATCCGCTTTTCACTAATCCTAGAAATCCATATATTCTAGGACAACCATATGCGAACAGCAACCAATGGGTAGTTAATGCTCTTGGAACCTGGAATACGATGGCTCAAACAAAGTTTCCATTTTTGGCTACTTTGAATTTTTCCGATATTTCAAAGTTGACTAATGATCCAGTGTTACATGACCCAAGATAGCCACCCCTACCTACTAAACTTCCTTCAGACATTCTTAAGTTTGAAGGTAAACCCAAGGAAGACCCAGCTAACCGTGTGATGACTTTTCATCTATGGTGTTCACCCAACTCCTTGATGGATGATTCTATTTGGTTACATCTCTTCCAAAGTACTTTAACTGGTGTAGCGGCGAAATGGTACATTGAGTTACCACAAGCATATTTTCAAACCTTTAATGTTGTTGCGATGGTATTTTTAAACCACTTTCAGCTCCCTGTCCGTTATGAAACTGGAATAGAGCTTTTAACATCCTTTCATCATGATAAATCTACTCATATCTCTGACCACATCCATGAATGGCAGAGGAGGTGTAGCTTAATCAAGGCTCATATCACTAATGAATTCCTTATTGATTGGTTCATTAAGAAATTGCAAGCTGTTATTACAAAAGATGTGACTCTTTCTGGGGTTCAGACCGAAGAGCATGCTATTATTAAATCCCAACAATTGGATTTGGTTTATCCCAATCTAGGATGTTGTATCAGATTATGCCCACTGATCCTAGAGAAGAAGCTGACCCAACAAAACATATCCCGACACCTCATGCTGATGGTGTGATCGGTGCAGTTGAGAACAATCCAGTTATCCCGAGTAACAACTTTTCAAGTCAAAATTCATCGAAAACTAGTCAGAATAACACACAGAACCTTAAACCCAACCCTCCTTCTGATGTTCCATTAGTACATAACTCTTAGGGTAACCAACAGCCTGGAGGGAAGAAAAATGGGATTAAGGGGAACAACAATGCAAATAATAACAACACTGATGTTGGTGGGGAAAATACTGAAAAAAATAAGATGAAATTCCCTTGCTTGTTATGCAAGGAAGATCATTTAACTTATAAATTCCCTAAGATGGAAATGGCACAAAATTTGTTGGCGCAACAAGAAGGGTCCTCCCATCTTGCTATATTAACCGATCCATTTCCTCAACATCAACAACAAATGATTGTTGATGCTCACCAAAACCATGTACCCCTCCAAGGGGGCAACCAAGGAACCTCCTCGCAAGGGGGAAGTTCAGGCCCGGGTGAAGTTTTCATGTGTACTAATGAGACCTTTATCTCCAAACTAGGAACAAGAATTATGAATCTAATTCATATGGATCAAAAGGCAAGGAACCCCTTAATGATGATAATGACAATTCTTTACACATAGAGAAGCCTGCCAATGATACCATACCTTGAATACCAAAGGGTGTTCTTAATAAATATGTGTATAATCCTAATGCGCATGCTTCTCAACATTATAGTATAGTTGAATATTTGGCTCAGGCTCCATGTGCAATATCTACTCTTGAGGTACTCCAAAGTTGTCCAAATCAAAGGAATACCTTACTTTCAACATTAGGAGCACTAGATCCTGCGAACAGTCAAGTAATTACTTTCAATTTTGAGAATTGGAATCCTCGTCTACCTCACCACACTGCTTTTCAGATTCAATTCGTATCTGGAAACACTAAGATTCATCGGACAGTGGTAGATGAGGGTGCCTCCACATGCGTCATGTCTTTATCATGTTGGAAGGCTTTAGGATTACCTGATGTGATTGCTCATGTCACCATGTTGAAATATTAACCTTTTCCAACCTCATGGAATTATCCCGGCTTTTCCTATAGAGCTAGGGGGAAAAGTAGTCAAAGTGGATGTGGAAGTGGTTGATTCCCCACTTGGATGTGGAAGTGGTTTATTACTAGGAAGAAATTGGACTCACGCTATGATGATAGTAGTCTCTTCGATCTTTCGCATCATCAAGTTTCCACATGAAGGAAATATTGTAACAATTGACCAACTAGCCTTAAACAGTAACGAGTTCAACCAGGATCATGGATCCAATATTCCTTTAGTTTCCCATTCTACGAGGAATTGTGAAAACATTGGTGTGGGGATGTATCCTTCGTTAATGGGAACTTTTAATCTTCCCCCACCTAATATGCAAGTTAAAGCATCTCCGGTCTCCACGCAATTTCAACAGTTACCACACCTTCCACCAATATTGAGGCTCAATTTAAGTCTCTGTACTTTAACAACCCTTTGAAATGTGTAGCCTCTGAAGTTGAGAGTAGACAGATCAACCAACCCTTATATCCCTTGGGTAGAATTGCTACTGAGAAGAAGCCGCTGAGTTCATGCTTACCTTCTTGGGACTCGGTCCCGATAGTTGACCAGGTGATCCACCCAATAGGTTCATTGGAGCCTACTCTCCACCCTATTGATCCAACTGAATCTTTGGGCATGTGTTCTATCTGGGATGACATACTTCCTTCTGACAATGTTTTCCTAGAGTCTATAATACAGCCTGCCATTCATTCGAATGAATCATGAGCCAGTTGCAATCAAGTCTAGCCCCGGTTTTCCTTTGGAGTCTGATCTTATTGATTATGAATCCTCGGACCATAGTATTGTTGAGTCTTTGGATTCTCCCATAGAGTTGCAAGTCGGTGTTCCCTCTGAGTTTGATTTTTTTTGTATAATTTTTGACTCCCACGATGATGAATTTATTCCTGCATATTCCATCACTTCTTTCAATTTTGATCTTCCTCTTGAGTTGGATCTTATTGATTGTAGGTCATCAGACCTTGGTACTTTCGAGTCTCCACTGGTTAACTCTACTTTGGTTAGGCATGTTGTTAATGATAGTGAGGTTGGAAGTTTTTCTACCAAAGTGACCTGTATCAGATCTTTCTTTTCACATTTTTTGAATATGATCTCGGTACTGTTGTTTCTTGGAGATAGGAATCTTAGTTGGATTCATGGTTGCTTACTGGTCTTTTTCGACAGATTGTTCGATCATGTCAGGTATATTCAGAAAATTGCATATAGGTTTAGGCCTCCCCTTTGCTACGATGCATTTGAACTTTTTTCCATCTAAATTCTTCGTAGGGTCAAACTTGTTGGATGTTGGTGTGTTATCCATCTCTATATGCATTGTGGACCAGTCCAGCAGCAAAGCCTACCTAACATGGGCCACCCTAGTCAACACCCCTATGCCATTTTGGTGCCCATGCTAAGTTTTTCTCATAGGCTCAAGAGCCTTTCTAGTTTTACCATGAATTTGTGAAGAAGCCTCATATCTTTCTTTCTCATATATTTATGGCCATTCCTTATAAGGCTCCCATTTGTGTGTTTAAGTCGCATATGCATTTGCCTTGATCCCGATTGCGCTTATGATACTTATGGAGGCTTCCACGCTTTGAGCTCGTTATATAATCCTTCATCTCTGATCTCATTTCCATTAATCCATGTATCATTTGGCCTTTGCAACTTGACACTTTTTACTCGAAGGAGACATACCCTGAGTGTCCTTATCTTGCTCATGTTCCTTGCACTATGCATAGGTCTATTCTATGCGCTTGGAACTAATTCTGCATGCCCCTGGCACTTGTCTCCTCCTAGGTTACAAGCATTCTTCCATCCTCCCTTCAAGCTCATTAAAAACAGAAGGAGGATATACCCTGAGTGTCCTTATCTTGCTCATGTTCCTTGCACTATGCATAGGTCTATTCTATGCGCTTGGAACTAATTCTGCATGCCCCTGGCACTTGTCTCCTCCTAGGTTACAAGCATTCTTCCATCCTCCCTTCAAGCTCATTAAAAACAGAAGGAGCCATGAGTTAACTTTTTGGGGCTTGTTAAAATTTCATGGAAAATATTTTTTTAGAGTCTTCTTTAAGCTCTTTCCAGACTCCTTAAATAATAAAAGATTGCCGAGTCAACTTGACTCTTTCACACTCGTTAAAGCACTTGAAATTTTGTTTATATGGTATAAGTTTAACCCTTTTCCGAATCGTTTAGACTATCTACGAAAAATGAATACTCTAACCATTCGTGGATAGAAGAGTTCTCTCTCGCATTGTTTTATCCTTTTTCGAGCGAGGAAACTAACCTTACGAAAAAGTCCACCTTTGGAGTCTTCTTTAGGTTTTTCAGACTCTTTAAATATGAAAACACCAGTGAGCACGAACAGATCCGGGATTGATATTAAAATCCACGGATCAGTATTTTATCAAGCATCCTTCTATCTTGTCTTCAAGCTCATGAAACAAAGAAGAAAGTGTTGAGTTTTCCTTCCATGGACTCATAAAATCACACATGGATGGACCCTTATCGAGCATGCTTCTATCTCTTTTTCAAGCTCGCTAAAAATAAAGAAGGTACTTAAAAAGAGAAAAAGGAAGGGAAGGATCTCAAATGTCTTTCAATATAATGGCGGGAAGTCAATCATGTCCTTGAACAAAGCACTTGTTTCGAGTCTATCAAACAAGTTGGGTTCTAGTTTTGGCCTTAGGATAAACCTGATCTCAAAGTTATTACTCCTCTAGTTGATTACTCTTCCAATCATATGGAGAATCTGTCAATGTCTCCTACATTGCAGATTTATATCATGTTTATCTTTGTGTTTAGAGCTGCCTAAGTCACTACTGTGTCGTGCTCACTGTTCAAGAATAAAACCCGTGTTGGCCATTCTGCAGTTGCCTTGACTTCATATGTCGTCTATTCCCTAGTGTCAGTATGTTTCATCATGTACTTAATCTTGCTCCAAATCAAATCAGTCCTTGTTTGTTCCTCGTGTTGGATGATGGAAGATGCCTTAAGGCCTCCCTTCCAACGGGCTTCTTCCCATCGACTTTCGCTCATCTTGCTCTGGGAATGAAGTTTAGAGTTTTTGGTAGTACCTTGGGGATTGCAGACATTAGTGGCAATTTCCCTCGCTATCAAGTTATAGGAATACATTATCTTCATAGTCTACTACCATATTCGAATCATATAATTGGGCTTCAACTATAGTGCATCATAGGACTATGTACATCCTTGGTTAATATTTTTCAAATGTTAAATACTTGTGAAATGGTATATATGTAGAATAATTTGGGAATGCTCATTTTTGTGACTTTAAAAGATCATGATAAAAGATCTCATATAGATGACTGTTTGGAATAAATATTAAAATGTCAAATCTTTATGAAAATTATATATGGAGAATAAATTGCAAATGCTAATTACTGTGATTTTAATAGATTATGGTAGAAAGGATTGATATTAATGTATAATTAGAATACTTGTGGGATGGGAAAGGTTATTTTAGATTGATGGTGGAATGTGTTTTGTATAAAATGTAGTAACATGGTAAAGTAAATGTTAATGTTTATATCAAAAGATAGTGAATGTGTTATTGTATAAAAATAGTAACATGGTAAAGTGAATGATAATATTTATGCCAAAAGATAGTGTATGTGTTATTGTTTTAAAAGTAGCTAAGATAATATGGGTATCGTTATATTCACATTGGTGGTTTATTACATTCCACTTATCAATAACTAGTAGCTAAGATTGAAATATAATTTTTGTGACCTAGTATTCGCAGTCGAGAGGACATCACGGTGAATACGTGGACCGAAAAGAAAAGACATGTATTTAAAAATAAAAATAAAAATCTTGACGAGACGACGGGTTCTACATTCTCTTACTTGATGGATTCTTTAGGTGTTCGACTTCAAGAACATATATTCACACATGTTAGAATGTAATGGGTACCTTGGGGCCCATTTTCATTATTGGTGGGTTCCCTCGCATTTTTTAACGGTATACATCAATGACCGATAATCAAACGGTGTCCTCCATGTTCGACTTCAACTCATTTATTCGCATGGTTAGGATTCGTACATTTAGACGATTTGGATTGAAGACCTTGGACCTATAGTAACATCGTCATATTTTGTTATTGCCCAAGCTACGCAAAACTGAGCCACTTACTTTGGCTCTTGATGAGACATAGATCCACTTTGTTCACTGTGGCTATGATCTCTAGTTTTGACATAGATCCACCTTTATATTCCTATGGCTATTTTCACGCTTATGTTGTTCTCATGGGTCCACGTTTGTATTTTTGTGGCCATGATATATGCTTTAGTTATACATATGTATCAGATCACCATTTTATCATCATGGAGGTCATGTTCCATCATTTGAACATGGACATTTATAACAGGGACAAGACTGTCTGACACTTTCCTTTGTTTCAGGTACTTCATTTGAGCATACAATTATTGGTTCTCTGGTTTCCTCGACTCCATAACCCAACCGCTCATTATTTATAATGTATTTTGGCCATCGTGTTCCCCTCCGACCTCATACATTATGGGGCATCTGTTATAAAAAAAATTGGCACTTCACCGTCCGTGACGACACTTACATGTTGTTGCTCTCATGACGACACTTCATGAAGTCATTGTGGATCAGACAAAAGGACACTGTGGATGGAAGAGCCATATTTGGGAGCTCAATATGGTGGCTTTAACTTATTCATGGCTTATCCAATAGTTTGGGAGCTCATGACCGCATTTGGAGACCAAAACACCCCCTGAAAAGCCCTCAAAATGGCATTTGTTGCCTGTTTTTCCACCCACGCGTAGGTTGCACATGGCTCACCTACATGTGGTGCACACCTTGCCCCTTATGTCACCAACATGTGCCTCTGAAAAAGCCAAAAAATATCAAAAATATCAAAATTTAGGTGGTTTGGGTAGTTTTTGGAACTTCCTCCTCGGTTACAACTGCTCTCTCCTCGACCCAACCTTCTTCTTCCACTATAAAAGAGAGCGAGATTGGCCATGAAGAGGACTCTTAGCCCAAGTAATGTTATGATGGAGAAATTTTTACTCCCTTCCCCATCATGTGTGCCCTAGTTGCTCTCAAACCCTAACACATCTGATCAGAGGTTGGGATTCTTGGAGAAGAGAAGCAGGAGACCCTGAATTTATGTTTCGTGAGGTGCTTGAATTGAAGGAAGGTAATATTGTGTACTTGCTTCATTCATTAACGAAATAATAGAGATTCTTCCCTTTCCAAACGGATGTGTTTAAGTTTATCTCATATTTGATTGCTTATTGGTGTTCATTAGATTAGTATTGTATGCTCTTTTGAATGTCAATTATTTATTTGTAGTCAAATTTGTTTGAGAAAGGGTTTGAGTGGGTTTTGCAGGTTATTTGGCTGGAGGTCAAGAGAAAATCTCAAGGATTCAAGGAGAAGGCTAGGATCAACCTTCAGAAATAAGGTACACACTCTTCTTATCCTTCAAATTTTTGCTTATTTTGTTTGTTGCAGAACCCTAGACATATGTTCTTTCAAACCCTAGTATGTTGGTGGCCTCACCCCCAGCCATAAGAACTTTTTCCTAACAACACTCCTTCATCTCAAGCCCTTGTAAATAGCAAAGTCGACGAACCTTGTTCTATTTCTTATGCAATGCATCCAGTGTCGAAGTGTATAAGTTGGTTTCACAATGAGATTGCCTATCATCTCCAAAAATGTTTGACATAAAAGGCCATCATGGGCTTGAGGCCATGGGGTGGATCCACCTAGGTGGCCTAAATATATGATTTGTAAATGTCCTCCCTAATGGTCATGTTCAACTCTTGTTTGTTTAACAGGAGATGGCTAGGGGCATTCAAGGACTATTTAAATGGGGGCAATTTTTCCATTGAGATGCCCACTAATTGTAATAGGCACATAACCTTAGCAAACCAATAATATACTCATCGGGAGGATCCAGTCGAGGCAATGGCAATGGCCTTCGAGGAGCGGTAGGCAAGGTAATGGTATCGATCTCTGTCGACCATCGAATCATTGAAGTTCCAAACTCGATGAAGTAGTGAGACCAATCCAAAATTGGCATAAAAAAAAGTTGCATGCTCAGTGTGGATAATGTGATGGGAGATGATCCTCTTGGACTCAATGATGTAACAAAGCAAGAGAATCTAAACCCTATTCATCCTAGACCAATCATCCTCTAACATACACGGTCCCCAAACCTCTAAACTATACAAGACTATAAGCTTGATAACGTTTTCTAAAAGCTCCATCTTAGACAGAATGTCTTGAAAGTGGTGTTGAAAACACTATCTCTCTAGGAGAGCTAGTGAATCATATCCCTTGTTGATTCGAGGATGGAGAGCAAGTTTCAAACTAAATTGAAGCCCAAAGAACTAAACACCCAAATAAGTGCAGGCAACGGTCTCAGATCTTGTAAGGAGTTGAGTTCCTAATAGTAAAACTATCATAACATTATAATATAGTATCAGCTTTTTGTTTCATCTTTCTTGTTTACCTTAAAATAAATTTAAGAAAGCATCCAATGGGGAAATAGTTCCAAGTTGATTTTCAAAACCAGTGGTAATTTATATAAAAGTTGATTGATGGATTGATTGATTAAACTACATCCAAGAACACATTTAAAATATTTTTAAGAATAAAATGGCCATATCCCTCATCTAAACTAAGAATTGAGTTCCAACTCTAGTTATTTTAAAATATTGAAGGATCCTACCTATTCTACTTGAAAGCACATAGTAAGCTTGATAAAAAAATGCAATTAAGACATAACTTTGAAAGAATAACTTGAGGTTTTTCCTATCCTAACTAATCTTTAAAGTACAGTTAATCACATCAAGTCAAATGCTCGGAAGGATCCATTTATTCATTGAAATAACATAGTCCAACTTATGGAAAGGGACCTCTAAATGCTTGGGGGCTCACTTGGCCCGATGGAATTTGATTACAAGACCGAAATGCCACAGGGGGTGGGGTATTAAGAATCTGCTACTGTTTGGGAAGGCGCTCGCGACCAAATCAGTTTGGCTGGTAATGACAAAAGACAGTCTTCGTGGAGATTTAATTTTCCAGAAATACATTGCTCCAGGAAGCATCTTGGACTGGGTCAGAAATCCGAATCCCGATGAAAACTTCCACACAGGCCTCTATTCACTGGAGAGCTATGTTAAAAGCTTTCAAGGTTATCGTTGATCGACTGGCGTGGAAAGTGGGTACAGGAAGAAATGTTAGAGTTGGCTCGGATGCCATAGTGGGTTGTGGCCAAAATATATTTCTACCTCCAGCTTTTATCCTTTACTAAATAACAGAGGTATGTGCACTCTCGGCAAAATGAAAAAAGATGAAGATTCTTCCATTTGGGCACAAGGCTGGTTGTAAGCAGAAGATATAGGGTCTGTAGCTCGTTTGTGGAATTTGTATACCTCAGAGTTAAGGAAGGGCCATATTCGATTGAACACAAACTAGGATGAGTTGGCTTGGGTTTGGAATGGAGATTACACTAATTACAAAGCCTCTGCAGGGTATGCTTCTTAGATTGATCCACAACTTTCACATGACAAAGTGTGGAGTAAGCTTTGGAAGGTATGTGCCCCATCCAAAAGTAAACTGTTGATGTGGTCGTACTGTTTCCCCACTTGGGACAAAATCTAGAAAAAGGAGGGACCGGGATGGTGCTCTTTATGTTGAGCAGGTGATGAATCAAATCTACATCTATTTGTTGAATGCCCATACACAAAACAAATGTGGAGGCTTCTTTAGGCTTAGCTGGCCTCTGGAACATATCTACAATTTTGGAGAATCTTACTCAATGGTTGTGTTGCAAGGAATTAAAAATATACAAGTCCGTTCCTTTTTTAGTTTCGTGGCGATTGTGGATAGCAAGAAATGATGTGATCTTTGAAGACAAATATGTACCTAGTTTTCAGGTAGCTGCTCAAGCCCTATCTATCCTTCATCATTTTCAGAAAATTAGCAAGGTTCCAGCACCCACTGTAAGCAGGCCTCCTCGAAACCGTAGATCAAGAGCATGTGGCTTCTTCGATGGAGCAAGTCAGTTAAATGGTGAAAATTGCAGTGCAGGTTATGTAATTATTTTGAAGGGAAAGTGTTCCTTGGTGAGGGGACCAATAACTTGGGCGAGCTCACAGCCTTGCTCCTTCGAGCTGCTTATAACAAAGGTTTGAACTCTCTACAGGTATTTGGAGACTCTGAGATCTCCATTAGATGGATGCAGGGGAGAAACCAAATTCAATGAGCGGGGCTCTTCAACTTGGCCACTCATTTGAGAGTCCTGTCCAACACATTTGACAAAATCTCCTTTGAGCATATTTATAGACAACATAATGTACAGGCTGATACACTTTCTAAAGTTGGTTTAACAGGCCCATTTCAGCAGATTATTGAAGATGAATTCAGATCCGAGTCTGTGGTTTCAACCTCGACATTTCATTTGCAAAGCCCATAATTTACAGATCCTTTCTCTGTTTTTTGGCTTACTGGAAGATTAGACAATTGATGCATTTTATGCTTAAGTAAAGCAGTATTTTTGGTTATATTTAAGTAAAGTAAAGCAGTATTTTTGGTTATATGTAATTGCTATAAGAGTTTGAACCAGTGATAAATTTTGGCACCTTTATAAACAACTTTTTGTCAGCTGAAGAGGCAGTAATGTGTTTTGAAGGAACCGTCTTTAGAATGTTTACATTTATACTTGAAATATAATATGATTTTTTCCCAGGAAAAAAAAAACATAGTTCAAGATAGGGACCGTTACTCTTGAACATTCTTAGTGAAAATACAATAGTTAGTAATTATAAAGAGGGTATATTAGCAAGTTTAGCTTGAGCAGTAAAGATCAATAGTGATTAGAAGAGTGCTCAATCTTGTTCTAGTAAATGCTATTATGTGAGTCACTCCCCTAAACGAATGCTCATATATGGGGTTCACTAAAATATGATAAAACAAATTTGCATTTCTTAGTGTTTAAGAGTTTGTATTTAAGATTACAAAAAATACTGAGAAGTTGTATGATTTTATCCAACAAAATAGTTACCAAATATACAAATAAAGAAAATGAACAATTTTAGTCATATGACAAATATGAGAGATGTTATGCACATTTTTTCTAGGAGTTATGAGACCATGCTATCATTTGTTCTTTTAATTAAAATAATTTATCTTATTTGCTTAATTGCATTGAGATAAGTGAGGTGCATTCTATAGTGCAATGTGAGGGAGATGTGCATTGTCCATGTCTAACATTGTCATGAGATGCCGCATTAGCCCAATATAATATTTATAAAATATTCTAAATAATAACAACTCAATATGGAGGAGATGTGTTACATCTGTGCTTATAAATCAAAATAGAAAATAAAATAAAATACTTGATGTAAAAACAAAATTAAAGAAAAAAATACCAAGCATTAATTCGTGCACACGCACACACACAAGTGTAGATCCATCTTACCTTGGGATCTTTTAAGCGTCGAGAGATCTGCATTTCAATTCTTTTGTGATCTCTCTTGATGCTTAAGACATCTAAATTAAGATAGATTACGCTAGTTATAAGCCCCAAGGGTTAGCTCAATCAATAGAACCATCTGCCCAAGGCATGTTGTCGACAATGAGACCATAGGTCACAGAATTAAATCCAGCTGTATCCCTCGAGGTTACCAACCACATTATGGTTGGTTCAGCCACCCTTCAACTGGATATTTAGGGGAAGAGGGGGGGATATTAGATGTGCACCTTTAATGAACATGCAAAACTACAATTCATGTAAAGAAGAAAATCAAGTCACATCTCCTTCATCCTTAGAGTCCTTAACAGAGGGTATATGAAAAATAGGTGCATGTGAAATTGTATAAATACAAGTGAAAGAGAATAGCGTGCTTTCAACCAAGACTTCCTCCTGTAATTCCATCACAATTAGAATCAAAGCCACCACTCTAAGTCAGTTATTTTTCTTAAAAAGAAATCTGTATGTATATAGAATCTAGATGATGGTTAAAATTGTGAGAGACTTAGGCCTGGCGACGAAATCATTGTTTTTGTACCAATATTAGAATAATGGACTTGTTTGTGTGTGATCCAAGTTCTTCATTTCAATTTATTATATGATTTCATAGGATAGTTGAAAGGCAAAGGTGGGTTCATGTATAATTTTATACAACACCAAAGGTTTTAATCCGACCAATTATCTCCAAAAATATCTAAAGCCAACTTTGGTCTTGTTTGTGTGTTATCCATGTTCTTTATTTCAATTTATTATATAATTTTATAGGATACTTGAAATCCAAGGGTAGGTTCATTTCAACAATACCAAAGGTTTTATTCCTATCAATTATCTAAAAAACCTCTAAGTCAACTTTGCTCAAACTGAGATTGATGTAATATTGATCTAGTGATAACCTAGAATTTAGGTTTGTTTGACTTAATCCTACCAAGGATGCAAAATCCATTTGACTTACTGGTTTTTAAAAAGTACAGAGAATTGCAATTTTTTGAACTGAAGAAAGCATGGTGCCAAAAGACAAGAAAAAAAATGATGTTTTTAGGATCTCAAGCTCAAAGGTTATGTACATAGTCTATCAAAAATTCTCGGAGTGGCAAATCCCCAGGAAACATGGTCAAGGGAGGCCAACCGAAAGTGGGCATCATCCCTAGCTGGTTAAATTGTGGGGCAAGCCCAAACATAGATCCCGGGACAGGCATGGATCCCGGGACAGGCATGGAACTTTGGACAGGACAACCAAAGTTCCCCACAATCACCAATGAACCACAACATAGGATCTAAATGCATAGTCTATAAGTAGCCTGTCTCAAGCTGTTATTATCCATCATTTATAACAATCAATCACATCAGAATGCTCCTCTAATTAAAGTTTTAACTTTTGGCTACATATGATCCAATGGTATGTACGGTTTTTTCTTTGTTTCACTTGAAGGGAGGTTCTAAATTTTTTGTAAGGGATGAATGTATCTGGTTAGAAATAAATGTTATGTTCTAAGTTTTTGTAAGGGATGAATGTTTCTGGTTAGAAATTGATGTTACGTTCAAAGTTTGCAAGGGATGAATGTTTCTTGTTAGAAATTGATGTTATGTTCTAAGTTTGTGAGGGATGAATGTTTCTGGTTAGAAATTGATGTTATGTTTCTGATTAGAAATTGATGTTATGTTAAGTTGATTTCATTTAAGTTGCACAGGATTTGGCTAAACAAACAAAGCTGACTACTATCTAGGTAGCCTTCAGATAAAGTGGGCCACAACTTGCAATAGATTTTGCAACTCCTTAATTTTAAGTTCGCTTGCATCCATTCAATCAGGATTAGAGAGAGAATTGACATCTTTATTGAGAGTTAGTTCCACAACTACTACAACTTAACTTTTGGGCATAATCTCAGCCACCAGTCATAAGAGACTACCAGCCCAGGCTATAACATAAATTGAGAGTTATGTTTCCAGAGTCTAAAGCAGCCAGACCTCTAAAAAGGAAAAAAATCAAGCAGAGTTTCAAGGACTAAAATCCTGAAACAATTAAAAAACCTAGAATCCTGGACTGCCTTTCTAAACAGGTCATATGTGGAAGACCGTGTGCTCATTTCAAACGTACATTTCACGAAAGAGGCCTACTAGATAATCCCATCATAGAAAAATGCTAGTCTACTATTGCAAAAGAGGGACCCGGATCTTTAGCCAGCATTATTGTTCAGCCTCCTGAATAATGTATCAAGAATAATATCTGAACTGGACTTATTTTCTATCAATGCAATGTATTCAGCTCCACCTCCGCCGATCTTCATCCTCATCAACTGGATGATACCAAGTGGGCCTCTTTTTGGGGTTACTCAATCTATAGTTGAGAAATATTTCTTCATCACATATTGGCCTTGTTGCCACAAGGACCAATGTACGAATTGCCGGAGGAACTGAATTCTCATGATTTGCAGATGTCGATTTTAGCCAGAATGAACCATACCTTTTCATGGTTATTTCCTCATCGCTACCAAACACTAAATTAGGAATGTATGGCCTCATCCTTGTTTCAGGTAAATAAAAATTATAGGGGCAAACCATCACATTTGGTTGTGTTCCTTTTTCAGGATGATTTGCAAAATGTCCTAAAGCAAAGGGATTCCTCCTCTCCACAACAGCACCTTTTATCAAAGACCTGTTCTCCTCTGGTTTACTAAGCACTCGCCACAGAACATCAACCTTAGTTTCTTTACTGTTTCCAGAGGATTTTGCCATTCTCTTATCAAAAAAGCCATCCCATAATTGACGAGCTTCGCCACCAGTTCCCCAAGGTTGAGCATCTATAACAATTCCATCATACCTTGAAATCAAATAGGGATTTCCAGCATCAACTCGTGGATATCCAGGGATGGAACAATAATTAAATGGAGAATATATTACCCCAGGGTAAAATGAGACAACAGCCCCAATCCCAGCTTTTCCACTCAAATAGAGGCCTTGACCTGCTTCTTCATGGCATATTTTCGATGTCCTCAATTCAAGAGTATATCCAATGCGCTCCTTCAAAGCATTAGACAATTCCACACTTTTGATGGGCCGAGTTGCGGCAACAGCTGTTCTGCAAAATATAGACAATAAGAATTGCAAGACATACATAAGCTGAAATATAAGAACAATTAGCTAATCTTTCCAAAACATATCGACAAGAAAAAAGTTTCTATCATGGCATAAATCCTTCTCAGAATCCTATTGCAGCCCAGGATAACATATTACCAACTGGTCACCACAATTACTAACCCCACAGTGCATGGGCCAGAATAAGAGCCAATTAAAACTGCTTGATAAATTGACCCATGTGTGGTAAATTCTCATCTGATTCATTTACTGCTTTGAGGTGCATCATTTTGAGCATTCTATGTAAGTACAACGGATTTGACAAAACTGTCTTTTCATCCTTTTCACAACATGCTTCCAGAAATTAAAAAATACCTGCTCTGGTTTCATTTGCAGAAAATCAATATGGGAGGAAGGACTGCAAAAATAGGACTAGTAAATGGATCTAATATCCACTAATTATAGGTCTTAAGTTCTTACCAGTGGTGTCTGGAATTGAACATGTCCTGCTTCCGCCTACAGCAAAACTAAGGCCGCTGCGACGTGTGCTCTCCTTGACTGGTGTGCTGTCGAGCTTTATTATTGGTTTTTCCTTTCCTGCATCTGGAACCAGAATATCATCCATAACTCTACAAATATCTTGAATTTGACTATGTACATTTTCTTGGACTTGCTTTTGCTGATCATCAAATGTCATTCTGGCAGCAAGATCACATATCTCCTCTGCGTCTTTTTCACACGCATTCTTGATGAAATGATTGTAGCTGAAAAAGACAACAGCAAGAAAATTCAAACATGACACTAAAAATAGTAGTAACATGCTTATACGAATTCAAATTCGAATACAATTCAATTTGGAAAAAAAACAGTACAGCTCCAATATGGAAGAAATATCTCATACATACAAATATATGCATTTTGTTCCAAATTTGAAAAGAATTCCAGCTTCAAGAATGCTCAATAAATCAGGAAAAATAATTTACTTGAAAATTTTGCCAATAGTCCATATTTATAGTTGTATGCAAGATTTTTTAAACTATTTTTGAGGTTTTTGGGCTGATTGTTGTTTTGGGTCTATGGACTTGTTTTTGGGGGTTTATGAGTCCTTGAGATTAAATAAATGAGATATATTATCAATAGTAAGTTGACCAGCTTCCAGAATGCTCAATAAATCAGGAAAAATAATTCACTTGAAAATTTTGCCAATAGTTAATATTTATAGTTGTATGCAAGGTTTTTTTTAAATATTTTTGAGGTTGATGGGCTGATTGGTTTTTTTCAGTTTACGAGTCCATGGGATTAAATATATGAGATATATTATCAAAAGTAAGTTGACCATACCATATCCTTACTGTATGGAAAATTTGCCGAATTTCATAGTACTGCTGAATTTCCATAGAACAAAGGTCAATACGGCCAATTCTGCCTACTATGATTTAAAAGATCTTTCACAAGATGAAGCTTGCAACATTATTTACCGGCATGGTGTAGAAAGCACGTACACGTAAAATGTTAAAAAAAGCCAAAGCTCTATCCAAATGAGAAGTCTTCAGTGAAACTTCATACTGGATTCTCAACATCAGTTATCTCAATAAGCAGAAACACAGAAATATACAACATAGAAACAAACACAGGTTGCCAAATGAGAACTGCTAGGATGAAAAGAACTATTGGCTTAATCAGTAATCACATAAATTTACATAACAAGTTTACTATGAACGTCTATATATATTTTTGCAATATAGCATGTTGATTACTTCTGATAATAAAAAAAGGTGCACTGTTATCAGTATAGATTAAAATGTAAATGTATACCTCCCTAAAATGATGGATGGGGAGGTTTATCTAGTTATCCTCTTAAGTTTCTGTTATCACATACTTTGTAGATGAGGATCTACCTCTCATTTTGCCAGAGCAAACTACAGTCTTGAGCCTAGTCCTTACATCAGATGCAGTTTTTCATCAGATATATCAGTGGTTGGATGATTTGTATCACTATTGAGCAGCTGGATCATGCAGGGGCATAGCAGCAGAGGGGCCACCCTAGTCATTATTGAGCCCTCTTCATGACCTCCCTTGTCATACATTTCGAACCTTGGTACAGTGGGCCTTCAGGATCAGTATTCCTACAGCTATGATCTTATCTTTCCTTGCCATCTAGAGTCAGCAGAGTTAGCGCAGGTGGATACATTTGTAGCTGCAGATCAAAGCAGGTATATGGCAGAGGTATATTATGGATTTCATGAGTTCTATTGATAGATTGACTATGTTAGACCTTGTTATGCATTGGTGATCATATGGATCTTTCTGGTTGTTGTTAGTAGGACTTTATGCTTGGTATAATATAGGTGCATTAGTGGTAGTTTCATGTACATGCTGTTGTTTGAATTAATTGCCTATTTAATATATAGATCAGTTCCCCCTCTCTTGGTTCCATGCGAAGACTTTTTTGTCCATCCATCTCATCCATTGGTTTTAAAACTATGTTGCACAAGTTTCTGGAATGCGGGTACGTTGGGTACGTGGGTACAAGTATCTGGTACGGCTAGAAGCTTTGCCCAAATTTGCAGGAAACGTCGGGTTGGGAGCGGCAATAATATATATTAATTTTTTAAAATATATTACAAAAAATTAAAGAGTTAAAAATAATAATTGATTAATTTCATAGCTTAAACTATTTTAGCCACTTAAGCCTCTAGTAGTGTCATGAAATTCAATCATTTTAAATTTGCTCACTCCTCTAGGTCCACATTATACAAAAATTGGGTTTGTGTGACCTGAAGTAAACCCTAACTATGCATGACTCTAGTGCCATGGTATGTTTACGAGTTTGTAAAGGAAAATTGCATATATATGTGTGTGTGTGTGTATGAAGCACAAATAACGTCATAAATCATAAGATTCAATCTTTTCTATTTCCTTGTTTCAACTCCATCTCTATTATTGCTCCTAAGAGTGCTTAGTATTTGGGTGCCTTTGCATTTTTTTGATAGTAAGTGATAACTACTACTTACTTTTGATGTGAATGAACTTGATTGTTTCAAGTTCAAGTAACAAACTTTCAGAGTTTTCAGTGTTTTGAATTTGATGTGGTTTATGATCCCAAATTGCTATATCAATCAATATGAATAACATAAGCTAGCTATAAACATTTGAGACATGAATTAAAGTTGTTCAATATCTTAGTATTGTAGAAAGATCCATGTTTATTCACTTAAGTACATTGGCAGCTTATATTTTGAGTGTGAGTGGATCTAAACATTTAAGAAGTGTGAGCCCTCTTAATTTATATAACCTTGAAAATTTAAAAAATGGTGTTATTGATAGATTCAATTGGAATTTTTATTATTGGTGTTTTCTTGGCACAATAAACAACAATCATTCAATCGATTTTCGACACTTTTCTTATGATTTTGGCTCCACATGGTTGGGAGCTTGTAGAAGCTCCCTATCTGTTTAGGAGCTTACAGGGAGCTTCTACAAGCTCCCAATAAAAAGGGAGCAGCTAAAGCAAGTTCCCAAAAAGTTCCCAAGCTCCCAAAGAAGCTCCCGACAAAAAGGGGGCGTTTCGTACCATCTCCCAAGCTCCCAGGAGCGGGGAAATGTTGGGTACAGGTTGCCAAAATCCCGGGAGCGGTACCCGTGCAACTATGTTTTAAAATCCTTTAACTTGGACTTGACTGATCAACCTAAGGACCCCCCCCTCTGTGACCTCTTTGTTAGGATGGCCTCAATGTTTTCCCTGGTGTCTCAACTCTTGATGTGTCTGACAAAACTATACGAAGCCTTAACGCTTCCTATTGGATAGCTACCAATGTTGAGTTCTGAGCCTAGTTAGTCTAGTCACAGAAAGGGTACCCCCCAGACTTGAAACAAATTACTCCCATCCTTGAAATTAGTTAGTGGTTGGAAGGGTAGGTAATCCTCCTTGTATGAGGTTAAGCCTATTTGCCCCTAAAAAGGCATTACCGTGGCAACTTCGTCGCACCTACAAATGGTGGCTGGCAGCGGAACTAAGGTTGTGTCATAATGGGGCCCAAAAGGCTATCCAGGGCTGGTACCTTTTAGCCAATAGCTAAGTAAAGGATAGCAAAATGAAATTTGCTTCAAAGAAATATCCAAAGAAAGAAAGTGATAAATGAAAATCAAATGAAAGTCAAATGTGAAATAAATGCAAAGCTATAAAGTGAATATAAGGGGGGGTTTGCTAGAGTCAAAGGGGTTCCTTCTAAGCACTTCATCCATTTGTGAGACACCTTGCTTCCCTAGTGTTCGCCACTCCAACAAATGTCACAAAGGCCCCTGTTATTCCCTTTTCTCCAAAGGTAAATCGAGTCTATCCTAATAGTCAACCCACATTTTGAGCAAGCCTATGACTGTCACTTACTCCACTTCACCCAAGGAGAGAGGACTGATCTATGCATTGCATTGTGTAAATAATTTGAGTATGGATATGTATATAAAATTGGTTACTCTTGTCCTATACTACACAAGGTAATTGTCTTACTCTTGTTGTTTTTTGAGTTGATCACCATGCATAGCATAACTTAGCATTTAGTCATTTATCAATATTATTCATGAAAAGGGCAATAACACCTCTTGCATGCATCAAACTTGATTATTTGTTTATTTTGAGCATTGGTCAAATTTTGACCAATTTTTTACTTTTTGACTTGATGAAACCCTAATTTGACCTAGTCAAAGGGTCAAGTCAGTAGCAGAATCTCACTACGGTTCATCATTGACCATATATTTTCCGTTGGAGGCCAATTGGACCCCTCCAAGTATCATTTGAGGCATTATGGGATTAATAGGCTATTTTCCTAAGGTTTGTGGAAAATAACTAGCCTATTATATTAAAAATACTTGGAAAATTCTCCATTGATGCTACATCAGATTGGTTATGGGCATATGAGTAGTGGATCTTATGGTTTTTTAGGTCTACAATTCCATCTTTGCTTTTCAGATTGTCAATTTGGGCAAGGGAAGATCAAGATTTGAGCAGTTTCATGATTTATTATTATTTTCCAGTAGAAAATTAAAAATTAAAAAATGACCAAGGTTTTTGATGTATGATTTGGGATAAGTGAATGGTAAGATATGACTTGGGTTATGATGTGATGTTCCCCTAGACACTTTTGGACCACTTTCCTAGCATCTCAACATGTTATCACTTGGCAATTGGCATGAATCATTCATCTTCATGGTGAGGCGCCTCTCTCCCTAAGGGGGCGACTTCATCAAATTGTGACTTAGATCTTGAGCGAGGAAATCGAGTAAAGGTGGAATATAATCACCTAGGGGATGACTTGGCCCCCCTAACATAGCATTTGATGTATCTCTCTTGTATTCTGAGCAATGTACTTGGGCTTTGGAGGTAATTGCCCCCTTCCACTAGATAGTCATTTCTAGCGTAGTGAAAAAGATAAAAGTGAGATTAAATCTCCACCATTGATCATGTATTTGTATATTTTAATCTCAACCATCCATATAAGGATGAGTTAGGGATTTTGCTCCTCTCAAGCTATATAAGAGAGTGAGCTCCTTATTTGTAAGTGACTCTTGGTTCATTTCAGCAGTGATAATAATAAAATTTCTCTTGTGCAAATCTTTGTTTGTGGATGAAAATGATTGATTTCTCTTTCTTGCCAATTTCTTTGTCCTGGTAGATCTCAAATATTCCATTGCCAAGATATATTTTTGAGTTATTTCGTGTGTAGAAGAGAGGGCAAATTGCTCTTAGGCATCTTGGGCAACTTGGGGCGACTTGCTCTTTTGGCTACAAGATTTTTGTGAATGAAAAATAATTTGTCGAGTCATTTCTTTTCTTGCCATCTCTTCTTATCTCTTTTGCAAACTATTCGACTTGCAAATTCATAGAGCTTATTGTTAGTTATTGAGACTATCTTTTCTTATCAATTTCTCCATGGTTTTGTAGGGCGCGAAGGGAGGGTACATCCTACATGTGGCAGCCACTTGGCAGAGGAAGGGCTAGTTACAAGAGAGGATCATGGGATATGAGGGAGTTAACAATAAGAGATGGGCGCCACCTCTTCATCCAAGTCGCCACCTCTCCATATACTTGGCTCCCAATGGAGATAATGCGCCCCCATCAAGAGAATGTGCCCCTCCTTTAGTGGAATGCACCCCCCTCAAATGGAGATCCTATCCTTCAGCAAATCAATCAAGAGATTGTTCCATATTTGCCTTGGATTTGATTGCCAATCATCGGAGACAAGTATCCGACAAACTTCCTTAATCAGTGGGATCTCCAAATTGACTTTATTATGTCTTATTTGGCCATTTATTTGGTCTTTTTGGTGTTTTTCAAGCAAATATTATTTTAAGTGATAAATAATCACTTGAAAACTTAGGAAAGTGGGTTTATGGGTTTAATGGGTGCTCTGGCTTAGAAAACGAGCATCCACTTGACAAATTTCACCCACTAACCACACTTTTATTACATTTTTTATTTTCCCAATTAAACTATTAAAAAATAGCTTGATTTTACAGGGAAAAATATTTTTTCCAAAACTTTAAAAAAATCCTAAAGGGACCTAGCACATGTTCATATGACTCTAAACTAGTGTCTAGCATGGCAATATACATTGACACATGAACTTTAACAACCTCCAAGGCTTAACTGCCAAGACATGCATTCCAGCTTTGGAGGACCAGGAGAAAAACTCGAAAATTATACCTCGCTAAAACGCAAGGCATAATTAACAAGGGAAAAAACTCCTTAGAATACTCGGTTTGATTGCTAGGTCCTAGGAAGTCAAGTCCTTTACATAAAAGTCATCATGCTAACACACTTTATTACAAACCCCGTGGGGCATGAACATGTGAAAAAATTAAAAAAAGGGGGCCTTGAAAGGCTTGATGGACTTCAGAACATGGATGATGAACATGTATTATGTTCAGACTTTGCCTGCTCACTTGAAAGTCCAACTAAGTACAACTTAGTTGGTAACAAACACTGTGCTCGTTAGTATCCTCAAAAGAAAAGGAAGGAAAGGCAGCATGCATCAACTGCCAATGTTGATGAACCTCCACCAAAGAAGACAAACTTGATGAAATTGTAGTTAATCTCTGGAAATAATACTTTTTCTAGTGCATACAGATCAATGATAATGGCATCCATGGCTGTTTTCTTGTACTATGTATGACTTCTCCCAAAAGACATGAAGACCAAGGATGAATTTTTCTACAAGTTCCGGGAGTTCAAGACTTAACAAAGAAAGAAGATCAAATTCTTGAGGACTTCAATGACTTCTGCAAGGAGGTGCAGGTCAAGAGGGAGTCAACACACACACACAAAAAAAGCATTTGATACTCTGTGCAATAAGATTTTATTGATGAATAGCATAACTACTTATTTTTAGTACTGGTTAACCTTTGTGGACATTCCTCTCATGTATTGAATGAATAGGTCCATTGTGAAGATTGTGAAAGTCTACCCATGTTCTTATAGGAAGATGCATCCAGTACGATAGTTATGCTCAAATAAAGTATCCTCGCTGGATAATGGGGATATGACTACCAAGGAAGCATTCGTAGAAGTGAGTCATGTCTTGTGTAAGACAAGAGTGAGTTATACCTCTTATGGTGATCAGTACACAATGAGAGACAGGAGTTAGAGATCCGGTGAGTCATATCCAGAGGCCTGTCAAAATAAAGAGAAGCATACGCTCCAAGTGGTACTTTCAGGGAGAGCAAGAGACCTCAGAGGTTCTCAAGTTATATGGCATTGATGAGTCACATCAGTGATTCTGGATACTCCAATTATGAGGAGGCCGCAGGCCAACAAATTTTGAAAAGATGCCATGATGGAAGAATATAAGTCCATCATGAAGAATAATATGCGGGAGATTGTTCCGAGATCTGAGAAGAAGTGAATGATAACTTCCAAGTAGATCTATAAGATCTAGCATGCAGTTCAAATGGCACATTATATAGGCTATGGAGTTATCCAGTTTGCAAGCTCGTAGGGAATTATGGATTATATTCAGTGAGCAGGAGGCTCGCCTCAGAAGACCCACTAGGTGGGAGATGGAACAAATGGATACACATAGATCAACAAGTGCAGAAGGCAGCAGTACTGGATACCCACGTGCAGAGATGCAGAGAGTGTCCAGATGCAGAGGGAGCATAATACTCAGGTGCAAAGGGAGCAGGGTGCTCCCGCACAAAGGGAGTACCAGCTGCATAGTTTGTTGATGATGGAGGAGGTGTCCTAGTCAGGAGTACCTCCCTCACCAAGAGGAAGATGGCCTCAAAGTTTGGGGATCTTGGCTTGATTTCTTGGGATTGGAGGTGTAGCAGAGAAGAGGTGAGACTTTCCTCAGTCAAGGAAAGTGCACAGATAAGATCTTGAGCAAATTCGATATGATGGACAGCAAGTCCATGGCTACACCTATGGAAGCAAATCTGAAGATGCTGAGTGATTCTGCTTCAAATTCAAATTTGATGGATCCCATGATGTATAGGTAGATGATTGGATCTTTGATGTACTCAGTTAACACCAAGCTAGATATTTTCTTTGCAGTGAGCACCCTGAGCCAATTTATGAGTCGAGGCAGGTACATTGGGTTGCGACAAAGCATGTGTTGAGGTACCTGCGTGGTACAATTGGATATGAGATATGTCTTAGGTGGGGAAGTGAGGTTGTAGAGATATACAACTTCTGACTGGGGGGGAGTGCAGTGCACAGAAATAGCACCCCGGGTGTTGCTTCAGCTTGAGATGAGCTATGATATCCTGTTTAGCAGGAAGCAGACTTTTGTAGCACTCAGTACAGCAAATGTGGAGTATATCGCAGCCAGTATCGCAAGTCATGAAACAGTTGGCTTCGGAAGCTTCTTGTAGGACTATTGGTCAAATATCACTTCATTCGAGACATGGTGTAGAAGGGAGTGGTGAAACTCCAATACATATCCACAGATAAGCATATAGCTGACATTCTCACAAAGCCTCTGTCCAAGGCAAAGTTTGTATACTTCAGGGACAAGCTTGGCATATTGAAGAATGTCTCCCTCAGTGAGAGGGAGTGTTGATAAATGAGTGGTAGACATTCACGAGAAGTGAATGGCCCAGATACCGAGATGGTTTTACAGATGAGTGGCAGACATTCATGAGAAGTGAATGGCCTAGACAACGTGATGACGTGATGATACTATAGACGAGCGGCAGACATTCACGAGAAGTGAATGGCCCAAGTATCGTGATGGTTATACAGATGAGCAATATGGGACAAACTTTCACTCATGGGGATATGCTAGTGGTGAATGGTCCAAACATACAGATAAGTAGCAGTAGGGAAGACATTTATTCATGGGGCTTTGCTAGTGATAAATGATACATTCACTCACAGGGCTCTGCTAGTGGTGAAAGGCCCAAATATATTATATATCGGAGATGGATGACGACACTCTCACCAAGTGAGAATCTTGGCAGAGTTGCAAAGTGTCTTCTATGAACATCCTCACCAAGTGCGAAGCTTGGCGTGATACAAAATGTTCCCCTTGTTGAGAGGGAGTGTTGATGTTTCTCCATGGTTACAACATCGGGCAACATTCCGCAGACATTCACCCAATGAGGTCATGAGAAGTGACCAATGGTTGGTAGAGGATGGCCCCTAGCGTAGCCTTGATTAGTCATGAGAAGTGACTAATGGTAGGTAGAGGATGGCCCCTAGCATAGCCTTGATTAGTCATGAGAAGTGACTAATGGTAAATAAGGCTCGAGATGCTACTCTGAGAAAGAGTGTTCCAGGAAGGAGCTTGAGGTCAAATTGCATTCTCTGAGAACGAGTACTCCAAGAAGGAGTGATCTATTCCATATTAAAGTGAGTTGACTTGTTTATTTTGATAGGGGATTCTATCTCCTTGTCAAATATACAAGTCTCTTCTAATGTTGAATTTGGCATAGGCTCTAAGAACTTAAGAAGTGTCATGGACTTCTTAAAGTAGGGTCAAATCAACATTAGAGCTCTACGAGAGAATTTGATCTGCATGTGAGGAGATGTACATCAAAAAGGATAAATTTTCTATTATAAAGAAATAACCAAGAAGTCAAGTCAACCATTGAAGAAGTCCTAGATGGCATCAAAGAAGTCCTAGAAGAAAAATGAAGACAAGAAGACCTAAGTTACCGGAAACGCCTAAGCAACCTTGGTGAAACGTCGTTCCCCTTTTTGGATCCTGAAACAGAGGGGATATGGCCTTGAAACGTCACTGATACGTATGAGATTGGTACGGATACGTTTTAGCCTAGAGGTGATACTTTTCAAGGAAATGGTAATATTAAATTCTTAAAGTAAAAGTGACACTCTCCTTATATTTCATTTTCTATCCTTTTACTTAAACTTTTAACATTATCATTAATTGTTTCAGGATGTTTGAGAGTGGTTCCAACCTCATTGGACTTCATATGCAAAAAGTAGATTTTTTAATCCCATTCAGAATTCAACAGACTTAACAGTTTTCAGGATTTCAGGATTGCAACGTTGCCACTGGATTCTATCACATATGAGGGTATGGGATTGGCATTCAATCAAGCACATCAACCCCTCTATGTACCTTGATGTTGGTGGTGCTGAATGTTGAACTCCTCTGTCTTGGATGGACTTGGACCACTTCCATAGCCAGAGGATGTGAACATTGGTGTTGGACAGGTGCCTTCAAGCCCAGGGCAATCAAGCCAGGCTTGGGATCCCTATTTTCGATCTACTTTTGTTGAGGACATAGATGATGACCCTAACTCTGAGCATGAGGATTCAGTTGATATTAGTTAAAAGTTTTTATAGTATCATGTTACATGTATGATTCATGATATTCGATAGGCGTGTCAGGTGATGATGATGATGATGTACAATGATAGTATTATGATGATTATGATAACAATGATATATATATATATGTCATTTCCCCGCCGTATAGTATTTGGCTTTTTTGAAAATTTTCCGTATCCGTTTGCCCCCCCCCCTGTTTCCGTATCCGCTTCAGTGCAACTTAGAAGAAGACAAGTCGGCCTGAAGATATATAAGAGATGAAGATTGAAACTAGCAAGTCCGCCCTAGTGAAAGTGTACAAGTCGGCACCATTGAGGAAAAGGTCAAGTGAACAGAGGAATATAAATAGAGTGCTCTCACATCTCATTTTCATCATCACAACACACTCTTTTCTCCTCTCCACTTGTGCACACCTCCAAAGAAGGCCTAGCAAAGGCAAGAAGAAAATATCTTTGGTTCTCATCATTTCTTGTGGTTTTCTATCTATCCCTAGAGATTCGCTAAGGTATCTTATGCAAGAAGAGCACACTCTTATGTGCTAGGGTTTATCTTCATGAATGGTATTGTACTTGAATTGGATTAATTTCTTCTAAGAAAAGTTGGTTGGGTTTTCTCCTTGTTGGGTTTCCCAGGATAAAATCCATGTCCCTTGTGCATGGTTATCTTTAGGTGATCCTTGTTTTATTTCTGCTGCAAATCATGGTGATATTTCATTCAAGTAACTGTCGGATGAAATAAAGATCTGAAAATTATACTACCAAATTAAAAATTCAACATGGTATCAGAGCAGTACTGAAAAAAGCCATTGCTAGTAACTGTTTCTAATTGAAAGGGAAGAGTGAATTTTACTAATTGGCAGCACTTTTGTGTTCTAATTCGAGAAGTTTTATGGTGTCCGGGTTTACAATAAAATAATTCTAAAAATTGTACAATGACGAAAATTTCTTCCGGAAACTTCTACATGGCCTCTTGATTTTACTTTTCACGGCTTGTAGGATTTGATAACTGTAAAAAGATACAAATTTCGAACCTGAGATCTGATTCCCAGACACTTTCTTTTCGAGAACATCAATTGAAGACCCCAATGGGATTTGTTATCACATCCATAGTAGACAGGGCTACCATGATTACAGACCAATTTTGAGCACATTTATGAGCCAGTCCTTTACTATGCTTTGCATGAGATCAGCAGTTGACAAGCAGTTTTTTGATGATCACTATATTTCAGTGGACCCAGAGCATACATATTTTCGGTCTCATGTCAAGACAGAGCCTCATGACCCCAGGTCGATGACTGAGTTAGCCATTCTCTTCCGTTCAGAGCAGATATGATGACAGTGGCCATGGTTTGTACAACAGCAGTGTTCCAGTGTCATTCAGTGGTTTAGATTGCAGATACAGGTATATGACCCAGCAAGTATATGGTCTGTGCACTTCGATATTTCCTATTATGCTCGTTTACTTATCTTGGTAGCTTGACTAGGCATAGGGTGGTCATGCAGTGGCGATATTTTAGGTGGTTCTTATTAATTGTTTGGAGTAGAGGTGATTCAGCTGCTTTGAGCAGGAGGTTCTTGTGTATACTCGTTGGTCATGCCCTCATTACAGTATGGACTTGGTCATTCCCCCATAGGATCTTTGCTAGTCATGGCATCATTTGTCACTTTCCCCATCCATCTGTTATCATCCATTTTTTATTTTAGCCTGAATTATGTTGAAAAGTTACCTAGGAGATGTTGTTCACCTTGTGGTGCCTTAGGGTGGACATAAAAACATTAAATGAGGTCCCTAGTACTTTATAAAGTGAGATGTACTTTATTTTTATAAAGTCACTTTATAAAGTGAGTTTGAGATTATAATTCTAATTTGACTTTATGAGACTTAAGTGAACATTTAATTAAAAGGGGTCACGTATGTAAGTGAATGGAAAAAGTGATTTTATTTAATTAATGTGGGCCCTAGATCTCATCAAGTTAAGATTAAATCTTAGCCATGGATTTGGTGGGTGTTGGTTACCTCATATAAAACTAGGTAAAAGGCACAAAACCTAATTCATTGTTACCCAAGAGAATTGGAGAGCAAGAGAAGAGAGGGGTCGAATTCAAGAGGAAAGAGGTCAAAACCTTGCACAGAAATCGAGAAGATTGGCAGAGCACATTTCCCAAGGAGAAGGGCATGAATTTCTAGAAGTTGATTGGCATGTTTTTCAATGCATTAACAACTACATTAAATGCACAGAATTTGAGAGCAGGTTGTAATGTACCTGGTCGTACCCTTGCACAGAAATCGAGGCTAAGCAGTGGCACATTTTTTTGAGAAAAATTACAGCATTTATTGTTGTATCAGGCCATATAGGCCACAAAATTTGAGGCATAGGTTAGTTGTTACAGTGCACAGAAATCGAGGAAGATACACACTAAAACCGAGGCAGAGCAGAGCGTACTAATCACACATGTGAATCCGTATAGCACATTTTTCAAGGTGTTGTTTTCTGTCAGTACGTACAACATTTTTTTCAAAGTGATTTTGGCACGTGTTTCGAGCCAGAAACAAGGAGATAAGTACTGTTGTTGTAATTTGTATTTTTTGTCTGAAAAAATAAAATCTCTCACTGAAAACATGTTTTCCCTTCGGGGTTTTTCTTAAGCCAATTAAAACTTTTTGAGTCAAATTTATGTGTGGCTGCCATTTATTTTTCTGAATTGTTTAAAGAAAAAAAAATTCCATGTGTTTCAAGAAAGATTGTTTTTTTTATGCATGCAAAGCTAATTTGCAACTATGGGGTTTGGGCATTAAACTTCATGTGAAAAACAAAACTTGAAATCGGGTTGGGAATACAAAATTTTCATGGTATCAGAGCTGAAGTAAAGGGCTCGAAATAAACTATTCAGAAAAATTTCAGATTTGGAAAAGAAGGGAGAACAAGTATTTTGAGAAAAAAACAGGTTCTTGAACAGGTTGTGGTTATGGCCACCGGACTCAGGCTTGAAGATAGATTGGGTTGTAAATTTTATCCCATGGAAGGTGTACCACCTAAAGTTGCACTTTAGTTGAACTTCAGTGAGCCACCAGTATTGCACAATTATTTGTGCTTTTCAGAGTTCAGAAGTTCCAAGTTTGTCCTGTTCTGGGCCCCTTTTTTTAAATTTTTGTAGTGCATGACCATGCCCCAAGGGGTTTGTAATAAAGTGTGCTAGCATGGTGGCCTTTGAGTGACTCGGTTCCCTAGGAATTGACAACCAAGGAAGGTATTCCAAGGAGTTTTTTCCCTTGTCGATTATGCTTTGCCTTCAGCCGAGTATAATCGATGAGTTTTTCTCCTACACCTCCAAAGCTGGAATGCCCAAAGTGGTGGTTAGGCCTTAGGGGGTTATTAGAATCCATTTTGTAATGTTTATAAACATGCTAGACGCTAAATTTTTGTCATTTGGCCATATACTAGGCAGTGTAGTCATACTCGGCCAAGACTCGCGAGTCTGGCCGAGTGACATCCGGGCCGGGTACTCGCCAGGGACTCGCTGCCCTAACTCGCCACTCGGCCGTACTCGCTAGAACTCGCAGGAACTCGCAGGAACTCTCCGTGCTCGCTGGAACTCGCCGAGTCCGTCTCACCCGCCGGAAAGCCCCACCATTTTCCACGTACGCTCGGTTTTTAACGTTTATTGTATATTTTTTAATTTTTTATATATATATTTTTGTATTTGTATTAGTGTATGGTGGCCGCGTCCCCTTCGTGGCTTTTTGGCAGCCTGTGGAGGCTGGCTACACGGCCATCACGGCCTGTAGGCAGCCTCCACATTGTATATTTTTTAATTTTTTATATATATATTTTTGTATTTGTATTAGTGTATGGTGGCCGCGTCCCCTTCGTGGCTTTTTGGCAGCCTGTGGAGGCTGGCTACACGGCCATCACGGCCTGTAGGCAGCCTCCACAGGCTGCCTACAGGCCGTGATGGCCGTGTCGCCAACCTCCACAGGCTGCCAAAAAGCCACGAAGGGGACGCGGTCACTATGTGACCATAGTCCATACACAATGCAAATAAAAATAAATTAAAAAAAACTATAAAAATTATAAAATATATAGTTTGTTAATTTTTAATTTAAAATTTTAATTATATGGTTTGACTTTGGCCACGAATATATTTTTAATTTTTAAAATTTTAATTTAAAATAAGGTTTGTTAAAGTTTAAACTTAAAGTTAAAACTTTAAACTTTAAACTTTAAACTTTAACAAACCTTATTTTAAATTAAAATTTTAAAAATTAAAAATATATATTTAGTAATTTAAGTAATGTTTTTATTTTTAACTTTTAGTTTTAAACTTTTAAGTAATGTTTTTAAATTTTAAACTAAGTTTTGATTTAAAATTGTAATTAAGTTTTTTTTAATTTTATTTCTAATTTTCTGCAATTTATTTATGTTTTTTTTTTAAATTTCTTTTATGTAATTTTAATTTTTTATATATGTGCATACAAATATGGAGTGTCAAATGTTGTATTATTAATTTTTATGAGACGATCTAATGAATTTCTGCATAGAATTGTTTTTATAACTTATATGGATTAGAAATGTCATTATCTATGGTTTTTGTGCTTAAAAGTTATCACATTTATAAATTTTTTCATATTTTTCATATTTGCCGAGTCTTTGCCGAGTCTTATCCGAGTCTTATCCGAGTCTGCCGAGTCCCAAGCCAGCCGAGTATTTGCCGAGTCCGAGTCTGACTACATTGATACTAGGTCCCCCAGGAGTTTCAGTCAATTCTAAGAAAAATAATGTTTTCGCACTTTTAAGCCACTTTTAATGTTTAAATGAAAAAATTCAAATGGTGATAAAAGTGCGATCCGGAGTCGAAATTTGGCGCAAGGATGCTCGTTTTCATGCTCAGAGCATCCTCTTTACCTTGGTATCTGGTTTTCCCATGTTTCGGGCGATCAAAACGCCCCGTGGAGCAGTTTTTCCTATCAGAGCTACAGAATGGCACTTTAATGCTAAAAGAGCATCAAAATGCACCAAGCCAAATTATTAAAAATAAAAATAAAAAATTAATATTTGGCACATGCCAAATGACATGGCTTAAGTCACACTAAGGTGGGCAACTATATGAAAAAGATCAAAGCATATGTCAGAGTTCGTTTTTTTAAAAGGTTGGGCGAAAGTTGTTTTTTCCATGCTACGTAAAACCATTTCCACGTGGGTCATCTCCACGGCCATGTTCTTTGTGGGTGGATGATAGGTTAAAAGGTGGGCGCCTACCTCATTGGGAGGTGGCCCAACCACGTGTTACCTTCCATTTGAAGCTCCAATCGTAGCTTCCAAACGCTAATTCCAACATAGCAAGAAAGCATCCTCCCTCTCCCTCGCGTGAGCAGCCGGCTCCACAAACTTGGCATCTTCGTTTTGGCTGATGATAAATCAAGTTGTGAGGTGGCACACCCAATGTGGCTTGGTTGCTATTTTAAAACACCAATCAAATCTGCTCATGCATCAAAGCGACCAGCCCATCATTTTTTCCAACGCAGCAAGGAAACATCGTGTGCCCTCTCCATCTTCACGTGAGCAGCTTTCTCCAACTCGGCATCTTTCGCTTTCAAGTTGATTTTCTCTGATGAGGAGGCACATCTCCATTGGATGTGAGCTAACTTGCTCTACAATCAAGGAGCTCACCCTCCTTAGGGTTTTGCACCCTAGATGGCTTGCCTTATTCTATAAATTGAGGAGCTTTGGTCCATTGTAAACATCTGAAGGTGGAACCTCTGTTCTTATCTATTGTAATATTTTTCTGGTTATTGAGTAATAAAAGGCTTTGGAGGCTACTGTTATCACACAACTTGTAGTTGTCCCTAGTGGTATCCCATCCAGGATGGTAGAGGAGATGGACAACTAAAGAGTTGACCCAAGAGATGCCACGGTTCCCAATGCAAGGTGGGAGTCATGCCAACCGAGGCACTCTTCGCTTTAGATCTAGATAAATCAAGACCTAGGGGGAGACCCTATAACCAATCAAGGATGATTGGACCCAAACAAAGGTTCCTAGGGATAAGTAAATGATGAGTTACGGAAACCAATGCAATTTTGAGTGGACCTAGAAGTTAAAGTATGGTTGAAGGTGGTTTTAGATATGATTAGTGTTTCAACCAATATATGATTTGGGCCACATGATGAGCTAAAAAGACAAGATCTAGTACCATGTATTACACAAGTGGGACCCACTTTCTTGGGATATGTGAATGACTCAAATGGGACCCACAAGGTGGACTTTAAGGGAGGAAATTGGTACTAAGTGGTATATAATGAGTAGATCTATGGATCTAAGTTAAAATTAGGAATACCCACATATGGGATCTAAGGTTTGACACAATTCCCAAGGAGTGCGACTTACCTAAGGAGGACTAGTGCCTTGTTGGATGGGCTAATGGAGTCAAAAGATATGTCAAAGTGTAGATCGGGACACCAAGTAGGCAAATCAAGTGGGCTAATAGAGATATAATGGTTGGATCTTTCTAGATCTAATGTTTCATGATATGACCCTAAGTGGACCACAATTCCTTGAAACAAGGAATGCTACCCCCAAGGCAGATCATCACAAAATGACACACTAGATGTAGGCTTCAAATTATGCTCTTTCCAAATCCACAAAAATCTCAACTACCCACGTCCTTAAAGTGGGCAAACTTAGTCACCCAAGGAAGTGCGACTTTGCTCAAGGAGGGCTAAAAGGTGGGAAAGGTGAGTCAAAACAAGTCCAATGGCCACCAAATTATAGATCCAAGTAGTTTAGGCAATGATCTATGTGGATCTTGAAAATCAAGGCAATCCAAGGGTTAGATCTTACTAGATCTGAGTTTTAAGATGCCAAGTAGTCCAAAATGGGAATTTAATCCCTTAAAATGTGGAATGATGCCCACAAGGTAGAAATCACCAAAGTAAAAGTCTAAAGGTAGGTTATCAAGTGTGTAGATTATGAATCAAGTGGGATCTCACCTACCCATATGCTAGATCTAACCAAACAAGCCTCTCCAAGGAAGTGTGATTTGGCTCAAGAGGGCTATATTGCCTTGAAAAGTGTGTCAATTTTAACCCAATCACCACCAAACTATAGATCCAACTAGGGGTGGATGCTATAGAGGTGGGTTTTTAATATTTTTTCAAAGGCAAGGTTAGATCTAAGTAGATCTAAGAAAAACCAAAATGAGGGTTTCAATTAATTAGGGTTTGTGACCAATAAAGAAAGAATGGATGGAAAGAGGCACATACCTTGTAGATCTTACCTCAATTGCTTATGGCCACCTTGCAAATTGATAGCATTCTCCTATGTGTATATTCAAGAGTGCAATTTTGTTGCTCCAAACCAAAACGTCCTCCTCAAAGAAGCCAAATCGTCCTCCTCCTACAAGACAAGATCAAGAGAAACAAGTCAAGCAAGATGATTATGAAAATGATAGAAAGATGTAATAGAAAGCATCAACTATGTCACGAAGATACAATAATGATACTCCCTGTCACAAGATCAACCCAAGAGAGAATATGTGGATCCCTCCAACAATAACCCTCAAGAAATCGCCCTCCTCTCCACCAATTCGACTTCCCTGCAAGAAAACTAGAAGTAGCACCAAAACCCACAATGATACATAGAAGAGATACTGTATACTCAAGATGCAAGAGAATCCACAAGACAAGAGAGATATGCTCCACAAAGAAGTGTTCTATTCCAATATTCCAAAGCTCCAAAGGTGAGCTATACAATAAGGGGTCTCCTCCTTATATAGGATAATAAAGACCAAAACCCTATACCACTTTACAATACTACATCAAATGAGTGGTTGAGATTAAAAGATCTCAACATACAATCAATGGCTAAGGTGAACCATGATAACATAACACATGGATCACTCATAAAGTGATGACGTCATAGTCTAAAAATAATCATGGAGGGTGACGTCATCCACTAGAGGGGGTAAAAGTACCAAAGCCCACCTCATAATGACTAGGACATGACATAAGGAGCACATGGTGGGGCTAGGGGGCATCAATCCTTACTAGCTCATCCCCAAGGCACAATAAAATAATAAAATATGTCCAAGATAATATAAATGACCCAATTTGTCCTCAAAATCTGTGACAGACAAGCAGTAAAAGACCTCCTATGATCTCTGTGGGCCTACCCACATGGTGAAAACTGGCTGGAAGATAGTGGGATCACCCTGGAAGACCTCTGTGAAAACCAAGTGCCAAAACCTTGCCTCAATTGCCCAAATCGAATTCCTCAGTGACCACTTTATCCCATTTTTTAACTGCCTCAGTAACTGTGAAAGTGCCAAAACTGCCTCCTAGGGCATCTGCTCTGTCTAACTGATCCCACCAGGCTCTCCAGAAGGGGGGGTAAATGGTAAAAACAAGTGGCTGGACCACCCCCTCCTCATACAGCGCCCTAGGTGAACTGGCCTCTCATGGCCCCTGCTGCTCAGGCTGGGAAATCAGCCCCAAATCTGGTCAACAAGTGTAAAACTGCATCAATCACTGTCAGAAGTGCCCGGAACTGAAAGATAAGTGTCTCATTGGATCCAGAAGACCCAAATCCACTAGGAATATGTACTCATACACCATGGGTTTCCCTAATGGGCCAGCTGCAGGGTCCACCATATATGGACAGTGTATAATCTGGTGATCTGGAGTAATAAATAAAACTGTTGAACTGCATCAATCATCATCTGCATCATATATCCATTATATGGCATCATCATCAAGAATATGTGGGTCCATCAATCATCATCCATAAGCACATGTGGCCCACATCATTATGGATCCCAAGAAATGACCATAGTCAAACTAGGTTGAAAAGGTCCATATATAACCAAGGAAAAATCATATCAGTAGACTAAGACATGTTCCTCTAATCATTCTCACAGCTTAGCTCAAAGTATAACATCCATTCAGTGGCATTAATCAAGTTAGCATACTCCTTTGTTATATGAAATTACTTGCACAATAGTTCAAATGACAAACTCACCCATTGGACATGGTCAAATTGCTAGTGAAGGATGAAGACTAGGAACAAGGTTGGGCCAAGGGGTTGACTAGTCTTACTCAACTCAAAAATACTTTGGACTGGGAGAAGGGGAAAACTACAAACTCTGTGCTGGACAAAAAAACACGAGGGAAGGCTGTGCCTCACAAATGAATAAGTTGTTTAGAGAGTGCTTATTCAACTTAGGCATCATGTCTACATCAAGTTGATCCAGGTTCATTAGGATCATTCAATTTCACTTCATGGCCTTTTTGGCCAACATAACCCTTCGGATCTCAGGTGTGCTGATAAGCACAACTAGTTGCAGCTTGCATCCAGGACATGTTTTCATTTACATATAAGGTCAGCAATTGTTTAGATATAGCTTTTAAGAACCATTGCTTTTTGGACCTTTCTTATACTCTTCGAGGAGTATTTTTAGCAGTTCATCGCTCTTGCCCTTTTTAGTTTCCATGGGCGAATTTATAAGTTTCCATAAGTAGTCCATGAGCTTTCAGTTTTAGCCAACATCTCAAGTGACTAGGGGGAGTTCGAGCCAATGCCAAACATCGGGACAACCGACCAGAATGATTTAGGCCTACAATCCAACTCACTAAAGGTAAGTTTTGTCACCAACTTAGAGCCGAGACACTAAACATACAGGGATGCGGTCCAAACACAGAGGTAGAAAAATGGGGAAGTCCTCAATATCAGAAAGTCAAATGAGACAGGTCAGGGTTTACAGTCAAATAAGGAAAGTCATGTATGGATGGAGTCAAGTGAATATGGAGCCTAAACTAGCAGACAACTAGTGTCAGAAAGACCATATCTATGTAAGGTGGTAAGCCAGTGGGTTTTGTCAAATAACCTAAATGTGCAAGTAAATGTCCATTTTATAATTTACAGTTCATTTTAAACAGTTTGCCACATCAGGAATAATATACCAAGCAGATGCTCTGAACATGACTAAATTAACAAGATAATAATCCACAGTCAGTGATAAAACATCCATAAGTCATACAACATCATCACAAGAATAATCATCATATATCATATGAAAACACTGCTGCAATACATCTCTAGGCACTGAACTGAAACTACATGGGATAAAGGGTCACATCGGTCATCAAATTTGAACTCTCAAGGCTCAGCCTTGACACAAGGTCTAACATAAGTCTGAATAACACACTTCTCTAATCATGAGTGATCTCAAAATATACAATCATCATAGCCAAGCTCTGAATAGTGGAAGCTCTGGAACGTGCAGATATTTGCTAAGCAAGCATAGTAGCCCTGCTACTATGGTGTGATAACATCTACCCTGGTGTTGTCTGCGGTGTGTATTGTCATGTTCTTTGATCATCAATGAGGTAATTTGTATTGTGGTTCATACTAGTATATGTTGGGTATTTGTCTTTGTAAGAAAATTACTTTTTCATAAGGATAGTAAGCATTGCTTTGTAGAATTCTTACTATTGTGAATGATATTAGAATGCTAGAAGTAATGATATTTCTTGTTTGAGTATGTTATTCCTTCTTATTTCTTTCAATTGTTCACACAAATCTCTTAATCCCCTTTGCTAGTGTTGACTCCATTTTGCAGGTAACTCAGGTTGAAGGAGAGGATGAGCATGTTAGCTCTTCCTCACACTTAGTAGATTCTAAACAAAGAAGCGAATACTACCGGTGCATCAACAAGCCAACTCCATAGCCCATTTAAACGCTCATCCCCCAAGGGTTCAAGCTTCAAGATCCAAACTCTTCTAAAACTAAATCGGTTACCTTCTTTCAACTTCTTAGATCTAGACCCAAGCTTACATTTTAAATAGATCTAATCTATTGCAATCTAAACAGTCTTAGAGTTTCACGTTAATCATATATCTAGATTGCAAAACATTTCTCATTTTTCAAGCTTCCATAAGTTTAGATCTAAAAAATTTTGAGAAATTATTTAAGTGTTTTAAAAGTTTTATTCAAGCAAATCGAAGTGCCAAAGTAATTTACTTGCCATCTCTTAGAGAGGCAAGTAAAGATCCTAAGAAGGCAAGCTTTCTAGCTTGCCTTAGTTAATTTTTCATTTTTTTTTACATAGTTTGCATCTTAGTTAAGAGTTAGTTTAGATCATTTTTAGAGCAATTAAAAAAAATTTAGTTCGCTGGAATTATTCGCATGCATATCAGTCCTAGAATTTCGTTTCAATTAAAAGTTAGTTTAAGATCCAAAAATTTGCCCAAAAACAGGTTTTCTACATACTAGTTGCATTAGTTTTTACAATTTGACAAATTATAGCATTGTCAGAAGAGTGTTTTGATTGTCATTTCTAATCAATATTAGCTCGCTGGTCTCTTTTATGTTCTTAGCAAGTTGGAGCTAAAAAACTCACAAGAATGACATTTGGAAGCTCCCAGAACCTTCTTGAGAATCAGCTTCCCTAACATTGTTTTGCTTCCAAAGTAATTTGTAAACTGTCTTGTTCCCTACGCATAAAGGGAAAGCAGTGTTTCATCTCAAGTTTCATTTTGTAACCAAAAGAATAAAAAGAGCTCAACAGGCAATTCCAGTGCCTAACCCCAATCCCCCAGGGGGGATTCGCACTTTTTTCATTTTTTTTATTTTTCGCAACTTTTTCTAATTTTATTATTTAGATTAGTTTTATTTGAGAAGTAGTAATTAAACAACTCACTTAAGCACACAACGTCCTTAGACAACTCATTTATCATTTTGTTATATGCTTATGTGTTTTATTCAATCATACAACTGTTCTTAAAATCGTATTCTAAAATTAACCCCTTGCTCTACTGAAGTACTCCATCACTTTGTGGTGCAAGGAAAAGCTATTCTTGGGTTGTAGTTGTTGATTAAGTTGTCATTGATGCCAACAGTGCTTGGTCATTGATGCCAACAGTTGAGTCTTGGTGCCCCTTGTGGAGCCCCTGAGGGTTATTGTTTGGTTTGTGGTTGTCTGTGTCAAAGAAGACCTTCTGACCTTGTCCAAGCCCACGTCGGAAGCCCTTGGATTCCTTAGGACACTGGCAAAAGCCCTGGTTACTCATTGACTTAGTTGAGTGACCCTAAGTTGTATCTTGGTCCCAGTTGAGTCCATTGTTGTATCCGCTACTCCTGGTTGTCTTTTGGTTGATGGTTTCTATGTTGCTTGTACTTGTTGTGGTCTCTTGATTGGTTGTTGAATGAATGTTATGGTAGTTTGGTCTTTGGAGTCCTCACACAGTGTACTTGTGCCCTTACATAATGAAGTCTTTCGTTTAATGATGTCCTTGAAGAGGTCCTACACAAATTAAAGAAAACAAAGTTGAAGGACCCTGTCAATGCAGGCAAGACCCTCATAAGGTGATAGCCCTCGTCAAGCCCTTTCCGTTGATATGTGGAGTGTCTCCTAACTCCTTACGTTTGATGACTTATTGTCTTTTAAAGTTGATGTGGTAATGAAGCCCTTAGTACCCTTATCTTGGGGTTTTGATGGCTATGAAACCATTATATATGCCTTTAAGGCACCTATGATGACCTTGTGCCATTAAAGAAGCACTTGGAAATCATGATGAAAGCCCACAAATTGGTCATATGCCCATAAGTTTGAACTTTGAAGAAGCCCATAATCCTTAATGATGGTGCCCTTATACCTGGAAACTTGGTCCTTGAACCCACACTTGATGATTTTTTTTATGTCATAGCTTGATGGTGAAGTCCATGATCTTGATAGGTAGAAATGACCCATTCTGTGGTCATTTAAAACGATATACTTGATAATGTCCATGCTGTTGTTGAAGAGTTTAAGCACTTGCACTTGATGTTGATAGAGATTTTGCTTGTTGGTCCCTAAGCCCACAAACTAGATCTTGGAGCCCTTATTGTGCACTTAAAGTATCTACCTTGTTGGTGATGACCCCATGATGTATGGTGGTTTGACAATATGGCATGATGCCTTTAAATGATGACATGCTTCTTAAAATTGATAATATAATCTTTGGTACTCTTATCTTATGAAAACATGGTGCAATATTTAAAACAAAAAAAAACTCTCTTAAACAAAGATGTGGTGGATCTATTTGTTGAAAAACCCATGATAAAAGAAGTCCTAGACAAACCCTTGAAGAAGTTGTAACCCTTGCATATGTGATCCAACAAACCTAAAGACAAGTAGGCCTCTAAACTTTTATTAAGACTTAATATTAAAATACATTTTTAAAATGCAAGGTCGGCCCAGAATTAATTTTTTTTTATCCACAAATGTGTATAAATACCCTACACACCCTCACTCTAAAACAAATTATCCTCTTCTCTGAAATTCGGTCTGCACTCATCTCTGAAATTCGGACTGTGTTTTTACTGAGGAATTTCAGACTGTCTCTCTGCAATTTCGGGCTGCTACAAAAAAATATTTTGGACAGTCTCCTACTTCTGTAAAACTCGGGTTGCACAGTGAAAAGGCTAAGACATAGCTGCACAGTAGCACCATCTGAAGTGTGGACAAAGTTAGGTCTGGTTTAAGGTACATTTTTGTATCATTTTGTACAGCCCCTTATCTATTTATCTTGCTTGCTTTAACTGAGTTTTGTGACCATTTGTCTTTGTACTAATTGATTACAAAGTTAGTTTGACTGTGTCATAACACTCTTTTGAAAGAGTTGTACCTCTTGTAATAACCTGACTTTATTAACCCAGCTGACTATAAGTCAGATTGTTGTACACTTACAAGTTGACTATGTGCTTTGACTGGTGTATTGACTGAGATAAACAATTGAGTGACAATCCCCCTATTGATCTGGTTCGATTTGACAGTACTTGACTATAAGCTGTTATGAGATTGGTTTGGCAATAGGTTTATTATATTGTGTGTAACAGTGCTGTAAGTGGACTGATAATGACAGTATTGACAAGTTGACAAAAGTGATTTTGACTTGACAAGGTTAGTTGTTGCTTTGACTTGATTTTATTTTGATCTTGACCTTCTTGAGGTAACAAGTTGCCTGGAAAATCCTGACCTGTTTTACCTCACTTGATTGATTATACAAGATACCTAAAGATGTTCATCTAGTAGGTTATCTTAAGTTATGATGGGTTTGTTGGTTGACTGAGATTGACTAAGTCTCTAGGTTGATTGTGGTTTGTTGATTAAGTTATATATTAAGCCTTGTCTGCCTGAGTTGTTAGTCAACTCATGAGTTTGATTAGATGAAAGTATCCATAGGTGGTATAGCATTGACCAAGTTGGTTGAAGACATTACCTAATTGACTTAGCTAGTTATGGATTAACTGAGATTGACCTTTGTTGGTCAAGTCTTTATCTAGTTGATTGAGAATTATCTTTGAGGGTGGTTACGTTGAGTATGATTGGATAAGTTAGTTGCGGTTGTACTAACCTTACTTATCTCAGGTGCACAAGCAACTTGGTATAGGTTGGTTCAGTTGAGCAGAATTGGCACAAGCTGTCCTATGAGCAGTTGGTCTAACTCAGATTGGTTGAGTTGTATGAGCACTTGGTTTGACCCAGGTGGTCTTGTATACAGTTGGTTGAACTCAGATTTACTGATTCAGATGATGTGAACAGCATATTGATTGGTACAGACAGATTGATTAGTTGACAAGCAATGTTGCACAGTTGTGGTGCAGTGGTCAGTGGACAATTGATGAGCAATGGTCAGTTGATGAATAGTGACAGTGGTTGTGCAGTGTGATACAGATTGTGCAGTGTGGTACAGGTGTTGGATAGCGGGTCCGCAGGATCAATGCAGTTTGTGGTTCAGTAGTTCAGTTTCTATCTTCATATCAGTGTGGAAGGACGGGGCAAGGAAATCTAGGGAGCTAAGGCTTCCTTCAGGTTGTAGCCTGTAAACCAGGGGTTGTAGCCTCCTTCCAGTGGTAGCTGGAGAATTGAAGTCTTTGTAACAAAGGGGGTTGTTTCCTCCTTCTAGTTGTTGCTGGTAAATTATTATTATAAAGGCTTCTGTGGTTTTTCCCCCAGGACTTGGGTTTCCACGTAAAAATCTTGTGTACTGTGTTTTGCTATGCTTCCTATGTAATGATGATATGATGACATGTGATGATGAGCTATAATTGTTAATAATGTTGATGATATAATGATAATGTGATAATGCATTAATGAATGATGTACTCTGCATAAGATTGAGCAAGCTGTTGTTGATTGTTAAAGTTGAAAAAGTAATAAAAGCTATACACACTGTTCACCCCCCCCCCCTCTCAGTGTGCTCGGTGTGTCCAACAGTAGCTTAGTTAATCATTCACTCACACATTTTAATAAAACGAACCAACACCCCAAACCCAAAGTATGCTCTTGACCACTGCAGCTTAGTCGGAACAGTTGGGTCAATCAGAAACGGGTGCAAGGTACTTAGTTTAATAGGACAATCCAATCTCATCTTTCTTGGCGGATTCGGGAGGTTGCATGGGTGTATATCGTAAAGTAAGCAGGCTACTTTAAGAAGGTTCATCCTCGCCTGGTTGGACACTCGGTTAAGCCGCTAAAGCACTCAGTCCAAAGAGCTAGATATGGTTGGGACAAACCAAGAATTAACCCATTCCTTAATCCACTCATTTAATAATCTTAAAATTTATCAACCAAGACACTGCAATACTTCCACCGAGACCACACAAGCAACCCTCACAAGCCCTCCATTTTCATCAGCACTAATCTTTAATATTTCTTTGTTTAAGTTAATTTTTACCAATATCGTGTTGTATCTTAAAAGTTGTGGGTTTTAATTTCATATTGCAGTGCTTTATGGTTTATTTTTAAGTTATTTCATCATAACTCCTAGAATAGACTTTTATCTTTTGTTGTAGATTAATAGCGTTAGTTTATTTTTTATATGGACCACACCCCTTGGCTTCGCTAGGAGTAAGCCTAGACGGAGGAGTCGAGTAATCGGGTGACAACACTTGACTCTCACTTGCCCCCAAGGACACACCGAGCGGCTTGAAGGTTTCCTGCCGCGTCCCCCCCAGGTGTGTATTAGGCGGCAACAAAAGGCTAGAATAGTATTGAAACTGGAGGAGAATGAACTATGGGAAATAGTTAACAGTACAGCAGCTAATCCAGTCACAGTACCTACTGATGCTACAGATAGGGTTGTTTTTCTTAAGAAGGATGTAAAACCGAGAAGGATCATTCTTGATGCCGTTAAGGATCATGTGATCCCACATATTTCAGAAAAATCCCATGCTTTTCAGATGTGGACTGCTTTAACAAATCTTCACCAAAGTTCGAATGAAAACAGGAAGATGGTGGTGAGAGAAAAGTTGAAGAATGTTCGCATGAGTAAGAGTGAAAGCATGGCTTCCCACCTTACTAGGATCACACGGGTGAGAGATGAACTTGCGCTATTGGGGAGGTTGTACACGGCAATGAGTTGGTGCGGATAGCCTTGAATGGCGTGACACCGCCATGGGGTATATTTGTGCAGACCGTGGTTGCTCGTGAGCATATGCCTTCCTGGGATCGCCTCTGGGACGACTTCATTCAAGAGGAGACTCGGAGAGGATATGTACAGGATAGTTCTTCTCATAATAGGGAGGATGAAGACAATGTGGCGTTGGTAGCAAAGGGAAAGAAGAAAAAGTTCAAGAAGGGCCCTAAGGGTTGTTGGATTTTGTGCAACTTCGGAAGATATTATTCATTGTATTTTATTGTACTTTCATTGTACTTGATTGTACCTCCTAAGGGAGATGAACTTGATGTAATTACTTATGTAAACACATGAAAGAATCAATGTAAACCTTGGGGTGCAAACAAGCAAAAGAAAAATATTTAAATTAAAATTATTAATTGCCCCCAGGTGAAGTCGGCCCAGTTAGGGATTTTTCATGTTTGCACTTGTATAAATAAGAGGTAAAGTGCACCTCATTAGATTCATTCACTCACTTCACAATTGCGCATCACTTGGGAGAGAGAAGAAGTTCGCACAAGCTAGAGAAGGAAGTTGTTTTGGGGTTTCTACTTGTGGAAAGCATTTTCACATTTTCTATTTGGTCTTTGTACTTTGATCTCAGGATTATCATCTCTATACAAAGGTTGTTGGGTTTTTCCCAATTGGGTTTCCCAGGATAAACTCTGTGTTATTGTTTTGTGCTTTGTCTTTCTTCTAGTGATCTTGTTTATACATTTGAATTATTATGCTATGAATGTATGAAATTTAACATGGTATCAAAGCCAAGTTCTAGAAGAAGCCATTGCCGAAACATTGTCGGAACCCTGCCGGAACTAAGGTTTCATCTTGTGAAGTCTTCACCCATCATTTTGGAGAAAAAGAGCCATAGGAATTTCATTTTTGGGAAGGCGCATCTTTTGGTGAAGACAGAAGTCAATTCCGAGAATTTTGAATTTTTGACCTATCGCTGCAGCTGGAGCAGAAATTAGGGCTTCAGTTTTGACCTACTTCTCTCCACAAAATTGGACCAGCCCAACCTTAATTCAACTCGCCTTGGCAAGGCGCATCTACCTGTGGAATCAGTTTTCCAAAATTCCAACTTTCATTTTTGACCTACCTTCTGCTAGGGTTTCTAAACCAGATGTGCAGTCAAGATGATTGGTATGAAGGTTGAAGATCGTCTGGAAGGAGCTTCCAACTTTATCTCTTGGAAGTCTAGGGTTCTTCTACTACTAGAAGAAAATGACCTATTACAATTTGTAAATGAGAAGGTCCCTGAACCAGACGCCGAAGAAGACAAACCCCGATGGAGGAAGAATGATGCCAGAGCAAGAAGGATTCTAGTGGAATCAGTAAGAGATCATTTGGTTCCACAAATTTCAGGAAAGAAGACTGCTAGGAAAATGTTCAAGACCATAAAGAAGTTGTTTGAACACACTAGCCTCAATGTATCCATGACATTGAGAAACCAACTCTCAAATATGAAGATATCCAAATCAGAATCCATTGCCTCATATTTCATGAGGATCACAGAACTAAGGGACAAGCTTAGTACCAGTGGAGATCCCATTGATGAAAAGGAGCTTGTCATCTCTACCCTTAATGGTCCTCCACCATCTTGGAAGTCCTTTATTCAAATCTTAAGTGGTAGATCTAAACTACCCAAGTTTGATAAGCTATGGGTAGATTGTACTCAGGAGGAGACAAGGATTGCAGCATGACAAAGACTCCATGGCACTCAACCAGAGCAGAATCAAGCAAAAATACCCATGCCAAGAAAGGCAAAGGAAAGGGAAGAATTTTTTATAAACACAAGCACCAATATAGGAGATCTAGTCCTTCCCCAGATCGGAAGAAGGAGAAGAGGAACTTATCTCAAGTTCAATGCTATAGGTGCAGGAAATATGGGCACTACGCCAGCAGCTGTCGAAGTTCAAGTAAAAGGAAGCATGAAGCCTCAACTGCTGATGTAGAAGAAGACCATCATCACAAGAAGCCAAGGGATGATGATCGTTCGGAGTTCTTCTTCTAGGAGATATGAAGTTCCAGATTACAAGAACAAAAGTCTCTCATGGTTCCCACAAGAAGGCAGTGGGAGCCCACACACAAAAACAATAAGAGATAAGTATTTTGTTTTCTTGGTTATATAGATCTGTCCTGTCTTATATGTCTTCATAACTATTATATGCAGATCTAGTATGTTGAGCAGTTGATATAGTTTACCATGTTATATTTATTGTGCATATGAGCTACACAACATTTCATGAAGCTAGTCTAGATGATATCTCCTTCATGCATGCTTAGGGTAGTGCACACTCTTGATGGCATGTTCTAGTGGAGATAGCAAGCATCTAGATAGTTCCCAGATGTGTTTGGTAGACATGTTCATGATTGTTGTGACAAAGTATTAGCTAAGATGCCTATGTAAACTATTGTCTTTACATTTGATTATACAATGTCACTGATCATCAGTCGGGATTTCACTTGTGACCTGTTCCAAATGAACAAGTGGTGGACATATGAATCCCGTTGATGTTCAGCAAGAAGCTTCCAGGAATACGACTCTCAGCCTAGAAGGATGACCTCGGAGGAAGCTTTCACAGAAGTCAAATCAGAAGTGGGCCACCTTCATATATTAGGTTGTCCAGTCTACATACATGTGCCCAAGAAACGAAGTTAGAACCTTCAAGCTAGAAGGAACTTTCGTGGGACACAGTGAGATCTTCAAAGGCTTAGAGGATCTACATCCCAGGATTCTAACAGTCAGTAGGGATGTGACCTTTGAAGAAGAGATGGCTATCAGGAAAGGCAGAGGATCAGACATGGAGATCGATGATGAAGAAATGCTCGAGATGAGACCATCTCCCCCTCCAGTTCAAGAGGGAGCTAGCAGAAAAGGATGAACCTATCGATCCCATAGATCCAGTTGATATACCCAGAGATGTTGCAGGTCGGAAAATACCTAGATGGGCACAGCAGACACTGAGGGATGCAGAGGGGCATGATGCTCCACATGGCGCTTTCAGAGAAAGCAAAATACCTCAGAGGTTTTCTAGTTATGTGGCACTGATGAGCAACATTATTGATTCAGAACCCACCACTTACGAAGAAGCATCCAATGATCCAAACATCAAGTTTGGAAGGATGCCATGATGGAAGAATATCAATCCATCATGAAGAATGATGTGTGGGACGTTGTTCCGAGACTTGAGGAGAAGTCAGTAGTGACTTCTAAATGGCTATACAAGATCAAGCATGGAGTAGATGGCAGTGTTGAGAAATACAAGGCCAGATTTGTAGCCAGAGGATTCTCTCAAAAAGAGGGAGTCGAATATGATGAGACTTTTGCTCCTGTGGCCCGATATACTTCCATCAGATCCATTATTACGATTGCTTCAGCTATGGGATGGAAGTTGCATCAAATGGATGTGAAGACAACCTTTCTCAATGGTGTTATTGAGGAAGAAGTTTACATCGAACAGCCAGATGGGTTTATTGTCCAAGGAAAGGAATCTCATGTATGCAGATTGAAAAAAGCACTGTATGGACTCAAGCAAGCACCTTGTGCTTGGTATGGACGGATCGACGGATTCCTGGTGAGCTTGGGATTTTCCAAGAGTGATGCAGACACCAACCTTTACTACAAGGTTGTAGATGATGAGCCACTGATTTTGGTATTAGTTGATGACTTGTTTCTCACAGGAAATGAGAAACTTATTGTATGGTGTAAGAAGAATCTCGCCTCTTAGTTTGAAATGAAAGATCTTGGATTGATGTATTACTTCCTGGGATTAGAAGTATGGCAGAGGCAGAAAGAGATTTTCCTATGACAAGGAAAATCCACCATTGATATATTGAAGAGATTCGGGATGTTGGACTACAAGTCCATGGCTACTCCGATGGATGCAAATTGGAAGAAGTTGAGAGATTCTACTTCAGATTCTGATTTGATTGATCCCACCATTTATCGCCAGTTGATTGGGTCATTGATGTATCTGACCAACACCAAACCAGATATATGCTTTGCTGTGAATGCCCTCAGTCAGTTCATGTGCGAACCGAGGCAGATGTTATCACATTTATAGCAGTCGGGCTACCATACATTTTTTTTGTTAGTTTTTCATCATTTAATTCAATAGATCTAGGGTCTTAATTAAAAGAATAACATATGCAGCATATCAAGCATAAGAGGCAAGAGACACAAAACATTTCACCGAGGAAAACCAAGAAGGTGAAAAACCCCGCAACTTCCTCAGAGATAGAATAAACACCAATACAAAGATCACAAAGGTCAAACCCAAGAGATAGATGACTGCAGTAGCTACTCCTCCTCCACTAGTGCGCACTCCTCCTCTCTCTCACTAATGTGAAGTGAGTGAATGAGAGAATGTGTCAAATGAGAGAGTCACACTCTCTATTTATACTTTTACTTTCACTTGACCTTTACTCAACTAGGTCGGCCCCAACTTAACCACTTAACATAATGTTGACTGGGCAGACCCCACTAGGGTGGTCTAATAACCTTTTAACCCACATGACTCATACACGGCTGACCCCATCAAGGTGGTCTAATAACCCATCAAGTATAAGTTACAACACTTACAATATAACTTGCGACACTTGCAAGTACAACTGACGACACTTCCAATCGGAGGAATAATACCTCTCCGTTGGGGATACAATAAAGTACAAATACAATATACAAGTGAATATCTTCCGAAGTTACAAATACATCAACATTTTTTTATTCCAGTACACTTTTCAGCCAGTTCCCTTGCATTGAGATGCTGAGATAAGCATCTATTTATGGATCATGTTATTATATGGACAGCAGTTTTGTTCCCCATGCCATGACTGAGTTTCAGGACACTCAGAGAGATGACCATGTAGCCATTTAGCCATTTATACAGAGCAGACAGTATTGCCCAGAGTCACAGCAGCAGTTTTAGAGGACAGATGATGGTTCAGGTATTGTGCATTCAGGTATATGACTCAGCAGGTATATATGGTGTTTGGTTATATTGCTTTTATATTCATTCTTGTAGCATGTCTTTGCATTTAGTATCATGATCTAGCGATCATATAGATATGTGGACCTGGTTGTACTTTTATAAATATATTTTTGTCCCTACTCAGACTTAGAAGTTCACTACCTATACTCATTGGTTTTACCCTCCCTAGGGAGAATAGAGGTGATCATTCCCACCATACTTTGGCTTGCTAGTGTTGGTCTCATTATTCACTATCTTCATTCATCCATTACCTCCCAGTTTGTTCATTACCCTGACTTACTACTTGACTAGTGGCATGGAGGACCTTCCCCCACTGTAACCTCTGTGTTGGATAAGCTTCCTTGTTTATTTGTGTCTCGGCTCTGAGTTGGTGACAGAACTTACCTTTGGTGAGTTGGATTGTAGTCCTAAATCATTCTGGTCGGTTGTCCCGATGTTTGGCACTGGTATGAACTCCCTCTAGTCACTTAAGATGTGTTGGCTAAAACTGAAAGCTCATGTACTACTTATGGAAACTTATGTAAATTTGCCCAGGAAACTGTAAACTCTTGAATGTATTTATCAACACACGTGAGTAAAGGGCAAGAGCAATGAAAAGCTAAAATACTCCTTGAAGAGTATAATGAAAGGTCCAAAAAAGCAATGGTTCTTAAACTCTATATCTAAACGATTGCTGACCTTATATATGTATGTACAAACATGCCCTAGATGCAAACTACAATTAGTTATGCTTATCAGCACACCTGAGATCCGAAGGGTTATGTAGGCCAAAAAGGCCATGAAATGAAATCAATGGATCCTAATGAAATTGGTGCCTAAGTTGAATAAGCACTCTTTAAACAACTTACCCATCTGTGAGACACAGCCATCCCTCATGTTACTGCTTGTCTAGCATATGTTACTAGTGTGTATTCCTTTTCCATTTCCAAAATGTCATGATGTTAAGTCAGTAGTCATCCCTTGGCCTAGCCATTTTATTTTTAGCCTTCACCCTTCACTAGCAAATTGATCACAGCTATGAAGTGAGTATGGTCTTGAAAGTCTATTCTGAGTCATAAATAATATTGAAGACCTTTATATATTTGGTTTTAGATCGCCAGTAATGATTACTTCTTGTTATAAGTGCTACTTGAATGGATTGTAAAGCATGCTTTAACCTTGAACACCTTGCAGCAGTTTGATGATAGCATGAGTTATATTTTGGGTCATGTTGACTTGATCAGTTTGACCAAAAGTCAACCTCAGGACATAAGGTGGAAGACCTCAGATGATACAAAGATATGATATATGGTCTGGTATAGGTCACCGAGGTGGTTCTATGCAGTGGTTTCAGGCTTATGATGATGATTTGTGCTTTTCAGCACTTTTACAGATTATTATTATTTGGTCTGTCGAATATGATGGACATTTATTTTTGACCATGCAAAGATCTATATGGTGTCTGGGTACACATCTTAGATGGATTTGGGCTCTCTGAGTCCAATGAGACAGTCTGTTTTCAGTTCCGGGCAGTTACAGTGATTATTAGCCTCAGTTGGCTATCCTAGTGCAGTTTTGGCCTGTCAGAACAGTGATGAGATTTGATGAGTTCACCTAGGGTGTTGTGCATGGAGGGGGTGGTCCAGCCACTTGATATTACCATATTACCCCCCTCCCAAAGAGCCTAGTGGCCTCACCTTGACAGTGCAAGCACTCCAGGATGCAGTTTGGGCATGTTCACATTTCTCGAGGCAGTTAAAAAATCGTAAAAATGGCTACTGAGAGATTCGATTTGGGCTACTAAGGCAAAGGATTGGCATGGGATGACTTGTGATGATGAGTGGGATGTCTTCCACACCTTCTCCAGCAGTTTCAGCTTCCAGTGGGACCCAAACCCATCACTTTCGGCATTTTATATTGATCTTGGGAGCCTCCCAAGGCTCACAACTTTCCCAGAGAGGCACGATTTGGTGTCTAGCTTGATTATTTTATATTATTGTGCCGTGGGGATTGACTAGGGAGGATAGATATTGCCCCCTAGACCCACCATGAGCTAGATCTTATGTTTTATCATTCACTTTTGGTGGGACCCCCTCTCCTAGGGCGATTTGGTCCATTGATATATTATATTGTTATATTGATCCATGTACATTTATGTTGAGCTCATCTCAACCATTGATTAGATCACTTTGATCTTTTAATCTTAGCCACTCATTCAAAAAGTGGTTAGGGCTTTGGTGCCTCTCCTTCCTATTTAAAGGAGAGAGCTCCTCATTGTAAAGGGACTTTTGGCTCAAGATTATTGGAATAGAAAAATACTATTGCATCTACTTGTTGTGTTGTGGTGAATGCTTTTGGAGTTCATTTGTTGGTTCTTCCTTTGCACTGGGTTATTGGAGATTATCTTGCTATACTTTTTGTCCATGTATTTTTCATCTACAGGTGGAAGCTGAATTGGTTCGAGGACACATTGGTGTTATCGGACAATCCACTCGAGCGAACACGAGCAGGATCTCCCTAGCTCAAAGTGAGTCTAGAACAAATAGAACAGACTACCAATGCATTTCCTAGATCTACTTAAGGATCGATTATTAGATGTCTTACCTTTCACTTCGCAATCCTTTCTCCTGAATGTTGCTCCACGTCCCACGGTCGTCAGATCCAAGCTGCAAGACCTGTCAAGACAAGAAACAAGAGAAACAATTAAAAGACATCTATACAATAAGAGAACTAAGTAAACAGTTAAGCAGGTAAACTACTCAATATTATTGCACACATGAACAATATTGGTGGAAAGCATTTGTATTACTATAAAAAGGAGTACATAATAGAGATATAGAACTACAACCAAAGCTTAACGCTATAGCCCTTCTCCGACAAAGCCAATTGCCATATCCTTCCAAGGAAGTATGAGTTCTCCAATAGGTGAGTGGAGATGTTCCAAGGATGATTTCACCAACATGTAGATACCATAGACTTCCTCCCTTTGAGATGGGAGTGAGCTTCATTCATATAGGACTAAGTCGATAGAGTATGGATAGGATAGGTTGAGAGATGGTAGGAGAGGCTTAAGGGATCTCTCCAAAGCATTAGGAACCGAGCGCCAGCTCCTCCAGGAAGTCAAGGATAGGGTCCCAAGTCAGCAAGCTTCGAGAAGGACCTCGAAGAAGTTATTTTTGCCATCTAACTAACCTCGTCGCACCCTGTAATGAGGCAAGGTGTGACGTCGCATGTTGCTCATGTGCAGCCTGCGACGACCCTTCAAAAACTAGCACAATTGGGTACAAATCCTCTTTGGTTGATCACTTAGTCAAGATCTCTTCAGGGATGTATACACTGAATCTTATGATGAGTAGATTTTGGGTGTAACAGAATGCCCCCCAAAGCATGAAGTTGTTGAAGATAGACAGGTGAAGTGTTTTGATGGAAGTAATGGCAATAGACTTGTCGGACGAAGGACACTGCTGCAGTACAACTAACTCTAAACTGACAATCTCATATGAAGTACAACATGGCTGCCGACCAATACAGTGCAGATCCATGGTAGTAATGACCGACTGAACACAATCATGGCTACTAGACACAAGCGTAGATCCATGATGAGATGATAACACAGCCACGACCAATACAAAATGTGGATCTGTGTGATATAACTCAATACAAACTCCATCGCAACCTGGGTAAAACATGACTCCCCAGGGTCTTCAAGCTGAACCCACAATGATACGAATCTATCCATGTGATTACAAATGTCTTGATGTTGAACATGGTAGAAACCACTTGATTACCGGCCATTGATGTAAACCGTTAACAAGTGCGAGGGAGATCACCATTGATGTCAATGATTCCCAAGGTATCATAGTACATATCATCAAGCGTGAATAAATGAGTTGAAGTCGAACGCAAGATGAAATCTTTCAATCAAGAGTCAATGATGTAAACTCATGATGAAAGCAAGGTAACCTGCCATTGAGGCATGCAGGGCCAAGGTACTTGATTGGTTTCTAGATTCAATCCTTGGATGATGTGTTGAAGTCGACAAGGATGAATCCGTCGAAGGAGGGCCATGATGAATCCCCCATCAATCCACACAAAACATGACAAAAATGTATGGGGTAGATCGGATGGTACAGTAACATGTAAGACTGACTCAGAGTAGACCGACATAATGGCGGGTGTACTGACTACAGATGATAAATGATAGACATATTCTTGAACATGGGCATGGCATGACTTGGCAGTATTGACACAACGAGTGCGACACAAATTCTCAAAGCAACTGATGATGGAATCTTTTCTTTAAATGACTCAAAGGAGTAACAAGACTCGAGAAATAAGTGGAACTCGAGGACAAACGGATGATCCAAATGCTATATGCAAATGCTGATGAGTGCCATGTTCAAGAATGACTACATACTGCCACTAACAAAGTATGTAACACAAACGCCTTCCTTTTTCCCCATCATGAATGATGAGTGCCTCATGTGTTTTTTACAAGCTTGATGAGGGTAACTAGATGCTCGATATAGCCCATCTCATAGATGAGTCCAATCCCAAATATTTTCCGAACCTGGGATAGGAGGGGTTCGTCCCATGACTGGCCCTTCAATGTGAAAATTTTAAGGAGTCCATAGAAGGTAAACTCGGTCATCATTTCATATTTCGAGAGTCTGAAAAGAACTTAAGGAGACTCCAACGGTCCTTTGTCGTAAAGTTAGCCTCATCGCCCGAAAAAGGGTAAAACAATGCGGGAGAGGACTCTTCCAGTCATGATTGGCTGGAGTATACCTTTTTCGTAATTAGTGCCTCCTAGTCCGAAAAAGGGGTAAACTATCGCCAGGAATACGACCATTCAAATGCTTTAACAAGCGTGAACGCGACAAGTTCGCTTGGCAATCTTTTTGTTTTTCGAGAGCCTAAAAAGAGCTTAACGGTAGACTCCGGGGGGTGTCATTTTCCGTGGAAGTTTAACGAGCTCGGAAAAGAGATAAATCATAACTCGGTACTTGTTCTCATAGTTTCATGAGTACGAGAACAAACGAAGAGTAAACTCGTCATCACGCAATAATTACAAACTAACCGTTGCAAAAATAACGACAAAACGTTCAAGGGAGTGTTCATACTTGTGATGACCGTTGTGATACGAGGAACGGCACAAAAGACCACTTACAACTCCTGCACACTAGAAAATGTGTCAAATAGCCTCAAATATGACAAAAATGGTCAAAAACTATGATAAATGGCCCAAGAGCATCAAAATATTTGAAAAGGAATATTCCATTCTATTTATAAATAGAAAAATGGGCCAAAAATAGTTTTCATTGTTTCATTTGCCAATTTGGGAGGAGAAGTACCAATTTGGAGCCAAAACTTCCTTTGCCGATTCCGGGAGCTACGATCCGCCATTTCACCCACCGTCAGGAGCAGGTAAGCCTAAACTTCATCCAGCAACTTTCCAGTGGATTAGATTTTGTTTTTAGGTTCAATTTTTGGGTTTTTTGATGAATTCATGGAGGGCTATTGCGCTCTCGGCTCATCGCAGTTGGCCCTTTCGGGAATTGCGACGAGACCAATTCGACGCAAGTCCCGAATGGGTGAAGTGCGACGGCGGAAGTGCATTTCCCAAACATCAAAATAATCTCAAAAAAAGAACTTGTTGTGGTTGAAGTAGGATCTAACAGTGTTTAAATGTCCTTTTTGGCAAGTTGCTAGCAAGCCAACATGGTTTTAGAGTGGCGGGAAAGAGAACACGAAGTACAAGATGTACAAGCTGCCAATGATCCACAATGCGTGGATGCCTTGAGGAACTGCAGTTTGCTCAAGTTCTTTGAGATTCAGGGGATGAGATCCCAAATCCCGTTGCTATCACACATGCTCCAGAGTTGGGATGCGGCCCAACAATATTTCGTGATTGGTGAGCATATCCTCACAATAGATGTCGAGGACATCTATTTCCTTACTGGTTTGTCCCGGAGAGGGGACCCTGTAGCTCTTACTGGAACACGGGCCAGTGACCGCACAGTTGATGACATGGTGTCACAACATTGTACCGCTCTTGCTCGATCTTCCAGTGGGAAGATCCTTATTAGGGATGTGGTGAGCCGCCCACTGCATACCATACTGTTTACTATTACTAGAGTGGCGGGTAGCCAAGCTCCACACACAGCTACTCGGACTCAGATGCTTTATGCGGAGGACTGCATGTCCCCCATGGTTTTCAACTGGTGCGAGGGTCTCCTCGCAAACCTCCGAGCTCAGCTGACCAAGTGTCGGCGGGGAGAGCTTAAGCAGTTTGATTATGGATCGATCGTGGTATCGTTCCTCTTGGAGCGGATCCCTCTCTTGCGTCGGCAGGTAGTACTGGATGACAGGGAGCCTAGAGATCCCCACATGCTCAGATGGGCTGAGTTGATGACCCGCCATGGTGGAGGACCTATCATCAGCTTTGGTCTTGAGTTCTTCAGCTGGCTGGAAGGCCAATTACTCATGGTTGAGGAATTCCCGTACAGCGGTACGGATTTCAGAGAGGATCCTGACTTGGTGCTGCCCGAGGATGCAGCATGGGGTGACATAGGTGAGAACAAAAACCCTTGTACTTTTAGTTTTGCATATTTATCATTTTTTTTATGCAGTGTTGACAAGTATGTAACATGTGTGTGCAGATGTGGGGCCCGTACGGTCGGTAGGACTTTCCCTTCTGGCGAGGAGAGACAGAGGTGGGGAAGCAGTTGTGCCCCCAGGTGCTCAGGCTGCCATCGAGGAGACGGAGGAGGTATACAGGAATTTGTCCCAGTTGATAGTAGAGGTTCCTGAGCCAACGATAATTGACCTACCGAGACCTATGCAGAGGTTTGGGGTTGGAGCGTCCATAAGCTTCAATGCCCTACTCCGCAAGGTAGCGAGGACCGTGGATTGCTTCCTTACTCAGCGACAGCAGGCTATTCGTGCTAGGGGTGGTGTACGGGTCAGGCGTCAGGCCTGATGACACTATTATACTTGTACTGAGAACTTAGAGGCCTCAGATTTTGTACTACTGAAAGCTACGATGCTTCAGATTTTGTAGAGACTCACTAAAAGCCATCGTGCTTCAGATTTTGTATCAGTACTACTTTTGAGTGATGTATATATATACCGGCATTCTCGGCGATTTATACATTATGTGTTTTAAAATGATGAGTGATGTGATCTTGTTTACATGTTTGCTTTTATACATTGCATTATTTACATGTCATGAATGCTTTTACAAATTATGAATATTATGCGTGTGTGATGTACCAATCCAAAATGAAGTTGGCCATCGAGTCAGCAACTGTGTTTAACTCTCGTGGAATGTGCAGATACCGAACGGATTCAAATGACCTTTCCAGGAGACGTACTCGTCTGAAGAGATGGAGTAAGGTGGGATCACGGATGGCGTAAACCCCGTTAAGATGGGAAACCACTAATTGAGAATCCATGTGGATGACAATGTGGTTCATACACAAGGAAATGGCGTTAGCTAGGGTTCCGATTACTGCCTGATATTCTGCGGCATTGTTGGTCGCAAACCCTAGGCAACTTCCTCCTGAGCTAATGAGCTCACCTGTTGGGGAGTATAGTACCCAGGCTGCCGAAGCAATGTTACGGGTATGCCGGCTAGCACCGTCCGCAAATCCATAGCACGTTGCCATCTGCACACGCAGACAGAACATGGTATAAGGAGCGGAAACAAGATCTAAAGACACTCAAAAATAAAAGCGTCACAGCACACAAAAAACATGCCATGTATAGTATATACAAGAAAGTCTAAGCGTGACGAGTTTAGGCGTAGTATTTCTTTAGGTAAAGCCCATTGCGGGGTTCACCCAAGGAGATTCAGTGATAGTCTTCAAGCTCGTAAGCTCCCTTCTCCAAAACACATTTGACAATGTAAGGTCCATGCCACATGGATTCGAACTTTCCTGCTCCTAGTTTGTCATGCTTCTGGTCATAAGTGAGGACCAGGTCACCCTCGTTAAAGATACGAGGTTCAACTGACTTGTCGTATTGGGCTTTGATGCGTTTCTTGTGTGCTTCATTAGCAAGAGCGGCATCTCGGCGGGACTCGTCAAGTTTTGCTAAGTGCAGGAGACGTTCTTCTTCGGCAATAGTATTAGGAAGAAGTTCGACAATGAGTTATAGAGACGAAATTTCGCACTCTATAAGTAGGACAGCCTCCAATCCATAGACTAGTTGGAAAGGAGTGAAACCTGTGGCGGTTTTAACAGAGGTTCTGTAAGCCCATAACGCGGAAAAGAGCATGTTATGCCAATTGGATTTCTGCGTACCAACCATCCTTTGGACCATAGTTTTCAAGACTTTGTTAATGGCCTCGACCTGTCCATTGCACTGCGGATAGTAGGGTGTTGAATTTTCATGGCGAAAACCCAACCTATTGCTCAGTTCATCAACCATATGGTTCTGAAAATGGGAACCATGATCGGTAACAATCGCCTGAGGAAGTCCGAACCGCGCTATTACATGATTGAACATGAAGAGTGCGGCGGTTTTGTCGTCGTTCTGGTATGTAGGCATAGCTTCGGCCCACTTTGTAAAGTAATCCACAAGTACAATGATGTAACTATGCCCCCCGGCCGAGGTAGGCTTACAATGCATAAAGTCGATGCTCCATTTTGCAAAGGGGCCCACGGCAATAACCGGGTGTAATGGGGCGGGATGGGTGCGCTTCTTCGTATGGAAGTGTTGGCAAGGACATTTTTTTACGGCCTCAATACAATCTTTGAAGATAGTAGGCCAAAAATATCCTGCGTGCAAAATCTTCTGGGCTGTAGCCATCCCAGAGAGGTGACCGCCACATGCCCCAGCGTGACAGTCATTGAGAACACGTTCGGCCTCATCGTGAGTTAGACAACGTCGAAGGAGTGAATCAATGCCACGGCGATACAAAGTATCATTGATGATTAAATAATACTTCGCATGGTGACGTATCTTACTACGGTCGTTGCGAGACAGATGAAGGTTGAAGCGTTGGGTTTGAAGATATGATGAGATATCTCCATACCATGGATCAGTCGTACTGATGAGAAACAATGATTCATCTGGAAAAGAGTCATTGTGCTCAATTTCTACATTGGGTCGGGGAAGGTCACAGATCAGCTCGACAAACACCAAAGAATTTTTTGACTTGGCTTTCTCGAAAAGAAGATCAAATTCTTGTAGTATCACGATCCAGCGTGAATACTTGCCCCCAAGCACCTGACGTGTCAGGACATGGTACATGGGGTTCGAGTCTACGATGATGGTGGTGGTGCGGAGCAAGATATAGTGCCGGAACTTTTGGACGGCGATGACCTCCGCGAATGCGAGTTTTTCAACATGTGAATATCTAGTTTCAGTGTCAGCAAGACCCTTACTTGCGTAGTATATTACATGTTCCTAGGCGTTTTGATCCTCCTGTACCAAGACCATGGCGATAGTGGTAGCAGAAGCGGCGAGATACAAGATATAATCTTGATAATAATTGGGCAGTTGGAGCACGGGGGGCGTGCGTGATGGCATGTTTGATACTGTCGAAGGATTTTTGAGCTCGGTTGTCCCAAATGAATGGGACGTCCTTCTTGAGCAGTCTCATGTACCCCTGAGTCTTTTCCACGAAATTGCAAACAAAACGTCATAAATAAGTCGCCTTCCCTTGGAGACTTTGAAGTTTCGTCACATCAGTCGGGGGGTGGCAGGTTGATGATGGCCTCCACCTTTAAGGGATCAATGTGGATCCCATCCTTCGAAACGATAAATCCTAAGAGGCGTCCGGACTCAACGCAAAAGATACACTTATGAGGATTCAGACGAATATTGTACCGTCTGCATCTAAGGAAAATGGCTGTCAGATGATCAATGTGGAACTCGCACTGCTTTGAATGAGCAGGGAGATCGTCCAGGTAAGGTTCCACAAAGTCCTTAATGTCATGGAAGGCATACGACATAGCCCGCTGAAACGTGGCGCCAACATTTTTAAGGCCAAACAGGAGTTTGCGGTATGCAAATGTTCCCCACGAGCAGATGAAAGCCGTCTTGTATTGGTCGGCGGGGCTGATCTCAATCTGGTTGTAACCAGAAAAGCCATCCATAAATGAGAAGATGACGCTTTCGGCACAATTGTCGATAATCTGGTCGATGAAGGGGGTCGGGTAGTTGTCTTTTGGACAAACCCGATGAAGGTCCCGATAACCGACACAGACGCGAATGGTACCCTGCTTTTTGTTCACAGGGACGACATTTGGGACCCAATCCGTCAATGGGATGGGATAAATAAAACCAACCTTTAAGAGCTTTTCAATCTCAGCCTTGATTGCCGACGTCTTCCAGGGATGTACCGGTCGCAACTTTTGGGTTATAGGTTTGACGTCGGGATAGGTTTTTATTTCGTGAGAAACGATCGCGAGGTCTATCCCAGGCATCTCCTCATAGGACCAAGCAAATACGTCTCCCTATGCGAATGTGTTCCACTATACCTGGTTTCACCAAGATGTCTACCGGGGTGGTTGGCTCAATGTTGGCCAAGTTTCCCTCCATGTCCGTAAGACATGTAAGAATGGGGGAATGAGGGAACGGGTAGACGTCTGGTGAAAAGAGGGTGTGGATGTTGTCCTCTATGTACTCCAAAGGAGGAAGAAAAGATGACCAATGGTGGAGATCATACCACGGACCGTCGTCAACATTCATAATTTCCATGATGGACTCGTCTGAATGAAAAGTCTGAAGTAAGAGATTAGGTAGAGAGGATGTCTGTCGTAGAGAATAGGATGGAGAGGCCACGGTTAAATGGTCCTCCGGTGCTGATTGGATAGCCTCGTAAATACGTTCAGCGGGTGAAGGAGGCATTATATCTCCAAGCAAGTGTGTTGTGGCTTCATCCGTTACAAGCCAAGTATCGGTAGAGTGAGATAAAATCTTTGTGGAGATCATATTCACCGTAGTGACATAATTAGGGGGGTCCTGTTATCACCTAAACTGTAGTTACCCCTATGGATGTATCCACTCATGGATGGCAATAGGGAAGGGCAACTCAAAAGGTGCAACCACGATCACCTCGACCTCCAATATATGATTGTCACGCCAGTCGAGGCAACCTTCACTTTATGTTATCTAGCCCAGACAACAAAGGGGGAGACCCGATCTACTCCCAACAGGAGAGATCAAAACCAACATACCAAATCAAGTTAATTCTAAGTGAAGTAAGGTGTATGGTTTATCCTAGACCTTAGGATGAAGTCACAAGACAAGTGAGGGGTTCAATGAGTATAGCTTTGGTTCATTATTGATGTGAGAGTGACTTATGATTTGTGAAATAGGATCTAGGATTAAAGTACTAGTTCAATGTGAGAAAATCCACTGCCTTGTGAACCGTGTCCAATGCAGGGTAGTTTATGGGTTGAATTGGGGCTAACTAGTACAAGTGACAAGCTTGATCATGATACATGATGACATCAAAGGGTTTAGTTCACCACACAAAGGTCAAACCACCAGTTAATCCAACAATCTAGGAAAGTCGAATTGACTTGGAGAGAAACCAGTGCCTTGGGAATTGGGATAGCGAAGTCAAAGTAAGGTTAACTTGTGGTTAAGGACTCCTATTGCATGAGACAAGTGGGCAATTGAAGACTTGATGGATGAATAGGTCTAGATCTAGAGATTTAATGTTTTGTCCTAAGTGGACCACAATCCCTTAAAACAAGGAATGCTATCCCCAAGGCAAGATTTGACAAGGTGACCTACTAGACCTAGGTTTTGAATTATGCCCGTTCCAAATCCACAAAAATCTCATATACCCATGTCCTAGAAGTGGACCAACTCACTTCTCCAAGGTGGTGCGACTTTACCCAAGGAGGCTAAAAAGTGGGGTAAATGACTCAAGACAAGTCCAATGGCATCCAAACTTTAGATCCAGGAAGTTTAAGCAAGTGAGAGTATGGATCTACAATTTCATGGCAATCCAATGGCTAGATCTTACTAGATCTAAGTTTAAAGATACCAGGTGGTCCAAAATGGGGATTAAATTCCTTAAAATGTGGAATAGGGCCCACAAGGTAGAAATGAGAAAAGTGACAATCTGGGGGTAGGTTATTGGATGTGTAGATCATGAAACAAGCGGGATCTCAACTACCCACGTACTAGATCTAGGTCAACCCACCAAACTAGGAAGTGCGCCCTTGCTTGGAGAGGCTAAATGCCTTGGGAAGAGGGTCAAATGGAGGCCAATCCTCACCAAACTATAGATCTAGGATGCCGTGGATACTATAGAGGTGGGTTTTAAATATCTTACCCAAGAAGCCACTAGATCTTAGTAGATCTGAAAAAATGTAAAAATGAGGGTTTGAAGAAATAAGGGTTTTATCAATTTATGAGCTATGTCAATGGATTAAATCAAGATAAGAGAAACAAACCTGTGGATCTTACCTGGGTAACCTTGTAGATGCCTTGATGATGATGATCTATGCAAACCCGATCAATTTGAGAAGCTTTCAGGTAGTTTTCTATGCAATCGATTTAGCCCAAGAAGACAATGCGCCTTCCCTCCTGCACAAAAAACGTCAACAATATCAGATTTGATGTAATCAAGAAATAAGACTAATGCCACAAGAGAAGTAACAGAAAGATAGCATAGATCACAATGATACTAATGATAAACCCCTGATACAAGCAAATGCCAAGAAAGTCGATTTGAAGAAGCCTTGCAAAATCGCCCTTGTTGAAGTCGCCCTTCTGTAGACAAGACAATGATTTCCAAAATAGATAGATCTTACCACAAATTGCAAATGCTAGGTTGCAATAGACTTTCCAATCACCATCTAAGAACACCAGATGCAAAGGAGACCACAAGAATTTCCACAAGAAAGTTTTTCTATACCAATAATCCAAGAGCCAAAGACCCCTTACAATGAGAAGCTCTCTCCTTTAAATAGGAAGGAGAAGCATCAAAATCCTAACCACTTTTTGAATGAGTGGCTAAGATTAAAAGATACAAATGTCTAATCGATGGTTGAGATGAGCTCAACAATAAAATACATGGATCACTAATAAAATATAATATCAGTGGACAAAATCGCCCTAGAAGAGGGGAATCCCACCAAATCATGATGACAAAATATAATAGGAAGCTTATGGTGGGTCCAAGGGGTAAATTTAGCCACCCTTGGTCAATCCCCATAGCACAATAATAATAAAATAGTCATCAATATACCAAATCGTGCCTCTATGGTCAAATCGTAGGCCTCAAAAGACCTCGGAAATCATCAGAAAGTGCCATAAGTGATGGATGCGGGCCCCGATGAAGCTGAAACTGCTGGAGGAGGTGTGGAAGACATCAATCCATCATCACTGATCATCCCATGCCAAAACATTGCCTCAATAGCCCAAATCGAATTCCTCAATAGCCAATTTTACTAATCCTAAAATGCCTTGGGAAGCGTGAAACTGCCCCAAACTGCCTCCTGGAGTGCCTGCGCTGTCAAGGTGAGGGCACCAGTGTGTCCGGAAGGGGGGTAATATGGTAAAAACAAGTGGCTGGACCATACCCTCCAAGCACAACGCCCTAGGTCAACCAGATAAAAATCACATCTGCTCTGACAGGGTCTCCAACAGACCAAAACTGCACTGGGATAGCCTACTGAGGCTCAATCATCACTGTAACTGCCGGGAGCTGAAAAAAAACTGTCTAATTGGACTCAGAAGGTCCAAATCCATCCAAGATGTGTACTCATACACCATATGAGTCTCTGCATGATCAAAATATATATCCAATATACCGGAACAGGTCAAATAATAATAATCTATAAATGATCAAATACTGTTGTAAACCATGAATCATCATCATAACCCTGTAGCTGCTGCATAGAATCATCATATACATGTACATAGACCATATATCATCAATCCATATCATCACAAGGTCCAACCATCTCTTGTCCTATGGTTGACCTTGGTCAAACTAGGTTTGACCAAGTCAACATGACCAAATATAACTCAGACCAACATTGGAAGCTGCTGCAAAGTGTCAAAGGTTAATGCATGCTTTACAACTTATTCAAATAACAATTATAACACAAAGTAATCATTACTGGCGATCTAAATCCAAATATATAATGTCATTAATTATTATTATTACTCAAACTAGACTTTCAAGATCATACTCACTTCATAGCTGTGATCAATTTGCTAGTGAAGGGTGAAGGCTAAAATAACTGGCTAGGTTAAGGGATGACTTGACCGACTTAACTTTGTGACACTTTGGCAATGGGAAAGGGAATACACACCATAGTATATACTGAATGAGCAACAACACAGGGAATGGCGGTGTCTCACAAATGGATAAGTTGTTTAGAGAGTGCTTATTCAACTTAGGCATCATGTCTACATCAAGTTGATCTAGGTTCATTAGGATCATTCAATTTCATTTCATGGCCTTTTTGGCCTACATAACCCTTCGAATCTTAGGTGTGCTGATAAGCACAACTAGTTGCAGCTTGCATCCAGGGCATGTTTTTTATACATGTATAAGGTCAACAAATGTTTAGATATAGCTTTTAAGAATCATTGCTTTTTGGACCTTTCTTATACTCTTCGAGGAGTATTTTTCAGCAATTCATCGCTCTTGCCCTTTTTAATTTCCATGGGCAAATTTATCAGTTTCCATAAATAGTACATGAGCTTTCAATTTTAGCCAACAACATCTCAAGTGACTAGGGGGAGTTCGAGCCAATGCCAAACATCGGGACAACGGACCAAAATGATTTAGGCCTACAATCCGACTCACCAAAGGTAAGTTTTGTCACCAACTCAGAGCCGAGACACAGTAAACAGGGAAGCTCATCCAATACAGAGGCTACAGTGGGGAAAAGTCCTCCATGCCACTAGTCAAGTAGTAAGTCAGGGTGATAAACTAAAAGGTAGGCAATGGATGGATGAAGACAATGAATAATGGAGCCAACACTAGCAAGCCAAGGCATGGGGGAATGATCACCTCTATTCTCCCTAAGGAGGGTAAGACCAATGAGTATGAATAGTGAACTTCTAAGTCTGAGTAGGGACAATATAGTATATATAATAAGATCAACCAGGTCCACATATCTATATGATCGCCAAATCATGACACTAAGTGCTAAGACATGCTATAAGAATAAGTATAAAAGCAATATAACCATAACACAATGATATACCTGTTGAGTCATATACCTGAATGCTCATCAACCTGTACCATCATCTGTCATCTGAAACTGCTGCTGTAACTCTGGGCACTACTAACTGCTTTGTACAAATGGTATAATGGCTACACGGTCATCTCTCTGAGTGTCCTGAGACTCAATCATGGCATGGGGAATACAATTGCTGTCCAAAATCTGATAGTGATCCAATATAGATGCTCATCTCAGCATCTCAAATGTAAGGCAACTGGCTAAATAGAAGGGATAATTTTAAGGACCCATACTTATTTAAAAGTGTATAAACCTTGGCGAATCTTACCAATTCCTAAAATGTCAACTATAAAATATTTGGCGATATTTTTCTAAAATTATTTCAATTTCTAAGGATTTTATATAGTTTATATAATAATTTGGCGATTTTTAGACTGAAAAAGGTTTACCCCATCAAAATTGGGCGAAACGAGGCTTCAAAAAATGCAAATTGGCGAATCTTTTTTTGGAAAAAAAACATGTTAAAATAGCCCATGGGCTAAATTTCGCCCCTAAAATTATCCTTGCTAAATAGTGTACTGGCATCAAAAAAATAATGTATGGTAGCCCGGCTACTATATATGTGATAACAGGTCCGTCGCCGGAAAAACGCCCATGAGAGATGAATCCTTCAAAAGGCCAACCCCTATACTCTCATACTATTTTGACATTTGTCCAATGGAAGGAACATGGTCACCAGGATGAGTAGTAGCGTCTGGTGCGCAAAAATCTAATTGGTCAATAGTAACAATTCGTCCTTGGTGGGGGAATTGTACTATGCGGAAAACTGAAGAGGCTACTGCCTGCATGGTGTAAAACCAATTGCGACCAAGCAAGAGATTATAATCTATCGGGGCCGAGACCACTTCCACGTTAACGGTTACAGTCTTTCCGCCCAACTCAACTACAAGAGCTTGTAAGAGCCTATGAGGTTGAAAGCCACGCCCGTCGAATGCTTTCAACGTGGTAGGAGAACGATTCAATTCGGGGGAGCCAATGGCTCTCCAACAGGCGATCGACATGACAGAAGTGGAGGCACCTTCGTCCAAAAGGGTACGATGGACAATCTTCCCAGCAATGTTCGCAGAAACTTGGAATGCAAGCTGGTGAGAGAGCCTCGGCTTGAAGTGGTCAAGTCGGAACATGATGGTATTCGAGAAATCGGGGTCAACTGCACCGATGGCGCAAGGAGAATTTTGCGTTGATTAAGACAATTCTGCAAAACTTCCAGGGTAGACATGGCGCAAGGAGCTTGTGCCAAGTCTTCCACGATATTGTAACTTTGTGCCGCCCGAGCATTAGGATTGAAAACAGCTTTTCGAATCGTACTCTTGGGCGGTCGCAATATTGAGTCTAAGGATGGCTTCTCAAAGGTGAGAGAAGTTGATGGTACAGTGACATCAGTTAAGGAGTCGGAAGCTTTTTCAGCATTACTTCCAGTGGATTCCTTCGAAGGGACTGGTTCGTAAGATCGCGAGCGAGTGTTCAAATTGATTGCCTCATTACGCACCATGAGAACATGCGCAGTATTGGATGGTTCCCCCTGGGCCAGGGGGGTTGAGCAATCATCTGCTGGTTCTGAGTAGGAAACAGATCGTTGAGGACTGCGGGAGTTGGTTTACTCCTAAGAAACTTTTGTACTTCGTCTCTATAGGGACATTCTTTGGAGAAGTGGTCATCTCCACACAGTAAACAAAGATACTTTAGTTTCCGTTTCTGCTTGGTATCATCAGGAGTGCTCTTTTGTTCCTGCTGGGCGGAAGACTTTTTGGGTTTCCCCTTGTTCTTCTTTTTACCGCCAGACTTCTGAGGTGAAGCTAATTGGACAGAATTCACCTCTTCAGTTAGAGCAAGAGTGGTGGATTTGGTGGTGTTGTGGCCAGCCTGAGTCGGTAATGGGGAGGAACCGTGAAGGTTGGATGATCCAACAGTGCTAGAAGCAAGCTGGGTGTTAAGGGAACCAATGATTCCATCAGTTTGGAGTCCCTTATGCGGTTTCGCCGGGTCATTAACGTCACAGGGTGCGTCAGGTAGAATATCAAACAAAGTGTCGGATTGAATGTAGACTAGGTCTAGTAAATGGGCACTTGCGATGGCTTGTTCTTCGGTGACAGCACCTCGCATGGCAACGTCTCTTGCTATGGTAGGGATGAGGGATTTTGTAAGCCAATCTGCTAGGAACTGATCTGGAATAGGAGCTTTAATAAGACGTCGTCTCCTTCGCCACTCGTGGATATGATCCGGAATATGAGTGGCGGTATTCTGACGGAGCGAGGTTAAAAGCTAGGTACCAGTTTCATACCGTATGGGCAGCTGGAAATGCGTCAAAAAGTTCATGGCAAGAGAACCAAAATCAAGAAAAGAGTGGGGTGGCAACTCAATGTACCACTTGGCAGCTGAACCAGTGAAAGTCCTTTGAAACAATCTAAGACGAATTGAATCATCCATTAAGGAATTAGATGAACACCATAAGTGCTATGTCATCACGTGTTTTTTAGGGTCTTCACCCGGCTTGCCATCTAATTTGGGGATATCAAACGGAAGTTTCACTGGAATTGGTGGCCAGTTAGGTCCGTGGTAAATAGGATCGTTGGTTACACGGGATAGGTCTGGAAGGTCCAAAGTAGCCAAGAATGGCAGCTGCGGGTTAGGCTGCGCGTATTGATAATACGGATAAGGCATGTAAGGACCAGACTGACCGTAAGGCATACCAGGAGAAAACTGGTCGTAGGGGGGTGCCGCCCAGACCGTAAGGGGGTCCGCCACCATAAGGTGGTCCATTCCAAAAAGGTGGGGGTCCACCTCCACCACCAGGAGGGGGTGGAGGTCCACCACCACCACCGAGAGGAGGTGGGGGTCCATAACCGTGATGAGGTGGCCCACCATCGCCTTCACCTGGAGGGGGTGGTGGACCACTGCCGCCGCCAGAAGGATGGGGGCCCCCACCACCTCCGCCGCCGGAGGGATGAGGGTCTCCACCACCATCGCCGCCACCATAGTAATTAGGTCCTCCACCGCCTCCGCCTGGAGGGAGTGGTAGACCACCTTCACCACCCGACAGGAAATGTCCTCCTCCACCATGATAAGGTGGTCCCCCACCGCCTCTGCCGGGAGGGGGTGGTGGACCATTCCCGCCACCGCTGGAAGGGTGAGGGATATTGTTGAAAAAATGAGGTGGGCCTCCACCAAGGTTAGGTGGGGGTCCGCCGCCTCCAGCAGGAGGTAGGGGAGGACCGATCGGGGGTGGTGGTACTTGAGGGATAGCGGGTTGGGGTCCGTGTTGCAACACAGGTTGTTGTCCCCATAGAGTGTATGGATTCCCGGGATAAGGTATCCCGTACGGTGCGTTTCTGGGATTAGATTGGCCCGGCGCAGGGTTAACAGAACCTGGATACGCTTGACTCCATGAGGGTTGAGTTACATTGGATGGGCCCCCAACATGAGATAATCCCATGGTGGATGGTCTAGCGGGTTGGGGAGGTCCAACAGAAGGTCCGTTGGGGATTCCACCGCCTATGTTCTGGTTAGGAAACGGGGGTTTCCCCCCAGCCACAACAAGTTGAACCAATGTAGGTTGTTGACTAGCTACCGTAGTAATAACATTACCAATAAGATAATCCGGGGGAATGGAATATCCTCCCCTTGAATTTTGAGGTGGGGGAGGAACTGGTAAAGTAACTGTGGTAGTGACAGGTGTGTTGGACTGTTGTCCTTCCACCGGTTGGTTCACTTGAGGTGCAGGACTGGACTCTTGTGAGGGTTGGCCAGTCTTATTAGAGGTCTCGTGGTGGGAAGATTGTTCCGGTGATCCAAAAGATATCGGATGATCTGGGATGGGTCGGTCGTCGAATCTTATTTGGAAGTTCCGATTTCGAAACTCTTCAGAGCGTTGGTCAAGACTCTGTCTTCGAAGGTCATCACCCCTAAGACGTAACTGTTCTACACATTCACGGATAGGGCCGAAAATCTCGGCGGGGTCAGGCCTGTAATAGGGTCTAGAGAGCTCTGGAGTAGTCCAGTTAGGTGGTGATGAGATGGAAAAATGAGCCACTGGGTGGTCTGTAGAAGAGGTCCAATAAGCTACCGAAGAACCAACAGTTGTTGTAGGGTCGTCCTCGGGTCGGTTTATCCATTCCAACGATCCAGGTTCTCCCAAGATGACGGGAGAAAGGTCTTGTGAAGCGGGGATTTGTGCTCCATCATCCTGCGGTGGATGAGAGGCAGGTGAATCTGGAGGAGTTTGTGGAAATAAAAGTTCTCCAACATTCAGAGTGGGGTTTTCCACTTCAGTAACTACGACCATGTTACGCTGGTCCATTCTTACCCTCGAAATAACCTCCGGATTAAGGGGATATTCGGGTGATAAGTGATGAATATAGTTGTCATTGATGACCACATTAATGACAAAGATGAAGTATGTGGATGATAAAAGATGACAAAGGCTTGAGGGTTGGCATAATGGTGATATAGCATTGGACACTTGCATTTGATGATATGGTGCTTAAGCCCACAAGCTTGGATCGTGAAGCCACTTCATGCTTGATGGTGTCTTTGTTGGAGTTTGAAGTTCTTGAAGTCCTTGGATAGTTGCTTGTTTGCAAAAGGTAATAAAGCTTCTTGCTTGATGGTATGATCCTCTTTGAAGAAGTTCGTGGTCATGATGCCCCTATCATTTGGGAGAATGCTCTCTTGCTTGATGACATTGAAAAGTTCTTGATACCCTTGGTAGTTTAATGTACATGGTTCTCATGTGGTATGATGACCTTATGGAGCCCATGATGATGCTCTCGCATAAGGTAACCTGGATCTTGAAGGCCTCTTGCACAATATTGGAACCCTTGCTGGTTGGGTTTATGATTGACCCAAATGACCCATTTTGTGGTCATTTGTTGAAGATTATGTGGCAAAGAAAATTGACAAATCATGATTAAAGATGATGTTGAAGCCCTTATCCAAGTCGGCCGGCTAAAAGCGAGGAGATCTCAATTACCTTTAATAAATTTCAATTGATCTTTTCATGTGTTGGAAGTCGGCCCAGTCACTAAAAGAATTTTTAAAATAATTCAAAGGCCCCTCTGTAAGGTTGGCGGCTGACCAGCTAAAAATAAGGAATTATTTAAGGAATTATTTTTGACTTTTTTTAAAAAAAAACTTACACATGTCGGCTAGCTCATGAATTAACCCTCACAACTTGTATAAATGACAAGTTTCTCCACTCCAAATTTGGTGAAAAAAAATTGAAGTTGGAGCTCTGAAAACTCGGGTGGTAGAAAGCTCGTGGAATTTAGGTGGAGATTATATTTCTGAGGAATTTCGGGTATCTCTGAGGCAGCACCAAGAAAAAGCGCAGGGACTGTGGCAGCAGCTAGAGTTTGAAGTTTCAGAATTTCGGGTTACAGTCATATAAGGCAGCTATGAATACACAGTAATGCAGCTCGGGTTTGTACTCTACGGAAATCACGGTCAAGCTCAAATTGAATGACATCCATCTCTAAGGAAATTCGTGTGGATGAATCCCGTGGATAGCAGTCCGACTGGTTATACCTTCGAAGTAATTTATTTTAATGCAAGGGTTTGTGATGAGGTTCAAAAGTAACCCACTTACACCATGATTTCGCATATCACCTCTGATTGATAATTTGTCGAAACGTCTGCTTTACGGGTTGAAATGTTCGAGTTGCAGGTTCTATATTAGAGGCCTTCAGGGTTTGAATAAAGTGTAACGCTGACCTGCAAGTTCAAACTTTAGCTGCTATTAATAGTAGCTCAACTGAAAGGAAATCGAATTTTGAAGGCTCACCAGCTAGCTACGATTCAAGGTTTCCGACCACGGGATTCTTCCATTTTTTATTCGAAATTTGGTGGATGAAGGAGGGTGTATTTACCATTGCTAGCACTGTGTTTCTACAGTCAGAGGTGAGGTTGTTTCACTTGGCAAGAGAAGACAAGAAAGAGAGGCCGCATAACTGTCGAGGGCGATAAGCAAATCGTGGGGGCCAAGATTCATGCTCAAACGCTGCTGAAAATGACTTGTTCCTTCGTTGGTCACCTACAGAAGATTATTTGTTACTGCTGAGTGCCCATCTTACTGTCTACCATCATACCGTGGCTGTCCATAGTCATTTTGGGCACAAGAAAGGTCGCTACAGGCAATAGAAAGAAGTCTGCAATTTGTATCAGTCCACTCAACTGAAGATCATCTCCAGTATGCCGCTACAGCACTCAAATGTATCACTATTAACCCATGAGGAAGCTGCCATCTTGACCTTGTCTCAGTAGCTCTGAAAATTTCGGATGACTGAGAAAATTCGATGGGTTGAGGTTTCTGTCAAGAATCAGTGGTCTGCTTTAAGTGTCAGTAACCTAGCTCGTGTGGAGGACTGATTTCGGTGGTCAAAATTGTGAGGCAGCCACAGTGAAGGCATTCGAACAGCAGCACAGTGATAGCAGCAGTCATCTAATGCATCCGAAGGCAATTGGCTCAGTTGATAGAATTCATTTCAGACATTCAAAGATTCTCTAAGGTCTCCATCAATCTCAGACTTTCAACCCAGATCCTTTGAATGGACAACCCAGGTAAGTGAAAGGTGAAGCCTTAAGAGACAGGTGCTTAGAGCAGATCTTTGAAGTCCTAATATGAACAGAAAAGGCTCCTTGACATCTTGGCATGAGCAGTGTATAAGCAGACTCTTTGGATGACTTGACTGATAACAGCAGTAGTGAATGTGTTCTCTCAGAAAACATGTTGACATCTTGAACAGCAGTGGTGAGGAGGTGACAAGTTGATGGTAGCAGCAGTTCATAGAACAGACCTTGATGATTCAGCAGTGTATTGAGGAGCTGTGATTGTAGGTTGACAGAGATGATTTGCAGCAGTTGATTGAGGTGGAAAGTGGATTCAGGTGACGAGCAGATCTATGACATCCAGCTACAGAACTGATTGAAGAGACAGATGAGGTTGATGTGACACAGTGACAGTAAGCCTTAATGTACATGCAAGCTTGTCTTGCTTTTGAGGTTAGGATACCTCAAACCCTTCTTAGCAGGGTCTAAGAAAACCAGGCAGGGTCCCGGATTCAGAGTAGGTGCTCTATGTATCAGTAGGTGCTGATTTTGCCTAATGGTTGTAGCTGGACCAAAATAATATAAAAATATTACAAATTTATATGGTGTGGTGTTCTTCTGTGTTATGGCTCTTTATGGATGAAATGCTTATGCTATGTGAATGATGTTTATGAAATGAATATGGTAAAGTATTAGATTGATGAATTGGTAGCTAACCATGATAAGCTAAGAAAGGTTTAAAATTGCTCTACACTGATTCACCCCCCCTCTCAGTGTCAACAATAAGTTTAAGATCCTACGGGATCTTCTCCAGGGAAAATCCACCAGAGCGTTAGGATAATCAGCCAAGATGGCTGAAACAGCGTTTCTCCTAAGGGTATGCTAAAAGAAAAGCAGTCCAGAAAAACCTTCTCAAACTAAGGCAACAAGCAGACTTATGTGACAGAGTGGATTCAAAAGTCTGGAACCTCACGGGATTATCAAGGCATCGCAAACCGCGATATACTGCAGGGTCCAACAATATGACGCGACAAGGAGGATTGGGACCGTACCCTTGCCTGCATACCCGATTACCTGGACAGTACGTGCGTGCTAATCTCCCCGAGTGCTGTTCTCGGTGTATTGCTTTGCCAAGACGGCCAAATGGTTAACTCAGTTGGTTTCAGGAATCCTAGTGGTGTCTCCCGATATACGCAAGGTACGTGAGAGCTCAAATCCATAGTGGTGTTGTCTAATGCACAACCGTTTGACAAGAGACCTTCCGATATACTACCGAGTACGTGATACACCCTTCGATATACGCCAAGTATGGATTATGGTACTTGGTCGATACATGAAGGAGCTCGATATACCAATAAGTACGTGGAAGACTACAATACCCCCGGGATACAGTGCTGGCAAATAATGACAGCTCCCACGCTTAATGATGTCGGAACACGTCTCTAACTTACACACAAGTTGCTAAAAATTTTACCTAGTTCTACCGTTAATTTTATCTTGGACGGTTATAGGTGAATGCATGAGGTGAGTACATAATCGGAAGCATAATGCAAGTCCTAAGTGCATGCACGAAATATTCTTTTCTTTCAATGAATTCTAGCTATGGGAAGGAGAAATCTTTTTCCAATAGTATTGCCAAAACAACACAATCCCAATTCAAACAAAACTTGACTATGAAAGTATTCTTTTCCTCTTTTCAACGAAACACAAAAAATACAACACTACTATCCAAATCACAACATTTTTTTCTTTTCTTTTCTCTTTTTAAAGCAAAACGAAACTAGGTAATGAAAAGAGAGGATTCTGAAATGGAATATGCAAGTTTTTCAATTTCACTTTCAATGGTCTAAAAGCAACAAAAATTAAAAAATGCATCTATCTTTCCTTAGCATGGAATCAATTTTGCAAAAATCGAAGCGTACTTTGAGTCTTTCAAGAAAATGAGCGATTCATAATTCGAGAAAAAACACAACAAATTATACATTCATTCAATTTTTCCAAAACACAAACGAAAACGTTCCAATGCACAACAATTTTCCTCAATAATGCTCAAGAAATGATGGGAAAGAAGCACTTTTTAACTTTTCAATGGATGCATCAACGAATAAACTTGATAGCAATTGAGCTTTCAAATCTGAATCACTGAAAAGAAAACACTACTTGCAGCACTAGTACACTCAGAAAACTCAAGAAAAGACAAGCACTCAATCAAGCTGAAAGACACAGTTAACTCAAAATCAAGCAAACCAAGCAAGCAAAGCTCAAACAATGATGAGAACGAGGTCTGGAAACTGATCTAATATAATGATCAGATCAGGGATGGAAGGAAGGGAATGCAAGGGTGAGCGGATGAAGGTGGAGGAGACAAGAGTATCCACCACTACCAGTCTTCAAGCTTGTCCAAGACGAAACCCAAAATCAATCCAAACAAAACCAAACACTCAAAACACAAAATCAAAACAGGATCTCTGGCTGGATCTTGCAGCACAGAGGGAGTTCATATAGCAAACCAAAGTCCAAACTGCCAAATGGAAAGGAGATACCTGCATGCCAAATTTTGGCAAATCAGCGCACTTTGTTCTTGTACACAGTGCGACGTCGCCATTTACCTACACAGGAAGTGCGACGATGTCGCAATTTACCAATGCAAGGGATGCGACAAGTAACTAACAGGTAAAGAACAGAGACCCAAAATGACACAGTGTCGCTCTGTTCCCACTGCCCAGGTGCGACAGGCGAAGTCTAGATTCAAAAATGAATCAGATCTCTCAGTAATGAACCATGGAATGGTTTGGGAATGAGTCGTATAAACTCAGAGGAAACAGATCAGAGTCTTCAATACGAAGATCTGATAGTGAAATCAACCTAAAGAAGTAAATGGCAAAAAAGAAAAAAGCTCGTGTCAAGCAATCAACTGAGAATGACTCTCAGATTGACAACTACTGACCAGATTCTATACTCCCCAGTATGGTCGCCAGATTTGTTATCGGACAATCCACTTGAGCAGACGCGAGCAGGATCTCCCTAGCTGAAAGTGAGTCTAGAACAAATAGAACAGACTACCAATGCATTTCCTAGATCTACTTAAGAATTGATTATTAGATGTCTTACCTTTCACTTCGCAATCCTTTCTCCTGAATGTTGCTCCACGTCCCACGGTCGTCAGATCCAAGCTGCAAGACCTGTCAAGACAAGAAACAAGAGAAACAAGTAAAAGACATCTATACAATAAGAGAACTAAGTAAACAGTTAAGCAAGTAAACTACTCAATATTATTGCACACATGAACAATATTGGTGGAAAGCATTTGTATTACTGTAAAAAGAGGAGTACATAATAGAGATATAGAACTACAACCAAAGCTTAACGCTGTAGCCCTTCTCTGACAAAGCCAATTGCCATATCCTTCCAAGGAAGTATGAGTTCTCCAATAGGTGAGTGGAGATGTTCCAAGGGTGATTTCACCAGCATGTAGATACCATAGACTTCCTCCCTTTGGGATGGGAGTGAGCTTCATTCATATAGGACTATGTGGATAGGGTATGGATAGGATAGGTTGAGAGATGGTAGGAGAGGCTTAAGGGATCTCTCCAAAGCATTAGGAACCGAGTGCCAGCTCCTCCAGGAGGTCAAGGATAGGGTCCCAAGTTAGCAAGCTTCGAGAAGGACCTCGAAGAAGCTATTTTTGCCATCTAACTGACCTCGTCGCACCCTATAATGAGGCAAGGTGCAACGTCGCATGTTGCTCATGTGCAGCCTGCGACGACCCTTCAAAAACTAGCACAATTGGGTACAAATCCTCTCTGGTTGATCACTTAGTCAAGATATCTTCAGGGGTGTATACACTGAATCTTATGATGAGTAGATTTTGGGTGTAACAATTGGTAGGCGAAGACTCTCCCTGCCACTTCTTTGGGTTTCTTCGTCGGTAACAAGGAGTATTATTGTCTCAGTACCTTCTACTTCATGTTATCATTTGCTTTTCATTTGTATTTCCTCCATTGTTGCTCAACTGATTGAAATCGCTTTCCTTGGTTGACAGGAAGAGGAGGTCGCACGTGTGGACTAGGGCATCATCTCAAGGCAAGAGAAATCGAAGATCTCCCATTTGATCTCTGCGGGAACTTTCCTCAACAACAAGGCAACCCCACCCATCATTCAGGTATGATCTCGAGGTAAATTTCCCATTCCATGATCTATCCATTTGTCTAAGTCATTAAAACCCTCATTTCACATTTTCTCAAATCTACTTAGATCTAGTGGCCTTTTGGGTAAGATATTGAAAACCCACCTCTATAGCATCCACGGCAATTCGGATCTATAGTTTGGTGTGGATTGGCTTCCATTTGACCCCTTTCCCAAGGCAACTTAGCCTCTCCAAGTGAGGTCGCACTCGTTGGTTGGGTGAGTTCTGCTAGTTCTAAGACCTAGGTAGGTGAGATCCCACTTGATTCACACTCTCCTCACCTGATAACCTACCCCTAGTGCTTCACCTTGTTGATTTTCACCTTGTGGGCCCCATTCCTCATTTGAGGGTTGTGCCCCACTTGGGTCACTTGGTGATGCATTTTGAATCTCAGATCTACTGAGATCTATCCATTAGATGTACTTGATCTTCAAAACCCACCTTGCTTTACACCTCAACATCCCTGATCTACAGTTTGGTGGACATACGACTCCATTTGGCCCATTTTCCAAGGCACTGATCTTGCTCCAATCCCTCACGACTTTCTTGGGTTGTTGAGTTGGCTTGTGGTTTGATCTCTGTCTGATTGCTTCCACACCTAGACATTGTCATATCTTTTCATCAAGCACAACTAGAAAGCCCTAACTGTCAGATCTCTGATTTGGGACACTTTCCCTGTTTTAAGGGTCATGTTTCCCAAGGCAGTTGATTTTGACCATTTGAAACTAGCTTTGAATCCTGGAATCATACTTAATCCTGGAATCATACTTAATCCTTGAATCACTATGTGTCATCTTTCACTATCATATCACACCTCTCCTAAGCCTCCACAGTGGTCCTAACTCCTCATTTCTAGGGTTCCATACCTATCACCTTATGTACTTCATTAGATTGATTTGATCTCTCCTATCGGTAGTAGATCTGGGTCTCCCCCTTGCTATCTTGGCTTTGATAGCTAAAGCGAAGAGTGCCTTGGTTGGCGTGACAACCATCCATCTGGGAACCAAGGCCCTCTTGGTTCACCACTTTAGTTGCATGTCCCCTCTACCATGCATCTATAGGGGCAACTACAAGATCAGTGATAACCTTTTGGCGTCGTTGCCAGGGAAGTAGAGGCTTACCTTCGGTGTCTACGAGTGTCCATGCGTTAACCCATATCTTATCGCATCCGGTGTTTTTCCTTGGTGATTGTATTTTAAATTTCATAACTATCCTAATCACCATTTTAATTAACACTCATCTCACCTCTCCTACGACATATTTCATTTCGGTGAATTACTTGTGTGGTTCACCTGGCGACTCCACTCCGCAACTCTACTAAGGACCGAACCCAATGTATAAATCCTAAGTTCTTAGATTGTCTTACTCTTGAAGGATTCCCTATAACTTACATTTGGAACAGAAAACCAATTAAAGGATCTTCATCCAACTTTCTTTGGAAGATCTATAATCACTCTTCTTCTCCGAATCACTCTTTGGGATCTCCTTCAACCTCATCTATTCCAATGGCTAGAACAAACTCTGGTGGAAACTAGAATGTTCCTCCTCCACCACAAAATCCTAGGATCTTTGGAAGGAAGGCTAAGCCATCTCCTTTAGATTTTTCTCAAATCCAGGGAGCACCCCATGACATGCCTGAGAAGTATTTTGAAAAGGTTCCCAAATTTGATGGAGTGCCTGCTATCTCCATTGAAGATCATGTTGATAAAGTCTGGGAACACATGGAAGCATATGAAGCATCTGAGGAAGATGTTTTCATGAGGGGTCTCCTGGCATCTTTAGAAGGAGATGTCCGGAAGTGGTTTGATAGGTTGCTTGCCTCATCCATTGATGGGTATGACAATTTTTTCAACAAGCTTAAGAGTGAGTGGTCCCGCAAGTTGGATGGGAAATTTCTCTTGCACCAATTGTTTGACATCAAGAAAAGAAAAAATGAAACAGTCCATGAGTTTAACATAAGATTTGACAAGACTGTAGCTAACATCCCTGAAGAGATTAAACCAAAAGATCAAGCGATTGTTATTCATTACTTGAATGCATTCGAAGGATGGCTTGGTTATCACTTGAAGGATAAGAATCCCAATGACTTAAAGACTGCCCAATTTAATGCAAAGATGGCTGAGCAGAATGCAACATCTATGGGGAAACAAAAAAAATTCAATCACTTCACCCCATCCACTTCTAGGTCTAACCCTAAGCTCCGAAAGCCCAAGGAACCTATGAATGAGCCAAAGGAATCAAAGGACACATTAGAAACCATGCAAGAAATGATGAGACAACTAACTATCCTAACTAAAAGTGTCGCAAGTCTAAATGATCCTGAGAGACACAGAAACCCTTATGGCCCTAAACCTTACTGGAACAACAATAGAAGGCCTGAGGGGGATAGAGATAGACGACGACTTGAATATCCAGAAAGTTCGTAAAAGAAGAATGTGAATTGGTGTGATGAGATAGAGGGAGACCCTTCTGACACCAATTACCCTGATGACCAACCAGATAACATCAATTTCATAAATGACTTATCTTTTGATGAAGATTTTGGAAGAATCCTTCTAGAAGAAGAGCCATGGGAGCAAGAAGAAGAAATAATTGAAGAACCTAGCTCTACATGTTGTGCAATAAATCTCCCAGAACCTAAGGAACAACCAAAGTATCAAATATACAAATGAGGAAGTAACTCCCAACCTTCTTTCTTTGACAAACATAAAAAGATTAATGAAGATAAAAAGGAAGAAGAAGATCTTGCTATTAATGATTATGATTTAAAAATTGACATGAAGAAAGAGTTAGGCAAGATAATGTGTAATATCCCTGTCACTGAGTTAATGAAAGGGCCCTCTGTCAGAAGCCAAGTAGAGGAGTTCTTTGATGGCATTGGCCAAGAGAAGACTCCTGAGGTTGTCTTGGAATCATGTCACATTCAAAGCCTTAGTGGAACACAACCTAGTAAAGTTGAAAAGGATCCACCAATAAACATCCATTCTGCTATTTACGAGAGAAAGAACGGTGGTCACCCTCCCTTTCACCTCACCTTGCACATTCAGAATATGCTCCTCCACAACTGCATGTTAGATTCCGGAGCAGCTATGAATGTCATGCCCTTACATGTTATGAAGGAAATGGGACTGGAAGTGACTAGACCTTATGGAAATGTCTGTGGTATAGCTTCTCGTCGAGTGCAGTCTTATGGTTTGATTAAAAACCTTAGGGCTGATCTGTTTGCATGTTCAAACATTTCTACCATGATGGATGTAGTAGTGATTGATTTGCCCCCAGCATATGGAATGCTTTTATCTAGGAAGTGGGCAGCGGGCTTAGGTGGATACCTTATGATGGATTTATCATGTATTTGTGTTCCCGACTCTAATGGAGCTTTTATTAGGGTTAACAGAGAACCTTGCTATGAGAAGCATTTAGAATCATTTGATGAAGGGATCAAAAACACATCTGGGGATGAATTGTTAAACAATGCCAAAACCAATTTTGTTGAAGATGAAAATGAACTTTGGGAAGATGATCAAATTGAGAATATGTTCATGGTAATGGAAGATTCTGATTCCTCTTTTGAAGAAGAACAGATAGTTGAGTTAGCTAGAAGGATAAATTTGGATTTACTTAGAAATGAGTGTACAGAAGAAATAGATGAATTGAGAAGAAGTGAAAATCAACCTCAGGGTCAAGAGCCAAACAATAAAATAATTCAAGAACAAGTTAATGAAGTAATTCAAGAACAAGTGGATGAAAACCCTGTGGTTGAAGTTGATGAGTTTGATGACATTAGGCGTGGTGAGAGAATTCCTTTTACTGTTAGAGAGTGGTTTTCCTTGATTGAGCATAATAGAGAAAGGGAAAGCCAAGGGCTTGAACTCATTCGCCCATGGGCCAACCACCCTGAGCCAATAAATGATGAAGCTGATGAGGAAGCTAATAGTGCCCATTATTTTGATGTTGCTATCTCCTTATCTCATTTGTTATTTGAAGAAAATAATCGTAATCAAATTCATGATAATTCCTTAAGCTGGGAAGAGGATACTTTAATTAATGATGCACCTAAAGGAGACCTTAACTTAAACAATCTTGCTATTTTTCAAACTCCTCCAGATTCTCAAAACAATGTCTTATCTGCATATCCTCGTGTCCCTGATTTTCTTCTACCACCTGAGTCATCTAGTCATCGTATTCATCATCTTTCTCACATTCCTAGTTCTGCAGTATCTCATTCTGAGTTAGTTTCCACCGGGTTGGAAAGCATGCGCATTCATGTTCCTTCAGGGGAAGGCTCTAGTCGTAATACTGTCATATCCTGTGAGCCACCTCCCTTAGAAGAACACAGAGATTTTTGGACTATAGGAGAAGTTGCCAAAAATGTAGTGTCTCCTCATGAGGATGAGCCTAGTAAAAGAGTCCAAGAGACGAGAAGAGAGATTCGAGAAGTCCTTGTTGGTAGGATAGCCATTTCTATTGATGGTGGTCTACCCAGAGTCAATGCAGTTCCTCCTGGAAGGAACTCAAACATTGTCACCCCTCAACCACGAAACCTAGCTGAAATCCACCCTATGTCTATTCGGAACATTGGGGTTATTCCTGAGTCTGTCAACCGGAATAGATTTCCTACGAGGAATCAAGTTGTCATTCCGAACCATCTACTGCATATCAGATCTAGACAGGCTGATGATCTTTGGGTTGGACCTTTCACGGTAGAACAGTGCTTTGGTGATATGTGTTTCTTGACTACTGGTAGTGGGAGACGTATCTTACTTCCTATCAACCAAAGGGAGTTGAGGGATTATATCCCTGACCTCACTTAGTGGTCTTCTTTGCTTGCCTTGCCTTGCCTGGTAGAAGAGAGTAGGTAGGAACTGAATAAGCCTGCTTGGGCAGTAGTTAGTCTTTTCAGCCATTGAGTCTGGCACCCTTCTGTTGTTTCTTTTTCCTCGAAGCTCACCTTTTGAAGCTCAACTAGAGCTGTGTGCAGATGTCAGTGAATCCTGTATTTCACGACAGGTCGAAGCATATCGAGATTCAATATCACTTCATTCGTGATATGGTGCAGAAAGGTGCGGTCGAGTTACAGTACGTGCTGACAGACGACCAGACTGCAGATGTTCTCACCAAGGCTCTTCCCAGGGTGAAGTTCGAATACTTTCGCGGAAGACATGGAGTCGAAGAGAACGTGTCCCTCCTTGAGAGGGAAAGATGACATTGAGATGCTTGCCCTGCTTTGCCCAGGTGCCTCTGCAGTCCAGTACTCAGCCAGATATGGGATAAATCCCATAGGCAGATGAGTCGGACCATCAACAGTTGGCCGGGTTCACTCAAGTACCTTCTACAATACAATTACTCAGCCAGATATGGGAGAAATCCCATAGGCAGATGAGTAGGACAGTCATCAGTTGGTCGGGTTCACACAGGTGCCTCTGCAGTCCAGTTACTCAGCCAGGTATGGGAGAAATCCCATCGGCAGATGAGTAGGACAGTCAGCAATTGGTCGTGTGATTGCACAGGTACCTCTACAGTCCTGGTACTCAGCCAGATATGGGAGAAATCCCATACGCAAATGAGTCGGACAGTCAGTAGATGGTCGTGCTCATTTGCTCGTCTGATATCTCATCCAGGTATGGGAGGACCCCATCGGCAGATGAGACAGACAGGTAGCAAATGGTATAGCAGAGATGGCACAACTAATAATCTCAGATATCCAGGATTGAGTGATTCTCCTAGACTCACCGAAGGACTACTAAAGATGATACACTGAGACTGTGTGGACAACCTTCAGTATGTATAGAGATGATGGAGACAGCATGGATGTACAAGATGAAACCCAGATGATCGTGATGCAGATGAAGACCGAAGAATACATTTCTCGTTGAGAGGGAGTGTTGGATTTTGTGCAACTTCGGAAGATATTATTCATTGTATTTTATTGTACTTTCATTGTACTTGATTGTACCTCCTAAGGGAGATGAACCTGATGTAATTACTTATGTAAACACATGAAAGAATCAATGTAAACCTTGGGGTGCAAACAAGCAGAAGAAAAATATTAAAATTAAAATTATTAATTGCCCCAGGTGAAGTCGGCCCAGTTAGGGATTTTTCATGTTTGCACTTGTATAAATAAGAGGTAAAGTGCACCTCATTAGATTCATTCACTCACTTCACAATTGCGCATCACTTGGGAGAGAGAAGAAGTTCGCACAAGCTGGAGAAGGAAGTTGTTTTGGGGTTTCTACTTGTGGAAAGCGTTTTCACATTTTCTATTTGGTCTTTGTACTTTGATCTCGGGATTATCATCTCTATACGAAGGTTGCTGGGTTTTTCCCAATTGGGTTTCCCAGGATAAACTCTGTGTTAATGTTTTGTGCTTTGTCTTTCTTCTAGTGATCTTGTTTATGCATTTGAATTATTATGCTATGAATGTATGAAATTTAACAAGGGTGGGGCCAAGCAGTAGAGTGGTGAGCAAAAGAGAGACATGAGCAAAGTCAAGTGCTTTGCTTGCCAGAAATTTAGACACTATGTTGGATAATGTCCAAACAAGAAGAAGAAGAAACAGCAGACGACAGCAGCAGCAGACATTGATGAATTTGCTACACGATTTGAGGGAGAGTTTTCTCTCTATGTTGGTTGTACAGAGAGAGCATCTATCACCAGCAGTGATGTGGAGGATCAGATACAGTATTCTTTATTGGTTGGTCATTCATTGAGTGCTTCCAGCACTCCTTCCACTTGGTACATTGATAGTGGGGCTTCGAGCCATATGACAGGTGTTCGAGACATGTTCATCGAGATGACTGAGACTGGCTTGAGTCTAGAGGTAGTGTTCGGTGATGAAACTGTTGTGAGAGCAGTTGGGTGAGGGACTATCAGCTTTTAGAGGGAGTCCATGCAACCCATGACATTGAGGGAGGGGCTTTGGAGTGTATGTTCTAGATGGGAGAGTGTATGTTTTTCCCAGAGCAGCAGGACCATCTACTTCATATGCCATTGGAGTTAGATGTGGGAAACTGTACAAGCTTCTCTTCCAGCCTCATCATGCATTGGCCCACACTAGCAGTAGCAGCGAGTTGTGTGAGTTGTGGCATGGGAGGATGGCCCACCTTCATCATTCAGCTTTGAGATTGTTGAGGGAGATGTCTACAGGTTTACCGGAGTTTAGCACAGAGCAAAGTGGTGTGTGTAGAGGGTGTGCTTTGGGAAAGTACACTAAGACTACTTTTCCGAGCAGTGATAGTAGACCAGGAGGAGTACTGGATTTGATACATTTTGATTTATGTGGACCCATGTCTTCTGCCTCATTGACAAATTTTGAGTATTATATCAGTTTCATTGATGATTACTCCAGGAAGACCTGGATCGACTTCCTGAAAAACAAGAAGTCTGAGGAAGTCTTGAAGAGGTTCCAAGAGTTCAAAGCTCTCGTGGAGAACCAAACTAGGAGAAAGATTCGGGCACTCATGTCAGACAATGGGGGTGAGTATACCTCCAAGGAGTTTGATGAGTTTTGTAGACAAGAGGGCATCAGGAGGCAGTTGACCGTTCCATATACTCCGCTGCAGAATGGAGTTGCCGAAAGGAAGAACATAGCTATAGTAGGAGTAGCTAGAGACATGTTGCATGATCAGAGTCTTCATTCCTTTCTATGGGTTGAGGCCTATAGTACTGTTGTTTATGTGCAAAACAAGAGTCTACACTGTGCTTTGGGGTGTAAAACCCCTGAGGAGATGTTCACCGGGAAGAGGCCTGACATAGGCCACTTTCGCATATTTGGATGCTTTACATATTCTCATGTCCCTTCTGAGAAGAGGACAAAGTTAGAGCCCACTACAGAGAAAGGCATCTTTGTTGGTTATGATGAGACTTCGAAGGCCTTTCACTTATACCTTCCTGCACAGAGGAAAGTTGTTGTGAGGAAGGAGGTGAGATTTCAGGAGGAGCGGGCCTTCAGGAAGTCTTGTGACATAGATATGGTGGAGCAGCAGGTTATTATTCCAAAGATGACAGCATCTCAGAGTTCAACTAGTTAGAGTACAGGGTCACAGGTTTTAGGGGTGACTGGTCCACAGGTTTCAGGATCAACAGGTTCAAGGACTCAATCTATAGAGACTTATGGTACAGGGACAGGTTCTCGGGTAACAGGTTCACAGGTTTCACTATCACATGATTCGGGTTCACATGGTTTTGGTTCACCAGGAACAGGATCTCAAGCCACAAGTACTTCTTCAGGTAGACAGTTGCCAGATGAGGATGTTCATCCGAAGGGCCTACCACAAGAAGCTACTTCCAGGAAAAGAAAGCCAAGTTGGCTTAAGGAGTTTGTGAAGGAAGCTGAGGACTCTGTGGGGCCACCCAGGAGGGAGGTCAAAGAGAGTAGAGCACCAAAGAGGTTTTCCGGTTATATGGCGATGGTGACCAGCTTGCATGAGTCAGAGCCTACTACATTTGAGGAGGCTACCCCACATCAGGTTTGGAGAGATGCCATAATGGAAGAGTACAATTCCATCATGAAGAATGATGTGTGGGAGATAGTTCCGAGACCAGAGGGGAAGTCAGTTGTGACTTCCAAGTGGCTCTACAAGATCAAACATGTTGCAGATGGCAGCATAGAGATGTACAAGGCTCGTTTTGTGGCACGAGGGTTCTCACAAGTAGAGGGAGTAGACTATGACGATACATTTGCGACGGTTGCTCGATATTCCTCAATCAGAGCAATGATCTCCATAGTAGCAGAGTTGGGTTGGAAGATCCATCAGATGGATGTGAAGACCGCTTTTCTCAATGGTCTTCTACAGGAGGTGTACTTAGAGTAGCCACGGGGATTTGAGATTCATGGGAGAGATTCTCATGTGTGCAGGCTGAAAAAGGCCTTATATGGACTAAAGCAAGCTCCTCGAGCTTGGTATTCGAGGATTGATTCTTACTTGTTGTCGATTGGATTTCAGAAGAGTAACGTTGTTCCCAACCTATATTTCATTATGGTTGGAGGTGATCAACTCATTCTTCTGCTATATGTTGATGACTTGTTTATCACAGGAGAGGAACCTCTGATTGCAGCTTGCACGAAGGATCTTGCTTCAGAGTTTGAGATGGTTGATCTTGGGTTGATGCACTATTATTTGGGGATGGACATTTGGCAGGAGGATGGACATGTTTTCCTAGGGCAAAGAAAATATGTTGTTGATGTTCCAAGGAGATTTAGGATGGAGAGCTGCAAACCTATGTCCACACCTATCATCACCAACTGGAAGAAGCTTCATGCTTCTGAGGGAGAGTTGGTGGATACTACCTTATACTGTCAGCTCATAGGTTCGTTGATGGATCTAGTCAACACTCAACCAGATTTGTGTTTTGCAGTGAACACTCTCAGTCAGTTCATGATGGAGCCTAGGAGAGTGCACTGGATGGCTGCAAAACATGTATTGAGGTATCTTGCTAGGACAGTGGATTATGGTCTGGACTACAGGAGGTTAGATGGAGTTGGTTTGATTGGCTTCATAGATTCAGATTGGGCAGGCAGTGTAGCGGACTGGAAAAGCACTTCCGGTTGTTGCTTCAGTTTGGGCTCGGCAGTAGTGTCATGGTTAAGCTGGAAGCAAAAGTCAGTTGCATTGAGTTCTACAGAGGCTGAGTATATGGCAGCCAATCAAGCTAGTTGCGAGGAATTGTGGCTTTGCAAGTTATTGGTTGGTTTATTTGACCAGGAGCTAAGACATACAGTTGTTTATTGTGATAATCAGAGTTGCATCAAGCTCTCTGAGAATCCGGTATTTCATGATAGGTCAAAGCATATTGAGATCAGATATCACTTCATCAGAGATTATTTTCAGAGAGGAGCAGGTTGCAGATATCCTAACAAAGTCTTTGGGTAGAGGGAAGCATGTTTACTTCAGAGACAAGTTGGGAGTGGTGAAAAACACCTTCCTCGATAAGAGAGAGTGTTGAAAAGTTACCTAGGAGATGTTGTTCACCTTGTGGTGCCTTGGGGTGCACATAAAAACATTAAATGAGGTCCCTAGTACTTTATAAAGTGAGATGTACTTTATTTTTATAAAGTGAGTTTGAGATTATAATTTTAATTTGACTTTATGAGACTTAAGTGAACATTTAATTAAAAGAGGTCACTTACGTAAGTGAATGGAAAAAGTGTTTTCATTTATTTAATAAGACATTAATGAGCAATTAATGTGAGCCCTAGATCTCATCAAGTTAAGATTAAATCCTAGCCATGGATTTGGTGGGTGTTGGTTACCTCATCTAAAACTAGGTAAAAGGCACAAAACCTAATTCATTATTACCCAAGAGAATTGGAGAGCAAGAGAAGGAGGAGAAGGGAGCAAGAGAAGCGAGAGGTCGAATTCAAGAGGAAAGTGGTCAAACCCTTGCACAAAAATCGAGAAGATTGGTAGGGCACATTTCCCAAGGAGAAGGGCACGAATTTCTAGAAGTTGACTGGCACATTTTTCAATGCATTAAATGCACATAATTTGAGAGCAGGCCGTACTGTACCTAGTCGTACCCTTGCACAGAAATCAAAGCTGAGCAGTGGCACGTTTTTTTGAGAAAAAGGACAGCATTTATTGTTGTATCAGGCCATACAGGGCACGAAATTCGAGGCAGAGGTTAGTTGTTACAGTGCACAGAAATCGAGGAAGATACACACAGAAATCGAGGCAAAGCGGGCCGTATTGTTCACACGTGTGAATCCGTACAACACGTTTTTCAAGGTGTTATTTTCTGTCAGTCCGTACAGCGGTTTTTCTAGAGTGATTATGGCACATGTTTCGAGGCAGAAACTAGGAGATAAGTACTATTGTTGTAATTTGTTATTTTTGTCTGAAAAAATAAAATCTCTCACTAAAAACAGGTTTTCCCTTCGGGGTTTTTCCTGGGCCAATTTGGCTAAAACTTTTTGAGTCAAATTTATGTGTGTGCCTCTCATTCAATGTTCTGAATTGTTTAAAGAAGAAAAATTTCCATGTGTTTCAAGAAAGATTGATTTTTTTATGAATGCAAAGCTAATTTGCAGCTATGGGGTTTGGGCATTAAACTTCATGTGAAAACCAAAACTTGAAACCGGGTTGGGAATACAAAATTTTCAACTTACACCTTAACTAGTGATATCGAGGACTCCCCTATTGAAAAAGATAACTCTGGAGGTCCTCCCCATATTTTTGGTGTGAGAGTGAGGAAGGGGACCAAAAAGTTTTGTTCCATGTGTATTTGTGTAATAAAGTGACTTTTATGTAAATAAAGACATTTTTGTACTTTATAAAAGTGGGTCACTTAAGTGATGTATTTATTAATTATTTTATTATTGAGAAAAGTGCAACTATTGTGAACCATAGATCTCCTAATCTAATCCTAGCCATTGATTAGGTAGTTTCTTTAGTAGTTAGGGTTAGTTAGTGAAAAGCAAAGTATGAAATGAAGTGAAAGGGACAAATGAAACACTCACCATCAGAGAGAGAGGAAGAGAAAAATTGAAGAGGAAGAAGAGTACCCAAGAAAGGCACAATTTCCAAGAAAGAGGAGCAGCACGCATCCCATGGAGCAGCACAAAATTCAAGGCAGTCATACAGCAGCATTTATTGAAGCCACACGTGTGGGCTCAAATCCAAAGGAAGCTGGCTCGAATCCCAAGGCAATTGGTAGGCATTTGATGCAGACCATACAGTAGTGAAAGAAGACACGTGTAGGCACAGTTTTCGAGGCAAACCGTACAACAGGTATAGAAATCTGTACAACAGCAGTTTGGTACGAATTTTTGTGGTTGGCATAGTTTTCTAGGTTGGCTGAAAATTCTGATTTAGTTTGTTGTTTGTGAAATTTTTCCTGTGAGGGTTGAAAGAGAAATTCCATGTATTGAATTTCTGTACTCTTCTTTAAGAATAATTTTTCTAGGGGTTTTCCCAAAGTGAAGGGGTTTTGCCCGGTCAAGTTTGACCAAAATCTCTTGTGTTCATTGTGCTTGCATATGTTTCAGTATTTGGAGTACATTTTGAAGTTGTAGTTTTACTTTCAGAATTTCAAGTTAAGACCCTAGATTTTCAAAGTGTTTGACAGAATGTGTGAATGAGCAAATTCATATTTAAAGTCAATTTTCTTCATGGTATCAGAGCCATACTGAAATAGGAAGCAAGCAAGTGCAGAAGAGTGTTGTGGTTGTCTTTCAGTTGTTTTTTGGTTGTAGGTGATTTCCATGATGAGTATCAGGTATGAGGATAGGTTGGACGGAGTATCCAACTATATCCCATGGAAAGTAAGAATTGCTAAACCAACAATTGCAGTTGATCGACATGTTAGTTACATTTCTTCTGATGAGGACAGTGAATCTCTCCAAAGCACTGGCAGAAGACTTAGCCAGACAAGTGATGGTGATGAGCAAGTTGATGAGGTTCAGGCAGAATCTCAATAGTTGAGTTTTATTTCAGAGGTGGGCACTTCTCTCCGAGAGACATTCCAGAACAGGAGGGAGTTGTGTCAGGAGTCAGTGGTAGAGATTTGTATGGTGTCGGAAGGACCTCCCTCGTTATGAGGCAGTGTTGAAAAAGATAACTCCGGAGGTCCTCCCTCATATTTTTGGTGTGAGTGTGATGAGGGGGACTAGAAAGTTTTGTTCCTTGTGTATTTATGTAATAAAGTGACTTCTATGTAAATAAAGACATTTTTGTACTTTATAAAAGTAGGTCACTTAAGTGATGTATTTATTAATTATTTTATTATTGAGAAAAGTGCATCTATTGTGAACCATAGATCTCCTAATCTAATCCTAGCCATTGATTAGGTAGTTTCTTTGGTAGTTAGGGTTAGTTAGTGAAAAGCAAAGTATAAAATGAAGTGAAATGGACAAATGAAACACTCACCATTAGAGAGAGAGGAAGAGAAAAATTGAAGAGGAAGAAGAGTACCCAAGAAAGGCACAATTTCCAAGAAAGAGGAGTAGCACGCATCCCAAGGAGCAGCACAGAATTCAAGGCAGGCATACAGCAGCATTTATTGCAGCCACACGTGTGGGCTCGAATCCCAAGGAAGCTGGCTCGAATCCCAAGGCAATTGGCAGGCATTTAATGCAGACCGTACAGTAGTGAAAGAAGACACGTGCAAGCATAGTTTTCAAGGCATACCGTACAGTAGGTATAGCAGTCCATACAGCAGCAGTTTGGTACGAATTTCGTGGTTGGCACAGTTTTCTAGGTTTTCTGAAAATTCTAATTTAGTTTGTTGTTTGTGAAATTTTTCCTGTGAGGGTTGAAAGAGAAATTTTGTATTGAATTTTTGTACTCTTCTTTAAGAATAATTTTTCTAGGGGTTTTCTCCAAGTGAAGGGGTTTTGCCCTATCAAGTTTGACCAAAATCTCTTGCGTTCATTGTGCTTGCATATGTTTCAGTATTTGGAGTACATTTTGAAGTTGTGGTTTTACTTTCAAAATTTCAAGTTAAAACCCTAGATTTTCAAAGTGTTTGACAGAATGTGTGAATGAGCAAATTCATATTTAAAGTCAATTTTCTTCATCCCCCCACTTATGCCTCTGTGTTGGATCGACTCCATGTTTACCTTGTGTCTCGGCTCTGGAGTGTGTGATTCTAGTCACAGTGATTGTTATCCTTTAGTCCCCGAAACCAAGTATGGCTAACAAAAGTGTCTCTAGACACTAAAGCATCGAAACTTAACTGTGTCGTATCTAAACGGGATGCTAAGTCAGCAAAAACAGTGTTGCTAAACACTACTATGAATAAATTAAATGTCTACCGTAGCTAGTTGGTGGCAAAGGGACGAGCACTCATCCTTTGTATGATGTAAGGTTGTTTACTTCTACAGGGCAACAGGGTGGTCACTCCATCGCACCTATGGACGGTGATGGGCAATGGAGGTCATACTGAGACATTATTTGAGGCTCGCAAGGCTATTCAGGGCACCTACCCTTGGAGGATGGCTAGTGAAAGTTGATTTAAAGTTAAAGTTAACGTTAAATCTCAAAGTGTGCAAAGATGGCAATGAATTAAATTGCTAAAAGGTTGCTTGTCTAGAGTCTACTGGAAGCAGTCTCATCACTCTACCCATTTGTGAGACACCGCCATTCCCTTTGTGTTTCTCTATCCAACATATGTGTAGCTGGTCTACCCTTATCCCTTTATCCGAGAGGTCACAGTGTTGAGGTTGTTAAGTCATACCCTTTAGCCTAGCCTTGTTTCTTCCACCTTCACCTGTTTCTAGCAAAATGACCACGTCCATAAATAAGTATACACTAGAGGTTCTTGTTTTAAGTTACTAGTTACTTTAATCTAGACTTGTTATTGATGATTTGTATGTGAAATCATTAGTTAAAAGCCACTTTATGATTTAGTCTTGCTATCAATATAATTAAGGGAGCATATCTTATGCATTTGTACTTGCAGCATCAGTTATTTTTAGCCTGGGTCATTATTTCGATCAGTTTGACCAAGTCAATAGCTGGATCCGGGATGAGTTGGGTCGATGATGTTCGAGATTGATTATTCATGCCCTTGGTGCCCATTAGATGGTTCCATGCTTCAGACAGTGGTTTTATATGATGGTTTGTGAGATTTTTATAATTATCAACAGTTACAGGCCAATATTTTTATTATCCGGCATGGATGAGCTTACAGAAGATTGTCTTGATGGTCACATGGTGTATGAGTACTCATTCCTACTTGATTTGGATCGTCTGAGTCCAATGGGACACTTAGTTTTCAGTTTCGAGCACATACAGGTGATGTTGTGGTCATTTCATCACTTTGCAGCAGATTGCCATTAAAAAATGGCATGTACAGGACTTATAGAGAGCATTATCTTTATCCTAGGGTGCTACAGAGGAGATATGGGGTGCAACCACTTGTTTTTACCATATTCCCATATCCCCGGACACATTGGTGCAGTCAGATAGGTTCCCAGAGCATGTGGCAGTGAGTTGCAGGCATTTTTATCTTTTCCAGGTGATGTTTTGGCAATAAAAAATAGAAGAATGGCTAACAAAGGAAATCGATTTGGTTCAGTGAGGCAAGGAAATGGCATGGGGTCGATCCGAGACTTGTTGATGCATTTCACACCTTCCGGCACAGTCTTCATCATCAGTGGGGTCCACACGTCCTCCTAGTCATTCATGGGGGCGTCATCTTGTGTTATTGGGGACACACGTCCTAGTGACTTTAGTCACTTTATGATGTATCTTGTATTTATTGTATTTGGGGCTTAGGCTTGTGAAGATGTTGTTACCTCCTAGTCACAACAACATGAAGTTATATGGTCCTAGTGATATGTCATGTCATACATACCCCCTAGGGCATCATTGAGGGAATACATCCCCCTTCTATTGAGTGATCCATGTATATTGTATTCGGCTCTTAATAGCCGTTGATCTCATTGTATTATCTTTTGATCTCAATTACTCATTCAAAAAGTGGTTAGGGTTTTGGCCTCTCTCGATTCTATTTAAGAGAGAGGACCCCTCATTTGTAAAAGGACTTTTGGCTCTGAATTACTAAGAATAAAGAAAGATTTTTTGATAGATCTCTTGTGTCTTATGGTTGAATGTGAGATGTAGTGACTGAATGCTAGTCTTCTCTTGCACTGTTAGATCTTTGGTGTACCTTTCGTATTTTTTCGTGGATCCATTTTTTATTTGCAGTAGGGAGGCCGATTTGGAGAGGGGCGTACTTGCAGAGGGAGCTCGCCTTGCTTCTCTCTCTCGGATCGGGGGTTTTAACAGGGAGTGAATTTGTCTATGACCATTTACTCATCATTTAGTTTATCTCTCGTTGTTTTATCACTCACCTATTTGAATTACTGATTGATTTCTCCTCGACTGTGCAGGTTAGGTGCGACGCATTTGGTTCTCTAGGCATTTCTTGGACGTGGGTACACAAAATCTTCATTTGATATGATTGGGGCTAGTCTTCACCATACGACATTCATCTATGGGCATCAGGTAAGTGATCGCATTTGAATTTATTTAGTTTTATTAATTTCTCCATTGGTCTAAGCTAAATCTACATTAAAACCCTAACTGCTAAAACTTCAAAAAATTCTCTAGCTCAAATAGTTTGGAATCTTGGCGAAAGATTTATGGGTTTTCATCTTTAGGCCTAGCCCAAAGTGGGTCTCCTAGGGCATCACCCCTAAGGGACTCCATCTTTCCCAAATCCCTAGGAACTGATATTCAACCCTTGCGCCCTCCTTGACTTAGCCATTTTTCTGAGTTGTTTGAGGTTCAATTTCTGCTTGTGAGCTAAGACACTGTCAGATCTGTCATCAAGTGTGCTAGAAAGCACTAATTCATCCAGATCTATCACCTTGGACCATTTCCCAAAGTTTTAATTCACGTTTCCCAAGGTAGTTAAATTTGATCATTTATCCTAGCATATATATCCTAGATCTATCCTTGATTTCTAACTCATTGTGATTAAAGTGTTTTTGGTCAAAATCATATCTCTCTTAAACCTCTGCAGTGACTTTATCCTTCAGATCTAGGGTTATTCATCCTTCACCTTACGTATTCTATGGTCTGATCTGGTGAATGGATTAGATCTCTCCTATCGGGAGTAGATCGACGTCTCCCCCCTTGCTATCCAGGGCTTTGATAGCATAAAGTGAAGAGTGCCTTGGTTGGTGTGACAACCAATCTATCTGGGAATCGAGGCCCTCTAAGGTCACCTCTTGTTGCCTAGTCCCTCTACCATCCTTGATAGGGTCATCTTTAGGGGCAACTACAAGTTGTGTGATAACAGGCTTTAAAGACAAACTTCATTAGAAAATCAACATTCTATAACTTAAAAACAAATTCATGAGCAAGTAAATCTTATACATAATTATATCATTACAACAATCTAATGGAGCAAAGGAGAAAACATACCTGTGATCTGAAGAATTGTTGAAACATTTACCTCTATCTCGACAAGCAATGAGGGAAAACATGTGGGGGGTGACTCTCCACCAAACCAACCCCACAGTGAGATACCGAGAGTCCCCGATCCCCCAACCAATAAACCATAGCCAGATTTGTTCTCTTCCCCTCCATAACCATAACCATATCTAACTTCCTTCAAAGCTAAGAAGAATGAATGCCCTTCCCCTCCAATCCTCCTCCCTTTTATAGGTTTTTTTCATTTTCTTTGGAATTTGAGTCTAGTATACTTTATTAATTCAGTTAACAATTTCCTTTTATTTATTTATTATTTAATATATTATCATAGTTATCGTATTCATGGTGATAAGTGTTTCCTTTTATTTAATTTATTTATTTATTTTAATATTTAATTTAGTTTTCCTATATTTTCATTTATAATTAATTTAATAGTATTTTTGGATTGTTACATACTCCTCTCGTTCAGAGAACTTCGTCCCGAAGTTACATCTTACTTATATAGTATACATATATTTTAGTAATAATGCACAAGTGAGAGTCACTCGTGTGGCCAGTATGAGTAATTATTTATTTGTACTAATAATAATTATAGTAATTTATATTATCACATGTTCTTGATTATTCTTACTAATTCATATTTTTATCAATTAATGTTATTAGGTATCTTTATTATCTTTATGTATAGTATGTATAGTTTACTTCTTCCCTTACACACCCTCTCCTTGAGAATCATACCATCCGATCAATGTCCATAAACCTCCACATCAAACTTTGGATGGTCTTGCTTGCCATGGCACAGGCCCTCCACTGTAACCTGTCTATGTATCATACAGTAGCTAAGAAACCGGATTCGCTCAAAACCCTCCGCGTGTCCCGTGGGGATCGAATCGGACACGATTCAATGTCAAATCGTGTCCGATTCAAAGTCACTCTCAACAAACTCCTTCCTTGCAAATGACAAAAAGAAACCCAAATTTTGTTTTAAAGCCAACCCGGCCGCACTTTTCTGCCATTTGCGTGTCCTGTTTTCGGGACTCGTGTTCGACAGTCGGGGACACGATGTCAAATCGTGTCCGATTCGACTTTTGGTCGTGTCTGAAATCGGGACACGACCGAAAGTCGAATCGGACACGATTTGACATCGTGTCCCCGACTGTCGAACACGAGTCCCGAAAACAGGACACGCAAATGGCGGAAAAGTGCGGCCGGGTTGGCTTTAAAACAAAAATTTGGGTTTCTTTTTGTCATTTGCAAGGAAGGAGTTGGTTGAGAGTGACTTGTATGTGCAAGTGAAGGAGATTTGAAGGCTATCCATTATATCCAAGCGATTCCAAGTGCATTGCGGTGGATTTGTGGAGAGGATTGCAAGCTCAACCATCAAACAAGAAAGGGAATGTCTCAATCAGCTAGGGCAGGAGCTAAGGGGCAAAGGAAAGGGAGAAATGCACCATCTAGTGTCTCCCCTCCTATTCCACCAAGCACAAGCGGTTCTCCTCCTCCGTCAAGTGCTCCATCTGCTGCTAGTGGAGCTCATGCTATGGCTCCATTTAAACCTATTTTAGCAAGACAACAAGCCCAAGAAAAAAAATACCCTTTGTGGAAGTATGTGACAAGGAAAGATGGGCCCGGGGCAAAGCTTGGTGGGGGAGGCAATGTGTCTTGGAGATGCAATTTTTGCAAGAATGAGTTCAAGAGCACATATTTCCGAGTTAAGGGCCATTTGTTGGCCCTTCCTTCTTGTGGGATTTCTTCATGCAAAGCGGTGTGTTAACCAAAGGAGGGATATGGAAAGAGAGGATCATGTTGGCTTAGGGAAAGTGGCAGTAGCAAGCAAGAAAAAAGAGGATGATCCTCTTCCATTCTTGAGGAAGTCCTCTAGCACCAAGCCTCCATTTCCACCTAGCATTCATGGGAGTGGGGATACTTATCAAACAAGAAAGAGGCAATCCACAAGTGGTCCAATGGATAGGATTTTCCAACAAGAGGCGCGAGAAGAGGTGGACCTTACCATTGCATTTTTCTTCTACCTCAACTTCATCTCATTCAATGTTGCACGGTCACCATTGTTTTTTGAGATGGTTCGAAGTATCTTGGAACGAGCTCCAAGTGGTTATGTGCCTCCTGGTTCAGAGAAGCTTAGAACCACATTGTTGGTTAAAGCAAAGGAGGTAGATAAAATCCTTGAGCCAATTAGAACAACATGGCCCTCATGCGGTGTGACTATTGTTTCTCATGGATGGATGGATCCAGCACACCATCCACTCATCAATTTCATGGTATCTTCCCAAAATGGACCGATGTTCTTGAAAGCGGTGGATGCTCTTGGGAAATACAAGGATGCACAATATATGGGTGATTTATTCATCAAAACCATTGAAGAAGTAGGTGTTGATTCTTGTGTACAAATCATCACGGACAATGCACCTGTTTGCAAGGCTGCTGGCATGATTGTGGAAGCTAAATATCCACAGGTATGTTCATTTTGGACACCTTTCATTTCTAATTTGCTCATTGTTTGAATTTGGTCATTGCAATGTTAGTGTTGTAGAGTCATTAATACATGATTTTATTGCTCTTACATGTTTTTTGGACAACTTGCATTGTCCATTCCTTGAATTTAGCACTGAAATCCATTGCTTCTGATGTGACATGGATTGGCAACCTTATTGAGAATGCACGCCATATCTGTAACTTTGTACAAAACCACGCAAATGCCCTCACCATCTACAAAGAGTACACACAGCTTTCATTCCTGAAGATTGCAGATACTCGATTTGCTTCCTCATTCATCATGCTCAAGAGATTGAGGGAGGTCAAAACCGCTCTTGGGTCCATGGTGATTTGAGAGTTTTGGGCTTTTTGGAGAAAGACGGATCAGATTGCTTCACAAAAGGTGAAGGACACGGTATTAGATGATGGTTGGTGGGACACAGTAGATCTTAGCATTAAGATCATGGAGCCAATCATTTCTTTGTTGCGGTTTGCAGACACAAACCAACCCATCCTAGCAGATGTTTATGAGGGGTGGGATTCCATGATTGAGTCCATGAGGTCCATTGTCATGGAGAATGAGTGTCCCGAGTATGGGACATCGGCAAAGAACTTATGGACCATGATTCAGGATATTCTTATCTCCAAGTGGGATAAGAATTGCACACCTTTGCATTGCTTGGCCCACTCCTTGAACCCCAAGTTCTACACTCAGGAGTGGCTCACTGGTGGATCGGGGCCCTCACACAGAGTCCCTCCTCACATGGATGCAGAGATTGCACATGGGAGGAAGATAGCACTTAGACGGCTATTTCAGGATAGAGACCTACTTGAGGAGGTGGAGGAGGGCTTTGTAGATTTTTCCACTGGCACTGGGAGATTTGGAGGCTATGATGTGCTTAGAGACAGGGAGGTTAAGAAACCCTATGTTTGGTGGGCAACTCATGGGGCAACATCCCCTATTCTACAGAAGTTAGCCTTGAGGGTCATCTCTCAAGTTACATCATCCTCTTGTTGTGAGAGGAATTGGAGCACATATGGGAACATGTACAGTGTGAAGAAGAGTAGGCTTGAGCAATCCAGGGAAGAGTCGATGGTGTATGTGCACTCCAACCTTCGTCTTATTTACAGGAAGAGGGAGGAGTGGGTGAAGGGAAAGACAAAGATGTGGGATGTCTTTCCTGGTGATATGGGTTTGGACAGCAGTACTGGGTTGGCATTAGCCAACATGGATCTTAATGATCTAGTGCTAGAGTCGGTCACTTTTGATGATGGTGATCGTATAGAGGGGTCATCCTCCACAGCAACAGATGCAGATTGTCAGATGAGCAGAGAGGAGGAGGGGGAAGAGGATGAGGATCAGGGCAGTGGCAGTGATGAGTATGTTGATTCAGGGATGGAGGAGGACTATTGACATATGGGATTCTTCCATCTTGGTCCACCCCTTTTTGTATTTACTATTAGTCTATTTGACATTTTCCAGTGCCCAGTGGCATTCCGACATATATGTATACATTTTGATTTTGATGACTTAATGAGAAATATGGTTCCGACATGCATCTATGTGTCTCATTGTGATTTGTGAATGACAAATGTGTTGTGAATCGTGATTTGTGAATGACAAATGTGTAATCATTAATGTGTTTTTATTCTAATTTCTATTGAATATTTCTAAATGTTCTAGTTTCTAAAGATTTTTGGATCTATATGTCTATATTTTTAAATTTTAATATATTTTTAAGAAATATATATATGTATATAAAACGTGTCCTTCGTGTCCTAATTCCGGGGGTCACCGTGTCCGTGTCAAACTCTCGTATTTTCGTGTCCTTCGTGTCTCGTGTCCCCGTGTCAGGTGAGGTAGTATAGTAGGCATCGAAAGTTACCGGGAAGTTACCACGGCTTCAGCTACCCTCCCCTTTCGGTTTTGTCGACCTTAAAGGTCTCATCGAGGTTAGGCCAGGCATCTGGTTATCAGCACACTACCTGCATGAATTACCAGGCATCTGGAAAGGATAGCCAAACTTCCTCCGTATCCTCCCTAACGACATCCAACCCCACGCATCGATAGTCCCTCTCCATATACCTCCCACCAGCAGGTATAACTCTAGCCATTGACCTATGGAATTCTCGGAAGTTAAAAGAACTATTGGCACAGTTTTAAAAGAACATCAGACTCGGCTAGCATGTGACTCGTCATTGTCAATGTGGGTGAGATCATTGATAGTGATTGATCAGTGAGTGATCAGATCTAAGAGAGAGGGACTCTCTTAGGGGCTTTGGAGAGAGTGATTCTCTCAAGTTGTGTTTGTCTTTACTGTTGAGGATTTGTACACAGTGGCAGGAGTGAGTCATATCTCTTGTGTTGATCAGGGATTAGTGAGTGATCAGATCTGAGAGAGGGAGTCTCTCAGAGGCTTGGGAGTGAGGGATTCACTCAAGCCAGGGTTTGTTGATATTGCTGAGGATTTGGGCTCAGTTGCACCAAGGGAGAGTGAGGAGTTGACTGGGATCTGGTGTGTCATGTCCGGAAGCCTGGTGTTGTAAGTGTTGTTTAACAATGCTGCAATAAAAGACAAATTGTTTGTTTGTTTTCCCCATTGGGGTTTCCAGAGTACATATTGTGCATTATTGTTTGTCAGTGTGTTGCCATTTACCTTTTCAGCAATTTGAATTCATAGGTAAAATTAATTATTGGGCATAAAATAAAAGATCGAAATTGCAACCGGGATCTGGTAAGCTAAATTTCACAATGCAAATGTCAATAAATATTTGTTAGAGCAATAGGTGCAGTAGTTAGAGAGGAAAAGAGGGCGGCCATGTCTCCCTCTTGATGTTGCCCATCTCCATTCAAAAAAGTATTCTAATGATTGCTCAAGAGCAAGTATGCTAATGTTCTTAGAGTCAAAGGTATTTGGTTGGTATTCTATGATTAGTAATATGTCCTATGATAGTTAATAAAATAAGTCTCCTAGCAAATATGAAATCAAAACACCGATAAGTAATTGATCGACTACTAAAACTTGTAAAAGATTATCCCAACTATAGAGAACACATAAGCATCATACCATTATGACATGGAGTTTACATCCTTTTTTGAATAAGCTCGTTTTAGCATTTGGATAAGGCATCAAAATCACTTGTATTCATTGGCATTTACACCTCAAGGGGCTATGCAAGGAGGAGGAATTCCAATTGGCATTACGAATTATGGAGTTTCCCTCTTCTTCTTGAATGGGCTCATTTTGGCCTTTGGGTATGGCATGAAACTCACTTGGAATGTTTCACGGGTACCCTCTTACACTTTCATTGATATTTATTCCTCAAAGGGCTATGCAAAGAAGGGGAATTCCAATAAGTATTCAGAATTATGGAATTTCCCTCTCTTCCTAAATAAGCCCATTTTAGCATTTGGACAAGGCACCAAAGTCACTTGGAACAGTTTGCAGGCATCCTCCTAGAATTTCATTTACTCCATTTTGCAACGCAGATTGCAATCAGCATTACGAATTTTGATCTCGACATTATATTCATTGAAGATTAGAGGACCCATGCAGCAACAACCATCGTTAAAGGAGCCGCCTAGATTCTACCATTATGACTTTGTCATCCTAGGCCTAACCTCTGGATCCTCTTCTCAAAGAAACATGTAGTCTTTAATCTCCACAATTGTTTATGACAATCTAGGTGACTACAATCTTCTTAATTAGTCCAATCTTGATCATTGTCAATGGACCCCTTAAATAAAGTTTCATGCTAGTATGTGTTATCTTTTGGGGCTACACCAAAAGTGTTTTCACCTAGCTAGGAGAGCACTAGGTCTCCTAGTCCCTCGTTGATGCTTGATATATGGATGGCTCAATTTGAGTGGATGCTTGACCTTAGATAGAGTGCTAGCATAGTGCACTTCCCTAGGAGGTTGTTATCTTAATTAGCATGATGACTAACCCATTGAGTGCACATAACGGAGGAGTCGGTTGCTTGATTAGGAGAGATACCTAACTAGGATGAGGAGCGCTAGGCACTTGAAGGAGGGCACTTAGCCCTTAGAGCATGGGACCATGTGACATACATCTCAAAGCTTGGATAAGTGACTTGAGGACACTTGAGTTGAGGAGCACACTTCATGGAAGTTGGTTGTGGACTTGGACACATGTTGAGGAGAAACAATGGAGCATAGTAACTACCTTGGCACACATGTTGAGGAGCTTTAGGCACAAGAGCACATGTGCACGTAGCTAGAGGAGTTCCTTGCATGGGGAAACTTGGTTAGTGAACCACCACAAAAGAGGGAGTGTTGGGCTAACAACTTGTTGCAAAACACACCATATTTGAGTAGGGGTGTTGAGCCCAAGGAGGATCATGCTTGGAGGGCACAACACCTTGGGATTTGATAAAACCCTAGTGTGACACTTGTCTTCCTTGTATTGTATAGTGCTCCATGTGGGGTTGCCTTGTTCGCATAGGTCTAAGTTTATTTGTGTGGACCTAATCCATGTTTTATGTTAGCCTCCCTCACCTATTCTATGTAAAGGGAGGAGAGAGACTTTGTTGTCACACACTATTGATGTAATCATTATTCTTTCTTTGTAATTGTCTTGGAGAAGTTTTTTAGGGAGCAAGGGTTTGTGATGTAAACCCTAGAGGAGACATGGAGATGGACGCTAGCACTAGGGTGTTCATGGAGAGTTTGCTCGTGTGAGATGGAAGAAGATTTTAGGGTTTGTACCATGCAATAAAACCCCAGCAGAGAACATAGCATTAGATGAGTTCATGACATGAATACTTGTTCACCTGTTACACTTTGGATTGTCTTGTAGAGACCGTGGCTCTTGTCGTAAAGCAAGAGTAGATAGCGCTAGGGTTCGAACGCTAGAGAAGACATGAAGAAGAGAACTAGCGCATCGGGTGATAGTGCAGCCTTGTACTTGTGTGATGCATGGAGGCTAGGGCAATATCATGGAGTGCTAGATGAGCAGCCTTATTTGGGAGTCTTGAGCTCAATGTGATACAATGCTTCGAAGAAGACTTATCTATTGTATTCTTGATGTCCCATGGATGTCTCGATGTTTGTATTGATACAATAGTTGAAGACCTAGGGTTTGAGGAATGAACGCTAGGATGGACATGTAGACTTGGAGGCTAGCACTAGAATTGTCTTGTAAGCCTTGAACTTGTGTGATACAAGTTGGCTAGGGTTTGTAAATATTAAGGAAAGCAATAGCACTAGTGTGGAGACCTTGACCTTGGTGAGATGCTTTGCTTGGGGAGCTTGTGTGAGACAAGCTTGGTGAAAGACCAAAGGTGTTCTTGGTGTTGATGCTGGCTTGTTGTGGAGCCTTTGGTTGGCTAAATAGCTTGGTGGGATGCCTTGATAGGTCTTTGTATTGCTGGTAAATCCTCTCTCTCTCTCTCTCTCTCTCTCTCTCTCTCTCTCTCTCTCTATATATATATATATATATATAGAGAGAGAGAGAGAGAGAGAGAGATAATTGAAGTGTACTTTGCTGCCCAAAGTTTGTGTACTTGCAGATCTGATTTTCAGCTTATAATCTCATGGTGAATGAGTACTTTATAGGGCTGCTTGATATGCAGATTTATCATCAAAAGCTAGCTGATTTTGTTAAGTGATTTGACAAACATAAAGAAGCTAAAGGGGCAGATTTACTGCTGTAAAAAGTATTTTCAGATCTGTTATATGCTTGAGATCTGTTATATGAGGTGAAATTTCTGAATTCATAATAAAGGTCAGATTCTCAAAATTTCAACAATATGATGCACAGAGTGGTGTCAAGAATACTTGGGAATATAAAAATCTTGTTGAAAGACCTCCAATCATAAAGCAACACTCAAACATAATTGTAAAAATCAGTTTCCTTGCATTTACCAGATCCCAGTAGAAGTATGGACTCTTTTCAAACAGCATCTGTGGATTTTGGGCTAGGACAATTGTGGGTTGGTTGCTAAGTAAATGAATTAAGCAAACAAAAATTTTGGTCAGTTTCAAATATAAAAGTATTGCAAAGTAAATGCTTTATACGGTTCCAAACCAATTAAGATCATGTTCGAGAGCCAAGCAGCTGTTTCAAGGGACCTACAAGGCAAAGGCTTCCAAGTTTCAGTAGATTAAATAATTAAATGGTTTGTATAACAAAGGTATCAAGAAAACAATAACAACAAGAATTATAATTTTTTGTTTATGCCCACAATTTATCATATTGAAAAAGTAGCTTTCAGTCTTGTTTGTATCTAAATGGTTTATATAACCAATGTATCAAGAAAACAATAACCAGAGGAGTTCAAATTATTTTGTTTAAGTCCATCAATGCAACATTTTAGAATCAACTCCCTCGGAGTTTTTGTACCTAAATAATATCAAATTACACAAAACTAGACAACTGAACACTTGAGAAATAATACTACATACCTTGTGACAAGGAAAAGGCGATGCACATCAGCTTCCAACTGAGCTTGTCTTTGATCTGCTTTCTTAAACAGAGATTTTCTAGGAAAGGCTGCCCAGATCTGCAATAAAACAATGCATCTGCATCCCCATTATGAAGCTAAAAGTAGGATCCAAACTGTTATTTGCCAACCATTCTATGCCTCCATTGCACATGTGCTTAAAGCAGATAAAGTACAGCCTCTTGAATGAAGGGAATTTCCTTTAGAAATGAAATCAAATTATATTAATGTCCACTCATGACTAAAGGTTAATGGGATTTAAGAGTACAAGCAGTTCGAAATTCAAAAAGCAAAATAAGAAGTACCTAGCGCATCTCCTAAAAAAGTAACAAATCTAGCCTAACAACAATGAAGATAGAAAAGAAAAAAATAGGGGGTTTAACCAATGAAGGAAGATAAAAAGAAAAAAATAGGGGGCTTAACCAATGAAGGAAACCCTATACAATGTATAAGAGAATAGGTAGGAAGCATAGGAACGCAGATAAGAAACACTAGTCTTAGCAGAAGAGAGTGCACTGTCGTCAATCACAGCGAAGCGCCCGATGTTGAAACTTGAGCCTGATGATAAATCATTGGTACTGGTAGAGAACCCTGGGCTAAGAGTTGGTGGTTGTACTAACCAGTGGGACGGCAGGGAGGGTGGGAGTGGCGGGGGTGGTTGTAAGGAATCCCTTGTAAAATCTCTCCTACTATCAACCGCCAACATGCTGGTTGAGGCGAAGAACCTGGCTACACTTTCTTGCCTCCAGGTCCTGGACTCATTAACAAAAACAAGAAAGCAAAATAGCCCATCGGTTCAGGCCATTCCTCAACAGACATTATTAGACGATCTTTGCATCGACATTGCCATCCCTGGCTTGGAGGATAATAGCTACTGACCCCTCTTCTTACTTGCAGCCTATTTCACTACTACTTTGAGAATGCATTTCATAGTTAACTCCCTGTGGGGTTTAATTCTTGTTCCTCTAGTTTTAGGTTTCCCTATTGTACTCTTGGGAGACGCATTTTGCATTCCCCTTGTCGCTATTTTGGTATGTTGCACTTTTCAATCCCATTGACCTATTCTAGTCATTAGTGGACATTAATATAGATCTTGTTCCTCTAGTTTTAGGTTTCCCTATTGTACTCTTGGGAGACGCATTTTGCATTCCCCTTGTCGCTATTTTGGTATGTTGCACTTTTCAATCCCATTGACCTATTCTAGTCATTAGTGGACATTAATATAGATCAATATGTTTCTCTCCACATAGGGGTGGTAGGTGTAGGGGCGACCATTCTTGATCCCGTAGGGAAAGAAGAACTACACTATGAGTGCGGTATTGGAAAGGAAACAAACAATCAAGTTGAAGCTTTAGCTCTCCTCCAAGGTCGTCTTCAAGCACAATACACTTAATATATCGTCACTAATTGCAATAGGAGACTCTGCACTTTTAATTAGGTTAGCTAAACTACCGGCCATCCCTAAGGAGTACAATCTTGCCCGCCTGATAGTCTGGATCAAGCAAGAAGCCAATTGGTTCAGATACATACATTCTTCCACGTTTTAAGAAGCAATAATAAAAAAGCAGATCTTCGAGCAAAGAATGCAACATGGCATAGTTTGGGGGTTTAAAAAAAGAATGGGGTATTTTTAACCAACCAAATCCCCTAAGGTCCATATCCATTTGCATGATACAACCATGTGTCACAACAATCATCACCATTGTCCTATAAGTACCGCCTCCTCCCACCATTTTGCAAATGTGGACCATATAGACACACTTTGTCACAAGTTGATCGAATAATAATAATATTGTGTTGTGTGATATCGAGTTCTCATGGGTTCGGTGACGTAACCCTATCTAGGGTTTCTCTCTCCATTTCTCAGAATATGGTATCAGAGCAGGTTCGAGGGAAGAGAGGATTTAGGAAGAACCAAGGTTTTTTTTTCGTTGATTTGTAAACATGGAAGCCAGCGGCCCTTTATTAGATCCGCTCTAGCCGCCACTGGAAATTCTAAAAGCCATCGATTTAAATTCGTTTGCTTGTCACCAGAACCAATCCACTCGCTACTATATGCCAAGTCGACTGCGATTTCTGTAAATTATATGCCAAGTGCACTTCAATTTCTGGACCTGTCGACAAATCGTGATCGAGTTGCCATATTGAACCAATCCACCCGTTTTTTTTTTAATAGAGATGCAACCACTCTGCCCGCAGTTTTTTTTAATAGAGATGCCGCCCACTATTTTTTTAATAGAGATGTCATCTATTGTTTTCTTGCAGCCGTTGCACGATTTTTTTAGCCATCAAATTAAGAAGTCGATCACCATCCAACTGCCACAGTTCGCGATTGCTTGCAGCCGTCAGTCGTCCGCACCATCTTCTTCTTTTTTATCAGTCGTCTGCTATTTCTCCTTCCAACAGTTGTCTACATGCCCACTTTCAACCACCGTTTCTCCTTTTGTCAGCAGCCTCCGCAAATTTTTTTCAGCCGCCTCAATTTTTTTCTGCCAACCGTCGGTCTCAATCCGTATGATATGTACCGTCGTACGATCCGTACTTACATACAACATGTGCGGTGGTAATTTTTTCACAAGTATTTTTTTATTTTCAAAATCTTCAATAATTAATTTTTAGCAGCGAAAGAGATCAGATTTGTTATAACCATGCACTTGTCGTGATACATATGGAAAAGGGTCACACAGACTGTGCTATTGGATTTATCAAGGAAGAACCACCGAACATGGCTCGCGATGTTGTCCTTACTGAATAATAAACAGATATTTCCATCTGCATTTATAACGTGTGTATTCCTAGAAGTTTTTAGCTTTTTCGAAATTACTCACTGCACAGATTTCAACATCCAATAGTTATTTTTGTCTTCTTAGGGTAGAAAACTATTTTGTCAACAAGATCTTTGACAGATTAGTGGCAGTGTTGTGCATTTCTTGGTTGTCCTCGCTGTGTTCTATCAATTTGTGGCAAAAATGAATCATGTATGAACAAATCTGGCTATCTAGGGAAAGACAAATGACTCTTTCATGTTTTAAGAGGCCCATACCTTAAAGACGGGAAAGGGATCAGTTAAAGGCTTCTGAAGTGAATGGTTCCCCAAAGAGTTCAGTAGTTGTGGATCTAAGGAAAGATCCCTCATTGGTTGAGACATGCATGTGGATTGATGTCCAGTAATTGACTTTGGGAGATTCGTGATTCGGGAGTCCGAGGAAGTGGAAACGGGTAACTGGAATCGCGGAACTCATGAATTCAACTCAGAAACTACACCTTTCTAAAGGTTACGAGGCAGCTTGATGGAGCTCAACCTGGTCCAGGAACTCTGTTCAAAGAAGAAGCTTCCAATAGATGTTTTGTTTTTAGTTTGTGTTTATTTGATTTCAGCATTGTATGCCTTATGGGGGGTGTTAAGATATAAGGCTACACATGTAATATAGTCACTTAAAGTGACTTAAGTTAAAAGTTAGGGTTTTAGGCGTCTTATGGTTTTAGTCATATTAGGGTTAGGGTTTAGGTCACCCAGAGTCCTTATTAAGAACGAGGACCCTCAATGTAAAGTCGTACTATCGAATAATAATAATATTGTGTTGTGTGATATTGAGTTCTCATGGGTTCAGTGACATAACCCTATGTAGGGTTTCTCTCTCCTTCATTTCTTGGAATATGCCATTAGTCTTGACCTTTTGGCTCATCTTGTCATTTCATGATGTGATGAAGGTTATCAATCTCAAATTATATGAGCCACCCCATTTGGAAGAGGAGGTACAAGTTGTGCAACCACATGATACTATTCTAGATATTCAGCCTTCTCTCCTAGATACTTGGATAAGAACCACCAAAAACAGACTAACTAAACCATACTTGATCAACAGAAAATGAAGCCTGCCCTTGCAAGCTAAGTGGATCTACCAATACACATAGGCACAACAATTTTCTTATCTACAACAAAAATAGGGAACAATTTCCTCCCAAGTAAGAAGGAAATGATGAGAACCATGGAGTTAAATTGATTATCATGCATTGTAAATCTGAGTTTTGTCTTTAATAATTCTGTCTTATACTATGTTTCATCTTGGGTGGGTTTTGTCTTTTAGTGAAGTTCATCATTTAGTGGAATGTAATTGCCATCCAGGTGTAACTTGTAATTTGTAACTCTAGAGATTCTTTTAAAGGTTCTGTAAGGTATCTTTCATATAAGAGGGTCCTTCTCCTATAAAAGGATCTGTAGTCATGTTAACAAGAGTAGAGTTTTGCTTAAAGTGTACTTATTGCCATAGGCCTTAGAATTGGCGCTGAAATATTTATGGAAATAATCCTTTTTGTTATATAGGAGAATAGTGATGCAATAATGAAGAATGATTCTATTTCATAACTAAAAGTACACAGGTGAAGCACCCAATTATATGTAGCGTTGGATGCTACAATAGATGAGTAGAATAAATATTATGATGCTACTACTTTATTAATGTATGCACAATAAAGCAAGTTAACGTGATAGTATCATGTGTTATGGAAACCTTTTTGGATAGAGTTTTACAAAGCTACAAGCTAAGAAATCCAAACCTTAATGGGTCTTCCTAGTAAACTACGCATGGCTTTCATTTTTGGGTTGTTGGTGATGTTTTTATCTATTGTAGAATATGTAGTGTTAACAAAAACAGTTATGATTTGTATTAACAAAGTACTGCAGCCGAACTGGACAGTGAAAATACATAAATGCTGAGATATGGTTTGGCACGAGCCCTCAAATCAGAGCTTCAGAAAACAGTTGAGATTGTTTCTATCATCCTTTGCAGAGGAGATATTTAAAATATTACTTGAATAGATGCAACAAAAGACTCCTAAAAACAAATTTTTTTTACAAAACATATCTAGACAAGATAAGGGTGGAATTACATGCTGTTGATTTCTTCATGGCTGAGTGAAGTGTCCACTTCCATGTTGTCTTGAACCCGGTTTACAGTGTCTTCCTCTCTGAGGTTTCCTGGGGCTGCATCCAATGTAGCGCAAGGATTTGAAGCTGCAGAGTGAGAACCTTTACATAGATTGCAGACCGGTGTTCAGAGAATTGCAATTCCGGCCTCAAGAACCTGAATTTACCGCTGTAGTGTTAGTTTTGTACCTAGGGAAGTGTTCCCCAAGTGACATTTGCCTAAGTCACTTAGAAAGGGGGAAAAAGTGACCCTCACATTAAATGACTTGAGAAAAGCATTTAATGAGACTTTATAAACTTAAAGTCACTTTTTGATAAATTTAAGTGGGTGAGGGAAATTAATATTTATGAAAAGTAAATGGAGCATTTAATTTCCACCGTTGATCTAAATCTATCTCATCCATTGGATTAGAAGAACCCTAGGGTTTGATCAAAAAGAGAAGGGAGGCAAGTTTCCATTCAATTCTTGAGATGAGAGTGAAGTGAAAAGAAAGAAGAGAGAGGGAAGCACGATTTCCAAGGAGATTTTTTCCAGCACAGAAATCGAGGAAGTTTCCAGCAATTAATACAGGCACATTTCCCAAGGCAGCCATACAGTACGGATTCTGGGCACATTTCTCAAGACAATTGCATGCATTTCGAGGTCTGTACATGGAGCTTTTATTGCTGTCCATATAGCACACATTTCGAGGTGTTTTGGCTGAGTTTTTGGCACGGTTTCCAAGACAGAAATCTGCTGCACGCATATCGAGAAGATTAGCACAGATTTCTAGAGTCCATACAGTCCATACGGACTGTACCTTTCTGCACAGTTTTCAAGGCAGACTGCTGCACGGTTTTTTAGAAGATTGGCACAGTTTTCGAGCTGCAGTTTTGGCACAGAAATCGAGACAGTATTGTGGTACAGAAATCAAGACAGTTGGTTCAGTTTTGAGCTGCAGTTTGGCACAGAAATCAATGCAGATTTCTGAGTGACTTTGGGTGGTTGAGATAAGTACATCTTTGACTGTTAAAATTATTGTAATGATATATTGCTGAAGAAATAATAAACTCTCTCTCTCTTACTGGTTTTCCCCGTGGGGGTTTTTCCAGGGCACAGTTGCCAAAAATTTCTGAGTCTCATTTTTATGGTGTGCATGTTAAAATTTATTTTCTGTCTGTTAGAATGAATTTTCAGCGTGTTTAATTGTCTAAGAAATTTTCATAAGTAGTTTGCAGCCTATGCCAAACCCGCTGTAAATGAAAACCACTGAAATGTTGACATAAACCAGCAAACATAAAACTCAAAAAAATTTACATGGTATCAGAGCTTGGGGGCAGAAAACAGTAGTATTTTGCAAACACAGAAATTTCCAGAACTCAGTAATTTCAGAAATTTTTCTTCTGTTAGTGAGCAGCACTTTGTTGGGTTGGCTGAAAGATGGCTACAGGACTTAGGTTGGAGGATAGGCTAAATGGGACAGTGAACTTTGTGCCATGGAAGGCCAGAATTTTACTGATATTAGAGGAGAATGAACTATGGGAGGAAGTGGTTAGGAATACTACAGCAAACCCTGTTCAAATTCCTGCTGCTACAGATGCAGCAGCACTATCAGCCTTCAACAAGAAGGACTGTAAGGCTAGGAGGATAATCCTTGATGCAGTTAAAGACCACATAATCCCTCACATTTCAGGCAAGACTAGGGCACACTTGATGTGGACAGCTTTGACCAGTTTGTATGAGTACCAATGAGAACCGGAAGATGGTTCTCAATGAGAAACTCAAGAGTATAAAGATGAATGGAGGAGAGGGAGTGACAGCATACCTCACTAGGATATCTGCAGTTCGGGATGAACTGGCAGCGGTTGGGGAGGTGGTATCTGCTACTGAGCTTGTACGTACAGCAGTGAATGGGGCTTCAAAGCCCTGGGGTGCATTTGTGCAAGCCATAGTGGGTAGAGAGAACCTACCTTCTTGGGAGAGACTGTGGGATGACTTTGTGCAGGAGGAGACCAGGAGAGGTCTCGTACAGGGCAGTTCATCACAGAGTGGGGTAGATGAGGAGAACGTGGCATTGACAGCAAAGGGGAAGAAGAAGAAGGGTGGGACCAAGCAGCAGGGTGGATAGAAGAAGGACTTGAGTAAAATCAAGTGCTATGGTTGTCAGACGTTTGGGCACTATGCTTCACAGTGTCCAAACAAGAAGAGGAAGAAGGGACAGCAGACAGCAGCCTCAGCAGAGGTTGATGACTTTGGAGATAGGTTTCAGAGGGAGTTTTCCCTATATGCTAGATAGATTGAGAGAGAGAGAGTCTCTTTAGCCACCAGCACAGATATGGATATGGAGATTGAGCATTCATTATTGGCAAGCCATCAGACAAGTCCATCCACCACTAGTACTTGGTACATTGACAGCGGAGCCTCGAGCCACATGACAGGTACTCGAGAGTTGTTCTCCGAGCCATCACAGACAGGTAGAGATGTGGAGGTTGTACTTGGTGACAATACCATTGTTAGAGCAGTTGGTCAGGGGACCATTACATTTCAGAGGGAGTCTATGAGTCCCATGATTCTGAGGGATGTGTTGTATGTCCCTGGGCTGAAGAAGAACCTTGTTTCAGTTTCCAATATTGAGGACAGGGGTCTTGGGGTGTGTTTCTCAGATGGGAGAGTACAGGTATTCCCCAGGACTACAGGTGTATCTACCCCCATGGACATTGGGGTTAGATGTGGAAGACTGTACAAGTTATTGTTTCAGCCGCAGCACGCTCTAGCACACAGCAGCAGCAGTGAGCTATGTGAGCTATGGCATCGGAGGATGGCCCACCTACATCACCCAGCTCTGAGATTGTTGAGGAGCATGGTTACAGGTTTACCCGAGTTCAGCACTGAGCATAGTGATGTGTGTAGGGGGTGTGCTTTGGGAAAGTACACCAAGACTGCTTTTCCAAGCAGTGACACGAGAGCAGCAGGAGTGCTTGACTTGATCCATTCTAATATTTGCGGTCCTATGTCATCGATCTCTTTGACTGGTTTTGAGTACTACATCATCTTCATTAATGACTACTCCAGGAAGACATGGATCTACTTCTTGAGGAGCAAGAAGTCTCCCTTAGTATTGAGTGTCTTCCAAGGGTTCAAAGCCCTTGTGGAGAAGCAGGCAGAGAGGAAGATTCGGATGTTGAGATCGGACAATGGGGGTGAGTATACCTCCAAGGAGTTTGATGCTTTTTGCAGACAGGACGGTATACAGAGACAGCTGGCAGTTCCCTACACTCCTGAGCAGAATGGAGTAGCAGAGAGGAAGAACAGGTCAATTGTGGGAGCAGCGAGAGCGATGCTTCATGATGAAGGGTTACCGTTCTTTCTATGGGCAGAGGCATGCAGCACTGCAATTTATCTGCAAAACAGGAATCCTCACCGTGCTTTGGGGAGGAAGAATCCAGAGGAGATGTATACAGGCAAGAAGCCTAAGGTGAGCCACTTTCGTATATTTGGTTCTTTGACTTACTCTCACGTCCCTTCTGAGAAGAGGACGAAGTTTGAGCCCACTACAGAGAGAGGCATATTTGTGGGATATGACGAGACTTCGAAGGCCTATCGGCTTTACCTACCTGGCCAGAAGAGAGTTGTTGTTAGGCGGGAGGTGAAGTTTGATGAGGAGAGACCCTTCAGAAAGTCGAGAGAGATAGGGCAGCGGGAGCCACCAACTCCCACACCTCAGTTGACACAGGCTTCCTCAGTTGACACAGGCTTCTTCGATACAAGTTTCAAGTCCACAGGTTTCTGGAGTGACTGGATCACAGAGTACAGGCACAGCTTCTACAAGTTTAGTGGTCCAGGTGACAGGTACTTCAGGGACAGGTTCAGGTTCTGGTTCGCAGGTTACAGGCTATGTCACATGGTTCACGTTCGAGTTCGGGTTCAACAACAATGAAATTCGATTCGAATTCGAAATTTTTTATGAAGTTTGGGATCAGGTTCGACATTAGGTTCGTACATATACATGTTTTCAAAATATATTATATTTAAATAGTCCACATATATATATAAAATATGTATACAACTAATAATAATAATAAAAGTTTATACATTATATAAATTAAAAGTATAAATTATATTATAAAAAATAAAATTTACAAATTTTATTATATTACTGTTATCACATTTTATGTCGGCAGCAGCTTCCATACTACAGACTGTGCGGCCCAGGACCACACAGTACTTTTTTTTCTAGATCAGGAGATCAGCTGCCTTCAGAGGAGGCATTTTTGTTCAGATTGCCCCTAGCAGACATATCAGAGGGGACAGACAGTTGGACTTACCATCTACCACAAGGTTACCATTCCTTGCCAGGTTTTGACACGAGCCCATTTGAGACAGTTGCCCAGTCTTGTTCTGATCGAGATTATCACAGTACAGTGCTGGTTTATTATGTGCCCGGATTCAGCAGAGATCCAGCTCAGATACAGGTTCAGTAGCAGCAAGTATATGGTGCAGCAGGTATTGCATATTGTTGATTATTGCTCATGTTGTAGATCAGGCTCATTTATACTTGTTAGTACACTAACTTTGCATGAGATGATATATTTGGTGATTTAGCTATGATGTGAGGTGTTTGGGCTCTTGGTGATGTCAGTCCAGCCCTCCGGTTAGACTTATGTATATGCACGCTGAGTCATGTCTTATATACTTGGGTTAGACTTGATCACTTAGCCCCTCGGTAGCTGACTTTAGCATCATCACCACTTTCTCCACCCATCCGACTCATCCATGACACTTCTTCCCCGACTTGGACTCTGATTTGTGATCACAAGGATCCCCTTCCCCACTGATCTCTGAGTTTGCCATGACTCCCTGTTTATTGTGCCTCGGCTCTTTAGTGTGTGAGATACACGGTTAGACCTGGGATTTGCTCCTGTCGGTTGCCCCCGATGTTGCAATGTAGTTAGGATCGTGTAGCCTCACCGGGTGCTCCCCACTTGTCATCGAAGCATGTATTGCCCACCCCCATTACCTTTGCAGTATGAGCACCATGTTTATATCTTTTGAGATATGTATCTAGCCCAAGAGGACCATGAAGAAATGAAGAAATGAATTGTAAACCAGGCCAAAAAGGCCATTATGTTGTAAATGTAAAATCTAGCCAAAAAAGGGCTAAGTATGAAACTCATTGTAAAATCCATGCAATGTGTTTATGAACACACATGGATTCTGGTCAGCTATACATGTCAGCATTTGTAGTGGTTATTCCTCACCTGGTCCTGCAGGACAAGGAGGTGAGAAGGAGCAAGGGAGAAGCTCAAGATTGCCCCCTAGAGTCTCAAGTTACGGTTTGCCGGACACCCAGTTTGGCGACTCTAGAAAAGAACCTCACGGAGTCTTCGAATACGGATGTGAGTTGTGAGATACTTGTTAGATGACTAGTGGTGGTTTCCCTGCACTATACCCATTTGTGAGGCACCGCCCTTCCCCGTGTTCTGTCATGGCATACTTACCTCAATGGACCCCGCTTTCCCGAGTTGTCCAAAGGGTCACATGATCTTCATCATGGTCTTCCCATATCATTTGCCTTGTTGTCCACATCATCTAGAGTCAGCAAGGTGGTCAATTCTATAGATGTGCATAGCATCTTAGTCTTTTGGAGGTGGTGGCTTGTATTATTTCGGGATTTAATGAAATTTTGATCACCATGTTATCATTTATTGCTTAGTAATGTACTAACTTGTATAATTGAGCCTTGTCACTTCATGCTTGCATACAGGTATTCAGCTAGCACTATGGTTGACCAGATTTGACTTGGTCAAACTGGGTTGACTAGGCCAAAAATGGGCCCGAAAAAAATGTTGCGATCGGAATTTCGATTTCGATCAATTATTATCTACAGGGGTCCCATATGAGCATGCAATTGACGGAATTGCAAAATATTGAATCGTTTGATAAATTTTTAATTATTATTGGTCAACTTTGACCTGTTTTAATTAAAAATTATGGATTTGGAGCAAATAATGCCAAAGTGATGGATCGGGGTCGTTCAAGTGGTCATCCCTACTACTTTTGGGGTCCACGATCGCATTGCAGTAGACAGTTCGGCAATCCGGGAATAAAAGTGGGTCAAAAGCCCAATTTTCAGCTTCAGCCATATAAACCAGCAGAAAATACATGGAAAATCAGAATTTGACTAAGGCAACTATAGACAAATGGCAAAATCAATGGATGGCAATGGTAAAGGTAATCTCTAAGGTATTTTTGGTAATGTTTCATGTGATATTGGCATGTTGTGGGGCCCTCCATGTGACAGCTCATGCTAGAGGTCGATTTGGCCCAAGAGGGGCGTTTTTCTTCTCCCATGGGGAATTCGATTTGGCTTATGTGGGCATGTGGGCCCTTGTTGTATATGGTTGGGGGGATGAAACCCCATATAGACACCCCCCAACACCTTGTATCATGTGGTGGCCCCCACAATGGGCCCCTCTCCTCCTCTAGTGCGCTCCTCTTGGGGCAATTCGCACCCCCCCTCTAAGGAGCCATCTCCACCATTCGATTTAGATGGTTGGGGATTGATCTCCACCCTCCGTTTTGGGGGGAAACCTATTTTGATAGTGAGCCATCTCTATAAGAGAATGGACTCACCCCATTTGTAGTACTTCTTGGCATTTTTCAGACTTGAGTTAGCAGTTAGAGATTGTGTGATAACATATCTGGCGCCGCTGCCGTGGGAGGTAGAGGCCTACCCGTGTTTTTGCTTGAGTTTGAGTCTTTGCTTGCTTTTTGCCTCTATCATCACATCAAAACTTAAAACTCAGTTGGCTAATTTATCTTCGCTTAATTTTACAGTCAACACATTTTGTTCACTCACCACTTCCCCTCCACGACATCTCACCTCCAGTGAACGAGGTATTCAGTTCACCTGGCAACTCCACCCCGCGGCTCCACTGGAGGCCGAACCCATCCATACAACCTTCGTAGCCTTGAGCGTTCTGACGCATTACATAGCACACCTATCATGTACGTCAGACGAAACCTTGGTGAACACTCACCCAACTCGTTTTGGCAGGCAGTCAGTTCTGCAACCTCACCCTCTGCAGTATTGCCACCCCCGTCCATACCTTCCAACCCTCCGTAAAACCACAACCAAATGGCCAACCTAAACCTCGGTCCACGTGCTTTTGGCCGTATGGCTAGACCCTCACCTTTTGACTTTGCTCAGATTCAGGGTGCTCCCCATGATATGCCCGATAAATACTTTGAAAAGATTCCGAAATTTAGTGGGAGCACGACTATCACAATTGAGGATCACGTAGAGTCTATGTGGCAACACATGGAGGCCTATGGGGCCACTGATGAAGATGTGTTCATGAGGGGTCTCTTCATGTCACTTGAGGGCGATACCTGCAGGTGGTTTAACCGAGCTGGCCAAGCTTCCCTCGATCCGGAGTCAGATCACTGATTTCCTGGACAGCATCCCAGTAGAGAGGAACCCATTGGACGCCTCTGCAGACTCCTCCTATTCCTTAGCTATTGTACACAATGAGGAGACTGACACAGAGGACCCCCCAGTGTCCATCCACAGTGCCATATACGAGAGGAAGAATGGAGGGCATCAACCCTTTTACCTAACTCTCCGTATACAGGGCACATTGTTACACAACTGTATGTTGGACTCGGGGGCCTCCATGAATGTCATGCCCCTGCAAGTCATGAAAGCTATGGGCCTGGAGGTTACTCGTCCCTATGGAAATGTGTGTGGAATAGACTCCAAACAAGTTCCTGCCCACGGCTTAATCAAGAACTTGAGAGCGCACCTTTTCTCATGCTTAGACATCTCCACACTCATGGACGTAGTGGTGATTGACCTTCCGCCAGTCTACGGGATGCTCCTGTCAAGGAAATGGGTTGTCGGATTAGGAGGACATCTCCAGATGGACTTATCTTACGCCTCAATCCCTGACCCTAATGGGGTCTTAGTGAGAGTGTACCGGGAGCCCTTCTACGAGGGACACCTTGAGGGCATGGAGGATGCCTTGAGAAGAACCTACGGTGGATGTGAACCGAGCTACGCTGTTGGGAGCGGGAGCGAAGCGGGGAGCGGGGAGCGGGAGCGAAGCGAGGAGCAGGGAGCGGGAGCGGGAGCGAAAAGCGAAATTTTCAAAAGCTTCTGTTTCGGGAGCGTTTTTTATATAATATATATTTTAATATATTTTGATGCATATAAATTAAAAAAAACATATATTATGCCAAATTAGCTATAGAAAACATCAAAACATAGATATTCATATAACCATTTAGTACACATTGATATAACATCAATCATCTAGGACATCTCAGAAGATTTTCTGGAATGACATAGCTATGGCAATGACCATTTGCAAGTGATGTCTTTAAATCCAATATCAAACTTGCAAAGATATTAAGTTATTGTTAAGATTTACTTTATCAAACAAACTCTATGATTGAATTTTTGTAAGGGAAGTACAAAAGTGTAGCTGATGGCATCGACTTTAAGACAATGTTGCATGTATTTGACCCTCATATGTCAATACCATTTTTCTCATATAACCAAACTGTATTAATTAGAATTTGATTAAAATTAACATGTAGACGGTTTTCTATTTTATACTTGTATCCCTTCTGAATAGAATATGAACTTTATTGATATTGCAAAGGTGCTTCTGAAAAGGCCCCTTTACAAGTGTACTGCCAAATTTTCCTTATTTATTCGTCCAATTTCTATAATGTCATTGTCTGATATATGATGTGAAGGTAAACCCAAGGCCAGGGTTGACAGACAATGGGATAGACCTTTTTGAAACTCCTGTAAAAGTGTTTTTTTCAAATATACTTCTTATTTTACTCATAAAACAGTTATGTACAAGGAGAACAAAATCTGTACAAGAAAAGATAAGAATATACAGACATTGTAGCAGCTATCTTATTGCAGTTACAGCTACAATAAATTCTGAATATGGAGTTATCAATTCACTTTTTTCATCTCTAATGAACAAAAACCCTTCACCCTTGAGTTGGGCACAAAGCTCATCCATCCACAACCCTTGAAAGGAAGAAAAGTGCCACTAGAGTCCTCAAAAACACACTTATAGCACAATTTCCATAAAGAGAACATAACAGCAATATGGATACAATGCCACAAGCCTTGATAAGGTGACTGATGAAAGAGTTAGTCCCCAAGAACAGTTGCTCTCCAATGAATGGTACCCTGGATCATTTCAGAGAACCTCTACTATGCTAATTTCCAACATTGACAAGAAAACCGGCACTCCCAAAGAATGCATTTGACATCTTCATCTTGGGGCAGAAAATGCATTTATCATCTGTGAAACTACTCTTCGCCAACCTGAGGCACATCAAAGTTTTAAACGGTTTACCATGGGGGACACATCAAACTGTTTACCACTGAGGGCATAGAATGAGTCCAAATGGAGTCCACTAGACTTTATTTGCCCAAATTAACCCTAACCAATCCCCAAAAAAAAAAATCAACGAATCGCTCAGGAAGCGTTTTCGGGAGCGATTTTTTTGCCCGGGATCGCTCAGGAATCGATCCGGAAGCGTAGATTCCGGAGCGATTCCGAATCGATTCCTAAAATTCCAGGGAGCGTTTTTTTCTCCAAGGAAGCGCGAATTACAAAATCAATTCCAGGAGGAATCGATGAGGAATCGCGATTCCGGAATAGATTCCTCATCGATTCCTTCCGGATCGCGAATTGGGATCGATTCGTGGGGGTGCAGAGCAATTCCCAGCAGCGTAGGAACCGAGCTAGGAGGGAATGTTCATGGCCTTCGGTGATGACAGAGAAGACATTGATGATGAGGCAGACTTGGGACATGCACTTGACAGATGGCTCCCTACCTCTACGTCTTCCTCACTACATGAGGATTCGGATGGAGAGGGCATGCAGGGACTCACCCACGAGCATCCTGAGAGCGAGTTGGCATCTACTCCTGAGGAGCCTGAGCCTATGAGGATACAAGAGGAACTCCCCACGGATCACTCTTATCCTCCAAGCCTCCGACAGCGGTTAGCTCTATTGTACCTAGATGATTACACTACCACTGAGATTGACGAGTCAGAGTTTTCGCTGCCTGATGAGCTGAGGGTCCTCACACGCAATTTTCCTGCTTACAACGAAGAAGACCATGAGATGGAAGAGCGCGGTGAAGACACTCCCCCTCCCCCGGAGGACTGGGAAGTGAGGAGTATCCCTCCTGCAAAGGAGAGAAGTTTCAGAACTATCCCCGAGATGCTGGCCCTGATAAACAATGACATCGCCAGGCAGGCCAGAGCATCTCCTCCAGACTACCTTATTGAGGGGCATCCTACCCAGGATCTCCCTGGGGAAGAGAGTGACGAGTCTGACTGGAGTTTCTTTCCCCTTCCTTTTGTTCCTAGGAGTGAGGCCGGAAGTGTCGGATCTAATCAGATTTTCCTTGAGGAGTTCTCCCTTCTCGCAGACATCACGAGAGAGTTCGAGTCATTTCCCATGGACACCCCACCTCCCTCCCCTCGTCCTTGCCAGTTCCCGAGCTTCCTTCTGCCCTCGGAGGTCCCCATCCCATCCGGAGAGGGACCTAGCACTCATACCACCTCGACACCTTCCACCTTGCCTTCCGAGCATCCATCCACCCGCAGCTTGTCTGCCCATCCCTCAGATTTTTGGACCATTGGGGAGACTGAGATACATATGACACATCCTAGACCCTTTGGTCCCCGAGCTGACCCTTCCCACGAGAGGGAGGCACCTCGGGAAGTTTTGATCGGAGAAGTGGCGATCCCCCTCGACGAGGAACCCCACCGTTTCGTTTCCCATGTTGGCCGTAGAGATCACCATCTCGACCAGGACGGAAACGCAGAGTTATCAGTGTTCCGAGACATAGGTGTTGACCCTACTTCGGTCAACAGGAGGCACTTTGCTGTAGGTGACCGGGTTGCCATGTCCCACCACGCCTTTTATCATATGGTTGGCAACCACTCCGGGCTTCTGGTGGGCCCCTTCCGGATTGAGATCCGCGACAGGGACTCATATTTTCTGGCTACTGAGGATGGTCATTACTTCTCGGTTCCCGTGAGCGGTCACCTACTCCAGCAGTATGTTCCCGGGTTCACCCGGGGAGATATTCCTTGATCTAGCCTTCAGCCCTTCCTCCCCTTTTTGCGGCTAATAAGCTCTCAAGAGCACCAGCCGGTTGCCCCTCGCCTTGGATTGACCTTATCTTTGTCCGACGACCGGTTGATTTTTTTTTTGGTTTCGGTTGTACTTCGCACATTTCACATCTTTTCACTTTCTGGCGCCCTTTTGTACCATACTTTCCATTCAATTGTCTTTTTCACTTTGTTACACCTCATGTGTCAGCCTAATAAAATTAAATGTTGTAGAGTTAATTTTATCATTGATATATCATTGTTTTCAGCATTACTATTTTGTTTATTTTGTTGGATTATTATACATGTATATTGTGCGGCCTGACGTGTGGTCTGCAGAGATTGGTATTGCGTCTGCATTTTTCAGGATTAGGTACACATTGATGATGATGATGCAGATAGCATGCGAGTGCATGTACGTTGATGATGACGAGAGGGGTGCTACGGACCAGAGATTCTGTGGTTCTCAAGCACTCTCTCCCTTAGAGCACTTGTCCCAGTTGGAGCCCGTGTTATCACATTTTATGTCGGCAGCAGCTTCCATACTGCAGACTGTGCGGCCCAGGACCAAACAGTACTTTTTTTTTTCCAGATCAAGAGATCAGCTGCCTTCAGAGGAGGCATTTTTGTTCAGATTGCCCCTAGCAGACATATCAGAGGGGATAGACAGTTGGACTTACCATCTACCACAGGGTTACCATTCCTTGCCAGGCTTTGACACAAGCCCATTTGAGACAGTTGCCCAGTCTTGTTCTAATCGAGATTATCACAGTACAGTGCTGGTTTATTATGTGCCCGGATTCAGCAGAGATCTAGCTCAGATACAGGTTCAGTAGCAGCAGATATATGGTGCAGCAGGTATTGCATATTGTTGATTATTGCTCATGTTGTAGATCAGGCTCATTTATACTTGTTAGTACACTAACTTTGCATGAGATGATATATTTGGTGATCTAGCTATGATGTGAGGTGTTTGGGCCCTTGGTGATGTCAGTCCACCCCTCCGGTTAGACTTATGTATATGCACGCTGAGTCATGTCTTATATACTTGGGTTAGACTTGATCACTTAGCCCCTCGGTAGCTGACTTTAGCATCATCACCACTTTCTCCACCCATCCGACTCATCCATGACACTTCTTCCCTGACTTGGACTCTGATTTGTGATCACAAGGACCCCCTTCCCCACTGATCTCTGAGTTTGCCATGACACCCTGTTTATTGTGCCTCGGCTCTTTAGTGTGTGAGATACACGGTTAGACCTGGGATTTGCTCCTGTCGGTTGCCCCCGATGTTGCAATGTAGTTAGGATCGTGTAGCCTCACCGAGTGCTCCCCACTTGTCATCGAAGCATGTATTGCCCACCCCCATTACCTTTGCAGTATGAGCACCATGTTTATATCTTTTGAGATATGTATGTAGCCCAAGAGGGCCATGAAGAAATGAATTGTAAATCAGGCTAAAAAGGCCATTATGTTGTAAATGTAAAATCTAGCCAAAAAAGGGCTAAGTATGAAACTCATTGTAAAATCCATGCAATGTGTTTATGAACACACATGGATTCTGGTTAGCTATACATGTCAGCATTTGTAGTGGTTATTCCTCACCTGGTCCTGCGGGACAAGGAGGTGAGAAGGAGCAAGGGAGAAGCTCAAGATTGCCCCCTAGAGCCTCAAGTTACGGTTTGCCGGACACCCAGTTTGGCGGCTCTAGAAAAGAACCTCACGGAGTCTTCGGATACAGATGTGAGTTGTTGGATACTTGTTAGATGACTAGTGGTGGTTTCCCTGCACTATACCCATTTGTGAGGCACCGCCCTTCCCCGTGTTCTGTCATGGCATACTTACCTCAGTGGACCCCGCTTTCCCGAGTTGTCCAAAGGGTCACATGATCTTCATCCTGGTATTCCCATATCCTTTGCCTTGTTGTCCACATCATCTAGAGTCAACAAGGTGGTCAATTCTATAGATGTGCATAGCATCTTAGTCTTTTGGAGGTGGTGGGCCCACTTCACCAGGGCCTTGTATTATTTCGGGATTTAATGAAATTTTGATCACCATGTTATCATTTATTACCTAGTAATGTACTAACTTGTATAATTGAGCCTTGTCACTTCATGCTTGCATACAGGTATTTAGCTAGCACTATGGTTGACCAGATTTGACTTGGTCAAACTGGGTTGACTAGGCCAAAAATGGGCCCGAAAAAAATGTTGCGATTGGAATTTCGATTTTGATCAATTATTATCTACAGGGGTCCCATATGAGCATGCAATTGAGGGAATTGCAAAATATTGAACCGTTTGAGAAATTTTTAATTATTATTGGTCAATTTTGACCTGTTTTAATTAAAAATTATGGATTTGGGGCAAATAATGCCAAAGTGGTGGATCGGGGTCGTTCAAGTGGTCATCCCTACTACTTTTGGGGTCCACGATCGCATTGCAGCAGCCGGTTCGTCAATCCGGGCAATAAAAGTGGGTCAAAAGCCCAATTTTCAGCTTCAGCCATATAAACCAGCAGAAAATACATGGAAAATCAAAATTTGACTAAGGCAACTATAGACAAATGGCAAAATCAATGGATGGCAATGGTAAAGGTAATCTCTAAGGTATTTTTGGTAATGTTTCATGTGATATTGGCATGTTGTGGGGCCCTCCATGTGACAGCTCATGTTAGAGGTCGATTTGGCCCAAGAGGGGCATTTTTCTTCTCCCATGTGGAATTCGATTTGGCTTATGTGGGCATGTGGGCCCTTGTTGTATATGGTTGGGGGGATAAAACCCCATATAGACACCCCCCAACACCTTGTATCATGTGGTGGCCCCCACAATGGGCCCCTCTCCTCCTCTAGTGCGCTTCTCTTGGGGCAATTCGCACCCCCCTCTAGGGAGCCATCTCCACCATTCGATTTAGATGGTTGGGGATTGATCTCCACCCTCCGTTTTGGGGGGAAACCTATTTTGATAGTGAGCCATCTCTATAAGAGAATGGACTCACCCCATTTGTAGTTCTTCTTGGCATTTTTCGGACTTGAGTTAGCAGCTAGAGATTGTGTGATAACAATTAGCTTGGAAAACACACAACCTACCGATTCGATAAAATTAACCTTTCGAATATTATGTATGAAGAAATATCGTGGTATTGTGGGGGAAAGGAATGAATATAGTCTGTCCATCGGGAAAATACAGTCGGTTTTTTTTATAAAATAACTTGCCCACAATATCATCGCAGAAAGGGAATTGCACCCGTCTCTCACACGATACTGCCAGTAATCAACGGTCATTCGTGAAAGGAAGTCGTCACGGTCAGTCTCGAGAAGCGAAACACTATTGCCTGTAATGTCGTCGGGAAAGGAAGTCATCGCGGCCAGCCTCGAGGAGAAGTGAATACAGTTGACGCCATGATCGAGGAGCCAAGTGAATAAAACAGACGAATTTAAAGGCGAACCAAAACAAATTTATTTTTTTGGTTGAGGTTCGCCGAATTTCAAACCTGAAGGTTCAAATCCGGCGAACCCTGTGACATAGGTTATAGGTTCTTTAGGCACTGGTTCATCGGTTACTAGTCCTCGGGGTGTTGGACCTTCTGCTTCTGGGAGTTCCTCAAGTGAGGATAGACCAGTTCGGGAGGAGCCTTCAAGGAAGAGAAAGCCTAACTGGCTTCAGGATACCTTGAAGGAAGCAGAGGCATTTGGTAGGCCCCAGGAGGAGGTCAAGACAGTTGTGATGCCAGATAGGTTGGGTATGGCTCTTGTTGCAAGTCTTCGTGACTCTGAGCCTTCCACATTTGAGGAGGCTTCTCAACATCAGGTATGGAGAGATGCCATGATGGAAGAGTACCATTCCATCATGAAGAATGATGCTTGGGAGATAGTGCCGAGACCAGAGGGGAAGTCAGTTGTGACTTCCAAGTGGCTTTACAAGGTAAAGCATGCTGCAGATGGCAATGTAGAGAAGTACAAGGCTCGGTTTGTGGCTCGGGGGTTTTCACAGGTTGAGGGAGTTGACTATGATGAGACTTTTGCGCCAGTTGCTCGATATTCTTCCATCAGATCAATGATATCTATAGCAGCAGAGATGGGTTGGAAGATCCACCAGATGGATGTGAAGACCGCATTTCTCAATGGTCTTCTGCAGGAGGTGTACTTAGAGCAGCCACAGGGATTCGAGATTCATGGGAGAGATTCTCATTTGTGCAAGCTGAGGAAAGCCTTGTACGGACTGAAGCAAGCTCCTAGAGCTTGGTATTCCAGGATCGATGCATACTTGACTTCGATGGGCTTTCAGAAGAGTGAGGTTGATCCCAACCTTTACTACATTGTGGTTGGTGGAGATCCTCTCATTCTTCTGTTATATGTTGATGACTTGTTTATCACTAGAGAGGAGCGTCTCATTGCACATTGCAAGAGAGACCTTGCAGCTGAGTATGAGATGACTGATATTGGGCTGATGCATTCCTATTTGGGGATGGAGGTTTGGCAGGAGCCTAGACATATTTTCCTGGGACAGGGGAAGTATGCAATTGATATTCTGAAGAGATTTCGGATGGACTGCAGGCCTATGTCTACACCTATGATCACCAACTGGAAGCAACTTCATGCTTCTGAGGGTAAGTTGGTGGATTCTACACTTTACCGCCAGCTCGTTGGATCATTGATGTATCTGGTCAACACCAGGCCAGACTTGTGTTTTGCGGTGAACACTCTTAGCCAGTTCATGGTGGAGCCTAGGAGTGTACATTGGACTGCCGCAAAACATGTGCTGACTGCTGAGATACCTAGCAGGTACAGTGGATTATGGTTTGGACTACAGGGGTTCAGGTGGAGTCAGCTTGGTTGGTTTCACAGATTCAAACTGGGCAGGTTGTGTGAGGGATCGGAAGAGCACTTCCGGTTGTTGTTTCAGTTTGGCCTCGGCAACAGTGTCGTGGTTCAGTCGAAAACAGAAGTCCGTTGCATTGAGTTCTGCCGAGGCTGAGTATATGGCAGCCAGTCAGGCTACTTGCGAAGCACTATGGCTTCGCAATTTATTAGTAGATTTATTTGATCAGGATCTTAGACCTACGGTGATCTATTGTGACAATCAGAGTTGCATTCAGCTCTCTGAGAATCCGGTGTTCCATGACAGGTCAAAGCACATTGAGATCAGGTACCATTTCATCCGAGCCTACGTCCAGAGAGGAGCAGTTGAGTTGCAGTGTATATCCACTAAAGAGCAGGTAGCAGATATCCTGATTCCTGACGAAGTCTTTGGGGAGCGGGAAGTTTGTCTTCTTCAGAGATAAGTTGGGAGTGGTGCAGAATACCTTCCTCGGTAAGAGGGAGTGTTAGTTTTGTACCTAGGGAAGTGTTCACCAAGTGACATTTGCCTAAGTCACTTAGAAAGGGGGAAAAAATGACCCTCACATTAAATGACTTGAGAAAAGCATTTAATGAGACTTTATAAACTTAAAGTCACTTTTTGATAAATTTAAGTGGATGAGGGAAATTAATATTTATGAAAAGTAAATGGAGCATCTAATTTCCACCATTGATCTAAATCTATCTCATCCATTGGATTAAAAGAACCCTACGGTTTGATCAAAAAGAAAAGGGAGGCAAGTTTCCATTCAATTCTTGAGATGAGAGTGAAGTGAAGAGAAAGAAGAGAGAGAGCAGCACGATTTCCAAGGAGAGTTTTTCCAGCACAGAAATCGATGAAGTTTCCAGCAATTAATATAGGCACATTTCCCAAGGCAGTCGTACAGTATGGATTCTGGGCACATTTCTCAAGACAGCTGCACGCATTTCGAGGTCCGTACCGGGAGCTTTTATTGCTGTCCATACAGCATGCATTTCGAGATGTTTTGGCTGAGTTTTTGGCACGGTTTCCAAGACAAATCTGCTGCACGCATGTCGAGAAGATTAGCACAGATTTCTAGAGTCTGTACAGTCCATAAGGACTGTACCATTCTGCACAGTTTTCAAGGCAGACTGCTGCATGGTTTTTGAGAAGATTGGCACAGTTTTCGAGCTGCAGTTTTGGCAGAGAAATCGAGACAGTATTGTGGCACAAAAATCGAGACAGTTGGTTCAGTTTTGAGCTGAAGTTTGGCACAGAAATCAAGGCAGATTTCTGAGTGACTTTGGGTGGTTGAGATAAGTACATCTTTGACTGTTAAAATTATTGTACTGATATATTGCTGAAGAAATAATAAACTCTCTCTCTCTTACTGGTTTTCCCCGTGGGGGTTTTTTCAGGGCACAGTTGCAAAAAATTTCTGAGTCTCATTTTTATGGTGTGCATGTTAAAATTTATTTTCTGTCTGTTAGAATGAATTTTCAGCGTGTTTAATTGTCTCAGAAATTTTCATAAGTAGTTTGCAGCCTATGCAAAACCGGCTGTAAATGAAAACCACTGAAATGTTGACATAAACCAGCAAGCAGAAAACTCAGAAAAATTTACATGTAGGACAGTTAGCGCTTCAACCAAAGAGGCATTCCGAAGAGAACATTGATTCCCCATGCTATGAAGTTTAGAGGTCACCAAGAAGATGGAAGTGCTATTTCCAATAATCAGTTCCTAGTGCCTCCCAAGAACAATTTGTAACTCTTGAATTTCCCTGCACACATTTGCTCTACATCCTGGACAGTCCAAGCCTCTAGCCTTGTTGTTAAACTTACTGGTCCTTTGAGCATCCACCCAAAGAAGTCCTGACCATATTCCCAAGTCTAATTGGTTGGAATCACCTGGAGCTCTAATTGCTTGTAATCACCTGGAGGCTAATAGGAATGAAAACCAATCTCAGGGTGACTGTATTAACACTTGCTAATCTCTGAATTTTATAAGCCAAACATCCAAGCTGAAGTGGATGTGCGCCTGGAAAGGTCCTAGAAAAACCCTAGGCTGACCCTCAAAGCAAAACCCAAGAGCTTTGTTACAACTTGATTTAGCACCTAAGTGGAAAAGTTCTAATCCACTAGTGCTATCAAGTGCAACTTCAGAAGGAAATCACCACTGTCACCTCCGTGCTTAACTTCCCTCGTTTAGGCCAATTCTCAAGGCCAAGGGAGGGATCCTTACTGGTTGATCAGATCTAATGTTTTGAAGAGAGCCAAGGGAAAGGAGATCAACTTCTTTTAGATGTGAGATGTGAATTGTTAAGTTAATTTCACAAAATAAGTATTCAGTCACTTTAGATTTGCAATGATCAATATATTAAAACACTTAGTATATTGCTCAATGATGTTCAATAAAACAAACTGTGGACATTTGCAATAGTTAGTGAAAAAGATAGCAATGGATCACAAGTCTGTAAAAGTAGAATGCATTATAAACAAGTAGTTTCATTGCCATAAGATATAGTAAACCATTCACCAAGTGAGATTGCAATATAGAACAACTTGTTAGTATTAGAGATCATGAAGTTAGGTTTTGAATGAGGCCTTGCTTGAGAGAAGATCTTTGAAACAAGGTGTCACCCAAATTTAATTAAATCAGATTTTTTAAAGTGAATAGAATCACTTCTCCAAGTGTGGCAATATGATCTTAATCTTATTTAATGTGCCAATTACTCCAAGTTGATAAACCATGTAACATTTACTCATTAATCTATGATTCCATAAAAGGAAAATAACATCAAGAGCATGTGCAAGAGATGACAAGTGAAGAGAAGCTTGCACCAACAAAATTCCAGAATTCTTAATGATGACTATATGATATATAAGCATTAGGAATTTAACCATGAACCAAGAGATTTTCCAGGACTAACAAGTGTCACTGTTAAGCCAATGTGTCCAAGATAGATGCAATATTAAACCAACATTTAACTAAACAAAACACCAGGTTATCTTGTTGTTTATATGATGCACAGATATAATAGTAACTCATAAATTTCCATAAATTTAACAAGTCACTTTAGCCAACAATTAGAGGTGTTTTAACTAGTGAAACATGATCATTAACCAAAGTACATTTTACCAGAATTTAGAGCTAGCATGTCCAAGTTATGTTCAGCCAAGGAACAAGCAAGAAACTAAGAAATTTTCAGAATTTTAACCCCAAAATTGTATGCAGAAATTTAAAGCACAGAAAATCTGAAAATTAAATGCTAGAAAGGCTAAGAGAAGTTTTCAGAGTTAATGTTAATGCTCTAATAATTTCCAGAATGCTTTAAATGCACTATTAGCCCCTTGAAACGACTATAAAATTCAAAAAATTCAGATTTAAAACCCAAAAAATTTCAGTGATTATTTCCAGCATGAAAGGCTCTCTAAAAAATACTGAAATGAAGATTATTTATGGCCCCTTTGTGTTTTTCTACAATAAATCAGTAAGCCTAAAATAGAAATAAAGATCAGATCTAAGCCTGGAAAGTAAGATAAACCCAAGAAATTGACTGGGCAAAAATTAGGAAAAATCGTAATAATTTTTTCCTTTGATTTTAGTGATTTTTACCCTTAAACAAAATTAAAACAAAAGGGAAAATATTTTTTGGTTTTTTGGTCGTAGAATTAGAGAGCTAAGAACTAGTGCCTTCAAACCCTTGGGCAAATGGAGTCTTAGGATGTCCTTCTTGAAAACCTTGGGTGTATGTGCTTGATCGGAACCCTGCAAAGCGTGCCAAATTCCTACCCCAAGCAATTCAAAACTACTTGCAAATTATACCAAAGAAAAGTAGCATCTAAGCTTACACCTTCAACCTATCTATCTAGCTCACCCTTAGCCTATGCAAATTGACAAGTACCCTTCCTACGGAGATACTTCAATCAATCTACAAAACTAAAGTATGATAGACCATTGTAGTAACATTACCCTTCTTATGGACTAGATAAATAAATTCTTTCAATCCCAAAATAAACAAGCATACCTCAAATTATTATGCCACCAAGTTGAAATTGATGTGAAGAAAACCCCAAGAGAACAAGAGCAAAGAGTGCAAAGATGGTGGTATTATTCCCCAATCACAACAACAAGTGACAATGAGAAGTGAGCTCTCTTATATAGGAGAAAAGCTCAACTTCATCTACTTATTCACCCCCCATGATATCCGGGAGGCCCTTTGGGTCATGAGTTCCAACAAAGCAGCAAATGAGGAGGGTTCTAGGTTGAATTCTTCAAGTATGGCCTCCGGACACTCAATTGCCACTTAGCAGATTTGTTTAACCACATGGTCTATACAAGTTTTCTAGAACCATGGTCACATCATATTATTCACCCGATCCATAAATCGGATCCTAGTACAGATCCCAGTAACTACATAATGATCATGGTGGGCCACACTTTTTCCAAACTATACACTATTGTCCTCCATATGCAACTTTCTAGGGAGCTTGAGTGTAGATAGCTCAGGGCTAGAGGCTAAGCCGGATTCAGATCGACACACTAGACCATTGACCACATTCTTATGCTCCAATCCATCATTGAGGAGGCATGCCACTGCTCTTAGAAAGTGTACTGTTGCTTCGGAAACTTTCAGAAGGCATTTGACTCTGTACCCAGAGTGGCCTTATTCTAGAGGCTCAGAGACATTGGCATTTCCGAGACCCTTATGACTTCCATTATGAGCTTATATGAGTCAGTTTGGCCGTCTTCATATCGCCCATGGGATCTTAGACTTCATCAGGAGTACCACTGGGGTCAAGTAGGGGTGTCTGCTATCCCCCACCTTATTCAGGATCAACATTGATGAGCTAGAGTCCTACCTTTAGGAGCACATTCAGGATGGCGATAGGTGCCTTCTCCCCCAGGTCTTGATCTCCATCCTACTCTTCGCTGACAATGTGGTCCTCTTGGCCTCATCTCCATAGGGGTTGCAGAAACAACTAGATGCCTTGGCCCTCTTTTGTGATCTTCAACAGTTGATGATCAACTTGGGTAAAACCAAGGTCATGATTTTCAATGGGTCGAAGCGGTTATTTACTGATCTTCATTTCTTTTTTAGATGGGAGGAGATTGGGATCACTAGTACCTATACCTATTTGGGTGTTCAATTTATAGGTCCTTGCTTTAGTTTGCGAGCCCCACAGTCAACAAAGGATACGAATCCCTAGCCCTTCTTGAGAGACAGTGTGCTTTGGACACCATTTTCAGTACATCTCATCCAAGATGTCTCATGGACACTCATCTGACCCACAGTCCTCTATGGCTCGGAGGTTTCGGGACCTTGCTTACTAGATTTTGATTGGGCTTCAGTAGAGACAGTGCAGATCCTCCTCCTCCGTCGCATCATCAAGTGCAAATAGTTAGTACCTTAGCCCATTATATTGGCAGAGTTCGGTGCTCGACCCTTTCGACTAGACACTGTGTTTAGACTTGTTTCCCTCTTACATCGCCTTCTGAGTTTCACCGACTCGACAAAGGGGCGAGATCAGTACCCATATCTGGCCTACCTCTCATCAGAGTCCATTGCCTTGGCTAGCCCTTCATGTCGCATTAGGTGTTGGTATGTAGGGGTTGCAGATCTTCTGGCATCGGTTGGAATTGAGATGGATCAACTTCCTCCATTTAGGTATTCCCTAGACGCACCTGGCAGCCTTTGACCTACCAGATAGGAGTTGACCAACATTTCCAGAGATGACATTAATAGGCACATGTGCAGATTACTTGGATCAACCGTCAGGGTGGGTTACGTCCAAAGATGGTCTTTTACGCTGCACACTTCATGGATTTGAGTGACGGTCTCATTTTTCGACCCCATTACACACTCTGCCATTGGGTGCACAAGCTTTGAATTCCTTTAGGCCAGTTTAGGGTGGGCTCTCATCGTCTTAGGGTAGAGAAAGATCATTAGATCAACCGATCAAACAGGATCTGCCAATTTTGTCACCTTCAAGAGGTTGAGATAGAGGAGCACTTCATCTTTCGGTGTCCCCTCTACTATGAGATCTGTGGGAGGTTCCACAGTCTCTTCAGGGACTTCCTTCTCATGGAGCTTCAAACATTGACTAGCTTCTTCAAATGTCTTGATTAGCGATGTCTGGACTTATACTTGCAAGAGGCCCTCCAGCTCCGCTCCTTCACCCTCTGTCGACACTCTCGTCGAGACTAGCGTCCACTCAGCATATCACTTCCTTCTTTTTGGTGCTTCCTTCCTCTAGGGGCGTTAAGAGACAGACGAATGGTGATACTGTCTTGGACCACTAATCAGTTAGTACATGGAGGACCACCTCCACTTCCACCCGACACCAGTGACGTGGCTAGTCTCGACTCTGGTAAATCGATGACGACGATGTCCATCTTTATCATTATCGTAGGATGCAATGCCAATCGAACTGGGACATCGACCACCACCCCACAGACTTTCACTTCTCGAGAATCCATAGCAAAGATATTCCTGTATGGTCTTGATATCTTCAAACCTAACCTTTTCATCACAGCTAAAGGCACAACGTTACTGGAGGCGCCAGAATCAAACATACAATTATGTAAAATTAAATCACCAATGCATAAGGAAATGAAGAAGGGTTTATGTCCAGGGTTCTTATTCTCAGTTGGTAGCATATTGGACAATATGATCGGAGTATCCTCTTCTTCAATCTGGTTGACCATTGGTTGCTTATCCCGAAGTTGATCTTGAAGGTGGAAGTGTTTTGCAATTTGTTCTCTAACCGATGGGATCTTTGCTAACTCGGAGATTGTCACTGGTATCCTCATAGAGTTAAGGGCACTTGAAATATCAATCCTCAAAGGCTCATCAGTAACTAAATCAATAGGAGGCCTACTTACCTGTGGCGGGGAAGGAGCCTTTGCCCTTTGCATATTCACAGGAGGGAACCTTCTTCTTTGATAAGTATCCCCTACTGTTTTGTTTTCATATCATTTTCTAATCTATTCCCGAGGAGGCATTTCCCCGAGAAGCTTATTTACTTTGTTCGTGTCAATAGAACCTTTTCTGACCTCCTGCATATGCTCGTTAAATAAACTAAATTGCTTTCTTTCAAATAAATTGCATACCTCGGAGTCATCTTCTTCGAAAGGAATATTGTTTCTGACATACTCCATGTAGTAGGTGCAAGTCTTTTCGTCATGGAAGGTACGGCATGCCCTGCAATAATATGGAAAATCACTCACCGCATTGGTAGGCTCCAAGGATGAACAATGCCTTTGCTGTTGTGAAGGGGCTTTATTGAAATTCTTTGGCGAAAATCGAGGCTGACTTGGCTGTTGATTTCTTTCCAGCTGCACAATTCGGTTCTGCATGGTAGTATTTTTTTGAGTCATATCAACCCTCAACAGTCTCATCTCTTCGATCAATATGTTCATTGGATTGGGGCCTTCACTGGAAGAGGAAACCTTGTTCTTCGGTTCTGGTTTAGCTCGAGTGGTCGGAAGTGTCGGGCTTTCCAGCTGCCTTCCAACTGTCATCTAAAATCCCTACCTTCTTCCTAGCAGCCGCAAGATCCCCTAGACGATCCAGACTGAGATGAAACATGAAATCGCCTGAAAATGCCTTTAAGTAATATGATAAGATCATTGGGTCTTGAGGCTTGCAATTTGCAGGGAACTCCTTTATAATCCTGTCAAACCTACGATCAAACTCGTCAATAGTCTCATTTTCACTTCTTTTAATAGTCATCAAAGCATTATTCAACATCATAGGATCTTTCTTTTCTTGCCATCTATCAAAGAATTTAGTCTTTAAATCAGCATAGTTAGCAATACTTTGAGCAAGCAATGACTTAAACCATTCTGCAGCTTCGTCAATTAAACAAGAAGCAAAAGCCTTAAACTTAACATCCAGATGAGTAGTGTCAGTGAGCATAAAACAACGTTCAATAGCATCCCAATGTTGGGCAGCAATAATAGCATTTGATCCAGAAAACACGGGAAATTCTCTAATGTCTTTAAATTTTAATGCTTGGTTAGGATACCCAGGAATACCCATGAAATCAAAAGCAGCAAATGCCATATTAACTTGAGAGCCAGGAGCAACAAAAAGCTTATGTATATCAAGTAAAGAATCAAGCGTTTGTTGACTACCTACCAATCTCTCCTACACACGATCCGTTCTTTTTAACAATATATGACTAAGATCGGGGAGAGCGTACCTTTAAAATTTGCTCTTGTCGAATATCTCTTTGAATTTTGTCTAGGTGGAGTCGCCAGGAGAGACCTGCAAAGTTAAACTAAGCAAATCCCACCAAGATATGGAACAAGGAGCGTACCTGAGTTCTTGATGGAGTCGCCAGATAAACCTATCAGGTTAGTCCTTTAAATACAAATATATACTTTTAAATATGAGGACGTACCTTGAGGCTTATAGAGTGTCGTTTTTCCAAGGGTGTAAATGACTCCGGATAAATCATTTTATTTTTTAAATGTCCTCGGCAACGGCGCCAAAAATGTTACAGGGCAAACTAGCGGGGCTAGTGCCCAATAAAAAAATATAAGAAATGTGACCCAATGTCACCTCGATCACAATTCTAACTTCTTTAGAGAGTCATAACCTCCCAAGGGAAGGACCCTGAAATATCCTGTAAGACACTAAGCAGCAACACTATATCCTCTATACAATTGTTAGTTTTGACCAGTGCCTTATGGAGCCAATAAAAGGAACAAACCACGTAACTGTGTTAGACAAGCAAAAGTGCATTAACCATTCAAATTAAAGGTACTATCATTCAATGTCATTTAGACTAATAAATTTTCAAAGAAAATTGTACATATGGCTGTCAGCACAAAGTTATAAGCTTCACAAATAAATCAGACCAAAATAGATGTATTAAACGCAAATGAGGTTACAGATCATCAACTATGCACGTCAATTCCAAACCTGTTTTGTAGTAGAAATCAAGCTTTTACTCTCACTATGCCAGATCACAATTATCACACAGTTAAACCGTGCAAAAGCATTATCTGGCACTTAAACTCGGATCCCTTTTACGGTATGAAAATGAAATTAATGCACCATTTATGTTTGTAACATTAGACTTCTAGCACTGTAAAAACACTCAGAAATGTAAGTTTCAAATTGTTTTTTTTATGTCAAGGTAACCACTGTAAGTGGCACTATTTTCCAGAATTAAGGAAACAACAAAAAGCCTTTCAACTGAGTTTATCAAGTGCTCAAACCATTGACCAACATTCCACCATCAACACCATAAATCAGTTTGTTACAGTGGTAAGATACATCAACTATTCCTCCAAACATTTACTTATTTATCTGATCAAATTACTAACCCTTTTTTTAGGAAAAGGAAGAGGAAGAGGAGACTCGGGAGGAGGAAAGGACAAGCCAAGGTCGATTGGAGGATGGAGGGAGCAGACCGAGCCCTGGAAAAGGTGCCCGAGACCCTTGAGGGAGGCCCGAGTGGGGAAGGGAGCAGGGAGAGCAGGCCCGAGGGCTGCAGCAATGAGCCCGAGGGCTATTATGCCTAGGCCAAGGGTGTGAAAAGGGGATACGAAGAGGTAAAGGAGAGGGTCAAGGGTGCGAAGGGAAAGAGGAAGTGGAGGCGAGGAGGACGAAGGTGAAAGGCGAGGGTGAGGGAGGCCGCTAGGCCTAGTCTAGTTCTGCAGTAAGGGATTTTTTTACAATAGAAAAAAATAGATTTATAACAATAAAAGACCTATTTAATTAAAGAATCAAATAACTAATCTAACATGAATAATAATCTAATAATTACAACATATACTTATTCAGAAATTAAAAGAAGTACAGAGATTAGGACAACTTTGGGGTTTGAGAGGACTTTAGCCTAACCCTAGGGCATCAATGAAAGAGGCTTCCCTCTTAAGATGGTACTTAGCAAGTTTGGCACTAGGGCCTACCTTAACAACCTCAAATGGTTGGTTAGAGGAGCCCTAGCTATAGCAAAACTTGAAGACCTAAAGCTCAAGCCTAAGAAGGACTCCTTTGGGGGAGGGCATTGGTGAGTTGGAGGACGAAGAGGGTGTGGAAGGTGACCTGGAGGATAAACATGTCCCTCAATACTGAAAGATCTGTTGCGATAAATCAAGGTTGGGGTCATGTGACCCAATGACCCACCCCTAGAAGCCCCGAACACCAACCTCAAGGCTTCAACCCCTTGTACGAGGCAGTCAGCAATGCCACTAAGCCATAGTACTTCCAAGGGATAAACCAGAGGGTCAGACCATAACCCCTACTTAAAAAAAGTTGGCTAAACACCCCTCCTGGTCAGAAAAAATGACCCCCTCTCCCTGGGGTACCTCTGCAGGTGCGCTGGTACTAGTACCACGTAACAATGACGAATTTTCATATATTACCAAGTAGGTGTAAATGTCAACAATAGTCAATATAAGTGTAAGAGATTCTTAAACAATGTACGTGCTCCCAATAATCTAATCACCCCTAATACAGTCAAATGGCACGTATATCAGATTTGAGACACGGTTATTATCATTAACTTAGGAAGAACAATAAGGGTGAGACAATATCCCAACCAACCTTACTTCTATGCAAATAACAACATTAGAATCATAGCAGTAGTGTGGATAACAATCAATAACCATAAAAATTCATAAGAGAATAAGTGTAAACACTTACACCTTTAAATTAGTTATCTTTCCCACTCTCATTTACTGAATCAATGATGTATCAGAAATGCATATATCATTATAGCAGCAGATGAGAAATGTATTAGCAGCAGTAAGAAGGATAATCATAAAAACGAATATGAAATGAGAATAACCACTAACACCTTTGATTTTAGCTAATTCCTCCCAACCACATTTATGAAGTGAAAATATGCAGCAGTATAATGAATAGTAGCATGTCAGAAATACATATCAGCAGTAATATAATGATACTATAAAATGTCAACAGTTCAAGGAGGTGCTAGCATAGAATGATCCCACTTCAAACTTACTTGCTTGTCACCTACAAACGCTGGTATATCAGACTGTAAAATCACCTTTTCAGACCTGTATAAGTGAATTTCAGACTTCTTTTTATTATGTGACAGCCTTGCAAATGGCAGCAAAAATAGTACTAGTGGTTAACCTTTGAGTTTATCTTGCATATGTAGGTGATTAGCATAAAAAGGAACTCTCTATTGGTGAAGTCTGCTGCCTTAGCAGATGTATGAACAGTGATAAAGGGCCCAGTTTCTTAGGTTGTAGCATCCCTAGGAAAGGCCCCAAAAGGGAGGCCAAGGCTGTCCTAGGTGAGATTCGAGGGTAGAGGAAGGAGGAAGGTGGAAGAGGAAAGAGGGAAGGAAGGGAACTGGGAGTGGGAGAAGACAAGGAAAAGGGAAGGAGAGATAGGGAAGATGGAAGAGAAAGAGAGGAGCGAGGGAAGGAAGGGAGAAGCGAAGGTAGGGAAAGATAGAGGGAAGGAATGCGAGCTGGAAAGGAGGGAGAGCGAGGTTTAGAAGAGGAGAGGGAGGAAGAAGGGGATGAACAGGAGGGCAGCGAAGGTAGATAAGGGAGGAGCGAGGGTCTAGAATGAAAGAAGAAGAGGGAGCGAGTTCCAGGATGAAGGGAGAGAAGGCTAGGAGAGAGGAGTTAGGGAGGCCGCTAGGGCACAAAGAAAACTGTGTTTAGGGTTTAGGAACAGAAAATTAGGATTTTTAGGTTTTATTTTATGAAAATTATATACAAACTAATGTAAAAATCAGACCTAAATTACAAAAAAAAACAAAAATCTAAGCTAACATAATATGTACAATTTTACAAAACTCACAAATTAGGGTTTGGAAAAGGTAGAAAATGCCAACCTAGGGTTTTAATAGTCTTACCCTAACCCTAGGGCATCAAGGAAGATGGCCTTCCTCTTGAGATGGTACTTGCCAAGTTTGGCAAACTAGGGCCCTCTCCAACAACCACAAGAGTTGGTTAAAGGTGGCCTAGTTAGGGCAAAACTTGGAGACCTAAAGCTCAAGCTTCAAAGGACTCCTTCTAGAGGATGTCCCTCACAATGCTATGGTGACTAAACGCTGAAAATGACCTAGCTAGAACAAAATGCAGCATTAATGGCTACCATTCAACCTTGAACAAGCATCGCATTCAACATTTAACAAAGAGAAATTAAGAGAAGAACTTAGATACCTCCTTGTGCATGTGTTAAGCAAACAACTCTAGCATCACCTTAGCAAAGAGCAAGAACCAAAGATACTCCAAGAAATTGCCTTCAAACCAAAAAATACATCCTTCTCAAGAGGAGCACATCAATCCAAGAGCCCTAAGAAGGGTAAAAAAGTAACATGATGTTTTTATCCCATAAGTTGTTATGTTCAAATGAAGTGAGGAGAAGTTTATTTATAGCTTCTCACACTCACTTTACAAAAATATCCAGGCCGACATGTCTTTAAATTTGAAATTATAAAATGTCAACTTAAAATTATAACGAAAATAATATAAAATAATCAAATCTGTGGGTAATTTGGGACATTTTCCCCAGAATTTACCCACACGACTAAAATAGCTAAAAATGAGCATAACACTCCAATTTGAAGGCTAGAGTGCGGACGTGGAGGTCATCATGCCCCGTCTAACCCCAATAGTAGTGAAAATCGCTCAACGCCCCCCCTAATCAAGCAACACGGCCTGGCATAGAGGATGATGTCATCATCAAGAATAAGCCAAGGAGAGAGGGCGTTGCTGAGCTGGAGGACCAGGAGGGTGTGGATGGTGGCCTAGAGGAGAGACATGGGCCTCAGTGCTGAAAGAAAGTGCCACCGGTGTGATAAAGCAAGGTGGGGGCCACGTGACCCAATGACCCACCCGTGGGAGCCCCGGACACCAACCTCAGGGCTTCAAGCCCTTCCATGAGGCAGTCAACAATGCCACTAAGCCATAGTACCCCCAAAGGAGAAACCAAAGGGTCAAGCCATAACCCCCACTCAGAAAAAGCTGGATAACACCCCTCCTGGTCAGAAAAATGCTCCTCTCTCCCTTGGGCATATCTGAAGGTGCGCTGGTACTGGTACCACGTAACAGGCCCATCCCAGCAGTCGGACTGCTCCACCTAGGTCACAACAACAAGCTCCCCACTCTAGGCAACGGCGTACTACCCATTGCATCTCCTTTTCCAGCTCTTCTTCTAGACAGTGTACTCTTTTGGGACACCTCCAGTCGACCTCGGATGGTAGGAGAGATGCTTCCAACACTCCATGACAGACTCACTATTTTTGTATCATAGCTTTCAAATCCACTCTCTCTATACATTTTTCTTCTGGATTGGATCTCTTTGTCTATCTCTCTTCTGGATCAACTCCCCACCTATGGAGCTAGCACATTTTTGACTTGGTTTTTAGGTTAGAGTCCTACTTGCTTTTTACAGGAGCCATCTTAGCGCTCCCACTTTGTATTGATATCATGGTACCACCTAGTCCCATTGACCTACTTTTGTGGTCATTTGGTTGGACATTAATATAATTATATTATCTTATCTTATCTACAATAAAATAATGATATATGTGCTAAAACCCAAGATCTATTCTAGGGACTCCCCAAGATAGAGTCAAAACCTATAAAATATACATCAACCTCCTAACGAACTCCTCAAACGGAGAAGGCGCCTCACTAATTATGATCAAATGAGATACAAATGGTACAATATAGGCCCAAGAGAGGGTGTTCCATCAAAATTGGTCAAAGATATAAAAAACCATCCCAAAAACCTAGGGCCCTCCAACAAGAATGGACCAAAACCATCAAACTAGGCCCCAAAACCTAGGGTATGGTCAAAATCCCAACAATATGCATGATCAGTTCACACATTTGGTTGGAAATGGCTTCAAAGTGTGACAATGTGGTAAAGCAAGTAACAAACCTCCTCAAAATGTGAAGCGCTAACCTCCAACCAAGTGCCAAATGGTAGGGGAAGTCAAACCCATGGTCAAATGTTAGAGCGCCATCCTCAAGGTGGCCAATGATCCACCTCAACAAATCCATGAAACAAGCCTCAACGACCCTCTAGAAGTCTCCAAGTGTCATCTCAAATGGTCCAAACATGAAGTTCAAGGTCCAATTGCGTGAGAGGAAGACCCAAACTATAGGAGTTTGTATTTGCCCACATGTGGCATCAACACAAAAAGCCATCTATAAGAAGGAAGAATTTGAAGCACAAAACAAATCAAAAGGATCAAGGGTTGACCAAGACCCCTCAAGCTCACCGAGAACTGGAAGACCATCCACCCAAGGTAGTGGATTCTCGCCCATGCAGTCATGCAAGAAAATATCAGATTTCCTTGACCTTGGTTGTAGGGATAATGTGGATGCAAAAGTGTTTCGGTTTATCTTTGCATGTGGCATACCATTCAATGCTCTTCGCTCACCCTACTAGCATGAAATGGTAGAGGCCATCCACACTGCCCCAGCAGGATACAAGAGCCCCGCGTATGACAAGCTAGAACTGTGGAGCTTGACAAGGAAAAAGCCAAGATCCAAACTACTTTGGGTCAATTTACAAATGCTTGGAATGATTATGGGGTATCAACTATATCAGATGGTTGGACAAATGTAAAAGGCAAGCCATTGATAAATGTTCTTCGTGTGTCTGCTACTAGTGCAGTCTTCCTTTCATCCCATGACTACTCAGATACATTCAAGACTGGCATGAACATTGCAGAACTCCTACTCAAAACCATTGAAGCTATTGATCCATGCAATGGCATCCAAGTCATAACTGATAATGTTGTTAATTATAAGGCAGCGGGAGCAATCATTGAAGATAAATACCCCAACATATTTTGGTCCGGGTGTTTGGTTCACACACTGAACCTTTTGATGGATGACATTATTAAGTTGAAGGAGAATGATTACAAATGGATTGGTGAACTATACAAAAAGGGCAAGTACATGATAAGATTTATTACCAACCATAGCAATGCCCACGGCATTTTCCGCAACCACTCAAAGTTGGAGCTATTGAAGATGGAAAAGACTAGATTTGCTAGCTATTACCTCACCTTCAAGCACCTTTTGAAGGTAAGAGAGGCATTGGCTAGCATGCTATCAAGTGAATCATGGCAGGTCTTGAAAGATAGGGCTACATCTACATCTGACAAGCATGATTTTCAGGAGGTGGAGGACACCATTCTTGATAGTCAATTTTGGACAAGTGTCAAGTATTTTTTCCAGTTCACAAAGCCCATTTATTACATGATTCGATTTGCAGATACAGATAAGTCGATGATTGGGGAGGTGTATGAGCAGATGGATAGCATGCTGGCCCAAATTAAAGATATTGTTGAACCGAAAGATCCCATCTTGTATGACCATATTCACAAACATGTGGTCAAAAGGTGGGAACATCTCAATGCTCCACTGCATGCCTTAGCATATGTATTAACACCAAAATATTATTCTCCATGTTGGTTGGCCAAACCAGCACCTAGGGGTGGGGTTAGGAGAAAGCCCCACACACATCCAGAGGTACAGGTTGGGTACATGGCTGCTATAGACAAACTGGTCCCTGATGAAGAGGAATGTGCCTTATTGCGTAGTGAATTAAGCAAATACCTCGGTGAAATTGGTCTGTTTGGTACTTTGCATGCAATCAAAGATCGAGGTAGGGCACCTCCTATTGAATGGTAGAACATGTATGGATCAGCATGCCCACGCTTGTATAAATTGGCAGTCAGAGTACTTTCATAGGTGGTTAACAGTTCCTCTGCAGAAAGGGGTTGGAGCACCTATAGCTTCATCCACTCAATGAAAAGAAACCGATTAAATGAAAACTAGGCAGAAAGCTTGGTTTATGTACATTACAACTTGAGGTTGTTGACTCGTTACTGTGAGCGGGCCAAAATTGATATATCATATGTCACTTGGGCAACAATCCGGAGGAGCATAACTTGGAGGATGGAGCCTTAGCTTTAGAGCACTTGGAGGAAGAGCTTTTGGGTGATGAGGATGACCATGCAGCAACAACAGTAGCAATACCACCTCCATCTTCTAGCTTGTTTCCAGATGCAACATCTTTGCCTGGAGGTTCACGACCTCCATCTGCATCAGTGAGTGGGGGTCGTGCAAGTCTTGGACGTGGTTCACGAGCATTGGTGGCTACTAGGGATGATAATCCCACTCCCATTGTTCATAGACCATGGGAAAAGAAATTAGAAATTTCTTGTGGCAAAAGGAAACATCCATAAAATCTACTTTTCTTGTCTTTTCTTGTTTACAGTACTTTCAAGTTTCTGCACTATTGACTCTTTTATATTTATTATGGTATATTTTGTAACATTACATGGCAATTCAAGTTTGAAGTTTGACGTTGAACCTACCTCTGAAGTTCACTATTTGCAACTTTGCACTATTGAGTCATTGACTACATAAAAGCATATTATAACTCTTTGGTGATGAATATGATGCTTCGTGAATTGTTCCAACTTTCATTTCATGGTTGATGTTCTCTGTTATAGACTATAGTGTGGTTACAAGTACAACTTTAGTGATGACAAAATGTTATATATTGAAAATTTGAAGCTTCAAGGTTGATGTTATGGATACTGGACCTATGGTTGACAAATTCACTATTAGCTGATTGATGATTGATGAATGATGTTATATATGGTATTATGGTTTATTTCATGTTTTTATGCTTTCCATAACTAATTCAACATTCTACATGCATTTGTTGACATATGTGCATCAAAATATATAAAAGATATATATTATATAAAAAACACTCTCGAAACACTCACAAACCAGAATCTTTTGAAAATTTCGCTTTTCGCTCCCGCTCCCAAGTAACCTTGGTTTAATCAGGATTTTGGGCACAGTTAATGGTTTGTGCCACCTTCTCAGCAGCCTGTAACAGTACAACAACAGTGAAAAGGAAAAATTAAAGGGATGTTTGGAGCAGTTCTGGGGTACTCCTGTAGCAGCCACTTGTATCATCCCTAAGACAGTCCTGGGCACATTTTGAGGTTAGGAAAGGGGTAAAACAACAATTAAAACCCTCAACCATTGACAGTGTGGGCGAGATAATGATAAACATACCTCTAGCAGTATATTCTTGAAGAAATAAACAGCCCTGGAGAATGGATGTAGCTCTTCCTTGTGCCATTGAGTAGGCCGCATCTCATCCTCAGTCTGTTTTAGTGCACTTCCACCTAACCTCAGCACTCAGAAGCAGCACCATAGGATGGGATCTTTGACAAACTTATAAAAAACATATAGTCTTATTATGGAAAGATAATACTCCTTTATACACCATTTCATGATAGGTATTCCATGTTTAGAGGATACTCATTGAGATGGCCCATTTTGGAGGTTTTTTTCATATGGTTCACACCCTATTTTATGAAGGACGTTTTTGTATTTGGAGGTTGCTTTATAAAGTGACGTTTTTGCACTTTGGTGGCATTTAGGGCCTTCTATGCATGCTTTGTGGGCATCTTCTTGTGAAGAGAGATTCCTTGGATGTTGAGTAGTGGACAGCCCTTGTTACTTGGAGATTACTTCATGAGCTAGCTCCACTTGGAGCTTTCTAGATGGGACCATCCCCTTGGACGTTTTCGCATTTTAAAGATATCTTAGCTGCCTTGTGGACATCATTGATGGCTTCAAACCCCATATAGACATTGCTTGGTGGACAAGTTTCCTTGAAAAAGCCATTGGAGTTTGCTTGTGAGCTACCATGTGGACATGCTTGATGGACAACTTATCTCTGAGGAAACCTTCGAGAGCTAGTATGTGAACACCTTTGGTTGCTTGGAGCAGTTGGTTTATTGGAGACCCCACTTGGAAAAGGACTTTGAGGTGGTCTTGTGGACATTTCTTGGAGCATATTCTTTGAAGGGGCCTTTGGAGGACATGCAGCATCATCACCAACCACTTGTTCCTTTGCTTGTTGGAGATATTCCCCTCATCTAGGGGCCCCATGTATCTTATGTAATGTACTAGTGACTTGACCACTTTTTATAGTGTATTTTTAGGATTTAGTTCCTTGAAGTGGGGATTTGTATTATTTTACCCCACCCTAGGCTAGATCTAAGGAAATAATGAATATTTTATTGTAAAGGGAGTTTGAGCTACTCCTATATAAAGAGAGCCACTTCCTCATTTGAACTCATGGTTGGGTTTTTGGATCTCTCCCTTTTGGAGCTTAATTGATATATCTTCTTTGGAGCAAATTTCGTCTAAGGGTTTCTCTCTTGTGAATGTGTGGCATTTATCTTGCTATTGTGCTTATATATTGGAGACCATATTTTGCTAGCATTGTCTACGTTATTTCTCTTGAGCCATTGAAAGGGCACAATTGTCATAATGGATTGGATCTTGGATAAGGATTTATGTTGGATTCTATTTAAGTTCTTGCATAGAGGGAGGTTTTTCTTTATACTAATCCTAATCAAGATTTTGCAAATCTAACCACTTCTAGTGTAGGGTTTCACTCAAGGAAGGAAGACACGAGGGGAATTGTCCTTCCCCTTGTGATCACAAATTGAACCCCCAATACATCTATGAAGGGTTGGAGGCCTAGAGTACTTACTCTTTCTAGGTGATCTTTGAAGCAAGGCCCTCTAAGTTAGCGACCTACTGACTCCATTTGCCCCGAGTTGGATTGGCACTTGTCCTTTGAAGTGGTTTCCCTTATCCTACCATCATCCAATTGTATATATTTATACTACAAACCTTTGCTAGGGCAACCATTTTGGAATCACCTTGCTCCTTGTTATGCCTCAGATTGTTTGAAACATTCCTTGCAGATGTACCAGAGTGAGGGGTTTCTTTTTCTTTTGTAAAAGGCCAAGTTTTGGGGGCTATATTGTGTAGAGTGTTGATTTTGGGGCTAAATTCCCCTGATCAGGTCATGGCAATTCCCCTTGGTTTCCACCTCAAGGAGGTACTAGCCTCGTGGCTCTGTTTCCTACCCTTTGGGTGGGTGTCTGGTGCCCTTGAGGCGAATCATTGGGACACATGGCCACACTCATATTTTGCTTTGTAGAGGTGATTGCGTGTGTAAGGGTTGTCATACATGTCTTAGCACACCTCATTTTGTCCACTTGGACCTATTGTTTTAATGCAAAACCCCTCCTCCTCATCTCCAAACCCATAAACGCCATTCCTTGAAGAAGAAGCCTACATTGTTTATAAAGGAGGGCATCAAGGGAAAAGCATATGTTGGGGTTAGTTGGGCCATGATGTCCTCCTTTTGGCTCACCTTGCACTTGGTGGAGCCTAATTGCACATTTTTATTGTTATTTTATGTCATTATGTGGTTTAGTCCCCGGGTTTTGGGTGCACAAACCTAGAATTTTATAATTTGTCATTAACATGTAGGCTTGAATTTGTAAAAGGTTGAGGGTTGTCTCATATAAATAAGACAACCTCACCTCATTTGTAAAACATGGACAAGGGTTCAAACATGAAACCTTTTCTTTTTCTCTTGGTATATTGGAGCACTTGAAGCTATGCACACCTCTCTCGTGGATGTCTTTTCTTGCTTGAAGGATGAATGGAAAGTGTTCTAGGGTTTGATTTTTGCACATGACAAGTTAGTGCTAAGACTAGTTGTAATAAATCAAGCTCAAGGGTGACCTAAGGTGCATTTCTTTGCTCATTCTTGATTAATGTTGGTAAGTTTATCTCCTAACCCTAGTTTAGCTTTGCTCTTGAAGTGCTTTGGACTGTTAAGTTTTGTTTGCTAGCATTTTATCAACTTGCTTGAGGAGACCTTCCTACCAAGGACCTCTCTGTCGTTTTATTGGGCCTTTGGACTTCTCTATTTGCCCTAATTAGGGTTACGCTACCTAACCCTTGAGGTTTCTCGCTTAGCGTTGGTTGTAAGTATTGAATCGCCATCTTAATGTTGAATTTTCTTATAGCAGAATTTAATTTTTCAGATATGATAATTACTTCCTAATGAGTACAAAAGCAGTAATTTCATGCCATTGATATCATTGAATAATTACACATTGAAAATCCCAACTTTAAATGCAGCGGAAACAAAAGATCATAGAAGGATAGCCATGCACAGTAGATACAAAAAATTTATCCTGAGAAACCCAACCTTGGGAGAATACCCAGCCAACTTTTCTTAAGGAGAAATTGTCATTTTCAGCAAAATTTACAAATCTGAAATGCCTAGAAATCTGTGCCAAAATCAGTCAAATTCCAGTCAAACCTGGTCAAAATTTGCAATAGTCAAACCCAGTCAAAACTATCATACGACCTGTTGTATGGCCTGCAATTTTCTGTACGGTCTTTTCGTACTATATGGCCTCTCTGTACTGTTCATCCTGTCAAAAATCATATTCCCCTTCACACATGCGGCCTTCAGAAAATGATGAAGAAAGATAAAAATTTGCCCCAAAAATTTAAGATTCTTTCTTAGCTGAAATTGCAGTCTCCTTCTCTTAGAAAATTTGTCTTGTTGTTGATGACTTATCTCCTCACATGCTCGTTTATTTATATAGAGCTCTAATGTTGAGTTAGACCCACTAAGAAGCCCCTCATCACTAAGAAGCCCCTCATCACAAGGAGTCTCTTTGAGCCTACATGTCAATTCAACATAAGACTAGAGTTGTTTATTTTACAATTGGGTGAAGGCCCCAATTAAACAACCAACTCAAACCTGCTCAATATAAAATAGATCACTCCATCCTAGAGTAGGCATGAAGAGCATCGTGGGCCAATCTCCCTGACCCAGTCACAAGGTTGATGGGAGAAGGAATACCCAACCTTTGGGCCATTCACCCCAAGCCAAATCAGCATGGCCCCATGGGTGAATGTACCATTCCCCCTTGGTTAAATCAACATGACCAACTGGGAGAATGTCTGCCCGATGTTGCAAACTGGAGAAACATTAACACTCCCTCTCAGGGAGGGAGAAATTCTGCATCATGCCAAGATTGTCTCTGAAGTATACAAACTTTGCCTTAGACAGAGGCTTGGTGAGAATGTCTGCAATCTACTCATCTATGGATATGTACTGGAAATTCATTGCTCCCTTCTATACCATGTCTCGGATGAAATGATATTTGATCTCAATGTGCTTCGACCTGTCATGAAATATTAAATTTTCCGAAAGCTTGACACAGCTTTGATTATCACAATGTATCAAGGTCGTCTCTAGCTCCTGATGAAATAGTCCTGCAAGAAGCTTCTGAAGCCACACTGCTTCGCGACTTGCGACATTGGCTACGATATACTCCACTTCTCTTGTACTGAGTGCTACAGAAGTCTACTTGTTATGAATAAAAAATACATAAATAATAAAAAACAAATAAATAATTGATAATTAATAGTAAATAAAGATAATAATAATTCCTAAAAAGTTGTTCTTTACGAAGAGTTACTTGTGCCCTTTAAAAGACTCTATATACGGGCTCTCCTGTTTGTAATTTATCATCAATTCATATTTCATAATCATTTATTTTTTCGACATGGAATTATTTTCTATCGGGTTATTCATTTGGATAGCTTTATTAGTGTAAACCGGATTCGGTTTACTCTAGTGGTATTAGAGCCAGTTGTCTGATACGGTCTTTGGCCATTATTTAGACTTTGTCTAATTTGGCTTTTGGCCATCAATTCGAAGTAATTAATTATTCTGTGCAAATAAGAAGAAGTGGGGAAAGAAAGAAAAATTAAAAAGAAAAAGAAGAAAGAAAACATTTGAAAGGAAAAAGACAAAAAAAAAAGTAAAACCACATGTGGTTTTTCCAAGGTGTGATATATATATATATATATATATTACTAATCGTGAGCTAAAAAGGGATATAAAGTAACCCTTTAATAAAATCAAAAAAGAGAAAGATTCAAAAGTTTATTAATTATATAATATATATATTAATGGTTTTATTGGTATATATTCTTTATAAAATTTTATTATTATTTGGATTACAAAGTTTGGTGTATTCCATATTGGTATAATATTATTATTACTTTTAATAATAGTAATAATAATTATTGGACAAAAAAAAAAGATATTGAAGGAAATTATTGAAACATATTTATATATTTATTGAAGAAGTGAGTGGCGAATTATGGATTCCATATATAAGTCTAAATTTTGGGCTAAGTGCCCTCATTGCGAATCAGAGTTCGAGTATGTGTCAATTTTTAAAAATTGCAAGCACCCTTGTCCGATATGTAGCAAATATTTTATTATGGAAGAATATCAAGGACATTCTCAATTGCAATCGCAAATAGAGAAATTGGAAGGTGAACTACAATATTACAAGGAAAGCAATAAAAATTTACAATTTGAAAATGACAAAGAGAAGTATTTTAATGGTTTAATAAAGACGGAAAATTCCAAATTGAAAGATCGTATTTGAGAGTCCACAACACAAATTAAGGAATTTGAAACTGCGAGAAACAAATTTGACAAGGACATACAAGAACGAGAGGAAGAGATCTTTCGTCTAAGGAATCATAATCAGAAATTGCTTCTTCAAATCAAGAAGGCGAAGGATAAAAGACAGTGCAATCAAAAGTTAGACGAGGAAATTCAAGACCTCTAGTAAAAATTAACAAGAAAAGACGAAGAAAATTCCTCCTTAAGGAAGGTTAATCAGGAATTGCTAGAACAAATTAAAAAGTTATGAGAAGGAGAACAAGAGAATCAAGATGGTCAAGATGAAGTCGACAAGTCAAAGTATAAGTAAGAACTCTTACGCTTAAGGACACACAATTAAGATTTACTCATACAAATTAGAAAACTAAAGCATGATAAGAAATCTTTACAAGAAAAGTTAGATCGCAAGGGATCATTAGCTAACAAGGAAATGATGACTGACCCAATAGACAAGTCATCAAACACTCAAATTCAAACACCAAAAAGGGGAACCAATACAAAGTCAAACAACTATCAAATTCAGATGAATGTTTATACCGACAAATACAAATTAGAAAACTAAAGCATGATAGGAAATCTTTACAAGAAAAGTTAGATCACAAGGGATCATTAGCTGACAAGGAAATGATGACTGACCCAATAGACAAGTCATCAAACGCTCAAATTCAAACACCAAAAAGGGGAACCAATACAGAGTCAAACAACGATCAAATTCAGAAGAATGTTTATACTGACAAATCACTACAAACATCACGACAATATAGTTTCGAAGAACAATCACAAAAGATTAGGATGCCTTATCGTCATCCAAAGCATAAAAATCGATATGACCAATGACAAGGTCAAAAGGAACATAAACAAACGATTTGTGATTTCAAAACATAATGGAGACCAAATCAACAAACTAGGTGGAAGCAGAAAATGAGAAGTTCTATCTGAACAATCGATTAGCAAACAATTCCAATGAAGTTAGATCTCGGATGGACCACTTCAAAAATGACGCAACATTTTCACGTTATGTTTAAAAGAACACATCGTCTCATTTCTTCAAGTGTCACAGCTACCAACACAGAAGATCACGAGAAAGTGTTACGAGCAAGAATAAGGGATAAAAGTCTTCTATAAATATGCTTTGAGGACAAAGCATTTCTGAAGAGGAAGGCAATGTTATATAAAAAATATATAATAAAAATATATATAAATATAAAATAACATTAAGAAAGCAATAAAATAAATAAATTAAAATAATAAAAGTGATCAAATAAATAAATTATCTAAAACCAAAAAGTCATGCCTTTTTGTAAAGGTTCCAAGACAACCCAATGAAATATATATATACACCGGCCTTTTTTTAATTGTACAGCATCACCTATCAATTATTCATTTTATACATATACTTTCCATTTATGGAGTATTTATCTTACTTACACTGGGTGTTCTCTTAGGAAACGAACTTTCTTCGTTTCACTACTTCCTGCTAAACTAGGATATCATAGTTGATCCCAAGCTGAAGCAACACCCCGAGGTGCTCTTTCTGTCCATTGCACTTCTTGCCTAGTCAGAATCAGTATATCCCTGCAGCCTCACTTCATCACCTGAGACATATCTCAAACCATATCTAACTGTACCACGCAGGTACCTCATCACATGCTTTGCTGCAACCCAATGTACATGCCTTGGCTTAACCATAAACTGGCTCAGGGTGCTCACTGCAAAGCAAATATATGGCCTGGTGTTAACCAGGTACATCAAGGATCCAATCAACTGCCTATACATAGTGAGATCCACCAAATTTGAATCTGAAGCGAAATCACTCGGCTTCTTCAGGTTTGTCACCATGAGTGTAGCCATGAACTTGCAGTCCATCATACCGAATCTCCTCAAGATCTCAATTGTGTACTTCTCCTGACTAAGGAAGACTTCATTTGGTCCTTGCCACACCTCCAATCCCAAGAAATAATGCATCAAACCAAGATCCTTCATCTCAAACTCCGAAGCCAACTTCCTCTTGCACTCGACAATGAGCCCCTTTGCCCCGATAAGGAACAAATCATCAACATATGGCACCAAGATCAAAGGATCACCATCAACAACCTTGTAGTAAAGGTTGGGATCCGCATCACTCTTGGTGAGGCCCAAGCTCATCAAGTATCCATCAATCTTGGAATACCATGCCCTGGGTGCCTGCTTGAGTCTGTACAAAGCCTTCTTTAATCTGCAAATATGGGACTCCTTCCCATGTATCATAAAGCCCTGAGGTTGCTCTATGTACACTTCTTCCTCAATCACACCATTGAGGAATGCAGTCTTTACATCCATCTGATGTAATTTCCAGCGCATAGCTGAAGCAAGAGAAATAATAATTCAGATGGAAGTGTACCTGGCGACTAGGGAAAAAGTCTCCTCATAGTCCACTCCCTCTGTCTGGGAGAATCCTCTCGCCATAAACCTCGCTTTGTACTTCTTGATGCTGTCATTTGTTGCATGCTTGATCTTATAGATGCACTTGGAAGTCACCACTGACTTCCCTTCTGGTCTCAGAACTATCTCCCACACATCATTCTTCATGATGGGTTAATACTCCTCCATCATGGCATCCTTCCAAACATGTTGGCATGCTACCTCCTCATAACTAGAAGGTTCAAAATCAATGATGTGACTCATCAATGCCATATAACCCGAAAACCTCTGAGGTCTTTTGCTCTCCCTGAAAGTACCCCTGGGAGTTCCATGCTTCTCTGCATCCTACAATGTATCACAAAGCCATGCTGGCCTCTCCTAGTCTCTGCAACATCTCTAAGCAGGACCACTAGCTCTACTGGCTCTACTAACTCCTCTTGATAATCTGAAGGATGAACAACTAGACTAGAGAGATTTGTAGAAATGTTTGACTAGCATAAAACACAAAACTAACATATATGGCAATAGTTATGTACACATGATGAGAATAATTAATGCGAAGCACAAATATAAAGTGTGCATCAATTCCTCAATATGTGAAAATTTCTGCTATGAATGGGGAAATTGTTGCTCACGAGTGCACTGAGAGATCCACTTAACCTTCAAATGCAAGCTTCATTTTCTATTGATTAGGTATGTGGTAGTCTACTTCACTCCAGTAGTTTGTATCTTGGTGTCTAGCAACGTTGACTAGCATAAAACACAAAACTAACATATATGGCAATAGTTATGTACACATGATGAGAATAATTAATGCGAAGCACAAATATAAAGTGTGCATCGATTCCTCAATATGTGAAAATTTCTGCTATGAATGGGGAAATTGTTGCTCACGAGTGCACTGAGAGATCCACTTAACCTTCAAATGCAAGCTTCATTTTCTATTGATTAGGTATGTGGTAGTCTACTTCACTCCAGTAGTTTGAATCTTGGTGTCTAGCAACGTATCCTTGGAGAGGAGGTTGGAAGTCCGGGAGAGTATCTCATGGATGGACAACCTATACCTCCTCTTGTAAATGTGGCAACTGGCACCTCATGTAATTTACAGTCACTAGCTTTAACTACATCATGAATGTCAAGATGAGTTGAGAGATTGAGGTGATAGGGGTCCAAAGGCCAAAAAAGTGTTGTATAGAGTCTAGACCATGTCTGCAAAATTTTAATTTGTGATGCTTACTGACTTTTGAACCTTTGTTTGTCTATATATAGCTAGACTTTGTCTCCCAACTGAACTAATATTGGACCCAATGTTGATCCTATAGAGCTTCCTATTTTGCTTGGGTTTTAAGAAGATTATCATTGACTTTGGCATTTGATTGTGCTAAATGCTCTACAAAGGAACAGTTTTACCCTATTCATTTTTCTCACATGGCGTGGAGGGAGTAGATAAGATAAGATAAGATAATTTTATTAATGTCCAACTAATGACCACAAAGTAGGTCAACGGGACTGTCGGTTACAATGATGTCCATGTTGTGTGGGAGGACCAACCGGTCCCCTTTTAAAAACAAAGCAATGCAAAAAATTTAAAAGATGAACAAGACTAGTTGGGTTGAAGTATGAGGGATCTCCAACCCTCGCCCCGACTTCCGAACTCTGCACTAGGGCGAAGAAGCCCTAGTGGAGAAGATCCTGGAGCCGAGACCGAAGAAGTTCTATTACTCCTAACATTTGAGGCTGAGAGAGAAGGCTGAGAGAGAAGAACTAAGGGAAGTTCAGTAGCGTCTGCTAGCCCGAAGAGGATGCGGGCTGCCCGCTGCGGTGCTGCTTTTTTTGAGGCCTGGAGGACCTAGTTCGTCTCTTAGGTAGATGCCTGGAGCGAACCTGCTATTGAGGTCTCGTGGGTCGAGATCCACGAATCCTCACTGATCTGGAAACTGGATCAGTGTCTAGGTCTGTAGACCTCTTGGTGCCCCTGGCTGAGGGGAGCACGCTGAAGAACGCTGTGATCCTCTGTGTGGTGTCGAGTCTGGTGGGGGGCTGAAGAATATGTGCCCGAAGCCTGAGAGTCTCTTGGACATAGAGTGCTAAACATCTCTAATCCGTGTACCTGAAAAAGCTAGCTAGGGTCTGAGGACCTCTGAACAAGCAATGGAACCGTCCTCTGATCTCGTAATATACAGGACATCAGAAGATAAAGTGTGACTCAGTTTCCACTTCCTGTAGGTGACATAGTTGGCAGATCCTGTCTAGCCTATCAATCTGGTGGTCTGTCTCTACCCGAAGTCTATGAGATCCTACTCTGAGCTGCCCAAGGGGGATCCGGAGAGCATGCATCCAGTTTCGAAGCGTGTACTGGGGTCGGACAATGCGCCCGTCTCTGATCTCTAGGAAGTGCTCTGCGTAGAAGGCCATCTTTAGGCGCAACCCTCCGGGGGGATTGACCCAAGTGATCTAAATGAACTGCCTGTAAATATCCTCTTTGATGATCCTATTTAGTTCCTGCCGAGTGGGAAGAAGGTGGTCGGGAGCATTCAACGAGTACTGGAAGGGGGGGAGGCGATCTATCTGAATCCCTGTTGATTCGAAAAGCCACGAGATGCCAGTGAACCAACACTTGGCTCTGCCTGGATGAGTACGAGCAATAGCCTCGGAACAGCAGTAGGCTAAGTATGGGTACCTGTCCGGGCCCCTTAGTGTGTCTGCAAAGCCCCGAACCCAATGCAAGAAGGAAACTAGTCTGAAGATCGTCTCAAGGTGGAAGGGTTGGGCCCCAAACTCAGCCAGGATGATGTGCTGTGGTACTGTATGTTTGCATCGGATGATGCGGCGGAGAAGAAGGATCTGGACTCTCTCGGATGAGGCCCAATCCGACTCAAGTAAAGAAGGCCCCCAAATTTTTTATTCGTATAGGACAGTGGGGCGGATCAAGGTGTCCATAAGACTCATCTTGGACGAGATATCCTGGAAGTGATGACAAAAGCACTGTCTCTCTAGGAGGGCCAAGGATCCATACCCCTTGTTGATTCGAGGCTGAAGTGTTGGCCGCAGGCTGAAACAGGGGCCTGTGAACTGCACTCCCAAATAAGTATATGTGCTGGTAATCTCGATTTCCTCCCCCTTGAATAGGAAGAGGCAATCTGAGGTCTTCTTCTCAGATTCACCGTCAACTTCCGAAGATCACAAAATAGAGCTAAGGTATCAAGCTACCTCTGTAGACCTTCAGGGGAGGAGGATAGAAGAACAATATCATCTGCAAAAAGTAAAATGGAAACCAGGGCCTGGTGGAGGAGGCACCCATCTATATCCTGGATATGCTCGTGGAGAAAAGCTTCCAGCTCATTATTATAGATCCCAAAGAGGGTGGGAGATAGTGGGCATCCCTGTTTAACCCCAATAGTGCTTCGGATGAACTCAGACATTCCTCGAACTGTGCGAAGTCGACCAAGGACAGACTCGTACAAGCGCATAATAACTGTCCGCAAAGTCGTTGAGATGCCAATATCTTTGAGCCACTGCAGTAGGTCTTCTCTCGGGGCCGGGTCAAAGGCTTTCCGGAAATCCACGAAACAACAGTATACCTTCGAGGAACGGTGGCGTGCCTCCTCGATCACGGCCCGAAGGGTAAAGATATGGTCCATGTGGTGTAAGGGGATAAAACCTATAACTAACTTCAAAGGGAAAATGATCAATAGAGGCATGTGGCACCCTACTATAACTTGTTGGATGGTGTGAACGAATCTGCCCTACTACCTATGTGGCTGATAATAGATATGTAAGGCATGCACAAGGGGAAATATTTAAAAGGTTTAGTTTTAAAACATATACATATGTAAAAGTAACCAATACTGGATCAAAAGACTGTATTGGCAAACACTCGAACCAATAACCAAAGATGTATTAATCAATGTCTGATATAGGATAATTCTTGATCAATTTACAAATAAGTAAATACACCAGTTTGTCAACATTCATCGAGCAGTAGGTACCAGGATATAATCAAAGAACAATAATCAATTTGCTATGACAAACGAAATAACAGTGTTATCCATTCACCAATAAATGAGGATAGCATTCATGCAAGGTAATCAATAAAGGACCAAAAGACCATATTGCCAGCCAATAATCAAATACAAATCGCTGTAGTAAATGTAGGAATGAATAAGACCAATAATGTAAAGATTGATCACTTAACAATAGGGTATTCAATGTAGCACAGAAATGTCATTTATAATCCTTTAAACAATAACTACCACATTCAAGCTACAGCAATATGACAACAAAATGATGTAAGGCAAATATGTATATCAGTTAGGATTCAATAATGTAGTCTCACTTTCAGATCTGTAACACAATCACGTTTGTACCAGCAGTAAGCATTCATCAATGTTTTTCCTTAAGACACATGCAATGATTAATTTATTTCAAACCAACAGAAAATACTAACTAACTTGTTTATTGCTGTGTATTTTTCTGTGTATCTTACAGGCACTGTGGAGTAGTTAGGGTAACACAAGGGCTGCCCGGTAGAGCAGACCTGTGTAAAAAAAAGGCTTGGGAAAGGGAAGAAGCAAGCTCGGGTTGAAACAGGCAGTGGGGTTAAGTAAGGACAGACCCGAGGTGAAGAGAGGACAGACCCGGGGTGTAGATAAAGGTAGAAGGGATGGCTGGGCCGAAAAGGGGAAGGATGAACTGGAGGATAGAAGGGGTTCGGGTTTGGTAGGAAAGGGCGGACAGGTTTGCTGCTTGTGAGAAAAGGGACCAGCGAAGGTACCCTAAGGGAGGCCAAGGGTCTAGCTAGGATAATGAAGGGATGGTGAGAGCCCAGGGAAGCAGAACGAGGGTAGCAGAGGACTGTGGGGAAAGTCGTGGGGCGCAGGGCAGCCTGCAATTAGGGTTTTGAACTTAGAAAAGACAATTAAAAGAAAGGGGAATTAATAAACTAAATGTAGATAGATTAGACTTAAACTAAAAACATGAAATAATAAACCAACAAGTTAATATATACAATACATACACTACTCAGAAAATTAAATTAGATAAAAAGGAGTGAACAACTTAGGGTTTGTAGGTTAATCCAACTCAACCTAGGGCTCAAAGGGTAGGGCTACTCCTTGAGATGGCACTTGCCAGATTCAGCATGCTAAAGACTCCCCCAACAACCTTAAGGATTGGTTGGATGAGACTTAGCCAAGACAAATCTTGGAGACCAAAGGCTCAAGCTCTTACTAGGGCAACAAAATACTGAAACCTTACTTGGCTGGGGCAAAATGCAGCAATGTAACTACCATTCCACCATTAGACAAAGCATAGACTTCAATATTCAACAAGAAGATATCAAGAAGAAAGACTTAGATACCTTGGTGTGCATGTGTCAAGCAAACAACTCCTAGCATTACCCAAACAAGATGCAAGAACAAAAGAATCTCCAAAACTAGCTCATGTAATCATCCTCAAGAAATGTACCTTCCTCAAAATCCCAAGGAGGTCGAAATCAGAAAAAATCAGATCTATCCCTTCAATTGTTAATCTTTGAAGTGAGGAGAAGATGAATTTATATCTTTCTCACACTCACTTTTACACAAAATAAGGTGAATTTAATATTAAAAATATCAACTTAAAATTAGAATTAAAATAATATAAAAATAATCAAAGTAGTGGGTAAATTGGGTGTTTTCCTAGATTTGACCCCTACTTGAGTAAAAATGGCTAGACAAGGCCAAATTCGACAAAACTAAAGGCTGAGACACGAAGGGGGGGTCGTCAAAACCCTACTAACCCCATGAAATAGTGAAAAACCCTCAACGCCCCCCCTCAAAGCACACATCTAGAAGCCAATGGAAGATGACGTCATCCTCTGTGGAGGCCAGCGAGGCATGGCGCTGGAGTTCTAGAGAAGTAGGAGGGTGCAGGAGGAGGCCTAGGCCAATGACAAAGGCCCCAGTACTGAAAGATAACATGCCAGCAGTGTAAAAGTGCTTGGGGAAATCATGTGGTTCAATGACCCATCCCTGGGGGCCCCGGACACCAACCTCAAGGTTTCAAACCCTTTTATGAGGCAGTCAGCAGTGCCATTAAGCCATAGTACCCCCAGAGGGGAGCCAGAAAACCTGGCCATGATCCCATCCATAAAATGTGGTTGTATCGCACCCTCCAAGTTAAAAATAGGCTGCCATCTCCCTGGGGTGTATTTGGAACATGCGCTGGTACTGGTACCACGTAACACATGGCAAGCTTCTCGTTAGAGGACTAGGATTAGTTACATAAAGAACACCATCAAAAATAATTATAAACATTCTTCCACATGCCTGACCATTAGAAGCATCATTGAAGATACTTAGTCATGTGGACTCCAATGTGTCCCTGGTACAAGCAGGAATAAGCCTTGAGCAAGATCTCACAAGTGGTGCCAATTGAGACTTATTTGATTCAACTTGTACAACATCACATCTTGGAGATGGTAGTCTAAGAAAAGTACTAGAATAATTTTGCCGGATGTTACAAAGCTAGAGTAAAGGGTCCAAGACTCCAAAGTATGTCTTAAATGGATGGACTTTAGTCCAATCCGCATCATCATTGTGTTTAATATTGGATATGTTGTTGGGTGCACATGCAAGAGGGAAACTAAAGAACTATTTTATTTGTTTGCAAAGCCACTTTGGTATTTCAGCAATAGGTGGAATTACTGCAAGTCAAACACCCACTTCATTTGGTGATTCTTATGACTTTTAAATTGATTTGACGAATTGAAGTGGATAGTGAAAAACATGCAAGATGGTTTCCTTGCAAAGAAGGTAGTGTCACAAGTGTTCCAATCCTAAAGTTAATGTGGCCCCTATTGTTTGCTTTTAAATAACCAACCCCTCCTCAAATCTTCAAGCCATCATCATTATTCCTTGTTTTTTAATCTACAAAGTGTGATTGGGGGATAAGTGTGTGTGTGTGATGATCAAGAGGGAGGGGGGGAAGGATACTGTCCTTTAGGGATTTTGAAAGAGGGTCTTCTTTCGAAGGCTCAATGTTGTAGTAGATCAAAGTTTCTTCACAATGGTAAGCAAATCAAGCCCCATCTACTTCATCTTTAAAGGCTTCTTCAAGCCTTGCCACTCATGATTCTTAGAGATAGTGGTATCTCGAGATGTCCTCCATGATTCAGATGCCTTGCATGGAGGTACATCAGCAGTATAGGCTTCAGGATGGAGTAGAGGGTGAGATGCACTCTACTCAGTGGCATGAATCCAGCAGTGGATGCATGCAGACCTTACGGGTGTTTTGCCTCGAGCATGCATGAGTTTTGCATCTACAACTGTTAATTAAAAATTCATGCAAAACTGAGTTTTTGCATGCACTCATATTAGGTTTTTGGCAAACCTAATTGATCAGTGAGATGTTATAAGGAGGCAGGAAGTCACCGGCGGAGGTCACTCAGCAGACTAATTAGAGAGAGATCAGTCAGAGTCAGGAGGGCGCATAGTGCATGCAGAGGGCGACTTTCTGAGATAAAGAGGAGCTAAATAGGGAGAGTGAGGGGATCTAAGCTGGATCAGACCTCATTTGATCAGAGGTGCTTGGCTGCCAGATACTGTGGACAAAGAGAGTTCATCAGTGAGGTTTCATCAGAGTTTACAGGTTGGGCGACTTCCAATGAGAGGAGGGCACACTTTATGAGGAGAGGAATTCGTTGTGCATCCAGTTGACAGATTGAGCAACTGAGACTTCCGGAGTAGGTCTTCCTCGGTGATTGAGGAAGAACTGTGATGATCAGAGCTCGGATCTGTTGAGATCTGATTCAGTGCGAGTTTCCGACAGTTGGAGAAGGGCGCACTTTTCCATGCAGAGAGGGGCGCATTCTTCAGATCTAGGCAGTTGCCCTTCTTCTTTGGCAGAGCAGATCAGGGCTGTGGAGTGAGAGAGATAGTACAGACAGAGATTGACTTGCAGAGAGATCCAGATCCGTATTGACAGTTAGGGTACTTTTCCCATGAACATGCATCAGTCTTTGCATGCAGATCTAGGGCTTTCATACCCGTTAGGTTCGGTTGTTTCATCTGAAGTATTTGTATATATTCATCTTCTACTTACTTTGCTATGGGCTCCAGATAGAAGATAGCCCCACAGATTGTTGGTTTTTCCCGTTTGGGGTTTCCAGGGTACATCTTGAGTTATTGTGTGATTGTTGTGTTTTTTATTGTGGAAGTGTTAAGAGATATATAGTGTTTGTATCTTAAGTCATTATTGTATTTCTGATTTATAGAGACTCAAACCGCTTGAGATCTCAGAGCATCCAGAGTGATCTTTGGATAAATTAACAATGATGGTGCTCAAGTATCAACATAGATCAACAAGGGAGCTTCTTCTTCAAAATCCATGTAGATTGCTTAGATCGTAGGATACACATCCCTCAACCAAGGTCATAAGAGATATATACAAGTATGCAACAGTGAAAAGCGGGTTTTTGTTTTGATATACTGCATATTGTATGGTGTAACTAAGTTAAGGAATATAGCACTTATCTGATATTTTAGCAGAAAGAAGTCCACCCTTTTGGATCTGATCTCTTGGATTGGGAAGATTGTGTACACCATTACAAAAGTAATATCCATATACCTCCTCCAAATAGAGGTTTCTTTTCTTTTGTATTCGAGTCCTCTTCAAATTAAATGGTGGTTCAGTCAATGGGTTCTTAGATTTATGAAGATAAAAATTTTGTTATGATGCTATGGAATGAGATATTCACTTTGGCTTATACTTGGAAGGACCATCACTATCTTTGGGTGCGCCTACCAGGCTTCTCTTTGCATTTTTGGAACCCTTAAATTCTCAAGGTCGTGGACTCTAAGGTCTTTCTTATACTCAACCTCAAAAACCCTAAATCTAGAAGGGGTGCCAAGAATCTTGGTTCTCATGGATACCAACAAGGGCCTCCCAAACATGATCACCTTAGTATGTGGAGAGACGAAGTGGAAGAAAATATTGGATTATGAGAAAATGTAATTTGTGTCATAATATAGGACATTTTACAAGACTACCCACTCATAGTTGAGGCATACAAAAGGTGAAGGAGTAAGATCTCGACTCAACCCCCCCCATATCTAGTCAAGGATATTCCCACTCCATTGGCTCCTCTAAATGTATCTCGAGCATCTTCTAGTCTAGTTTCATATTGAAGCATGATCCTCATGGAGATAATGTTGTCACCGGTAGTGGGATCCGATAGGAGGTTTATAAAGAAGCAAAAGCCCCTTTGCAATGCTCCTTGGATTAAGTCAACAAAAAAGGAGTTATTGTGTAAACCTCGTGATCCCAGGAATTGACTCACCACAAGTAGATCACTTGGGAGATTTTTCTCAACTCATTGTTGACATCTACACCATCTCAACGGCAATGGAAGGCCATACAAGCTCATCTCCTACTGGAAAAGAGGAGATAGTTGGTATTTATAAGCTTATGAAGAATTTGCCTTTACCTACAAGTTGTTTGTCTCCTTTGCAAGTCATAATCTCTCATGATATTCAGAGTAGCAGTTCACATCTCAGTATCCCTATAGACCTTCCATCTACGGATCCATCATCTATCCTAGTCCGGGAGGTGAGATATTTCAAGACTTCGAGATATGGTGGGAAAGATTAGCAACTTCGGGGATCCCTGTTTCGATTCTACCTGCATTGGTGGCTCAACACTAATTTCTTTTCCTATTGATCACCAAGCATTTTTTCAAAAGGCAAGATCTCTAGGGTTTCTCAACAACAGGTTGGTAACAGGTAGAAAGGAAAGATTGCATCTGCAAAAAGTAAGAAAATAAAATACATTCCATTGTATCTATCATTGCCTAGCCCCCATATGCCAGGATGTTAGGCTCCAAAGGTATCCATTTTGATCTATTGGGTTGTCCCTGTGTAGGAGGAGCGAGGGGAGAATTTCTAGGCAACGTTTTGATTGCATAGTTTTTTATGTCACTTAATTTTGAAGGCCCTCTCGAGTTGATTATGTATCATCCACATCCAATTGTTTCTTGATATATGTATGGATTGGATATTGTTTGGCGGGCTGATTATCCCCAATTCTATTTATTTGGATAGTTCCTTGTTAATTGTTTTGTAGGGCTTCTCTGAGTTAACAGGGTACTAACCCTTTAGGAAAAAAATGAGAGACAAAGTATCTCTCAGCTTGGAAGACTACCAGGAGACCTTGAGAAGGATTTTACTAGGCAAATCATCCTTGATTTTGTTAGACTTTCGGATTGCTCCAAAAGTGTTTACACCATGTTTGGGGGTGCTTCATCAGATTTGGGGTACATGGTGTATGACTAGCCCCTGGATGGTTCAAGATGGATTGTAACATGAGATGGTCCGTGATGGATATGCACAACTAAGATAGCTTGCTCAGTGGATGCTTGACCTCAAGATGGTGTTGACTTGGCTTTCTTCCCTTAGGTGTTAGAGATCTGTTGGTAGTTTGGTGGATTCCCTTCATTGAGGCCTCATGGAGGAGCCACTTACTAGGAGAGCACCTTTCAAAGGATGTGGAACGTTTTGCATCATGGAGGAGGGCTTCAAGCCCTAGTTAGCACGTGGCAGCTTGGGTTCCTATTCAGAGGATTGGAGATGGCTCAAGGATTCCTGGGGCTTCAACAGTTTTCTTACAAGGGGTAGTTGACCTCGTGGAGTACTTTGCTTTAGAGGATAGATGGAGTCCATGGATGCTTGTAATGGAGTGGTGTAGACTTGCCTTGCGTAGCTACATCACCTTGGAGTCATTATTGTGCACAGCATTGCCATTTGAACATGACACCTGTACTCTTGAGTGGATGTCTCACTTCTGTGGCCTACAAGGGCCCATGTGGGTTGCATGTAACGGATTAAGCCCATATAGTATTGTTGGCATCCCTTACCTCTCATATAAATAGAGGAAGGAGGGAGTCATTTTACACAACCATCACAACATCATTTGTACACTTCTCTTTGTACTTGTCTTCTAGGAGAGATTCGCTAGGGTTTCCTCATGAACCCTAGGAGAGCTAATGGAAGGGAAAGAGGATGTCTGGTTGGAGTTTTCTCTTGTGAGTAGGGTTTTCTATTATGGAGGAGACATTGGTGATGATCTTTGCTTCCTCTCTCTCTCTCTCGGATCTTCACTTGTCTTTGTTTATCTCTCTCTCTCTTGAGGCGCTAGGGTTTCTCAATCTTCTTGTGCATCTTGGAGTTCTAGGGTTAGCATTTTATCCTTGGAGATTGGAGATTAGGGTTTTGAGCGAAAACACTAGGGCGGATTTGTGAAGAAGAAGATAAAAGAATGATGTCTTCATTTGTCTTGCCTTGCAGATTGTGTTGGAGAGATTCTTGCACTTGGTTAATCTTGGTTGACCTAGGGTTTGTTGATTTACCCTAGCTAGGGTATTTTGGTATTAGTTTTTGTAACTCAATTGGTCTTTCCTCATGATTTTGATGTCACATGGGGGGAACAAAGTTGTCTTTCCTAGTGTTACTTTTTAAATATAATAAAGTGACTTTTATATTTTAAAAGTGAGTTTCACTTAAGTAATGTGGGTCCCTTATGTAAATGTGCATTTATTATTTATTAAAAGAAATTAAATGTGCATTTATTATTTATTAAAAGATATTAAATGTGCAATTAATGATGACCCTTAGATCATCTCTAATCCTAGCCATTCATTGAATAAGTTAGGGTTATTGAAGGTAGTTAGGGTTGATGAGGGTATTAAGTGACTATTTAATCACTTGGAAAGTAGAAGAAAAGGGCATCAAATCAATGAACGAGTTCATTGATAGTGATTAAGAGAGAGAGAGAAATTATGTAAGAGTTCAGGAGGAGATAAGTTAGCATGCAGCAGGAGATAAGGCAGATTGCTAGGGCACAGAAATCGAGGCAGCAAGCTACAACACACAAACCGAGGCAACAGAAAGTACAGTATAGCAGGGCCGTACTGTCAGTTCCGTACAGTGACGTACAGCAGCATAAAACTCAGTTTTCAGACTGTTTATTGCACAGTCTTCGAGGTAAATAATTTCTGAAATTGTTGGGTACATTAACCAATGCAATCTGTATCAGTTTGAATAGTTTTTAAGTATGTTTTAGAGGTCATACAGCTACAGAATGTACAGCAGAAAGTACAGTGGGTCGTACAGCAGTGGGAACTTGAAGTCGCCTGTATTTTTGTCATAGTTTTACAGTGGGTTTCTCAGATTGCCATTGACATTACTTCCTTGATGTAAATCTTCCAAAACTCTGAATAAATTTCAATTTCTTGGGTTTTTCACTTTTGAGGTTTTGCCCTGGGCTTGACCCTAAATTTATGTGTTAGTGTTCTTATGCATTTACCTTCAGTTAGATCACAGAACTGATTGCATTGTATTTGTGCTTAAGCTATCAGTAAAATTCATCATTAAGTTGTATGTGAATCTTTAGCTCAGAAAAGTCGCAAATTTGATTGCAATCTAACTGTTTGACAAAAGTACAATAAGAGAGTTTGTAGTTGTTTGTCAAATTTCTTTGGTATCAAAGCTTGATTGCTGAAGAAGGTGTGATAAGTTGTGTAGATACGGAGCAGAAAAGGATCAAGTCAGGGTCAATTAAAGATTATCAGTTGCAGTCATGGCCTCAACAGGATTACAATTTGAAGATAGGCTGGATGGGTCTGGTAACTCCAGTCCCTAGAAAGAACGCATAACTGTGTTATTCAAAGAACTGGAGCTATGGGATATTGTTGGTGCTTTTGATTGTTGATTTTTTAGTGCAGCTGCGAGACCCATTCTCAGAGAGAATGGTACCCTAGTCAGTTGACTAGGGTTCCTGGTCAAGTTAACCAGGCAGAGTATGAGTAAGATCCTAGAAGGTACCCTAGGGCCCTCAACTGTCTCCTGGGATTCTTGGTCGAGGACCAAGCAGGTTGATGCCATGGCAAAATCCCTAGCATGTGGCTAGGGCCCCTATTTGTCTCTGGGGTATTCTGATGTAGAACCAGACAGTTTATTGGTCACGAGGACCAAGCAGATCCTGCAGGTTGAGACAGAGACATCCTAGGTCCTGCAGATGGTTGATCAACATTCAGTCTAGGACTGAATGCTCAGCTTGAGGCTGAGGACCATTCTCTGGGAGAATGGAGAACCTGGTCATGGACCAGATGGTTGATCAACATGTCCCAGTCTAGGACTGAGGCTCAGCCTTGGGTGGAGAAGCCATTCCTTGAGAATGGAGGCACTTGGTCAGTTACCAAGATTATGATGTGTGATGTCCTCTTCTCCTAGGTCTTCGAGATGGATGAGTTAGTTGGTCTTCTCAAGGCACTGGCCACCTCTTGTGGAAGCTACTAACATTTGACCTAAGGAGCAGTTGAGAGGACCACATGATCACATCATCCGTGTGAACCCTTCCTTATACAGTGATGATGAACTTTCAGGTTATATGGAACATTTGTACATTTGAGAGAGAGATGATTGGTTGCACCTTCTCCACCCCGGTTGATTTACTTTTGGTCCTTACACCTTATTGTTCTTGGTCTTGTGGTACTTTGTGTTGTTTACCCACTTTGAGTTGTTTTGATGTTTTTGGGTATTAGGGTTGTGTGCCCACCTTCGTGGTAAACCCCTTGGTACTAGGGTTTTTGGGTCATGTACCCATCCTTGTTGTATGGTTTGACTTATACCATTTTATTGGTCTTTGTACCCTAGTACCCATCTAAGTTACCCACTTTTATATTTTATGGGTTGACAACCACTTAAGTCTATATTCTATTTTTTTATTATTATTTATTTTATTTTATTTTTATTTTTTATCTTTCTATTTTATATTTTATTTTATTTTTTATCTTTTATTATTTTTTATTCTTTTTATTTTTATCTTTTTATCTTTTGATTATTTCCTAAATTTATGGAGCCCTAATTTAAGGATTATTTTATTAAACCTTCTAGAAGTTCTAAGTCCCTATTTAATGAAGACTAATTCCCTCATTCTTATCATTATCTTGGCTCTAATCATTTTGAGGTTGACGTCAAGGGTTGTTGTTGCTTGTTGTGACCGTTTTTTTGCTGGAGATCATCATTATCCCAGATCTGATTGCTAGATCTGATTGCTGTAGGTGGACGTCATACTGCTAGGGTCTTTTTTATTTTTTCTGCTGTTGATTTGGGACTAGGCCATGAGCCTTGCTAGATCTGATTGATGTTGCTAAGAGTCCACTCATGGAGGCCACATCCCCTAGCTTGTATTGTTGGTTGTTCTTTGAACTGGTATGAAGCTTGCCTGCGCTAGAAAACTGAGCCGTGAGGTCTAGGGATCTCTTATGCCAGTTGGGGTGTTTGTTTTATTTGCTGAGGGTTGTATTGATTTTTACTGTGGCCCTTATATATCAGATCACATGTGTTATTTCAGATCTACTGTTGCCATTGTTGAAGACTAATTAAGGTCTGGTATTTATGCTGATTTTTTTGTTGAGTGATTGAGGTCATTTTTGTCATCACCTAGGGTTTAGACCCCTTCTACTTACATCTATTGGACTTCAATTATTCTGGGTCTTTATTATGACTTTCACTGTGTTTTCTGACTATCATTGACCTACTTTGTTTGACTGTACTACAGCCCTCTCATCTCTCTCTCTCTCTCTGATTTGTACTACCCTCTTAGGGTCTGCTAGTTCCCAGATTTGACTGGCCTCTCTGAGGCTCAGTCTCTTACTGAAAGTAACTCTTCTGAGTATTCTTATAGGAAGGGTTTCACACTCAGGTAAGTATCTCAAACTATATCTCTTTAATTATTATGTGATCAATTCATTTATTTACATTACATGTTACTGAAGATTAAATTCAGCACAGTGATCTAACTGGTAGTGTTAAAATTACCTTAACACAGTGACCAACCTGATAGTGTTAAAAGTGTGAAGTTGAAAGAGATGAAAATTATGTTATGTTAGAATTTACTACTGCACTATTTCATATTCAATGTTTGTAAATGTTTATTAAATGTATTTTTGCATTAAAGTACATTGATTTATTATTCTTCTGCATATAACCCTAACTTGATGAAAAATTAACATGGTATCAGAGCTTAGGACTTGTAGCTAACTCTGTTTTGCAGGCTTTCAGAGTCTACATAGATCCTAAGATAGGGTTTTGAATTCTAACCAACTTGACTTCAAAAGGTTTCATCAAGTTGGCAAGAAGGATTTGAATATTAGAAATCAAAGAATCAGAATTGAATGAACACATAGAAGTATTATTGGCTAGAAATGAAAGATGTGGCAGTAAAACTGCTATGACAGCAGAAAATAAATGATGAATTTAGCAGGCTGTGAACTTGCTTCTTTAAAAGAAGTATGTCAAGTATCACTAGCATTACTAGAAGGTTTATCTCAGGTATGTATCTCTAAGGTGAGTAAGGAGCCAGCCTAAATCTTTATATGACCTGATCTTTAGTAATCAAGGGCTTACATGAACATGGTACTTTCTAGGAATCTTTTGATTCATTGTGATTTGAATATGCAAGTGTAAAGAAGTTTAGTATCCATACATGCATGAAATTATCATGATCTGCCTTCTTATATCTAGGATTGTGATCTAACCTAGTTTGTGCTAATGAATGATATTATGATGCCATTACACACTTGAGAAGTACATGTTCAATATGATAACAAGATCAAAGATGCAAACTGTGAATTCTGCATAAGGGCAGATATAAAGAGGGTAGAATTTTCCATCCCAACTAGTTTTGATTCTTTAAATTGTCATGATGAAACATATGACATGTTATATGATCTTGATTGATTCTAGATAGCTATCCAATATATGAATGGATGCTAATTTGATATTGATTATTGCTGACTATGAAGTTGAATATTGATGTGACTTGCTCTAATAATAAAGTTTACAGATCCTGCTTATGCACAAAGTTAAGTGCACAGCTACAGAGGGAGCTAAGTGCTCAGGTACAGAGGGAGTAAGAGACTCCACAAAATGCAGGATCAAATATTTATTCTCCCATGTGTCAGCAAAAGAGAATCTAACATGTAGTTGTTTGTGAAACAACTGGGAAGATCAGAGATCAAGAGGGAGCCAACTGTGCTCCTCAATCTCCAACAGAGTGGGATTGCAGAAAAGAGGTAAGAGATGTGACCTCTCAGTGGTATAGATATGAAAGTGCAAGAAGCACCAGTCTATGAGACATCCCGTTCAGAGAAACAGAGGGAGAAGGCCAAGAAGCCTTCAGTTGATCTCATTAAGAAGCCTATTGAGAGGCTTCAAGGGTGCTCTAGTAAGAGCCATGTCACTGATTCAAGTTCATCCACTAATGTGGAGTTAGCCAAACCTCAGGTTTGGAAAGATGTTATTCAATTGAAATTGGATAATGATATATGGAAAGTAATTCTCAGACAACAAGGGAAGTCAGGTATAACTTCAAATTGGATCTATAAGATCAAAGTATTTGCTGACATTCAAAGCTCCTTGAAGCTTTCAGAAAATCCTGTACTCTATGACAGGTTGTTTCACCATGACAAGGACATGGTGCAATTGCCAGCTGTGTTGACTAAGCCTCTGTCTTTGACAAGCTTAGTGTTGCTGAGAATGCCTCTCTTGCTGAGAGGGAGTGTTGATTTTTTAGTGCAGCTGCGAGACCCATTCTCAGAGAGAATGGTACCCTAGTCAGTTGACTAGGGTTCCTAGTCAAGTTAACCAGGCAGAGTATGAGTAAGACCCTAGAAGGTACCCTAGGGCCCCCAGCTGTCTCCTAGGGTTCTTGGTCGAGGACCAAGCAGGTTGATGCCATGGCAAAGTCCCTAGCATGTGGCTAGGGCCCCTATTTGTCTCTAGGGTATTCTGGTCTAGAACCAGACAGTTTCTTGGTCACGAGGACCAAGCAGATCCTGCAGGTTGAGACAGAGACATCCTAGGTCCTGCAGATGGTTGATCAACATTCAGTCTAGGACTGAATGCTCAGCTTGAGGCTGAGGACCATTCTCTGGGAGAATGGAGAACCTGGTCATGGACCAGATGGTTGATCAACATGTCCCAATCTAGGACTGAGGCTCAACCTTGGGTGGAGAAGCCATTCCTTGAGAATGGAGGCACTTGGTCAGTTACCAAGATTATGATGTGTGATGTCCTCTTCTCCTAGGTCTTCGAGATGGATGAGTTAGTTGGTCTTCTCAAAGGACTGGCCACCTCTTGTGGAAGCTACTAACATTTGACCTAAGGAGCAGTTGAGAGGACCACATGATCACATCATCCGTGTGAACCCTTCCTTATACAGTGATGATGAACTTTCAGGTTATATGGAACATTTGTACATTTGAGAGAGAGATGATTGGTTGCACCTTCTCCACCCCGGTTGATTTACTTTTGGTCCTTACACCTTATTGTTCTTGATCTTGTGGTACTTTGTGTTGTTTACCCACTTTGAGTTGTTTTGATGTTTTTGGGTATTAGGGTTGTGTGCCCACCTTCGTGGTAAACCCCTTGGTACTAGGGTTTTTGGGTCATGTACCCATCCTTGTTGTATGGTTTGACTTATACCATTTTATTGGTCTTTGTACCCTAGTACCCATCTAAGTTACCCACTTTTATATTTTATGGGTTGACAACCACTTAAGTCTATATTCTATTTTTTTATTATTATTTATTTTATTTTATTTTTATTTTTTATCTTTCTATTTTCTATTTTATTTTATTTTTTATCTTTTATTATTTTTTATTCTTTTTATTTTTATCTTTTTATATTTTGATTATTTCCTAAATTTATGGAGCCCTAATTTAAGGATTATTTTATTAAACCTTCTAGAAGTTCTAAGTCCCTATTTAATGAAGACTAATTCCCTCATTCTTATCATTATCTTGGCTCTAATCATTTTGAGGTTGACGTCAAGGGTTGCTGTTGCTTGCTGTGGCCGTTTTTCTGCTAGAGATCATCATTATCCCAGATCTGATTGTTGTAGGTGGACATCATACTGCTAGGGTCTTTTTTTATTTTTTCTGCTGTTGATTTGGGACTAGGCCATGAGCCTTGCTAGATCTGATTGTTGTTGCTAAGAGTCCACTCATGGAGGCCACATGCCCTAGCTTGTATTGTTGGCTGTTCTTTGAACTGGTATGAAGCTTGCCTGCGCTAGAAAACTGAGCCATGAGGTCTAGGGATCTCTTATGCCTATTGGGGTGTTTGTTTTATTTGCTGAGGGTTGTATTGATTTTTACTATGGCCCTTATATATCAGATCACATGTGTTATTTCAGATCTACTGTTGCCATTGCTGAAGACTAATTAAGGTCTGGTATTTATGCTGATTTTTTTGTTGAGTGATTGAGGTCATTTTTGTCATCACCTAGGGTTTAGACCCCTTCTACTTACATCTATTGGACTTCAATTATTCTGGGTCTTTATTGTGACTTTCACTGTGTTTTCTGACTGTCATTGACCTACTTTGTTTGACTGTACTTTGTTGATGTATATGTAACTTCGAAATGTATTTCACATATATGTATATTGTATTCCTATAGAGATGTTATTATTCCTCTATACGGAAGTGTCATCATTTATATTGTAAGTGTCGTAACTTATACTCGATGGGTTATTAGACCACCTTGTTGGGGTCGGCCCTATATAAGTCATGTGGGTCAAAGGGTTATTAGACCACCCTATTGGGGGTCGGCCATGTGGGTCAAAGGGTTATTAGACCACCCTATTGGGGGTCGGCCCAGTCAGCATTATGTTATGTGGTTAAGTTAAGGCCGACCTAGTAAAGGTTATTAGGCAAGTCAAGTCAAGTATAAATAGAGTGCGGGAGACACTCTATTTGATCATTCTATTCTCACACACACTCTTTGGAGAGTGGCGCACTTGTGGAGGAGGAGAAGCTGCTGCTAGGAGATGTCTATCTCTTATGCTTGGGTTGTATCATTGCTCTATCTATCTCTGAGGAAGTTATTGGGGTTTTTCACCTTTATGGTTTTCCCCAAGTAAACTCTATGTCTCTTGTGTGCTTGCATTATTGTGTCCATGATTGATATGTTGTAGATATGCTGTACATGTTGTTCTCTCAGTTAAGATCCTAGTTCAAATTGAAGTAAATTCTAAAAAACTAACATACTATAACCCTCTCATCTCTCTCTCTCTGATTTGTACTACCCTCTTAGGGTCTGCTAGTTCCCAGATTTGACTGGCCTCTCTGAGGCTCAGTCTCTTACTGAAAGTAACTCTTCTGAGTATTCTTATAGGAAGGGTTTCACACTCAAGTAAGTACTCAAATTATATCTCTTTAATTATTATGTGATCAATTCATTTATTTACATTACATGTTACTGAAGATTAAATTCAGCACAGTGATCTAACTGGTAGTGTTAAAATTACCTTAACAAAGTGACTGACCTGATAGTGTTAAAACTGTGAAGTTGAAAGAGATGAAAATTATGTTATGTTAGAATTTACTGCTGCACTATTTCATATTCAATGTTTGTAAATGTTTATTAAATGTATTTTTGCATTAAAGTACATTGATTTATTATTCTTCTGCATATAACCCTAACTTGATGAAAAATTAACACCGACACCATCATAATTCCCACAGATGCTACTCATAAAACTGCCTTTGAGAAGAAAAATATTAAGGCACAAAGAATATTTTTGGATTCCATAAAAGACCATGTGATACCTCACATCACAGGTAAGCAGCATGCTTTTGAAATTTGGAAAGCTTTATGTACTCTATACAAAAGTAAGAACCAGAACAGAAAGATGGTTCTCAGAGAAAAACTGAGGAACACCAAGCTGACTGATACTGATACAGTAACCACCTACCTCACCAAGATTTCCCAAGTTAGAGATGAACGGGGTGTTGTTGGTGAGAAAGTGAAAGATGAAGAGCTAGTCAGATATGCTCTTAATGGGTTCACTGCAAAATGGCACACATTTGTGCAAGGAGTGGTTGCTAGAGAGAAACTTCCAGATTGGACAAGGTTATGTGATGACTTTGTTCAAGAAGAGTCCTGGGGAGGGACATTCCAGAATAGCACTCAGAGCAGTGAAGACAATGTAGCCCTTGTAGTCAAAGGCAAGGGCAAAGAGAAGAAAAAGGAGAAAGACCTTAGTAAGGTCCGGTGTTTTAACTGCAACAAATATGGTCATTATGCTAGTCAATGTCCCAAGAAGAAGGGGAATGAAGAAAACGAGGGAGCAGCATCAGCAGAAGTAGAAGATTATGCTGTACAATTTGAAAAAATAATTTTCTTTGGTATCAGTGTAGACCAATGTAGGCAGTTCAGTAGATTACCATGACTCGTGGATAGTTGACAATGGGTCAACTAGCCATATGACCGAAAAATATGGATTTTTTCATAAGATAGAAGAGATAGCTCTGGGACACTTTGTTTAAACAAATATTGGAAACCCTCAAGTAGAGATAAGAGGGTTTGGGACAGTGAGATTCCAACTAGATCTTGGAGAAATTCTTGAAGTAGAAAAGGTACTATTTGTTCCGGTTATAAAAGTCAACAGACTTTCTGTGTCATCATTAGAAGATGACGGACATGGAATTTGCATCAGGTCGGGTCATGCATTTCTATATCAAGTAGGGAACCCGATTGATACCACAATACTACTTGGGGATAGAAGAGACAAACTTTATTTTCTGCATGGAGAGGTGATATTTCCAGGTCCAGGTGGATGGTTATCTGAGACTGAATCTAAAGATGAGGCAGGTGCACAGATGATACCTTCATATGAGGAAAGCGGTACTGGCAGGAGACTCAGCTAGTATGGAGGTTATGAGCAGGCTCAGAGGTTTAGAGAGGATTCTCCTCATAGTTCTCAGTTTAGAGTTGTTTTTCAACATGGATCTCCAGGTCATATTCCAGAGCAAGAGGGAGTTGCTCCAAAGGACAGAGACCCACGTGGTGGAGGTATAGGCATTGTCGGAAGGACCTCCCTCGTTAAGAGGGAGTGTTAGCTTTTGTAACTCAGTTGGTCCTTCCTCATGATTTTGATGCCACATGAAGGGGACAAAGTTGTCTTTCCTAGTGTTACTTTTTAAATATAATAAAGTGACTTTTATATTTTAAAAGTGAGTTTCACTTAAGTAATGTGGGTCCCTTATGTAAATGTGCATTTATTATTTATTAAAAGAAATTAAATGTGCAATTAATGATGACCCTTAGATCATCTCTAATCCTAGCCATTCATTGAAGAAGTTAGGGTTATTGAAGGTAGTTAGGGTTGATGAGGGTATTAAGTGACTATTTAATCACTTGGAAAGTAGAAGAAAAGGGCATCAAATCAATGAATGAGTTCATTGATAGTGATTACGAGAGGGAGAGAAATTCTGTAAGAGTTCAGGAGGAGATAAGTTAGCAGGCAGCAGGAGATAAGGCAGATTGCTAGGGCGTAGAAATCGAGGCAGCAAGCTACAGCACACAAACCGAAGCAACAGAAAAGTACAGCAGGGCCGTACTGTCAGTTCCGTACAGTGACGTATAGCAGCATAAAACTCAGTTTTCAGACTGTTTATTGCACAATTCTCAAGGTAAATAATTTCTGAAATTGTTGGGTACATTTACCAATGCAATCTGTATCAGTTTGAATAGTTTTTAAGTCTGTTTTAGAGGCCATACAGCTACAGAATGTACAGCAGAAAGTACAGTGGGCCATACAGCAGTGGGACCTTGAAGTTGCCTGTATTTTTGTCATAGTTTTGTGGGTTTCTCAAATTGCCATTGGCATTACTTTCTTGTTGTAAATCTTCTAAAACTCTGAATAAATTTCACTTTCTTGGGTTTTCCTCTTTTGAGGTTTTGCCCTGGGCTTGACACTAAATTTCTGTGTTTTGTTTTTGTGCATTTACCTTCAGTTAGATCACAGAACTGATTGCATTGTATTTGTGCTTAAGCTATCAGTAAAATTCATCATTAAGTTGTATGTGAATCTTTAACTCAGAAAAGTCACAAATCTGATTGCAATCTAAGTGTTTGACAAAAGTACAATAAGAGAGTTTGTAGTTGTTTGTCAAATTTATTCATTTGGATGGTTGTATTTTTGTACTAGCCCTGAGAGATGGCTATGGTATGTACTTATACTTCATCTTGAGCTTATATATGAAGTTTCCAGCTATCCATGTACTGTGCCATTTGCAGATTTGAATTTCCAGCTATATGTTATTTATGCTTTGCTATTTACAATGATTTATGTCTTGCTGATTTCATAGAAGTAAAAGAGCAAATCGTTAAGTGATTTGACATCTAGGGAAAAATATAAGGGGCTGCATTTACTGTTGGTAAAGTACATTTTCAGATCTGGTTCTTAGCTGATAATTAGAAGCGCTGAAAACTTATGTCTTGGTTTGGTATCTTTTCTCCTTTAATTGCCATGAAGTTTGGGGCTGTTATAAGTGAATTATTGTTATCTTTCTGCTATTGTTTTAGACACTGATTTACATCAGTCCTAAAGGCTGAAAATCCTAAGGCTCGGACTTCTAGGAAGAAAGTGAAATTTCAGTTTTGCATTAATTGCCTGATTGCACAAAATTTCAACAATATTGAGCACTTTGGGCTCATGTTGTATTGTTTTTGGATTAATATGAATAACATGACTTTTTTCTCCAAATAAAATATATATAATTATAATTATAATTAGGAAGGAACAAATTATAATTGGTATCTACACCATGATGATATCTTGATGTATCAGGAATTCAATGTGTTTTCATTTTGTCTGCTTATGACAAAAACAATAATTCAAGTGTTTGAAATTAGCAATTGTCTAGTTGGATGTTGTGTTGTGTAAGTTGGTCATGACTTATTATTTAATTACATTTTTAATCCTTTTACTATAGGTGTGGTCCCCTATGTTGTGCCCTAGTCATTTTTAGGGCTTTACGCATATCCCTAAAACTAGCTCCCTAATCCCCAAACGATGAAAAAAATACATTAACCAGTAACAAGATAATAAGATAGCTATGGAGAATCAGGCTCACGACATTCCTTCCCCATATGTTTCATGAATGCATCAACAAATCAGAAACTTATCTATATAATATAAGCTCATCCTTCTGTATCTTCATTTGACTAACCTTATTGTCTAATATTTGTTTTCTTTGGGAAAATGTTTAGTCATTAGTGTTAGGTATTCATAGGAAGTCAGAATTGTTGCTCGCATTTTGCTACAGGATCTAATCACACTACATTGAGTCTACTCGGGCTGGAATTAAAAAACTATTGAGGATTTTTTAGAAATGCATATTTTTGGAGTACAAGAATGCTACAAGCCCTCCGATCTTTAGCTTTCCAATAAATCAACAGCAAAATTATATGATATTTCATCCATTTAGAATAAATTGTATATAGTTGAACCCCTAGAGGCCAGAACAAAAAAAACTGAGCAGTAATAGATCCATGACAATGCAAATAAAATGAAATAAAATATATTATGGGCAAAGGAAAAAAATACAAGCAGTGGTTTGAGCGGATTAGGGGCAAAGGAAAAAAATACAAGCAGTGGTTTGAGCGGATTAGGGGCAAAGGAAAAAATACAAGGAAAAAATACAAGCAGTGTGCTTGAGCGGATAGTTCTCAGTCACCTTACGCAGTTTTTGAACGATGGTAGCCATTTGTGACGGTGAAGCTTCTCCCTTTGCTTTGAAATAATGAACCCCTTCAGAATGTAGGTCACTCAGCTTGTGCTGTGGGCATCGTTAGAGTCTTGTATAGGTATTAGTATCCTTGAAAGTTAAACATTTCCCATGTGTTCTTCTAATTTTTTGCTATACTATTGGATGGATCAGTGCTGAGTCGAACTTTAATTTATAAAAAGAAAAATGAACGGGGTAAATAAAATCGATAAATATATAAAATTAATAAATGGATAACCGTAAGGCAAAAATAAAGTAAAAGGATTATATAAAATTAAAAATGATGGAACAATGTAAAGTCATGGAGTGTGGATCACTTGGCAATAGGGTGCATTGTTAAAGTACTCTTTGTGATGTTGTTGGTTTAAATCTCAATTAGTCTTGTGTGTTGTGGGTGGGCCAACGTGGACATGCCTGAAGGTTATAGTGGTAGTAGTCGAAATCGACTTCGTGTCACGTAATTACAAGCTTGACCCAATTTTCGATTCTACTAGATACAAAACATAATAATAATCAACTAGTGAGAGGGCCCACGAATTTGTATATTGCATAAACTATTTATGTTTGGTTGAAAGTTTATCTTCATTGGACGTAAGGAAACAAGTTAATGGCCCAAGATCTAAAGGTATCTAGCAAAGTCTAGTAGGATTGGAAGCCTGCGTGCTTATGAACCACTAGTGGATTATTATAGGTGACCAAGTTTTGTTTCTACACAATGATGCAATGACATGTCAACGTAGATTTAAGGATGCTACTAAGCCAATAGCCATGAATATTAGAGACTTTTCTTTGCTTTGAGAAAAAATTATTACATCTTTTTATTCAAACCATGGGCACAACCACCTTATCAATTTATATTTTAACTATAAAGAGTAGTTACAAAGTCCAATTCACCTATCCTATGACATTGGGAATCTTAGGTTTCTAACCATTTTTTACTATGTCTTCAAATCAATTGTCTAACTAACATAATCGACAATGTCAATGTGAATCAACTACTTTTTAAATTGTCCATGTAAACTATCAACTCAGAACTAGGTCGAAGTCGAGGTTGCTTACTCGATTAAGGAATGGATTAAATAATTGATGTCAATGACAATCAACCACTCAATTGTTTTGCCCAAACAAACAAAAAATAATAAATTATGCAAACTCCCCCAGCACCCTACACCACTTGAAAAAAAAAATTTCAATAAGAAAAAAACCATATATATGTGCTATTCAAAAGAGAATCAAGATATATTTTACATCTTTTGTCCATCCTATCATGCCTTTACGACTCGGAAAAAAGTAACAAGTAGTCAATGTCCAGCGTATCCAATAAAGAGGAAAGCTAGGATGTCTCTGGATACAATCCAAATAGAAAAACCCTCCAACATACAATGATAACTAAACAAAAAATGAGGAAAGAGCTCGCAACAAAATAACAGAACGATCACAGAATCCCCACAAGGAAAACAATTACAAAATGAACACAGAAATATTGTCCACACGCACAAGAAAAAATCCCCCACAAGGGAGACGCCGATGCAGATCTATCACAGAACTAAGTTCAGTCAAAATAATAAATATTCCTGAAGCCAACCAAATCCTACAATGAAGAGAATTCCTAGTCATGTCATGGCATGAAGGTCGGTTGCCTATCAAGCTATTGACCATTTCTTGTAACCACTAGTCCAAAAATTTTAAGCTAAAAAATAATATACACAGTGAAATAAAACCAAATACATTGACTCGAGGAATGAAGTATCCCCATTCAAATCGTTGAGATTAGTATGCCTAGAACAGTCCTCTAGCCACTTGGGAATGATCATAATGCTCTTCAAAACTCAAGTGCCCTTCATCGAGTCCTATTGCCACCTTTGACAAAGAATCAACCATTATATTATATCCCATGTGTTGTGATGATATGAAAGTTCCCGACAGCCTCTTTCCAGGGCCTTGATCCTGCCCATCCACCCTTCAAGATTTAATACATTGAGTGAAGAAGTGCCTTTAACCCAATTTATGATGACCTTGGAATCCCCCACTGCATGTAATCTTGTGATATTTTTATTGGATTCAAATTTTAGTAAATGCCCACAAAGCCAACAATTTTTCCTTGGTATTGGTTCCCACACCTCCACCCATATTCACCATGTAGCAGTGAGATCGAGTAAGCTTAATAAACACACCAACACCACAACGCCCATTCAGCCCCTAACGGGACCCATCAAAAAATCCGATAAGGTTCTCTTCACTAAATTTTGGATCACTCATCACCTAAGGATGGATGTTTCTTTCCACAATCTATTTATCCCCGATCATATGCCCAATATATTTTGAGACACCAATGTAATACTAGGCTTTTTTCCTTCGGATAGAGCCTAATTTGTGTGGTTCCAAAGTCCCCAACAATAGTAGCTTGGGAATTCTATAAATTGTCCCACATATTCACAATCAATCCATCTCTCCAGGCAGCTGACTATAGACACCCCAATCAAGAACCTTTAAATCTCATAACTTTTTTTAGTTCCTTCCACAACATTCTGGCAAAGGAGCATTGCACAAAAGGGTCTAGCGCACATTCCCTTGAAGCCTTACATAGAACAAATATCCCTAGCCCAGTGCCACCTCTTTTTAGAAGGTTATCCCACGTCATAACCTTGTCCTCTAACACCAACCAGAAGAACAATTTGATTTTAAGTAGTACTTCCCAGCCCATATTTCTTTATGCCATAACCTAGCATCCCCTTCCAGCCTTGAATAATATTATGATAGATATGCCATCTTTGCCACCACATGTCCTTTGGAATTGTTCCACTATCTCCACACACTAGCTAAGTAAAAAATCTAAAATCATGTCGACAAACTTGTATTTAATTAACAACACATTTTTAAGCTCAATTTTCTTCATGTCTAATGTCCATTTGCTTCAACATGATATGATAACTTGAATTATTTGTCAACACCATTATACTTTAATAGTCACAATGCATTACCATGCCCCTTTCCATCTTCAACCTTAAGTCTTTACATTGTTATTAAAATTAAGTCACTTCTTTACATACCTACATTGTCACCATGCACTCAACTTAATTGCTAAATGGAGCCATAGGTCTATTGCCTTTCACTAATCCAATTGACAACTTCATTATTAAGGTTAGTTAATATTATATTATTAATATCCCTTACTAATTTACATCAATGTATCACGATGGAATTGATTGTTACTTTCCGTCCTCATGGCACGTGACAAAATTGATTGTTCCTCTCAAACACCTAAAAAAATATATTAATAGAGACCCAATGTTCTCAGCCAAGATTACCCATGAACATGATGCCCCCCATTGTTTGTGCAATGGTAGGTATTGTGCAAACCATTGCATACATCAAGACTTTTTTTTCAGCGAATACATACATCAAGACTTTGCCTACACTTTGACATAATACTTTTTTCATTTCATTTCACCTAGCATTGATTCTAAGACTCATCGACTTTGAAAACTTCATGCAAGTTTTATCAATGACCTAACCAATCCACATCTAGCTTATTTCATAATATTTTATGTGCTTCCTTTGACTAAGAAATATTTGTTCGCCACCTTTTTTGTATTACCAAGCCTCACTCGATATGTAATGCATACATCCAAGATCTATCATCTTGAACTAAGATGACAATTGAAGCTTCAATGACTCAACTAATCCCTTGTCATCACTAGTCATTGGGATGTCATCGACACATATAACAATTATTATAGCATGCCCATTATTGGGCATAAAGTAGATGGGGTTCCATGTGATTAAGTCGCTCTCAGATCCTTCTTTCAACATGAAATCCATCAAACTTGTAGTACCTTCTTAATGTTTGATTTATAATGACTTTTGTAGTTAGAATCTTAACTCCACTTTTTTCCTTAACCTTGAACCCTTATGTTGTTCAATATAGATCTCTTCTTTCCAACTTTCCATGCAAAAGCACAATATTTAAGTTCATCTACAACCTCAAGACCACGTGTTGTTGCAAATTTCCAATAACAACCTTATTGAATCCATCTTTGCAACAAGGGAAAAGGTTTCCTCATGGTCGATTATCTCAAGGTAAGTGTAGTCTTTGCTACAAGTTGAGGTTTATAATTCTTGACTTGATCTATAGTTTTCCTCAAAGATATGGTTACAATTGGCAACCTTTTTTCTTTTAGAAAATTTTCCCAATGCCATGTTTGATCATGGTTCAATATCTAAAATTCTTCTTCAAAAGCATACCATTATTTACATACAACTAACTCGAATGCGGGTGGATGGATGGCTCATGAGCCACATGCATCCAGAGACGTGGCGGGCGAAGGAGGAGGGGATGTGTCGGATGGTGTGGAGCCATCTGGCGGAAGGTCGGTCATTTAATGGAGTAGCATGCGAGGGGGGGGGAGTTATAAGGTCAGGGCAGCTAGCAGGACACACCATTTAAGCAGACAAGATAGCTTGAGGGAAGGCGGCAGCAGAATGACGGTTCGGTTAAGAAGGAATGTTTGGACGAGGAATGAATGGTATAGTGCAAGCATGGGAACCTTGGGTGGCATGAACTATGGAGGACGTTGGGCCAGGGGGCCATTGATATCGTAATAAATTAAAAGTCTGGGGAAATGATGTTGCTAGTTAATGAAGGCACTAACAACATCATAGTGAGGAAGATATTAATATTAGTCTTGATGGTGGAAGAATTGAAAGTTGAGGTGTGAAGGCTCACAGAGGTTCTAATAGCTAGAAGGCGACTGGAAGTGGTGGAGGTTTGGAAGGAAAAGATGCCCCCCAGCCATATAATGAGAAGTCGTAGGGGGGGCGAGGAAGATTTGAGTGGTGGCAAGCGAAAGGGGATCCGGGGCAAGAATTTATGGAGGGGATTCCCCAGCATATTGATGATACAATCACGCTTATGGAGGACAAGGAAATGCAAGCACGGATCGAGGAGCATGGCTCGACGGCGATTCTGAACCCGTACTGGGTGATGAGGAAAATCTTGGAAAAAAATATGATGGAAAGGGAGAGATTTGGTGACCTGGTGACTTAGATTATCAACAATTTGAAGGAGGACCTGATGTGAAATCCGGTGGACATGGAGGGAGTTGTGGAGCTGGCTAAGCCTCCTTTCAATTGTTAGTCGGTGCAAACCAAGTCTCCTGTGATGGTTCCTACACAGACAACACTGGTTCACGTGGAAAATTCTCAAGACGAAGGGATGCCCCCATTGGCAGGAGAGGGGTAGTGACGGTCTTCTATGTTCTTATATTTTTGATATGTTCCATCTTCTTCATTTTGGGGGTTCTTTGTGATGGATTTGAGCCATGGGATGGGGATGTTTTTGTTATGGCCTTGAGCCATGTATGCCAGGTAAAGGGTGGTTGTGATCCTTGCGTGATAGTTGGAATTTTGGATTCCTTGCGCTAAAGTGGTTTGGAATTTTGGATTCCTTGCGCTAAAGTGGTTTGGAATTTTTGTAATGGGAGGGATAGTAATGGTGGAGCTAGGAGTCTCTGGACGTCAAGGAGTCTACTGAGTAGACAACCTTTTTTTTGTAACATTATGTACAATTTTCATTTTGTTCAGTAATTGAAGGATCTTATATCTTACTCACACAAAAAAATTATTTACATACAACTAGTTGACAATCCACAATATGCTAATGAATTAGGTGACTTACTTTCTTGTGAAGATCAATGAATCATTGATGTGTTGTATTTTTCACCAACATCAACATCGGTTTTTTTATTTCACATCATATTTTAATGTGTTAACATCAATCCCTAGGTTCACATGTTGACTTTCATCAACTCCATCAATGTATAGTGGTTATCAACTTGCCTTTTAATTCACCCTCCCTCAAATTGTTAGTTTTGGTTGCTCCAAGCTTGTTCTCCATTCTCCTTAGGTTGCATGAGCACTTAGTGTGTGAGTAGTGCTTTGATTGGATGGAGAGAATTCATGGGAAAGAGTCAATGATGGGTGTTTTTTTCACAACATTTTTTACTTTGTTAACATCAATCCCTAGATTTACATGTTGATTTTCATCAATTCCATCAATTCATAAATGGTTATCAACTTGCCTTTCAATTCACCCTCCCTCCAATTGTTAGTTTTGGTTTCTCCAAACTTGTTAACCATTCTCCTTAAGTTGCAAGAGCACTTAGTATGTGAGGAGTGCTTTGAATGGATGGAGAGCACCCACGAGAAAGAGTCTCAATGATAGGTGTTTTGATTCATATCCCCTTTTCTTCTACTTTTGAAAGATGGAAAAGCAATGTGTTATTACTTCGAGATGCTCGGTATGAGGGTGTGTCACCTACCCAAATTTATGAAAATTTCTATTTTATTTGCAAAATACTTTATGTTAAATTTAATTACAAAGTTTTGTAATTATGATCAGTTTTGATCAAGGATGAATGTAATTACTGAATATTATTATTTAAATAAATTAATTAGGAGACAAACACCGAAGAGGACTGTTAAATGAGTGTTCACTGACCCACTAGGAGGAATGGAAGCTGTTGGAAGGTATGGGACAGATGGCAGCAGTTGCATCACACCACTAGTTGTTGGTTATGGGACAACTACCCCTAAAAATGTGGCATTATCCCCCAGGTGGAGGGAGTGAGCAGGCAGCTCATTTAATGACCCATTAACATCTGAAAAGGCCTAGGCAACCTATAAAGGCAAATTCGAATTGAGCAAGCAACTCTTAATCAATATTTCTGCAGAATATTTTCCTCATGTGCATCAGGTGATCACTGAGAGATTCGAATAGGGAGGCTAGTTGTGAGTGTAATCTTAAGTCTGCATATTGTTGAGAAGAACCAGAGAGGTTGGAGCAAGTCTATTGGACTGCTAGCTATTGAAGATTTAGAAGTTATTAGTTACAGCAAGAAGAAGTCCTATTTCCTGAGTTTCTTCCTCTTGGTGGTTCAGTGAACAGGCTCGGGGATCCTAAGACAGTACTTGACTGTTTTCAGGAATTGGTTGGGTGGAACAGTCTTCTTGGGTTGTTTGTTGCCCTATAGATTTATCTAGGTTCTACAAATTTTCTACTTTATCTCAGCTAGTAATTCTGTTCTGTATAGTAGTATTTTTTGTTTCCTGTTTTCGAAAGAGAATTTAATTCTAGATTGGTTTAAAGTCTGAATGTTAAAAGTTTAATGATGAATTGGAATTGATAAATCAATATCTATATTTTTCCACATGCTGTTTTTGAGCATTGTCCTCTAGTATAGATATGCAAATTAAGAACAGATTATAAGATAGGCATAGTGCCATTTTGAATTCGATAGATAGATAGTAATTTATTTATTTATAAATCTTCTGTTTTATAGTTAAATAACAGTAAAAGAATTCTGTATAAATATATGTTGTATATTGTAGAATGTTTCCCTAGTTTTATGAAAGACAAACATTGTATAACCTCTGTATAGTAATATTGTATTTCCTTATCATTACTTTGTTCATAGAAATAAACAGAATGCATTTCTATCTAACATATTATGTTTGCAATATAATATCATAGTTGCAAATAAATAAAAATGTAATCATCGTATCAAGACTGTATTTAACAGTTAACATACAGTTTTTCACATTGCACATATACACAATGATCTCATTTTCCTTTTTAAATATTTTCAAGATTATTTTCAGCATTAATGAAAACATATTAAACCATGTTTCGTTTCCTTCCATTTCATTCATCTATTTTATAAACCATACATAATATGCATTGTTTTTATTATTTCAAAATAAAACATGGTTTCTATCAAACCCTAAGTTAGATTTTTTTTATTTTCCACTTTTTATCGTTTTGCCTTTTAAAACATATTCATTCTACACAAACAAAGGATCGAACCCATTTTCGACTGTAAGACCTTTCAAAAATCTTTTTCAAAGACTAAACGCGAACTAGGGTTTGACCCTGTTCGTTCCTTTTAAAAAAATGATTTGAACACATTTCAAAACATCATCTATGATAGAGTTATAAACCACAACGAGTATTCAGACTCTAATCTAGTTCAACAATCACGGTTATCAACACATAGAAATCAACTTTGAACACAAGCGATTTTTTTTACAAAATGAAATAGTAATTTTATTATCTCTGCCAACGAGAAAACATTGGAATCACAGCTGAACGAGCCTCGGCTCTATTCTTTTCTTTCTCATAACTTAAAAACACAAGACATGCTCGAAGTGCAAACATTACGAGTCCCTTTTCCAAGCTTAAGACAATGTTCTCAGAAAAACCATTTTTACAACATGATTTTCAAAAAAAAATCATAACAGTGAGATTCCCAAGTTCAAACATTGAAACGAGTTCTTAAACCCTCGACATCAACAAGTTTCACAATGCCCAGATCGAAATAGATAAGTAACAAGGTATAAAAACCTAGTATTACATAATCAACGAGGGTCACAATACTAAACAATTTAGCATTCGATTTTAAATAGTGCCTTGAAGTTCTTCAAATAATAACCACGACGAGACACGGCAGGACCAGTTAGTCATTCTTGTAAACCACTTCAACCTCAAATGACTAGCACCTACGAGGGTTTTCTGGAAAGACCCAGAGCTTACCGGTTGAAAGATCGCTAACCGTGCAGAACCCTTGCTCATTTCTCTACTTCATAACCTGCAATTGATGATAAACGAAGGTTAAAATTTAGAAGACTGATACCTTTTCAAAATGAAAGTAGAAATTCATTAAATGAATCATTATTTCGTTACAGGATTTACTGTTTGATAAAGAAAATGTTACCTTGCTGCAAAAACTACCAAAGCATTCCACTTTATCTGTTCAACAATGACTCCACGCTGAAGATGAGACGAGAAACCCTCGGTCCATTTACACCAGAGCAAATCTTTGACTCAAACTAAAATGACGAGTTCCAGAAATATCAACCATTGACATTATAAAATAGATACACAGTCTATCAAAATGACGCATTTGCAGAAGGAAGGGAATCTGTAAACTTCCCAAACCAGAGGTCTCGAGGTCGAATCCCATACAAAGTCCAAACCAAAATTTCGGCAGCCTATCGGCCATAGACCGAAAACAATGGAAACAATAAACAACTTTCCAAATTCTCATAAACCAAAACATCGATCCATTGCTAGGGTTTGATCCGACGAACAATATCCATGATGATCAAAGATCGAAATTATGCCAACACACTTTGCATTGGGTCGAGCAACCCATGCATTCAATGCACTATCGCTTCACATGTATGGTAATGCCACAGTGGATCACGCTGGATCGTTCTAAACATCCAACTCGGAGGAAGGTTAACTCACAACAATGACACGGTGGTCTCGGCATTCACCATTACAATGATATTACAATACGTGGATTAACAACAAACCTTGTCACCCTAACTTTCATGTCAAGCCTTTAATGCAAAATCGAAAGAAAATCTCCACGATAGCTTGACGTTCTTGTCACTTAAATGAACCAGCAACTCGCCACCCTGCCAACATTTATTGCATGTCAATGTTCTATTCCCAACGTTACATTACAACCCTAATACACGACATTATAACATTATGCTATGATAAGACGAATCACAAGTTTCGTATGGGTTCTAAGTTATGTTTAATATCACATGTTATTGTATCGTTTGACCCACGATGACACACAAATCCATATAGATCAACTTTCCAAATTGTTATTTAGTCCCAAGGTTACTATTTGTAGATTTAAATAATAATGTTAGGACTTAGATATTAGTTAATAGGGTAACTATAGTCACATTATTGACATGGTCTCGCTTTATGCCATTCTTACAAATAGATACAAACCCTTGCAAGGGTTATATGTATCACTAGTTCAACATAGTAAGGTTACAGTTAAAATAGCCCATGCTTAGGAGATTATAATGTAACCCTTGTAATTCTTTGGTTGTGATTATACAAACTCTGTTATCAAAGATATAAAAATAATTAGTTTGTTTAGCAAACATTCATTGGATCCAAGGATATATATATTCAGTTTGAAGAATGACTAAAAAGCTATGAGTTCTTACCATACTCTCTCATACAAGCATTTAATGACTTTGCGATGCATATTTTACATCAATGATGGAAAGATAATGATGACTTTAAAGCTAGCTAGTACAATGACAAAACCATCAGCAAAATGACGTACATAGATAATTCTATTTAAAATTATGGAGTTGTAAGACAACATCTGAAAGCAATAATTATAGCATCAAAACCCATACCTGTTCACTTCAGGTGAGTCGCAACATAAATTATAACATTCTATTTAATTATGACGGTGAAACTGAACTACACGTACTTCGTTCTTATCTGTCGTCTGCACATAGGACATTCAATAAGCTTTAGCATTGCAACTAAGTAAGCTCCAGGGTACCTCGTAGGACACACTTATGCAGCAAAGTCAAACTGCCAGTATCATCGCAAAGAGAAAGTGTCGCAACTTATTCCCAGTCTGTTTATTCATTGTCATCATGATCATGTTTATTAATTATGTGTTATAAATGTCATTATCTTATTGCTACTAAACAGAAAATAAAGCATGCTTAGTATTAACAACTGTACAACTAATGCTGTCGTAATATCAATTATTATTTCCGCAATCATTATTATCATAATTAATGTTGTTATTAAAAATTTTAAATTTTTATGAAATTTCGAGATGTTACATGTGGTATCAGAGCACAGATTCGAACTCTAGGCTTGAATGAGGTCCAAAACACGCAGCAGAAAATTTTCATACAGCAGAAAATTGTACTAACTTGAAAATTTAATTATTATGTTATCCAGAAATTATTTTCAGTTACAGGTATGGAGAACGCAGCTGAACAATTAGACGACAAATTTCAGCCAAACAGTCATAGTTCGGGACAGCACTATGTAGCAGAAGGTCACGGTGAACTAAATAACAGTTCAACAGAACTGTTACTTGCCTTTCATGAGTTAAAAGCAGAAATCAGATCGGTGAAACAAGACAATGAAAGGATTCTGCAAGCACAAGAGCAATTAAACCAAGTGTTGTTTGAACAGAGTCAACTGAGGAACCAGAAAAGAATAATGAAGATATTTCCAAATTTGAGGATCTGCCTCACACTGATAAAAATCAGAACATAAAAACAAGTGAATTAAAAGATAGCCGAACCTCATAAGGAGATGCTATTGAAATACGCAAAAGGAAACGTAACTATACCAGTGACAGCAGTGAAGGAGATTCCAAACCAAGAAGGAAAAATCATAAGGAATATGAGCATATTTCTGGAGAATTCAAGAAGATAAGACCTCCAACTTTCAATGGAGAAACTGAGAAAGGCGAGACAACTGAAGCTTGGTTGTCCGGTATGAAGAAATACTTCCAGATCTATAACTATTCAGAGTTCTTAAAGACAAAAATGGCTATATATAACCTGACCGGAAAAGCAGATATCTGGTGGCAGGACATCAAAAGGGTAAAGGGCATCAAAGATAAAGATATAAGTTGGAGTGCTTTTAAACGATATTTTAAGAAGAAGTATCTATCTGAACAGTACTATGAAGAAAAATCTAAAGAGTTCTACGATTTGAAGTTGGGAGGTATGAACATGAAGGAAATGAACAGTAAGTTTCTGAACTTACTGAGATATGTACCATACCTCATAGAAGAAAAACCAAAAATTCAAAGGTACTTGAGCTGTTTACCTTTCAATATTAAGGACAGAATCGAGTAAGACAGTCCTAAGACCTTGGAAGAGGCAATGAGAAAGGCAGTTTTCTGTTATGACACAAATCGGAAAAGAGAGGGAATGTCAAACTGGAAAAATCATAAGCCCGAGATTTTTGACCAGAAAAAGAAAAATTTCAGATTCAGTGGAAATTTCGGATTTCAAAAGAAAAATTTTCAGAACCGGAATTATCAAGGGATCAATTCCATAAATAATTCACAGCAGAATTCTACAACACCCAGAAATGCACCTAATACTGCCAAGACCAGTGAGCCAAAGACACATATTAAATGTTTTGAATGTCCATTATGCATCAGAATGTCCCTTAAGGAAGCGGAAGGCAAACAACATCAACTCTATTCAGATTGAACCTACTGTTGGAGACGTAGCAAGGGAGATGCCGATAATTAATGCAGCACTCGACAACAGGCAAGCAGATCATCGAATCTCCATGGTAGAGATTGAAGGTATGTTATATGATCATCCTGTTACTGTTTTAATTGATCCAGGTGCTAGTTTAAGTTACATATCACCAAACATTGTGGAAAGTCTTAAATTGAAAACTGAAAAGTTTAGTAAATCTTGGCTAGTTAGACTAGAACCTGGAACAAAGAGAAAAGTATCAGATTTTATAGAAAACTGTGTGTTGTCCATGAATCATTTACAAACACAAATCAAGTTGAACATCCTACCTTTAGGTTCTTACGATATTATAGTTGGGATGGATTGGCTAGAAGTCCATCATGTCATCCTAGACTGTTATGGAAAAAAATTTACATGTTTAAATGACGAAGGGGAAATTGTAGAAATAAAAGGCATTCTAAGGAAGGTAACCCTTAGACAGATTTCAACCATGCAAGTTAAGAGGGCAGTTAGAAAAGGATGCCAAATGTTTGCAGTAAACATGGTAAATGATGAGTTTATGGATAAAGATGACAAACTGAAATTAGAAGACATACCTGTCCTAAGGGATTTTAAAGATGTATATCCTGAGGAGATTCTAGGATTACCTCCCAAAAGAGATTTAGATTTTACCATAGAGTTAATACCAGGAGCAGTACCAAATTCGAAAGCCCCGTACAGAATGAACATATTGGAGTTAAACGAATTAAAATCACAGTTGAAGGAGCTTATTGACAAGAAGTATATTAGACCTAGTGTGTCTCCTTGGGGAGCACCTGTCATCTTTGTTAAGAAGAAAGATGGAACCTTAAGACTGTTTATAGATTATCACCAGCTTAATAAGATGACGATCAAGAATAGGTATCCATTGCCCCGCATAGATGATCTATTTGATCAGCTGCGTGGAGCAACAATATTTTCGAAGATTGATCTAAGATCAGGATATCATCAAGTACGGGTTAAGGATGAAGATATTTTCAAGACAGCTTTCCAAACTCAGTATGGACATTACAAGTTCGTAGTCATGCCGTTTGGCTTGACTAATGCCCCGACTGTATTTATGTGTCTGATGAATAATATTTTGCATAAATACTTAGACAAGTTTTCTGTTGTGTTTATAGACGACATTTTAGTGTACTCAAAAAGCAAAGAAGAGCATGATGAACATTTATGGATTATCTTACAAGTATTAAGAGATCATCAACTATACGCCAAATTTAGTAAGTGTGACTTCCACAAAGACAAAATTCAGTATCTAGGACACATAATTTAAACAGAAGGAATCTCGGTTGACCCCGACAAGATAAGGGCCATTAATGACTGGCCGGTTCCTAAAGATGTGTCGGATGTAAGATCATTTATGGGCATTACGGGGTATTACATGAAGTTTATAGAGAATTTTTCAAAAATTGCCAACCCCATAACTTCCTTGCAGAAGAAAGGGAAGAAATTTGTTTGGGATCAAAAGTGTGCTGACAGCTTTAAGAAATTAAAGGAACCATTGACGACAACACCTATCTTGAGGATAGCTGACCCCAACAAGGATTTTATAGTTTGTACAGACGCATGCAATGACGGACTCGGTGGAGTCCTGACACAGGAAGGGCATGCGGTGGCATATGAATCTAGAAAGTTGAAAGTACATGAAAAGAACTACTCTACCTATGATTTAGAGTTACTGGCAGTTATTCATGCCTTAAAAATGTGGCGTCACCACCTTATTGGCAGAAAGTTTACATTATTAACAGATAACATGGGTTTGAAATATTTATTAGATCAGACAAACTTGAACGCTAGACAAGCTAGATGGTTGATGTTATTAAGTGAGTATGATTTCGAAATTCAACATATTAAAGGGAAGGAGAACAAGGTTGCAAATGCCTTGAGTCGTAAGGAAAAACTAAATTTCATTTCAGCAATCAGTACATATTCAACTGATTTGGAAAATTAGATTCTCGAAAAGAGTGAAACAGATGAAAAATGAAGGAAAAGACAGCAAACAACAGTTCTGAAAATTGTATGGCAGATTTCAGCATGAAGGAAAACGGTTTATTATTGTTTAAAAATAGATTATATGTACAGACATACCAGAAATAAAATTTCTGATATTAAATGAGATGCATAAAAGTCACTATTCTGGTCATCCAGGTTATCAAAAGACTATTACTATGCTGAGAAAAGAATATTATTGGCCCAGATGAAAGATGAAGTAGCAGAGTACATAGCTAAATGTTTGGATTGTCAAAAAGTGAAGGTTGAACACCAACATCCTACTGGATTATTGCAACCGTTACCAATACCAAGTTTGAAATGGGAAGTGATCAGCATAGATTTTATTACTGGATTAACTAAAAATCAGAAACAACATGATTCTATCATTGTAGTAGCGGACAAACTCAGCAAGGCAGCACATTTCATACCCGTAAAGACTACTCATAAAGCTCCAGATATTGCAGAGATCTTTATGAAACAGATTTTTAGACTACATGGAATACTGAAAGTAATAATTTCATATCGTGACTCGAAGTTTACAGGTAACTTCTGGAGGTCACTGTTTAAAGGGTTGAACACAACTTTAAATTTCAGTACAACATTTCATCCACAGACAGATGGTCAGACAGAAAGAGTAAACCAAGTTTTAGAAGATTTATTAAGAATGTATGTAAAGGATCAGCCTGGTAAGTGGGAAGACTACTTGCACTTAGCAGAATTTGCTTATAATAATAACTATCATGCATCGGCCAGACTTAGTCCTTTTGAAATTATTTATGGTAGGAAATGTAATACACCTATTTCGTGGAATGAACTAGTAAATAGAGTTGTTTTAGGACCTGAATTATTACAGGAATTAGAACTAATTGTGAAACAGGTGCAAGGACATTTAAAAGCTGCCCAAGATAGGTAGAAGAGTCAAGTAGATTCAAAGAGAACTCATAAAGAGTTCTAGGTTGGTGAACATGTATTCCTCAAGGTAAGACCGAAAAAGAGTTCACTGAAATTGGGGAGATGTGCCAAGTTGGCACCCAGGTATTGCGGTCCTTTTGAAATATTGTCTAAGGTTGGGGCAGTGGCATACCAACTGGCTTTGCCACCAAACTTAAAAATACATAATGTTTTTCATATATCATTTTTAAAGAAATATGTGCACAATACTACTCATGTTTTAAACTGGAATGATGTACAGGTGGGACAAGACAGAGATTTTCCGGTGGAACCGGATTGTATCCTCGGAAGGAGGGAAACTATTCTCCGGAATCGCAGCATTGGGCAAGTGAAGGTGCAATGGAAGAACCTTAGCCCAGAAGAGGCAACCTGGGAGTTGGAGAGTAGTATGCGGGCAGCATACCCAACTCTGTTTCAGGAACACTAAAGGAGTGATTAACCAACACCGAGGACGATGTTGAGACTTAAGGGGGGTTGTATGTCAACTACCCAAATTTCTGAAAATTTCTATTTTATTTGGAAAATACTTTATGTTAAATTTAATTACAAAGTTTTGTAATTATGATCAGTTTTGATCAAGGATGAATGTAATTACTGAATATTATTATTTAAATAAATTAATTAGGAGACAAACACCCAAGAGGATTGTTAAATGAGTGTTCACTGACCCACTAGGAGGAATGGAAGTTGTTGGAAGGTATGGGGCAGATGGCAACAGTTGCATCACAACACTAGCTGTTGGTTATGGGACAACTACCCCTAAAAATGTGGCATTATCCCCCAGGTGGAGGGAGTGAGCAGGAAGCTCATTTAATGAACCATTAACATCTGAAAACGCGTAGGAAACCTATAAAGGCAAATTCAAATTGAGCAGGCAGCTCTTAATCAATATTTCTGCAGAATATTTTCCTCATGTGCATCAGGTGATCACTGAGAGATTCGAATAGGGAGGCTAGTTGTGAGTGCAATCTTAAGTCTGCATATTGCTGAGAAGAACTAGAGAGGCTGGTGCAAGTCTATTGGACTGCTAGCTATTGAAGATTCAGAAGTTATTAGTTACAACAAGAAGAAGTCCTATTTCCTGAGTTTCTTCCTCCTGGTGGTTCAGTGAATAGGCTCGGGGGTCCTAAGACAATACTTGATTGTTTTCAGGAATTGGTTGGGTGGAACAGTCTTCTTGGGCTGTTTGTTGCCCTACAGATTTATCCAAGTTCTACAAATTTTCTACCTTATCTCAGCTAGTAATTCTGTTCTGTATAGTAGTATTTTTTGTTTCATGTTTTCGAAAGAGAATTTAATTCTAGATTGGTTTAAAGTCTGAATGTTAAAAGTTTAATGATGAATTGGAATTGATAAATCAGTATCTATATTTTTCCACATGCTGTTTTTGAGCATCGTACTCTAGTATAGATATGCAAATTAAGAAGAGATTATAAGATAGGCATAGTGCCATTTTGAATTCGATAGATAGATAGTAATTTATTTATTTATAAATCTTCTGTTTTATAGTTAAATAATAGTAAAAGAATTTTGTATAAATATATGTTGTATATTGTAGAATGTTTCCCCAGTTTTATGAAAGACAAACATTGTATAACCTCTGTATAGTAATACTGTATTTCCTTATCATTACTTTGTTCATAGAAATAAACAAAATGCATTTCTATCTAACATATTATGTTTGCAATATAATATCATAGTTGCAAATAAATAAAAATGTAATCATCGTATCAAGACTGTACTTAACAGTTAACATACAATTTTTCACATTGCACATATACACATTGATCTCATTTTCCTTTTTAAATATTTTCAAGATTATTTCGAGCATTACTGAAAACATATTAAACCATGTTTCGTTTCCTTCCATTTCATTCATCTATTTTATAAACCATACATAATATGAATTGTTTTTATTATTTCAAAATAAAACTTGGTTTCTATCAAACCCTAAGTTAGATTTTTTTATTTTCCACTTTTTATCGTTTTTCCTTTGAAAACATATTCATTCTACACAAACAAAGGATCGAACCCATTTTCGACTGCAAGACCTTTCATAAATCTTTTTCAAAGACTAAACGCGAACTAGGGTTTGACCCTGTTCGTTCCTTTTAAAAAACGATTTGAACACATTTCAAAACATCATCTATGATAGAGTTATAAACCACAATGAGTATTCAGACTCTAATCTAGTTCAACAATCACGGTTATCAACACATAGAAATCAACTTTGAACACACGCAATTTTTTTTACAAAACGAAACAGTAATTTTATTATCTCTGCCGACGAGAAAACATTGGAATCACAGTTGAACGAGCCTTGGCTCTATTCTTTTCTTTCTCATAACTTAAAAACACAAGACATGCTCGAAGTGCAAACATTACGAGTCCCTTTTCCAAGCTTAAGACAATGTTCTCAGAAAAACCATTTTTACAACATGATTTTCAAAACAAAATCATAACAGTGGGATTCCCAAGTTCAAACATTGAAACGAGTTCTTAAACCCTCGGCATCAACAAGTTTCACAATGCCCAGATCGAAATAGATAAGTAACAAGGTATAAAAACCAAGTATTACATAATGAACGAGGGTCACAGTACTAAACAATTTAGCATTCGATTTTAAACAGTGCTTTGAAGTTCTTCAAATAATAACCACGACGAGTCACGGCAGGACCAGTTACTCATTCTTGTAAACCACTTCAACCTCAAATGACGAGCACCTATGAGGGTTTTTTGGAAAGACCCGAAGCTTACCGGTTGAAAGCTCGCTAACCGTGTAGAACCTTTGCTCGTTTCTCTACTTCATAACTTGCAACTGACGATAAACGAAGGTTAAAATTTAGAAGACTGATACCTTTTCAAAATGAAAGTAGAAATTCATTAAATGAATCATTATTTCGTTACAGGATTTACTATTCGATAAAGAAAACGTTACCTTGCTGCAAAAACTACCAAAGCATTCCACTTTCATCTGTTCAACAATGACTCCACGTTGAAGACGAGACGAGAAACCCTCGGTCCATTTACACCGGAGAGAATCTTTGACTCAAACTAAAACGACGAGTTCCAGAACTATCAACCATTGACATTATAAACTAGATACACAGTCTATCAAAACGACGCATTTGCAGAAGGAAGGGAACCTGTAAACTTCCCAAACCAGAGGTCTCGAGGTCGAATCTCATACAAATTCTAAAGCAAAATTTCGGCAGCCTGTCGGGCACAGACCGAAAACAATGGAAACAATAAACCACTTTCCAAATTCTCATAAACCAAAACATCGATCCATTGCTAGGGTTTGATCCGACGAACAATATCCATGATAATCAACGATCGAAATTATGCCAACACACTTTGCATTGGGTCGAGCAACCCATGCATTCAATGCACTATCACTTCACATGTATGGTAATGCCACAGTGGATCACGCTGGATCGTTCTAAACATCCAACTCGGAGGAAGGTTAACTCACAACAATGACACGGTGGTCTCGGCATTCACCATTACAATGATATTACAATACGTGGATTGACAACAAACCTTGTCACCCTAACTTTCATGTCAAGCCTTTAATGCAAAATCGAAAGAAAATCTCCACGATAGCTCGATGTTCTTGTCACTTAAATGAACCAGCAACTCGCCACCCTGCCAACATTTATTGCATATCAGTGTTCTATTCCCAACATTACATTACAACCCTAATACACGACATTATAACATTATGCTATGATAAGTCGAATCACAAGTTTCGTATGGGTTCTAAGTTATGTTTAATATCACATGTTATTGTATCGTTTGACCCACGACGACACACAAATCCATATAGATCAACTTTCTAAATTGTTATTTAGTCCCAAGGTTACTATTTGTAGATTTAAATAATAATGTTAGGACTTAGATATTAGTTAATAGGGTAACTATAGTCACATTATTGACATGGTCTCGCTTTATGCCATTCTTACAAATAGATACAAACCCTTGTAAGGGTTATATGTATCACTAGTTCAACATAGTAAGGTTACAGTTAAAATAGCCCATGCTTAGGAGATTATAATGTAACCCTTGTAATTCTTTGCTTGTGATTATACAAACTCTGTTATCAAAGATATAAAAATAATTAGTTTGTTTAGCAGATATTTGTTGGATCCAAGGATATAGATATTCAGTTTGAAGAATGACTAAAAAGCTATGAGTTCTTACCATACTCTCTCATACAAGCATTTAATGACTTTGCGATACATGTCTTACATCAATGATGGAAAGATAATGACGACTTTAAAGCTAGCTAGTACAGTGACAAAGCCATCAGCAGAATGACGTACATAGATAATTCTATTTAAATATTATGGAGTTGTAAGACAACATCTGAAAGCAATAATTATAGTATCAAAACCCATACCTGTTCACTTCTGGTGAGTCGCAACAGAAATTATAACATTCTATTTAATTATGACACTGAAACTGAACTACACGTACTTCGTTCTTACCTGTCGTTTGCACATGGGACATTCAATAAGCTTTAGCGTTGCAGCTAAGTAAGCTCCAGGGTACCTCGTAGGAAACCATTATGCAGCAAAGTCAAACTGCCAGTATCATCGCAAAGAGAAAGTGTCGCAACTTATTCCCAGTCTGTTTATTCATTGTCATCATGATCATGTTTATTAATTATGTGTTATAAATGTCATTATCTTATTGCTACTAAACAAAAAATAAAGCATGCTTAGTATTAACAACTGTACAACTTTTTTTTTGTTCGATCTTTCCGTAGGGAAGGCTAGGGTTGCTCTGCAACTAGGAAGAGGGCCGACTCAATCTCGGCGGCCATGGATCCTTCCATGGCTGCCAACCCCTTTCCCCTCGTTCCTGGTCGCGTGCTCCTGCGGGTCTCGAGCGGCGGCACTCTCTCGCCAGGGTCTCATCTACGCACGACTCCAGCCAACACGACTGTCTTGAAGGGCGGTCATTCCAGTGGATTCCTGGATCAAGAACAGGACCTGTTGCGGCGGAGTGGGTCTTCACGAGTTCTTTGTCGAGCTCCAGCAACGACGGCCTCCATTATGTGCGGAATACATAATGCCGATCAGATCTGGCGTTGGCTCTGATTCTACTCATTTCTTGAAGGGCGGCAAGAACTGCAGTTTGTGGCAGCGATGGAGGTCACGTCTGCGCGCAGAGGCTCGATTGCGGTGCTCCAGTGACGGCCTGTGGAGCAGTTTAGTGGGCACTCTGCATCTTTTGATCGTCTTCTTGGAAGGATCAAAGATGGTGGAGGAAGATCTTAGGGTTTTTTTCAATGGTTTTCTTTTTTCTGGTTTTTGTGGTGGCCCGATTCTAGGGTGTATTTGATCTTTGGGGTGATTAGGGACTCTCGGCAATTGATTGGGCGGTCTGTTCCAGGATCGACGGGTGGTCTGTCTCCTGCTTCCTCACTAGGGTTGTATACGGGTGGTCTTCGGAGTCTGCTGCTATGTCCACAGACATGGATCTCCTGCTTCCTTTGATGAGGGTTCGGCATTGGCAGATCTTCTTTTTCTGTTGCAGGCTTGCTGCAAATCCAAACCGGTGGCCCTATTTTCACCTGCTGTTCAAGATTCCTTCTTCTTGTGGCAACTTCTTCTCTGGGATCAGTATAAGATGTTGTTTCTGCTAATATGAGACAGAAATTTGTGAAAATGTAGGGATCCTTGTTGATTCTACTACATGTGCAGAATGTAATTTTAATCATCTTTTTGAAATAAAATTACGGACTTTTTCTCTGGAAAAAAAAACCATGGAAAAAAACAACTGTACAACTAATGCTGTCGTAATCTCAATTATTATTTCCGCAATCATTATTATCATAATTAATGCAGTTATTAAAAATTTTAAATTTTTATGAAATTTCGAGATGTTACATGTGGTATCAGAGCACAGATTCGAACTCTAGGCCTGAATGAGGTCCAAAACACATAACAGAAAATTTTCATACAGCAGAAAATTGTACTAACTTGAAAATTTAATTATTATGTTATCCATAAATTATTTTCAGTTACAGGTATGGAGAACTCAGCTGAACAATTAGACGACAGATTTCAACCAAACAGTCACAGTTTAGGACAACACTATGTAGCAGAAGGTCACGGTGAACTAAATAATAGTTCAACAAAACTGTTACGTGCCTTTCATGAGTTAAAAGCAGGAATTAGATCGGTGAAACAAGACAATGAAAGGATTCTGCAGGCACAAGAGCAATTAAACCAAGTGTTGTTTGAACAGAGTCAACTGAGGAACCAGAAAAGAATAATGAAAATATTTCCAAAGTTGAGGATCTGCCTCACACTGATAAAATTCAGAACATAAAAACCAATGAATTAAAAGATAGCTCAACCTCATCAGGAGATGCTATTGAAATACGCAAAAGGAAACGTAACTATACCAGTGATAGCAGTGAAGGAGATTCCAAACCAAGAAGGATAAAACATAAGGAATATGAGCAGATTTCTGGAGAATTCAAGAAGATAAGACCTCCAACTTTCAATGGAGAAACTGAGAAAGGCAAGATAGCTGAAGCTTGGCTGTCCGGTATGAAGAAATACTTCCAGATCTATAACTATTCGGAGTTCTTAAAGGCAAAAATGGCTATATATAACTTGACCGAAAAAGCAGATATCTGGTGGCAGGACATCAAAAGGGTAAAGGGCATCAAAGATAAAGATATAAACTGGAGTGCTTTTAAACGATATTTTAAGAAGAAGTATCTATCTGAACAGTACTATGAAGAAAAATCTAAAGAGTTCTACGATTTGAAGTTGGGAGGTATGAACATGAAGGAAATGAACAGTAAGTTTCTGAACTTACTGAGATATGTACCATACCTCATAGAAGAAAAACCAAAAATTCAAAGTTACTTTAGCTGTTTACCTTTCAATATTAAGGACAGAATCGAGTACGACAGTCCTAAGACCTTGGAAGAGGCAATGAGAAAGGCAGTTTTCTGTTATGACACAAATCGGAAAAGAGAGGGAATGTGAAACTGGAAAAATCATAAGCCCAACAATTTTGACCAGAAAAAGGAAAATTTCAGATTCAGTGGAAATTCCAGATTTCAAAGGAAAAATTTTCAGAACCGGAATTATCAAGGGAACAATTCCAGAAATAATTCACAGTAGAATTCTACAACACCCAGAAATGCACCTAATACTGCCAAGACTAGTGAGCAAAAGACACATATTAAATGTTTTGAATGTCAAGGCCCCCATTACGCATCAGAATGTCCCTTAAGGAAGCGGAAGGGAAACAACATCAACTCTATTCAGATTGAACCTACTGTTGGAGACGTAGCAAGGGAGATGCCGAGAATTAATGCATCACTCGACAATAGGCAAGCAGATCATCGAATCTCCATGGTAGAGATTGAAGGTATGTTATATGATCATCCTGTTTTAATTGATCCAGGTGCTAGTTTAAGTTACATATCACCAAACACTATGGAAAGTTTTAAATTGAAAACTAAAAAGTTTAGTAAATCTTGGCTAGTTAGACTAGCAACTGGAACAAAGAGAAAAGTGTCAGATTTTATAGAAAACTGTGTGTTGTCCATGAATCATTTACAAACACAAATCAAGTTGAACATCCTGCCTTTAGGTTATTACGATATTATAGTTGGGATGGACTGGTTAGAATCCCATCATGTCATCCTGGACTGTTATGGAAAAAGTTTTACATGTTTAAATGACGAAGGAAAAACTGTAGAAATAAAAGGCATTCCAAGGAAGGTAACCCTTAGACAGATTTCAGCCATGCAAGTTAAGAGGGAAGTTAGGAAAGGATGCCAAATGTTTGCAGTAAACGTGGTAAATGATGAGTTTATGGATAAAGAGGACAAACTGAAATTAGAAGACATACCTGTCCTAAGGGATTTTAAAGATGTATTTCCTGAGGAGATTCTAGGATTACCTCCCAAAAGAGATTTAGATTTTACCATAGAGTTAATACCAGGAGCAGCACCAAATTCGAAAGCCCCGTACATAATGAACATATTGGAGTTAAACGAATTAAAATCACAGTTGAAGGAGCTTATTGACAAGAAGTATATTAGACCTAGTGTGTCTCCTTGGGGAGCACCTGTCATCTTTGTTAAGAATAAAGATGGAACCTTAAGACTGTTTATAGATTATCGCCAGCTTAATAAGATGATGATCAAGAATAGGTATCCATTGCCCTGCATAGATGATCTATTTGATCAGCTGCGTGGAGCAACAATATTTTCGAAGATTGATCTAAGATCAGGATATCATCAAGTACAGCTTAAGGATGAAGATATTTTCAAGACAGCTTTCCGAACTCGGTATGGACATTACGAGTTCGTAGTCATGCCGTTTGGCTTGACTAATGCCCCGGCTGTATTTATGTGTTTGATGAATAATATTTTCCATAAATACTTAGACAAGTTTGTTGTTGTGTTTATAGACGACATTTTAGTGTACTCAAAAAGTAAAGAAGAGCATGATGAACATTTACGGATTATCTTACAAGTATTAAGAGATCATCAACTATACGCCAAATTTAGTAAGTGTGACTTCCACAAAGACAAAATTCAGTATCTAGGACACATAATTTAAACATAAGGAATCTCGGTTGACCCCGACAAGATAAGGGCCATTAATGACTGGCCGGTTCCTAAAGATGTGTTATATGTAAGATCATTTATGGGCATTACGGGGTATTACAGGAAGTTTATAGAGAATTTTCCAAAATTTGCCAACCCCATAACTTCCTTGCAGAAGAAAGGGAAGAAATTTGTTTGGGATCAGAAGTGTGCTGACAGCTTTAAGAAATTAAAGGAACTATTGACGACAGCACCTATCTTGAGGATAGCTGACCCCAACAAGGATTTTTTAGTTTGTACAGACGCATGCAATGACGGACTCGGTGGAGTCCTGACACAGGAAGGGCATGCGGTGGCATATGAATCTAGAAAGCTGAAAGTACATGAAAAGAAATACTCTACCTATGATTTAGAGTTACTGGCAGTTATTCATGCCTTAAAAATGTGGCGTCACCACCTTATTGGCAGAAAGTTTACATTATTAACAGATAACATGGGTCTGAAATATTTATTAGATCAGAAAAACTTGAACGCTAGACAAGCTTGATGGTTGACATTCTTAAGTGAGTATGATTTTGAAATTCAACATATTAAAGGGAAGGAGAACAAGGTTGCAGATGCCTTGAGTCGTAAGGCAAAACTAAATTTCATTTCAGCAATCAGTACATATTCAACCGATTTGGAAAATCAAATTCTGGAAAAGAGTGAAACAAATAAAGAATACAGAAAAATGAAGGAAAAGACAGCAAACAACAGTTCTGAAAATTGTATGGCAAATTTCAGCATGAAGGAAAACGGTTTATTACTATTTAAAAACAGATTATATGTACGAGACATACCGGAAATAAAATTTCTGATATTAAATGAGATGCATAAAAGTCACTATTCTGGTCATCCAGGTTATCAAAAGACTATTACTATGCTGAGAAAAGAATATTATTCGCCCATAATGAAAGATGAAGTAGCAGAGTACATAGCTAAATGTTTGGATTGTCAAAAAGTGAAGGTTGAACACCAATATCCTGCTGGATTGTTGCAACCGTTACCGATACCAAGTTGGAAATGGGAAGTAATCAGCATAGATTTTATTACTGGATTACCTAAAAATCAGAAACAACATGATTCTATCATGGTGGTAGTGGACAAACTCAGCAAGGAAGCACATTTCATACCCGTAAAGACTACTCATAAAGCTCCAGATATTACAGAGATCTTTATGAAACAGATTTTTAGACTACATGGAATACTGAAAGTAATAATTTCATATCGTGACTCGAAGTTTACAGGTAACTTCTGGAGGTCACTATTTAAAGGGTTGAACACAACTTTAAATTTCAGTACAACATTTCATCCACAGACGGATGGTCAGACAGAAAGAGTAAACCATGTTTTAGAAGATTTATTAAGAATGTATTTAAAGGATTAGCCTGGTAAGTGGGAAGACTACTTGCACTTAGCAGAATTTGCTTATAATAATAACTATCATGCATCGGCCAGACTTAGTTCGAATTGAGCAGGCAGCTCTTAATCAATATTTCTACAGAATATTTTCCTCATGTGCATCAGGTGATCACTGAGAGATTCGAATAGGGAGGCTAGTTGTGAGTGCAATCTTAAGTCTGCATATTGCTGAGAAGAACCAGAGAGGCTGGTGCAAGTCTATTGGACTGCTAGCTATTGAAGATTCAGAAGTTATTAGTTACAGCAAAAAGAAGTCCTATTTCCTGAGTTTCTTCCTCCTGGTGGTTCAGTGAACAGGCTCGGGGGTCCTAAGACAGTAGTTGACTGTTTTCAGGAATTGGATGGGTGGAACAGTCTTCTTGGGCTGTTTGTTGCCCTACAGATTTATCCAGGTTCTACAAATTTTCTACTTTATCTCAGCTAGTAATTCTGTTCTGTATAGTAGTATTTTCTGTTTCCTGTTTTCGAAAGAGAATTTAATTCTAGATTGGTTTAAAGTCTGAATGTTAAAAGTTTAATGATTAATTGGAATTGATAAATCAATATCTATATTTTTCCACATGCTATTTTTGAGAATCGTGCTCTAGTATAGATATGGAAATTAAGAAGAGATTATAAGATAGGCATAGTGCCATTTTGAATTCGATAGATAGATAGTAATTTATTTATTTATAAATCTTCTGTTTTATAGTTAAATAATAGTAAAAGAATTCTGTATAAATATTTGTTGTATATTGTAGAATGTTTCCCTAGTTTTATGAAAGACAAACATTGTATAACCTCTGTATAGTAATACTGTATTTCCTTATCATTACTTTGTTCATAGAAATAAACATAATGGATTTCTATCTAACATATTATGTTTGCAATATAATATCATAGTTGCAAATAAATAAAAATGTAATCATCATATCAAGACTATACTTAATAGTTAACATACATTTTTTCACATTGCACATATACACATTGATCTCATTTTCCTTTTTAAATATTTTCAAGATTATTTCCAGCATTACTGAAAACATATTAAACCATGTTTTGTTTCCTTCCATTTCATTCATCTATTTTATAAACCATACACAATATGAATTGTTTTTATTATTTCACAATAAAACTTGGTTTCTATCAAACCCTAAGTTAGATTTTTTGATTTTCCACTTTTTATCGTTTTGCCTTTTAAAACATATTCATTCTACACAAACAAAGGATCGAACCCATTTTCGACTGTAAGACCTTTCAGAAATCTTTTTCAAAGACTAAACGCGAACTAGGGTTTGACCATGTTCGTTCCTTTTAAAAAAACGATTTGAACACATTTCAAAACATCATCTATGATAGAGTTATAAACCGCAATGAGTATTCAGACTCTAATCTAGTTCAACAATCACGGTTATCAACACATAGAAATCAACTTTGAACACAGGCGATTTTTTTTACAAAACGAAACAGTAATTTTATTATCTCTGCCGACGAGAAAACATTGGAATCACAGTTGAACGAGCCTCGGCTCTATTCTTTTCTTTCTCATAACTTAAAAACACAAGACATGCTCGAAGTGCAAACATTACGAGTCCCTTTTCCAAGCTTAAGACAATGTTCTCAGAAAAACCATTTTTACAACATGATATTCAAAACAAAATCATAACAGTGAGATTCCCAAGTTCAAACATTGAAACGAGTTCTTAAACCCTCGACATCAACAAGTTTCACAATTCCCAGATCGAAATAGATAATTAACAAGGTATAAAAACCAAGTATTACATAATCAACGAGGGTCACAATACTAAAGAATTTAGCATTCGATTTTAAACAGTGCTTTGGAGTTCTTCAAATAATAACCACGACGAGTCACGACAGGACCAGTTACTCATTCTTGTAAACCACTTCAACCTCAAGTGACGAGCACCTACGAGGGTTTTTTGGAAAGACCCGAAGCTTACCGGTTGAAAGCTCGCTAACCGTGCAGAACCCTTGCTCGTTTCTCTACTTCATAACCTGCAACTGACGATAAACGAAGGTTAAAATTTAGAAGACTGATACCTTTTCAGAATGAAATTAGAAATTCATTAATTGAATCATTATTTTGTTACAGGATTTACTGTTCGATAAAGAAAACGTTACCTTGCTGCAAAAACTACCAAAGCATTCCACTTTCATCTGTTCAACAATGACTCCACGCTGAAGACGAGACGAGAAACCCTCGGTCCATTTACACTAGAGCAAATCTTTGACTCAAACTAAAACGACGAGTTCCAGAACTATCAACCATTGACATTATAAACTAGATACACAGTCTATCAAAATGACGCATTTGCAGAAGGAAGGGAACCTGTAAACTTCCCAAACCAGAGGTCTCGAGGTTGAATCTCATACAAAGTCGAAACCAAAATTTTGGCAGCCTGTCAGCCACAGACCAAAAACAATGGAAACAATAAACCACTTTCCAAATTCTCATAAACCAATACATCGATCCATTGCTAGGGTTTGATCCGGCGAACAATATCCATGATGATCAACGATCGAAATTATGCCAACACACTTTGCATTGGGTCGAGCAACCCATGCATTCAATGCACTATCACTTCACATGTATGGTAATGCCACAGTGGATCACGCTGGATCGTTCTAAACATCCAACTCGGAGGAAGGTTAACTCACAACAATGACATGGTGGTCTCGGCATTCACCATTACAATGATATTACAATACGTGGATTGACAACAAAACTTGTCACCCTGACTTTCATGTCAAGCCTTTAATGCAAAATCGAAAGAAAATCTCCACGATAGCTCGATGTTCTTGTCACTTAAATGAACCAGCAACTCGCCACCCTGCCAACATTTATTGCATGTCAGTGTTCTATTCCCAACGTTACATTAGAATCCTAATACACGACATTATAACATTATGCTATGATAAGTCGAATCACAAGTTTCGTATGGGTTCTAAGTTATGTTTAATATCACATGTTATTGTATCTTTTGACCCACGACGACACACAAATCCAAATAGATCAACTTTCCAAATTGTTATTTAGTCCCAAGGTTACTATTTGTAGATTTAAATAATAATGTTAGGACTTAGATATTAGTTAGTAGGGTAACTATAGTCACATTATTGACATGGTCTCGGTTTATGCCATTCTTACAAATAGATACAAACCCTTGTAAGGGTTATATGTATCACTAGTTCAACATAGTAAGGTTACGGTTAAAATAGCCCATGCTTAGGAGATTATAATGTACCCCTTGTAATTCTTTGGTTGTGATTATACAAACTCTGTTATCAAAGATATAAAAATAATTAGTTTGTTTAGAAGACATTTGTTGGATCCAAGGATATAGATATTCAGTTTGAAGAATGACTAAAAAGCTATGAGTTATTACCATACTCTCTCATACAAGCATTTAATGACTTTGCGATACATGTATTACATCAATGATGGAAAGATAATGACGACTTTAAAGCTAGCTAGTACAGTGACGAAACCATCAACAGAATGACGTACATAGATAATTCTATTTAAATATTATGGAGTTGTAAGATAACATCTAAAAGCAGTAATTATAGTATCGAAACCCATACCTGTTCACTTCTGGTGAGTCGCAACAGAAATTATAACATTCTATTTAATTATGACACTGAAACTGAACTACATGTACTTCGTTCTTACCTGTCGTCTGCACATAGGACATTCAATAAGCTTTAGCGTTGCAGCTAAGTAAGCTCCAGGGTACCTCGTAGGACACCCTTATGCAGCAAAGTCAAACTGCCAGTATCATCGCAAAGAGAAAGTGTCGCAACTTATTCCCAGTTTGGTTATTCATTGTCATCATGATCATGTTTATTAATTATGTGTTATAAATGTCATTATCTTATTGCTACTATACAGAAAATAAAGCATGCTTAGTATTAACAACTGTACAACTAATGTTGTCGTAATCTCAATTATTATTTCCGCAATCATTATTATCATAATTAATGTTGTATTTAAAACTTTTAAATTTTTATGAAATTTCCAGATTTTACAGGGTGCATGGGTTGCATGAAAATATGTGGAGTGGGTGAGTTGGTACATGTGGATATGTGCATACCCACCTTGGCACATGTGGGATGCCCTACTTAGGTTGTTGCTTGGAGAAGTGTGTTGGGAATGAATGGTTATGTAACCACCTTGAGGAGTGTTATGCATGAGGAGGTAGAGCAATAGGCCCTAGGGGCATTATAGCCACTTGGAATACAATTTGAAGAGGAGCACTTGGCATGAGGACCATCTTGTTTCGAGGGTGCACTATCTTGGGGTTGAGATGAACCTTGTGTTCATACATGGACACCTTAATTAGAGAAGCGTTCCACTCAGAGCTTTGGCTTGTTGAGTTAGAGTAGGATGCTTCATGACCTCCCTCTCCCTTAGTATATAAAAGGGAAGGAGAGAAATTAGCTTAGAGTATATTAATTAGTGTGATGCCAGCTAGATGTGGAGCTCTGTGGATTAGCCTCATGAGCTCCATGAGATGCTTTGCTAGGCTAATGGAATGTTAGAGTTTATTTGTGACAATACCCTATTGATCTGGATGTTGGGGGATGAGACCCAGGAGACTTGGATGTCAAGAGAGGAGGAGAAGAGATAGCCTCAAATCTGAAGTGGACTATGGTTCAATTGTGAGAAAGAGAGAGATCTAAGCTGTGAAAAGTATAGACAGAGAAACATAGAGTAAATATGCCACATGGAGGGGTGAGGCTCAAAGAGGCTTCTTTGAGCCTCACCTCTCAAACTATACTAAGAAAGGAACTCGAAACCAATAACCCAATAATGACTCAATAAAACAAGAGAAAGATAGGATGCCAAAAATAATAGCTTGCTTTATTGAGAAGGCATAAATCCCTTTATATAATATCATTACAATGTGCCTTGAAGCCATACCATGGAACAAAACCATGGGATAACAAATACCATGGATGGGTGTATTGGAAACTGTGGGTTGCATGGAAGATTCCAAAACCATGGATGGGAGAGGGTGGCCTCTCTATTTAATGCTTTTATGATGAATGTGAGAGGGTGGCCTTTCCATTTAATTCTTTTATGACTTATACATCTGAATTTAGACCATATGCCCCCTAAAATTCAGATCATTCCTCCCCCCCTTAGAAAATGATGGTCCCCATCATTTCATGCTAAAAAGAGACCCGTGATTACAATGTACTAGTTACCAATGAAGAGAAAGGTTTTGTGTGGTTAACCCATAGCCATGATTACAATACATAATTGTGGGTTTTGTGTGGTTGCCCCATAACCATGGGTTTTGTGTGGTTGAATCATAACCGTGGGTTTTGTGTGGTTGACCCATAACCATGATTACAATACATAACTGTGGGTTTTGTGTGGTTGCCCCATAACCATGAGTTTTGTGTGGTTGGCCCATAACCGTGGGTTTTATGTGGTTAACCCATAACCGTGGGTTTTGTGTGGTTGACCCATAACCGTGATTACGATACATAACTAGGGGTTTTGTGTGGTTGACCAATAACTGTGATTATGATACATAACTGTGGGTTTTGTGTGGTTGACCCATAACCATGATTACAATACATAACTGTGGGTTTTGTGTGGTTGCCCCATAACCATGAGTTTTGTGTGGTTGACCCATAACTGTGGGTTTTATGTGGTTAACCCATAATCGTGGGTTTTGTGTGGTTGACCCATAACCGCGATTACACTACATAAATGTGGGTTTTGTGTGGTTGACCCATAACCATGGGTTTTATGTGGTTAACCCATAACCATGATTACAATAGGATTTCATAAAAGTCCAAAAATTGAAAATTTCATGATCTTTGATGCAATTTATGTCTTGCTGCAAATCCATTCGTAGATTCTGATGCAGATGATGAAATTGAATTCCGTTGAAGACCCATTAGAAATATCGAAGAGACCTTTCCATCCATCTAATAAACTGGCTATGTAGTGGCCCAGTGAGTGGGAAAATGTTTGTTGAAGCTCTGGAGACGTGCGCGCACTATTTTGCAGACATATGTTGCTTCAGTCAATGATATATCTCAAACCAGAAATCCAAATGAAAAATCATGAAATACTCATTTTAGCTGATGGAAATAAATTTCCAATGAGCTATGGTAGAGCCTCAAAAACGTTATGTGGAGTCTATAGCACTTGTTTAAAGTTGTTGTACGTGCGGTCTCATTGTGTACAAACATGTGTTAGTTCAAACAAGCATATCTCACAAACCAGGAAACGAAATGAAATTCCATGAAATACCCATTTTAGATGACGAAAATACCTTTCCAATGAGCTATGGTAGAGCCACTTAAATTTTCTTTGGAGTTTGTAGTACTTGTTTAAAGTTGTTGTACGTGCGGCCGCATTGTGTACAAACATATGCTACTTCAAACAAGCATATCTCACAAACCAGGAAACGAAATAAAATCCCGTGAAATACCCATTTGAGATGACAGAAAAAATAAATAAATTCAAATGAGCTATGGTAGACCCTCTGAAATGTGTTGTAGATTTCACAGAATCCCTCTAAATTTTGCTGAATGTGAGAGTGTCGAATGTAGAGGTCCAATGGTTTGAAGAGCAGCATGGGTTGTTGCAGAGGTTGTGGAACCGCCATGGGAGGCATGGACACCCTGTAAAATTATTGAAAATTTTGCATACCAATGGATGTATTAGATCCATGTATGATTCTCTTTGTAATAGTGAACGAAGATCCGAGGGTAGAAAAATATGTAAACTCGCAGTAAGCTTCAAACCCTTGTTCCAAATGAGAGCGTACATGCTCTGATACCACTGATCCAGATCTTGGGGGCTGAGACCCAGAAGACTTGAATGTCGAGAGAGGAGGAGAAGAGATACCTCAAATCTAAAGTGGACTATGAATCAACTGTGAGAAAGACAAAGTAGCGAAATCTAAGCTGTGAAAAGTCTAGACAGAGAAACATAGAATAAATATGCCACATGGAGGGGTGAGGCTCAAAGAGGCTTCTTTGAGCCTCACCTCTCAAACTATACTAAGAAAGGAACTCAGAACCAATAAACCAATAATAACTCAATAAAATAAGATAAAGATTGGATGCCAAAAATAATAGCTTGCTTTATTGAGAAGGCATAAAGTCGTTTCTATAATATCATTACAATGTGCCTTGAAGCCATACCATGGAACAAAACCATGGGATACCAAATACCATGGATGGGTGTATTGTAAACTGTGAGCTGCATGGAAGATTCCAAAACCATGGATGGGACATGGTGGCCTCTCTATTTAATGCTTTTATGATGAATGTGAGACGGTGGCCTCTCCATTTAATTCTTTTATGATTTATACATCTGAATTTAGACCATATGCCCCCTAAAATTCGGATCACCTACTTGGGTTGTTGCTTATATATGTGTGTTGGGCACGAGTGGTTATGTAACCACCTTGAGTGCTAGGCCCGAGAGGCATTGTAACCACTTAAAACATAGATGTAGGGGAGTGCTTGGCATGAGAACCATATTTCTTAGAGGGCACACCATCTTGGGGTGTGTTGATACATTGAAACGTCAATTAGAGGAGCACTCCACTTGAGGCTTTGCCTTGTCGAGTTAGAGTAGTATGGTCGTTGGCCTCCCTCTCCCTTCATCTATAGAAGCAAAGGAAAGCACTTAGCTTATATATAGTTGTGGTTGTAGTCATTGTCCTTTTGATAATGAAGCTTAAAGTAGATTAGTTGGTGTGATGATAACTAGTTGTGGTTGTTAAGTGTTAGCTCGATGAGCTTAGTGAAATGATTTGCTTAGCTAAATGAATGATAGGGTTTACTACTGCACTCCACTTAAGGATTTGCTTTGTTAAGATAGAGTAGTATGCTTGTTGTCCTCCCTCTCCCTTCGTCTATAGAAGCAAAGGAAAGCACTTAGTTTATATATAGTTGTGGTTGTAGGAATTTTCCTTTTGATAATGAAGCTTAGAGTAGATTAGCTAGTGTGATGATAGCTAGTCGTGGCCTTTAAGAGTTAGCCCAATCAGCTCAGTGAGATGATTTCCTTGGATAATGGAATGATAGGGTTTACTAGTGACTAGCATGTAATGTCCTAGCTTTGATTTGGAATGTATGCATAAATCTAGTTTGGGATGAGTTGTAAAGGCTTCCAGCTTGGGATGAGTCAATATATTGTGTTGTAATCTTGTTTCATGTGAATAGAAACAATTGTGTTTGTTGCCCTAATTTATGTTGCAAACGTTATCTTCCATATTTAAAATTATTGATGTTTTCTAACTGATTTATTATGCAGATTTAATTAATACTTGGGTTGAACACCAAAACTGATTTAGAATGCTCTTTATGTTATTTTAAGATTTGATTCATTGTTGATTTTAACACTAATTTATTTTTCAGATTTGAGTTTTAAGTTAGTCCTTGCCTTATAAGTCATTGAAATGATCTAACAATTGTATAATTACAATATCTATGACTCCAATATTTCCTACAAGGAATTGTTGTTGCAGTTTTGAAGTCTTTGAATCAGTATTTGGAATTAGCATTGGGGTTGAAATCTCTATGGTATATGCATATGTGGCATTTTATGAGGTGAAACTCTTATCATCACATGCAAATTTAACACCAACTACACATCAATATATGTTAACTCATTTTCATAAAAAAAAATGCATCCCTACTTTCATGGATCTTACAATATTGCTTGAACCTTCTACTATATAGAACACAATAGAATTCTTTGACTTCTTGTCAAACTTGTACCTTTTCAAACTGGATCAACATTTATGAACAACATCTAATTATTCTTGAATGAGCAATGAGAGGTTTGTAACTTGACCAAGTTTGATATCCATTAAGACCGACGTTAGTGGTCAATTTTTTAGGTATACTACAATCCTAACATCATTTTCCAAAACAAATATTAAGGCGAGCCTTTATTAGCATGCATTTAGTCTTTTCCTTGCAAAGTTCCAAACTCACTCTCTCTTGTTGTTTAATTATATTAATCAAAGAATGACTTCATTTTTAAATAATTAATTAAACTATTTGAAGTAATATATGCCTCACAGTTGTCACCCCTCGAGAGTTTTAATGCCTTGTTAATTTGCTTTTCAATAATAAAAAGTTTTAGTTTTTTAGTTTCTTATACTTATAACTTCCTTTTCATTTAAATAAATACATACTTTTCTATATAATTTGTTATTTCCGGTTTGTGACACCACTTTTTTCGATCCATATTTATTATACTTGTTCCTACACCTTTTTATTACATCAACAAATGGAATCATAGGTGTTCCTTTGAAACCTATTAAGCACAAAAGTTCTCCCAAAGCCTCAAATTTGAGTTACTATCAACGTAATTTAAACCTCATATCATAAAAAATTAAAATTATAAATCCTATTCAATGAGAGTAGATTCTTCATCAAACATGGAACATAAAACATGCTCGAAACCATCCTCAGTTTGACTTCCATATAGGGGAATTTCATAGCTCATCAACTAACAATTTGATGACACAAGTCATCATCCAAATAGACCTTTCCTTCGAAAACCTTGTGATAGGAAGAGAAGGACTCCCTTTGGAGTAATAAATAATCTCCTAAGTTGATTTTTATTTGTATTCATGTGATTATTATGCTTGTAAGTTGCATGTTGCTTGTGTGGATTAATTTTATTTCTGGTGTGTGTTTTTATTTACATGTCTGCACATGCATTTTAGCTGTTATGAATTCGTAATTCTACTTATGGGCGAAATTTAGAGGTCCCGATTTAGTGAATGTCCCCTCTTGCTGGACGGATTGAGGGATGGGGATGTTACAGAGTGGTATCAGAGCTTCTGGTTGCAGTACTGGAGCTGCATGGGCCACAAATGCACAGTTACAAGCGAAATCCGAATTGCATAGGAAAGGCTCCTGTGAGAAATTTGTGGTTTAACCATTGGATGGTATTCTAGCCAAGTTGTAGAATAGATCCATGGCTTACAAGTGGGAGAGGTAGATTGGTTGAGGCAATTTTTCAAAAATTGCAGATTTGTAGTGAAATGGTTCCATGGAAGTCGAGTTCTGTTAAGTGATGGATAAGGGACCAATGATAATTTTGTAATAAGCCCTTATTCACAAATTAAAATTTCATATAAATCCGAAATTTTAAAAAAATGGGAAAATTTTAGGTGAGCCCCACCTGTGCCATGTGGTCGGGTGAAGTGGGAAATCCACGTTGACTAAAAGGCATGATATGGATATGCTGTTGAAATATTGTAACTTCAAAGAATAATATATTTCTACTTTGTTATTCCGAAGATGTTTCATTCCTCCGATGAGACTTTGTTATGTATCCGGAGATGTTTATTCCTCCGAGAGATTGTGGTAACTAGGGTTATTAGATCTCCTAGGAGAGGTCGGCCCTGAGTTAGTTATTTGAGGGTTATTAGACTCTCCTAGGAGAGGTCGGCCCCATAGGGTAAAAAGTCAGTCGGAAAACAAGTATAAGTAGAGGAGGATGTTCCTCACTTATCTCATTCATTCATCCACTTGGGAGTAGCGCACAAGTGAGAGAGAGGTCTGCATAGGAGGAGGAGGAGCTCTAGTCTTGGACTACATCTTGTATTTGGTTGATTATCTATATTGAGGAAAGCTTTGCTGGGTTTTCTACCCCATGAGGGTTTCCCAGGGTAAATCTTTGTCTATCTTGTGATTGTGTTTCTTTCAGTGATCTTGCTAGTCAAATTAGTATAAACTTAACATGGTATCAGAGCTAGCCTGAATAGGACATCTTTCACAAGGTGAAAATACCTCTCTCTCCTCCTCAGGTGAAAATTAGGGTTTCTACAAAAGTTGGAATTTTTGGTTTTTGATTGCATGGCTGGATAGCCCTCCTCAAAATCGAAGTTTTGAGCCCTGGATCGAACTTTTTGAGTGGGTATAACCCCGGAATTTGTCAAACCCTAGTTTGACTTCTGGACCAGAAAACCAGTAAACCAGAAAAAGTGCACACCTCTGCACCAGTGAACCAGAAAAGCTGTGAACCTGTGCACCAAATATCCAGAAAAGAAAAGACCAGAAAACCAGAAATTCTGTTGCAGATCCGGAAGGTGTAAAGTTGAAGTTTCCAGAAGCTGATCATACCAGAATTCTCAATTCAATCAAGATCATCTCCTGGTAAGTACTATTCTATCTTTTGAACCTCAATCCCTATGATCCCTGGATAAGATGGCTCCAAGCACTAAGCTTGAAGACAAGCTAGAGGGTATAGAAAATTTCCGGGCATGGAAATACAAAATTGGTCTCATTCTTGAAGAGAATGATCTTGTCCAATATATTAAAGATGAGGTTGCAGAACCTGAAGAAGATGAAGCCAAAGAGAAGTATAGGAAGGACCTAATTAGGGCAAAGAGAATCATTGCTGATTCTATCAAAGACCACTTGATTCCCCAAGTGGCATCCAAGAAGACCCCAAAGGAAATGTATGATGCCCTTTCTAGAATGTATGAGGGAAATAACATCAATAGGAAGATGAATATGAGAGCTCAATTGAAGAGCACCAAGATGAATAAAGGAGAATCTATTCAAGACTATTTCTCAAGGGTTTTCCAGATCAAAGAACAACTAGATGCCATTGGAGATACCCTTGATGAAGATGAACTTGTCATGACTGCTCTAAATAGTCTTACTAGACCTTGGGAGTCATTCATTCAAACTATGTGTGCCAGAAAAGAAAGTATGAAGTTTGATGTGGTTTGGGAGGATTGTGTTCAAGAAGAGGCTAGGGTAGCCAATAGAGAAGCTCTTCTCAAAGAGGATGACCAAGCTTTGGCTACACACACCAGAAAAAGAAGGAGTCACTTCAACTTCAAGAAGAATGATCACAAGGAGTCTCAACCTCTTAATAATTTTAGAAGGAGAGGAAGAGCAAACTCAGAAAGAGATCTCTCCACAGTTCAATGTTTCAATTGTCTCAAACTAGGACACTTTGCTAGAAATTGTACTTCACAAAAGAAGAAGAAGAAGTTTATTCACAAAAGACATCATGCACATCTTGCAGAAAATGATAGTGAAGAAGAAGAGGAAGAAAAGCCTAGAAAGAAAATAGCTAAAGTAGAAGAAGAAGATGCAGAAGAATATGTCCTATTCTCTGCTCTCTTTGGGGCAGTATCACCTGGAGAAGATACATGGCTCATTGATAGTGGTGCTTCAAAGCACATGACAGGTCAAAGGAAGACTCTCTCAAGACTTGAAGAAAAGACCTCCCCACAGAAGGTATCTCTAGGAGATGACTATCAATATCCCATCAAGGGAATTGGTGAAGCAAGCTACAAGCTTGATTTTGGAACCCCATTGAAGATGAAAGAAATTTGATATGTACCAGGTTTAAAGACAAATTTACTTTCTATCTCAGCATTAGATAAGAAAGGCTATAGGGTTTCATTCATAGATGGACAAGTACTCATGTGGTCCAAAGGAAAAACAATTGAGAATGCAATTGTTATTGGTGAAGAGGAAGGAGGTCTATACAAACTCAAGGGCCATCTAGAAGCTGCCCTTGTTCATGAAGCCACTAGCCCAAGTGAGCTATGGCATAGAAGGCTTGCTCACATTAACTACAAAGCACTACCTCATGTGAGCAAGGTAGTCATAGGACTACCAGACTTAAATATTGACCATGATGGCACTTGCAAAGGATGTGCAAGAGGGAAGAATGTCAAGAACCCATTTCCAAAGAGTGATACAAAGACTAAGAGTACATTGGAATTAATTCACTCAGATGTATGTGGACCAATGCCATCCACATCCTTGAGTGGATATGACAACTACCTTACATTCATCGATGACTACTCGAGGAAGACCTGGATCTATTTTCTGAAGGGAAAAGATGAAGTTTTTGGAAAATTCAAGGAATTCAAAGACTTGATAGAAAACCATTCAAAAAAGAAGATTAAGATACTAAAGACAGATAATGGTGGAGAATATACTTCAAAAGATTTTGAAGTCTTTTGTAAGGAAGCTGGAATCAAGAGGGAACTAACCACTCCCTACAATCCCCAACAGAATGGTGTTGCAGAAAGAAAGAATATAACCATTATGGAGGCAGTAAAGACAATGATACATGATCAAGACCTATCCATGTACTTATGGGCTGAAGCAGCCAGGACAACAGTCTATGTACAAAATAGACTATCTTATAGTGCTCGTGATTTCAAGACCCTAGAAGAAGTGTTCACAGGGGAGAAACTTGAGGTAAGCCACCTCAAGATATTTGGATGCCCAGTGTACATTCACATTCCAAAAGAAAAGAGGACCAAGCTAGATCCTTCTGGGAAGAAAGGAATATTTGTTGGATATTGTGAAACATCCAAAGCATTTAGAATATACATCCTAGGTTTTCACCATATGGAAATAAGTAGGGATGTGACATTTGATGAAGAGGAAACACTCAAAAGGTCTAGGAAGTGTCAAAATGAAGAAGTATATGAGGAGGAGGCACCCTCCAGAATTATAGAAGTTGCACCCACTCCTGAAGAAACAACTCCCGAGGACCATGAAATGATGGAACCACAAGAACCCCCTGTCATGGAAATTTCAAGGAAGAGAAAGGCAGCATGGGAAAGAGACATTATACTAGGAGCAGAAAAATATGGAGCTCCTGAAGGCTCCACTAGGGTGAGCAAGAAACCAAAGACATTCTCCAACTATGTGGCCCTGATGTGTGACCTTGTAGATCAAGTACCCACTAGTTATGAAGAAGCATCTCATAAGAAAGAGTGGGTGGAGGCAATGACGGAGGAATACCAGTCAATAATGAAGAATTATGTTTGGGATATAGTTCCCAAGCCAAAGGACAAGAGTGTGGTATCCTCCAAATGGATATACAAAATAAAGCATGCTACGGATGGCAGCATTGAAAAATATAAGGCAAGATTTGTGGCCCGAGGATTCTCTCAGAAAGAGGGAATTGACTATGAAGAAACATTTGCACCAGTTTCAAGGTACACTTCCATTAGAACCGTCATGGCACTTGCATCTATGATGAAGTGGGAATTACACCAGATGGATGTAAAGAAAGTCTTCCTGAATGGTGTGATTGAGGAGGAAGTGTACATAGAATAACCACAAGGATTTGAGGTGGAAGATGGAAGGACCCATGTGTGCAAATTAAAGAAGGCATTGTATGGGCTGAAGCAAGCTCCCAGAGCTTGGTATGGCAGAATTGACAGTTTCTTGACAAGCTTGGGCTTTACCAAGAGTAAAACTGATCCTAATCTTTATCTCAAGGTTATGAATGATGAACCTGTCATATTGCTGCTATATGTGGATGATCTATTTCTGACAGGAAATAAGAAACAGATTATCGAATGTAAGAAGAAACTCTCTGTAGAATTTGAGATGAAAGATCTCGGATTGATGCACTACTTCCTAGGTTTGGAAGTATGGCAAGGCCCCAAAGGAATCTTTCTCAACCACGGAAAATATGCTGTGGAAATCCTGAAGAGATTTGATATGTTGGAATGTAAGGCCATGGCCACTCCCATGGATTCCAACTTGAAACTACTAGCAGATAACTCATCAGAGTTAGTGGATATGACTCTATACAGACAGATTATTGGGTCATTAATGTATTTAACAAATATTTGACCAGACATATGCTTTGCCGTGAATACCTTGAGTCAATATCTAGTAGAACCTAGACGAGTTCACCTGATAGCTGCAAAGCATGTGATGAGGTACCTAAAGGGTACGATAGACTTTGGTTTATGTTATCTTGGAGATCATGATTTCAAATTGTATGGCTACACAGATGCTGATTTGGCAGGAAGTGTATCAGACAGAAAGAGAACATCGGGAGGATGTTATTGTTTGGGATCTGCCATGATCTCGTGGTTTAGCAGAAAACAATCCAGTGTGGCTCTCAGTACAGCTGAAGCAGAATATATTGTTGCTTGCTCTGCTAGTTGCGAAGCAGTATGGCTTCGAAAGTTGTTATCTGGTTTATTTGACTTAGAGATGGAAACCACTGAGATCCTGTGTGACAACCAGAGTTGCATCAAGATGACAGAAAATCCAGTGTTCCATGATAAGTCAAAGCAAATAGAGATCCGATATTTCTATATACGGGATATGGTGCAGAAAGGAGCTATCAAGCTCGATTATGTAAGCACTGACGAACAAGTTGCTGATATATTGACCAAACCTCTGTCTCGAGTAAAGTTTGAGTATTTCCGAGACAAGCTTGGTGTAGTTCAGAAGGACCCTCCTCGAAAGGGGGAGTGATGTGGTCACTTATGATGAGATTGCCTGCATCGACAGTGAGGTCGATGATGTGGATACCTATATTGGTGATGCCGACAGTAACGTTGGTGAATGGTCCTTAGAAAGGGTCTAAGTTGACAAAGTGGATTGTATCATCCTTGAACACATGTTCTAAAAAGATCCATAGACTTATGTCTCCGAGAAAGAAGAGGGATTGCATCATCCATGGACTTCGGTCCCAGAATTGATCCGTAGACTTATGTCTCCGAGAATGTGGGGATTGCATCATCCTCGGACATCGGTCCCAGAATTGATTCGTAGACTTATGTCTCCAAGAATGTGGGGATTGCATCATCCCCGGACTTCGGTCCCAGAATTGATCCGTAGACTGGTGTCTCCGAGAATGTGGGGATTGCATCATCCCCGGACTTCAGTCCCAGAATTGATCCGTAGACTGGTGTCTCCGAGAATGTGGGGATTGCATCATCCCTGAATGATGGTCCCAGAATTGATCCGTAGACATATGTCTCCGAGAATGTGGGGATTGTATCATCCCCGGACGACGGTCCTAGAATTGATCCGTAGACAAGATGTCTTCAAGAATGTGGGGATTGTATCATCCCCGGACCTTGGTCCCAGAACTGACCCGTAGACATCTGTCTTTGAGAATTGACGATAGGACTGCATCGTCCCTGGGCAGTTGGTTCAAAATGTACGTGATAGGATTGCATCGTCCTTGGACTCATGTCCTAAAGTGATAAGGATTGATCATCCTGGAAGTAGATCTAGATTGCATCGTCCATAGACATGAGACTTGTCTAAAATTGATAAGGATTGATCATCCTGGAATTGGATCATGTGTATTGCAGATTATGATGCTATAGATCGAGATGATCCAGATGATGTAGATCGAGATGATGTGATGCTGTTGATCGAGAAGATCCAGTTGATGATGATGATGTTGTTGATCGAGAGATCCAGAAGATGAGGCTGTTGATCGAGTGATCCAGATAATGATGTTATTGTAGCTGTTCAAGTGCTGCAGAAGATGAAGACTCAGTACTGAAGATGTTGATGTTCCAGTATTGAAGATCTTGAATATATTCCAGTAACTGGTTGAGTTACTGATGATGTTGAGAAAGCTTCCAATGATTTATAGATGTATCATGTATCATGTAGTTGATGACTCCTTGCTCCTGTAGATGTTGTTATAATATCCTTCTCGTTAAGGGGGAGTGTTGAAATATTATAACTTCAAAGAATATTATATTTGTACTTTATTATTCCAGAGATGTTTCATTCCTCCGATGGGACTTTGTTATGTATCTGGAGATGTTTATTCCTCCGAGAGATTGTGGTAACTAGGGTTATTAGATCTCCTAGGAGAGGTCGGCCCTGAGTTAGTTATTTGAGGGTTATTAGACTCTCCTAGGAGAGGTCGGCCCCATAGGGTAAAAAGTCAGTTGGAAAACAAGTATAAGTAGAGGAGTATGTTACTCACTTATCTCATTCATTCATCCACTTGGGAGTAGCGCACAAGTGAGAGAGAGGTATGCATAGGAGGAGGAGGAGCTCTAGTCTTGAACTACATCTTGTATTTGGTTGATTATCTATATTGAGGAAAGCTTTGCTGGGTTTTCTACCCCATGAGGGTTTCCCAGGGTAAATCTTTGTCTATCTTGTGATTGTGTTTCTTTCAGTGATCTTGCTAGTCAAATTAGTATAAACTTAACATATGCCACATCAGATCCACGCGCAAAAGGTTTCCTAGGACGAGGTGCGGGGAGGACGAAGATCCAACTATCCGATGGAAGGGCGGATCAACGGTTGCAGTTGATAGTGCATAGGCAATTGTGCGGCGGTGTTGCAGTTGCAACCCCTTTCCCCAATTTTGTGCAAAATTAGGGTCCCTCACTTGTTTGATCTCAACCTTTAGCTTTGTTTAGCTCTTTTGCTTTTCTCTTTCATGAAAAGTGTTGGAGACTAATCCTTGGTGTTAGGATTGGTGTGCACATTCATGTGCAAAGAAGATCAATAGTTGTTGAGGGTAGACCAAGAGTCACTCGGGAGTCTAAGAGACCTCTTGGGAATTTGGAACCCAAGGGTCCTCTCTCATTGTATATATATGTACATTTGGTTAATGAAAAAACATAGTGTGCGTTCACGCCTATTCAATTGTCTTTGTGTTTGTCATTCATTTTGTATTTGGATTTGTGTGTAAGCCAATTTGCCTATTTTCCCAGTGGGAAACCAGCAGTGGTATCAGAGCATGCCTTGTTCTTAGGCTTGTGAGAAATCCATTTGCATATTTACATGAAGCTAATCTATGCACTTCCCTCTCTAGCTCCAGACCTACTCAAGGTATTTTCCTGTGCGTATTGGTGAAAACCCTAATTTGTATTTTCTAGTAATTGGCTTCACATCTACTTGCATTGGTACTTTTACGACCGATCTATCCCTCCACAACATTCAAAGAAATCTGTGTTCTTATGCACTAGCTTCGTAATTATGTGAGAACTTGGTATTTTTGTAAGAGCTTGTTATCTCTGCACAAGCTTGGTATTTCTACGTGTTGTATACACTCAAACCTGCTCACTATTTTGTCAGTCTGTATTATCACAGGTGTCATCAATGAGCTCTCTCTCTCTCCTCCCACGCATCTAAAACCATAACTCTTCATTGCTGCATTTAATTAGAGCGTTGATTGAAGAACTTGTTGCATTGGTAAATCATATTGTTGTTGATACTTGGAACATTGAGTGCTTCGTTGAGTATTGACTATCGTATGAATGGATTATTGCTTGAAGACTGTGTGAGTGCCTGAAGACTGCATCCCATGAATTCTGAGACCGTGGCTGCCTTTTGGAATCTCCCATTCCGAGTAGAATTGTTGTGATTCCTGTCATACCTCAACATTCATGTGCACCCAATCGAGTTCCTGCAATGCTTATCCATTTCTACAGCATTTCGGTAACGTATATGGGTGATACAACACAAATGAATTTTGTTTGAAGACTGATGCGTAGCTGCGTTGAAGAATGATGAGTGTGGATACCGGTGCGTTGAAGACCGTATGTTGAAGACTATTGTGACCTAAGTCGTGGTCTTTGGTATCCATGTGAGCAGCGTCGGAGAAAGAAAGAGCTGGAGACTTGTACGTTGAAGAACATGTAAGTTGTTGCGACTGTGTGGATGATTTGTGAATGCATCGAGACATCCCACTGATTTCTATTGACCGTGTGGAGGAGCTAGAGACTGGAAATTGCATCCAACAGAAACCCTAATTTTGTGATGGTGTGTGTGTGAAAGATCGCATCAATTACTTCCACAATTGTTTGCCAATTTTATGTTTGTCAAGAGGAATCTGGGTGGAAATACCCAACAATTGGTATTGTTGTGCGTCGCCTTGAAATGATGAGGAGGACGTAGATGATCCAAATTTCATGAGGGATGACGTGTGAATGAAGAAGTGCCAGCTATTGAAGATTCGTCACTGATTGAATGTGTGAAGGAGCTCAGGTAAAGGAGTTGCTCGTGAGATGTCGGAGGTCTAGGTAAACTCATTTGCCAAACCTTGACTTCTGTTTGTATGCCATCGAAGAAGTATTGATCCAGATGGATATAGGTGGCCACTCGGGTCTATTCCACTGGCTCAAAATTGTTTTCCATTTTGGCAGTTTTCTAGTAATTTTTCTACAGTTTTTCGGGTCCCGAACATCCGGGGCCGTTTTGAGGCCCTAAACGAATTTTTTTGGAGATTCGGGGGGAAAATGGTTTCCAATGACATACATTGACCCTTAATCAAAGGTTGTAAATCTCAGATAGACCTTTCCAACAGACTATCGAGCGCCCCAAACAGAGATCGTATGCAAACGTTATGACCTCAGGAAGTTGACTATTCAACTAACCACCTTGGGTCCGCAAACTTTATGACGGTTCATCTTTTAGGGTTATGTTTTTTGATGTTTAGGGTTCTTTCCCTCATGCTTATGATAAATAGGCTCTTTCGGCCTCTTCTTGTATTCATCTTGTCACGAATGAGCGTATCCACCACATCTCTTCTTAGAGATATAGCTACCACCATTCTAGCTGCTTTTATTTTACAGTTTGTTTTGTTTCATTCATTTAATAGAATCTGAGTTTACTGTATCACTGTGTTTCTTACCATATATCTGTAATAATCTGCAGGATAGATCACACAGCTAGAGCAAATCTCACTAATCTCACTCAAGAATTGTAGAGAAGAAGAAGAATAGATGAATCAATAATCCCTCATGAACACAAAAATGGAGAAATCTGCAGTATAATCATGCATCAGCTGTAAGCTAGCACTGTGAAAACTGAATACAATGATATGATTGTCAAGTGAATTCGAATAGACCAAAAGTGATTCGAATTCTCCTCAGTATGTGGCTTGGATAACATTGGAGACATCATCCAATCAGTGGTAGTAGTCACAAATCGTCAAAAGTCAGTCAAATGAGTCTAACTGAGTCTAACTGAACCATGTGAGCAAAAATCAGGGGATGGAGACTCTAAGGAGGGCGCATGAGGCTGTCAGTAGGTCAAGTGGCACTCCGATACAAACAACTGGGAGCTACAGGCAGTTAAACTGAGCAATAAATGCAAGAACTGGTCAATCAATGCTCTAACTGACTGTCAGTGATCCAAGTAGTGTAGTAGGGCGCATATGTCATCCAGGTGAGGAAAACAAGGCGCATCAGGTAGGTAGGAGGGCTATTGAGGGCTGTAGACAGGCTCTAGGGAGCTGAAAATAGGCTCCAGGTGTTGGGGAGACCACCATACTGATGACTGGATGCATGCAGATTCATGCATGATGACTGGATGCATGCAGAATGCATGCATGCATGCAAATATAAAAAATGATGGTGAGAATATTCCAACACCCCCCCGCAAGCCAAACTATGAGGAATCAACAAAAAGAACTAATGGTAGGGCCCTGGTAACTGATACCAAATGTCACCTTGTACAACAATCTAAATAATAAAGTGAGGAAAGAGGGAAAACCCGGCGAGAAGAAATCCATCCCTCAAAATAGACTGAAGGATGCTAATGTAGCATGGCATCCCTCACCCCTGAAGGAGGCAAGTGACCTTCTTTACCGAAGAAGGATCGATCGACAAGAAATGGATCACTGTGTGAATGATCAATGTGAGAAGGATGAAACCTTCCATTTTGAAAATCAGATTTGGTTCTCCTTTGATCAAGTGGATGACCAACAAGATCTCCGACAGATCTAAGAGTAATGGTTTCCCATCTCGGAAGAGGAGGATCATCAGGTTCTTGTGGATATGGATCTCCCATTCGCTCATCTTCACTGTCAGGTGCTAGATCTTCAGGTTTTGGATCTAGATCTAGCATTCGCTCTTCATATCTTCAATTTCAGATTCAAGATCTGAACTCTCATGAGATGATGCTTCGCTCTCTTGCTCATCAAGAAATGGTGGTGTGGTAGGCAAGCTCTCTTGCTCAACAGGATGAGCATCATGAAGAGGCCATTCCTCAAACTGTACACTCCTCTCAAGGAATGTTGACATAGTAGAAGGATCAAGAAGCTTGTAGGCCTTTTCACTCAATGCATAGCCCACCAGTATACACTCTTTGCTTTGTGGATCTAGGGCTCTCCTTTTCTCAGTTGGAATCCTTGCCCATGCTCTGGATCCAAATACTCTAAGATGGGATACATCAGGTTTGTAGCCCATCCATGCTTCGAAATGAGTCATATTTTTCAGTCCTTTATGAGGGACTATGTTATGAAGGTAAGCAACACAGTTGATGGCTTCTGCCTAAAGACTAGGGTGCAATACTTTCGACTTTAGCATGCAAGTTGCCATCTCCTTCAGTGTTCCGTTCTTCCTTTCTGCAACACCATTTTGTTGTGGTGTATAGGGAACAGTATGCTGCATATCTATGCCTTCCTCATCACAAAAAGATTGAAAATCACCCTAGACATACTCACCCCCATTGTCAGTGCGAATGGCCTTGATCTTTCTATCTGAAAACTTTTCTGCAGAAGACTTGAAAAAATTAAAGTATCCAAATACTTCTGATTTTAATCTGAGAAAGTATACCCATGTAAATCTTGAATAATCATCAATAAAAGTAAGAATATACCTTGCCTTGTTCAGAGATAGATCTGGAAATGGCCCTGCAACATCACTATGAATCATATCTAAAGGTTGAGAGGCTCTCCTTGCCTTTCCTTTCTCAAACTTATTTTCAGGATGTTTTCCCATCAAGCAACCCTTGCAGTTGCCCTTGGAAAACTTGACTTTGGGTAGTCCTTCAACCATCTCTTGAGTATGCATATCTTGTAGGTACTTGTAGTTGAGGTGCCCAAATATTTCATGCCATAGCCTACTCTCTTCATTTGCATGAGTGTGAAGAGCAGACTGCTTGGAGAGAGGAAGAAAGTGAGAGAAATCATAGAGCTTCGAATTGTGGTTTGCAATACCTTTTGCAATGATTTTTCCTGAAACCATGTCTTGTATTTCGACCTCATTTGGAGAGAAGATCACCCTCTTGAGCTCTCTAGTATGGGTTATTTGGTAGACCGAAAGTAGATTGGCATTAAGTGTAGGAACATAGAGTACATCAGAGAAGTATCCATGATCAAGTTTGATCCTTCCAATCCCCTCAGAGGAGACCTCCGAATAATTCCCCAACATAATGGAAGGGCCAACTGTGCATTCGAATCCAGTGAAGATATCTTTGGAGGAAGACATATGTCTTGATGCTCCTGAATCTATGATGAAGGAGGACTCTCTTGATGCACCTGCCATGGGATCATGGCATCTATCCTTGTCCTCAGATCTAGAAGGTTCAACTTCTTTCTTCCTAGCACATGCAGGTATTGGGAGGTTATTCTTTTCAAGTAATGGAGCCATCATGTCTATAGTCTTCTTCATACAAGAACTTTCAGGATGAAATCCTCTATTGCAATAGGTACATTTGGATTTCTCCTTTTGAGAATGCTTGGTCTTCTTGGAATTCAAAGCCCCTTCTTACTGATAGGGAGCCTCCTTTTGCTTCTGCTCATTCGTCTTCTTATAAAAAAAATTTTGCTTGCCCTTGCCATTCGCTCTCTTCACCTCAACAGCTACAAGTGTTGAATCCATCTTGGGTTTTATCATTCCCATTTGAATCAACTTCTCCTCCTCTTGTGTGAGAGATTGGATGAAGTCATCAAGGCTTGGAAACTTCCATTTTGGGATGGATAGCTTCTTTGTTTGAAAGGTGGAGACAAATACTGAGTAGTTAGGGCCCAATTTTGATAATATGGTAAGGATGAGCTACTTCTCTTCCTTCACTATTCCATATCTCTTCAATTGTGAAATCAGATTTTCAAACTTGGTAAGAAACTCATTGATGGAGTCGAAGATGCAAGGGCTCAGTGATATTAATTCATTTTTCAACTTGTGACCTTTCAAGTCATCTTTCTATCCAAGAAGAGATTCGAGCTTGTCCCAAACTTCCTTTGGAGTGGCTAGATCTATGACATGAAAATGGAGGTCTTCAGAAATGCCGAGGAGTAGTAGTCCTACTGCTTCATCAAGTTTATCCAAGTACTTGGATTTCTCTACTGCACCAGTGGGTTCAACTGCAGTTCCATTCAATACTCTAGAGAGGCTCTTGGACTTCATGAAGATGTCCATCTCGGCCTTCCATTCGACATAATTGAATGAATTCAGTTTTAGATCCATAGGTAGCTGTTGAAGTCGAATTGATGATGAATTCGAATGATGGAATAAACCTGCAAAACAAATGAAATTGTTGATGGAGATTTGCTGCAAATCGAGAGAACATTTCCTTAGGACAATGAGCACATGTGACTGGATCCTTCACACCTGGCTAGACCTCACTGGATTGCTCTAGTGAATTCAAGGCAATTGCACCAGGAATTGCTGTGGAAATCCAGAGGCTTCTGGTGCTCAATGAAAGACAATTGCTCAATGAATTGTTGCAACTGTTGCAAAGGATACAATTGCTACTGCTGCAATTCGAATAACTGGCTCTAGCTCTGATACCATGTAATAATATGAAGGACAGATCACACAACTAGAGAAAATCTCACTAATCTCACTCAAGAATTGCAGAGAAGAAGAAGAATAGATGAATCAATAATCACTCATGAACACAGAAATGGAGAAATCTGCAGTATAATCATACATCAGCTGTAAGCTGGCACTGTGAAAACTGAATACAATGATATGACTGTCAAGTGAATTCGAATATACCAAAGGTGATTCGAATTCTCCTTAGTTTGTGGCTTGGATAGCATTGGGGACATCATCAAATCAGTGGTAGTAGTCACAAATAGTCAAAAGTCAGTCAAATGAGTCTAACTGAGTCTAACTGAACCATGTGAGCAAATATCAGGGGATGGAGACTCCAAGGAGGGCGCATGAGGCTGTCAGTAGGTCAAGTGGCACTCCGATACAGACAACTGGGAGCTACAGGCAGTTAAACTGAGCAATAAATGCAAGAACTGGTCAATCAATGCTCTAACTGACTGTCAGTGATCCAAGTAGTGTAGTAGGTGCATGCATGATGACTGGATGCATGCATGCAAATATAAAAAATGATGGTGAGAATATTCCAACAAAATATGTGTATGTGAATACATTTATGCTCTTTAATTTCATTCTCACATAAATCCGGATCAGTGGTATTAAAGCGTTCTTCTCTTGTGGATTCTCAGTCCATGTCCCCGACGAGATCTGGATATCGAGAAGTTGGTCTCGAACTAGTTGAGCTTGGGGAAAACCCCTCTCGTTGGTCCAAGCAGACTCACATGGTCGGGGAGGAAAAGAGAGATGACAGAGTAGGAGACCCTATTAAGCTATTGCTTGAGGAATCCCTCGTGCGACAGAGGAACGAGATGATGGATAATTTCGCCCAGATCCTTCGAAGAGTTCCGATGACGACATATGCACCTTCAACGAGCAGTCGTTTCGGGGGTGCGACTCCATTCAAGGTACAAGTTAACTTTGACATTCCCTTATCTGAAGGCAAGATAGACGCTGATGCTTTGGAGAAATGGTTAAATATGTTAGAGGGTTATTTCTCTGTTCAAATTTTTTTCGATAGTGAAAAGATCACATTTGCGCTCCTTAAGTCCCTCCCCCATGTCAGACACTGGTGGGATGGGTACTGCGAGAGGCAAGCAGGAGAAGAATCTGAACTATTCAGGATAGACCCCACTTGGGCAGCTTTTTTCGACACCGTCAAGGAGGAGTTATACCCAGTCGAAAACTATGATGACCAGTACACCAGGTGGACAACTTTGCGTCAGGAGAGAGACCAGGCAGTTCTAGAGTTTACCAACATGTTCCATACCCTACGCTACAAACTGGGTATTAGAGACTCTGAATGACACTTGGTCCTAAAGTACCGTAGTGGCCTGCATATAGGTACACTCAGACGGAGATGGATTTCCTAGACATATCCTCACTAGGAGCAACTTATTGGTATGCCGTAAAGATTGAGCAGAAGTTTAAGCAAAAGAATAAGCGGTATTTTGGGTCTGCAAATCAGCAGCAGAAGCCTGGAAAAGGTGGACCTAATTCATAAGGAAAAGGACAAAGCAAGGACAACCAAATCCCCAACAACCATCCCAAGCCGCAGGAGAAGAAGGACACTGGAAAGTGGTGCGAATTCCACAAGAGCCCCTGGAACAACACTGATGAATGCCGCTCAAAACAATCCTTGTTGGCTGAGATGAAATCCCCGGATCCAGACTCCGAATCAGAATCTGATGTAGAGAAAGAAAGGGGAAAGCAAATCATTGACACGGAACTGAGTGCCACCATCACAACTGCAAAGATCCAACCAAAAGAGTCAGAGGAGCCAGAGGAAGGGGGGAACCTCTTCCATTCTCAACTATGGGTGCAGGGGACTCCACTACATTTCATTATTGATAGTGGTAACAAGAAGAACCTCATCTCAGTCGAGGTCGTCAAAATATTGAAGCTTCCGACGGTTCCACATCCCCAACCATACAATATCGGTTGGCTGAGCTAGGGACGAGACATTCGCATCAGTCAACAATGTCGCCTCTCTTACGGCATCAAGCCCTTCAAATATGAGGTAATGTGTGATGTTGCCCCGCTTGAAGTTTGTAATGTTCTTTTAGGAAAAGCATATATGTGGAAACGTCAAGTTGTGTATGAGTCTAGACCTCGCAGTTTAATTATTACTTTGGGAAAGAAACTCTACAGGATACTAGAGACACTTCCCACTATTGCAATGCCCCTCATCACAACTAAGCAGTGCAAGAAGGTAATCTCCTAGACATGGAAATTCATCCTCTTCATGGTTCCTTTTGAAGGAGAACGAAATATCGCAGCAAAATCCACCACCTCCACACAGAGCCCCTATGCACAATAGAAACATGTGGACAAGATCGTGCAAGCATACAAGGACATCTTCACCACGCCCGTCGGGGTGCCAGTACATTGCAAGGTCAAGCATCCCTTTGATTTGATACTTGGCACGCCTTTACCTAACAGGCAAGTATACAGGTGTTCCCTCATGGAAAATGAAGAAATCAAACGCCATATTCAAGATTTAATCCAAAAGGGTCACATTCAACCCAACTCCTCAGCTCGTGGGAGCCCGATTGTGTTGGTACAGAAGAAATTTTGGACATGGCGATTCTGTATTGAATACCAAGCTCTAAACAAGATCATAGTCCGGAATCAGCATCACATTCCCCGGATCGACGACCTTCCTGACCAACTCAAGGGTGCCAAATATTTCAGCAAGATTGATCTGAAGTTTGCATATCATCAAGTGCCAATTGAGCAGACCGATGTCTAGAATACTGCCTTCAAATATCGGGAAAGCCTTTTTGAGTGGTTGGTCATGCCTTTCGGATTGACTAATGGTCCAACAACCTTCATGAGGATGATGGATGATATCCTACGGCCATTCAGCATTTTTTTGTGGTCATATATATATATGAGATCCTCATCTACAACAAAACATGGGCGAAACATTTGCAACATATCCACTAGGTCCTCAACACCCTGCGACAACACAAGTTATACGCCAATCTAGAGAAGTGCTCATTTGGCATGGAGAGGGTTCATTATCTCGAATACATCGTGGACGAACATGGTGTTAATGTGGATCCGGCCAAGATCCAATCCATTCATGATTGGCCAACCCCGACAACTCTCACAGAGCTTCCCAACTTCCTAGGCCTTGCCAACTTCTATTGCAGATTTGTGTTGGGATTCTCTAATATTGCTTAGTCCCTCAGCCGGGTGACAAAAGGGGGATCTAAGGCGAAGTTCATTTGGTCCAAACCACAACAACAAGCATTTGAGGAGCTGAAGCGACGCTTATGTTTGATGTCCTTCCTTTCCTTACCATATCTGCAACAACCCTTTGAGATTGAGACAGATGCTTCAGACTATGCTGTTGGTGCAGTCCTCACTTAGCATGGCCATCCAGTGGAATATCACAGTGAGACACTTTCAGATGCAGTTTGTAAGTACCCCACCTATGACAAGGAAATGTATTCCATTGTCCAAGCCTGCCGCTAATGGAAGCATTACATCCTTGGAAAAGAAACGGTCATCCACACTGATCACACTCCCCTACAGTTCATGCAAACCCAAGGAAAGTTATAGAATGACCACCACCAGAAGTGGTCCACTTACTTGCAACAACAATTCCACTTGAACATTAAATATAAGAAGGGTAGCACCAATCGAGTCACCGACTGCCTCAGTCGACCTCCAGTAGCAGCACTGACCACAATGCTCAACTCTTATGGCCACGAGGCCTCCAGGTGGCCTCAACTATATAGTAGTGATCCTAATTTTTCTCCCATCTATCAAGCGCTATGTACAGGCACACCTGTGGTAGAATTTCATCTCCAAGAAGGATTGCTATGCCACCTGGGCCATCTGTGTGTTCCTTCAAGCGAGCATGTGAAGATGATTTGGGAAGTGCATTACAGTCGGGTGGTAGGGAACTTCGACACCGAAAAGATAGTGGCCATATTGCAGAAGTATTTTTATTGGCCCAAGCTCTGACAAGATGTCAGCCGATACATCAGATCCTGCACTGCTTGCGCCATCACGAAACCTGTCATAAAAAAACAGGGGTTGTACACCCCTCTACCCACTCCTGATGGGCCCTGGGAATCCATCTCCATGGATTACATGTTCGGACTACCTTCAACCAAGCATGGTAATGATTGTGTCTTTGTGGTGATGGATCGCTTCTCTTAGATGGCCATTCTAATAGCTTGCAAGAAGAACATCTCTGCCGAAGCCACTGCTAAGCTCTTCTTTGAGCGCGTTTGGGTTCATTTCGGGCTACCACAAACTATCATTTCATATCGGGACAACAGGTTCCTAAGCACTTTCTAGTCCAACCTATGGTCATTGATGGATACCAATCTCACTAAATCGACTGCCTTCCACCCCCAGACCGATAGAAAAAACAAAGGTAGTCAACAAGATGATTGTGCATATTCTGAGAATGTACAATTCTAAACATCCCTGCACATGGGATGAGAGCCTTCCTTATGTTCAACATAGCTATAACAGAGCCCTTCATATCTCTACCGGCCACAGTCCTTTTCAAGTGTGCCTGGGGTTCCAACCACTGGCCCCAATTGATGTATCTCTGCCCATTGCATCCACACAGGAGGAATCTTCCCATGCTCAGACTGAGGTTGATAAGGCCACCAGATTTGTTGAACGAATCCAACACATCCGCCAACAGGTCCATGACATTTTGGAAAAGGCCAACACTAAGTACAAGTAGCGACATGACCAACATCGAGTTCCACACAAGTTCTAGGTGGGTGATAAGGTTTGGTTTCATTTGCAGAAAGAGAGTCTCACAGGACCCCATTGCAAGTTTCGTCCACTTCGATATGGGCCATACACCATCACTAAGGCAGTTGGTGACAATGCCTTTGAATTAAGCATTCCTCCATTCCTTGGCCTGCACCCAGTATTCAATGTGGAACTCCTTCGCCCATATTTTCCACCATTGTTGGACACCTCGGAGGTGGCAGAGCAATTGACACCTACAAAGCTTAATCCTGACTACATGGAACATGAAAATATTAATCATATCATGGACACACAAGTTAAGGGCACCCACCAACAGAAGATCCAACTATATCGGGTTGTCAAAGTAGAGCAACTACTCCACCAAGGAAAGTGGCTCACCAAGAGTTAAGTTCAGTAGAAGTTTCCCCATTTGAGGGGGGAACTCAATGCAATGGAGACCATTGCTTCTTAAGGGGGGAGGACTGATCTAGATGGATATAGGTGGCCACCCACCTATTCCACTGGCTCAAAACAGTTTTCCATTTTGGCAGTTTTCTAGTAATTTTTCTACAGTTTTTCAGGTCCCAAACTTCCGGGGCCGTTTTGAGGCCCTAAACGATGTTTTTTGGAGATTCGGGGGGCCCATGGTTCCCAACGGCAAGCATTAAATCCCAGTTGAAATTTTTAAAGCTAGGATAGACCTTTCCAATAGACTATCGAGCGCCCCAAACATAGATCGTATGCAAAAATTATGACCCTAGGAAGTTGACTGTTCAACTAACCACCTTGGGTCCGCAAACTTTATGACAGTTCATCTTCTAGGGTTAGGTTTTTAGATGTTTAGGGTTCTTGCCCTCATGCTTATGATAAATAGGCTGTTAGTTTTTCAGAATTTCAATATGATCTAGGATCTTAACTAAGAGAATTACATGTACATCATATCTACAACATATCAATCATGGACACAATAATGCAAGCACACAAGAGACACCGAGTTTCACCGGGGAAAACCAAGAAGGTGAAAATCTGCAACTTCCTCAAAGATAGATAGAGCAATGATACAACCCAAGTACAAGAGATAGTCCTCCTAGCAGCAGCTTCTCCTCCTCCACTAGTGCGCCACTCGCCAATGAGTGTGTGAGTGAGAAGTGAATGGTCAAATAGAGTGCCTCTCGCACTCTATTTATACTTGACTTGACTTGCCTAATAACCTTTACTAGGTCGGCCTTAACTTAACCACATAACATAATGCTGACAGGGCCGACCCCCAATAGGGTGGTCTAATAACCCTTTAACCCACATGACTTATACAGGGCCGACCCCAACAAGGTGGTCTAATAACCCATCAAGTATAAGCTACGACACTTACAATATAAATGACGACACTTCCGTATAGAGGAATAATAACATCTCTATAGGAATACAAACACTTCCGTATAGAGGAATAATAACATCTCTATAGGAATACAATATACATATATGAAATACATTCCGAAGTTACAAATACATCAACACTCCCTCTTAACTAGGAAGGTATTTCTCGACACATGTATTCTAGCACAAGTCTTCTTCTCTGGATCGTTATCACTGTATCATCATCATCAAATCATCGTCGTCGAATCATCGTCATCGTCACTGTTGCTGCTATCTCAATCAATCTCTGAACTACTCTTCATAGGAAGTTCTACAGAGCCAGTCATTTTTCATACTGGATGTAGGCCCACCACCTGCAGGTCTTCATCATCACTGGACATATTGTGGAATCCTCAGGACTTATTACGTGCGTCACAATGCCTCGAAAGAGTATCCCAGGACCATTTATGTGCCGAAGCATGACCGTCAAGATCTCCCAGGTCCACTTACATGTGACTATCACAAAAACTTAAAAGAGTGTCTTGCCTGGCAAGATCTCTAAAGAGCATCCGAGGCCTTTTACGTGACTAGCACAACCTGTCCGGCTCTCCAAGACTTATTACATGTGACCCCTACCACAAAACCCTAAAAGAGTGTCTTTCCAAGCAAGATCTCTAAAGAGCATCTGAGGCCTTTTACGTGACTAGCACAACCTGTCCAGATCTCCAGGACTTATTACATGTGGTCCCCACAAAACCTTAAAAGAGTATCTTGCCAAGCAAGATCTCTAAAGAGCATTTGAGGCCTTTTACGTGACTAGCACAACCTGTCCATATCTCTAGGACATATTACATGTGGTCTTGCAAAACCTTAAAAGAGTGTCTTGCCAAGCAAGATCTCTAAAGAGCATCTAAGGCCTTTTACGTGACTAGCACAACCTGTCCAGATCTCCAGGACTTATTACATGCTACCCTTGCACAACCTATCCATGACCACGGAGTATCAACCTGATACTCACCATACATCATCCTGATGTACATCATCACATGATCATCCTGATCATCATCATAGCATCTTCCTGATGCATATCATCTGGAGCAACATCCTGAAGCTCATCATCCATGATCATCCTGATCATACAATGTATCCACCTGATACATATAATGCATCCACTCGATGCATATTGTCACACATGATATACTTGATCGTAAGATGTATCCACGTGATGCATATCACATACGTGATCTACCTGATCATACAATATATCCATCTGATACATATCGTGCATCTACCTGATGCATATTACATACATGATCTATACAATGTATCTACCTGATACATATCATGCATCTACCTGATGCATATCACATACACATGATCCAACAGATCATAACAAGCATCCAACATGATGCATGTACATATACATGATCCAACTGATCATAACAAGCATCCAACATGATGCATATACATATACATGATCCAACTGATCATAACAAGCATCCAACATGATGCATACAGAGCAGTAACTCGAGCATCGTTCATCACACAGTGCTTATATCCACAACCATGGGAAGGATCCTCCTCTCACCATGCTTGGAATGGCTCCTGCAAATGTGTCCATCACTTCTTCCTCGAAGTGTCGTCAATCTGAAGAATACCAAGCCTCTCTCTGAAGTACTCAAACTTCACTCTGGTTAGTGGTTTCGTCAACACATCCCCAACCTGCTCATCTGTCGCAACATACAGGAGCTTCACTGCTCCTCTCTGCACCATATCCCTGATATAGTGATATTTTATCTCAATGTGCTTCGACCTGTCATGGAACACCGGGTTCTCAGACAGCTTTACACAACTTTGGTTGTCACAAAATATACCAGTAGCCTCCAACGGGAGATCAAATAACTCAGACAGTAGCTTCCGAAGCCATACTGCCTCACAACTAGCCGAACAAGCTGTGACATACTCTGCTTCGGCTATACTCAGTGCTACGCAGGACTGCTTCCTGCTAAATCAAGCGATCACACCTGATCCCATATTGAAGCAGCACCCATATGTGCTCTTCCTATCTGCAACACTGCCTGCCCAGTCTGAATCAACATAACCCTGCAGGTTAAACTTTTGATTCGCATCATACTTGAGCCCATAGTCAATTGTACCCTTCAGAATATGCTTTACAACAACCAGGTGAACACCTTTGGGATCCGTAAGGAACTGGATCAATGTGTTCACTGCAAAGCAAATATCTGGTCTTGTGTTCGTCAGGTACATCAAGGACCCAATCATCTGACGATACACAATAAAACATCAACTGGATCAGATGAAGCATCACATAGAAGCTTCAGGTTCGATGCCATATGTGTGGCCATGGCCTTGCAGTCCATCATCCCGAACCTCTTCAGGATCTCTACTGCATACTTCCCTTGTCCAAGGAAGATTCCATCTGCACTCTGCCATACCTCCATGCCTAGAAAGTAGTGCATCATCCCCAAGTCCTTCATCTCGAACTCGGCAGCAAGCTTCCTCTTCGTGTCGATAATCAATCTATCATAACCTGTAACAAACAAGTCATCCACATACAAGAGTAGTATCACTGGATTTCCTTCCTCAACCTTGTAGTAAAGGTTGGAATCTGCTTTACTCTTGGTAAAGCCCAAATTGGATAGAAAGCTGTCTATCCTACCACACCAAGTCCTAGGAGCTTGCTTGAAGCCATACAAGGATTTCTTCAACCTGCACACATATGACTCCCTGTCATGTGTCTCAAAACCGAGTGGCTGCTCCACATACACTTCCTTCTCGACTACACCATTCAAGAAGGATGTCTTGACATCCATCTGGTGTATCTTCCATTTCATCACTGCAGCCAGAGCAAGTATTGATCTGATGGAAGTGTACCTGGCTACAGGAGCAAAAGTCACTTTATAGTCTATTCTCTCTTTTTGGGAGAAGCCACGAGCTACAAATATCGCTTTGTATTTCTCTATGCTGCCATCTGCAGCATGCTTGATCTTTGGAAGTCACAACAGACTTCCCATCTGGTCTTGGGACCACATCCCAAAAATCTTTCTTCATGATCGACGGATCATGGTATTCTTCCATTCCTTTATCCCGGATCCTGGGAACTTCAATATCTTCAATAGATAGCTTTGTTGCTGGAACAAATGTTGTAGTCCTTCTTTTGTAGGTGATGGTATACGATCTTTCCTACAAAGCAAGTTAAATTGCATGATTAGAAACATCTCATAGTTTTCAGAACAAATTCTTACACATAAAGAAATATGTCATACAGTCATGCAATTATTTTAGCCAATGATTCAATACAACATTTATCCATATCCCGTAACTTTCTAGATGCCTTCCAATCTCTACCAGAACATTGTTAAGAGTGTGCACAACTCCCAACATGTCAACAAAGAGGTTTCATTCTAGATAAGTAGCAATGGAATGTTGTACAGTGCCATAGGCCACTTACCCATCACATGCATATTAGTAGTATACTGTTCATTAATGCAATTATTCTAATATGCATGATACACAACCTAAGTCTAGGAACATAAGTATATACATCTTTGAACAATATTATTTAAACAATCAAATATACAAGAAATGACAATTCAAATACTTATCTTTGTTTGTTTGTTGGGTGGACTCCCTCTCAATCTTTGTTTCCTTGTAGGAACTACTGGAGTGTGCTCCCTCTTGATCTTTGCTTCCTGGATTACCTGTCCTTGAACTTATATCCATCATCGATCACTATGCATGCTTACTAGTATCATCATTGTGTTACCCTCGAGATCTCAAACATAATCATACATTCATTAGTATAATCTCAATACTATCAAAACACAATAATCTTAAACATGTATAGTCATGATCATTTCAAACACAGATAATAAGCATTAGCATTCAAAGTTTCAGGGAACACTTCTCTTACTCATGCATATTCATATTTGACCATAGAACTCTTCTAGTTAGTCATATCATCAGTCAAGGTAAGAGACATAATATGCATAAACCCTAGATTACTTAAATTTCTAACTTCATAAATAATCATTATCAATCATGCCATGTATACTTATATAAGAGATCCTAACACAAGGTAGGGTTCTAACTTGATATAGGAAAAACATACCTGGATTAGCATGCTAGCTAGTTATGTCTAACATACCCGCATAATGTCTTCTTGTTCTCTTCAATGACTTGTGCTAGTAACCTGCATATCTCATAGGTTAACCATTATAGAACCAAGTTATACAAACCTCGTAAGTAGATCTTCTATGTAATCCATGACAATGGATGAATCTTTGTCTTCATGTCACCATGGTCATATGTTCTTGAACTAGAACATGATTTGTCTTTCTTGATGTACTTTTCATGTTAGCGGACAACATCAACCTCATACAACACCACAATGAATTAGTACAATCATAAGTGTCAAAACCCTAATCAATGAATATCTTCTATCATGCATTCATATTTTTATTAAGGTGATACGACAAGTCTAAAATTAATCAAGATTGTACTAATCTTAATGAAGACAAACATATCATAAACTTAATCATGAACAGATTTCAAAACATACCCATAAGTCATACCTGTCAAGTTTGCTTGTAATCTTCTTATGTCTAGGATTAACATACCCTTAGCCTCATCTCCCTCTGAAACTGGAACTTCTTCACTTATGCAGGTGACCAATCCATTCTCTTCTAGGATTAACCCAATCCACTTGATTTGCAGAAATTGGATCTGGAGCTAGATTAGGGTTTGTTAGGGAAACCCTAAAAATTCAAACTTTGAATTTCAAACTTCTGAAAGGATAGAAAGATGCACCTTGATGAGCTGATCAACCTAGTATACTCAGAATTTGAAAATTGCAAAGTTTCACCCTTCAAATTTGCTTTTCAATCTTCCGGATTCACTCGGGAGGACCCTGAATTAGGGTTTGAGTTTCCCGGATCTTCACCCAACCAAATAGTTTGATCCAAAGCTCTAAAATTTTATTTTTCCAAGGATCTTCCAGCTATGGTCACAAATTTCAAAAAATCCCATTTTTGCAGAAGTCCTAATTTTCCACTTTTCCGATTAAAGTCCCGAACTAGGGTTTGATCAAGCACGACCTTCTGCCCAACCAAAAAATTTGATATTGGTCTCTAAATTTTGATTTTGATGAGGAGCATCCAGCCATGGTCTCTGATACAAAAAATTACAACATTCTCTGAAACCCTAAATTCCCGAAGCCATGAATGAAGGTGCTCAAAATCCAATTCTGTTTTGACAGAAATATGCACCTGATTGTTTCTGGTGTAACTCTGAAATTTAAGATCTACAGGCTCTGAAAATTCTTCCTGTGCTAGCCTGACTTGTTATCTTTCCAACCCCACAGATCGGACCTCAAATGGATTCTCTGTGAGAGAGTTATGCCAAGTGTCTCAACGTGACCTGTTTATGGGATAAAACAGGAGAGCGAACTTGTACGAAGTACCACGTGTCACTGGTTCAATTTCAGCCTCTGAAAATTGGACCTGTGAAAGTACAGTACGTTCCCTACCTATTACATTTTACAAAATTTCATTTGGAGCTTCCTAGCCCAAGTTGTGACCTTTTTTCCTAGGTCACCTGTTTATGACTGAGATCTGGAAGAGGCAGAAACCCTATATTGTACAGATCATAAATATGAAAGTATAATGAATTAGAGGCCCTCCTTAGGACACAAGGTACATGGGGATCTTATCTTCGACCTGCAAGATTTTCAGATCTTGAAACTTTTCCAAAATGAATTTATAGCGAAAGTGCTACGATGACTGGTTTTTTCTATATCAAGCCCTAGCTTCACAAGTGCAACAAGTGTCATAAATGCCATACCATGCCTTCTTTCAGGCTAGCTCTAATACCATGTTAGTTTTTCAGAATTTCAATATGATCTAGGATCTTAACTGAGATAATTACATGTACAGCATATCTACAACATATCAATCATGGACACAATAATGCAAGCACACAAGAGACACAGAGTTTCACCGAGGAAAACCAAGAAGGTGAAAAACCCTGCAACTTCCTCAAAGATAGATAGATCAATGATACAACCCAAGTATAAGAGATAGTCCTCCTTGCAGCAGCTTCTTCTCCTGCACTAGGGCGCCACTCTCCAATGAGTGTGTTAGTGAAGTGAATGATCAAATAGAGTGCCTCCCGCACTCTATTTATACTTGACTTGACTTGCCTAATAACCTTTACTAGGTCGGCCTTAACTTAACCACATAACATAATGCTGACAGGGCCGACCCCCAATAGGGTGGTCTAATAACCGTTTAACTCACATGACTTATACAGGGACGACCCCAACAAGGTGGTCTAATAACCCATCAAGTATAAGTTATGACACTTACAATATAAATGACGGCACTTCCGTATAGAGGAATAATAACATCTCTATAGGAATACAAACACTTCCGTATAGAGGAATAATAACATCTCTATAGGAATACAATATACATATATGAAATACATTCAAAACTTAAAAATACATCAACATAGGCTCTTTCAGCCTCTTCTTGTATTCAACTTGTCACGAATGAGCGTAGTCGCCACATCTCTTATCAGAGATATAGCTACCACCATTCTAGCTGCTTTTATTTTATAGTTTGTTTTGTTTTATTCATTTAATAGGATTTGAGTTTACTATATCACTGTATTTCTTGCCATATATATTTGTATGTTAATATATTTATGCTCTTTCATTTCGTTCTCACATAAATACAGATCAAGTATTGTGCTAAGATCAAAGGTGGAAGGTGAAGAGACGTTAATCTTGATTTTTATTTTCAATTTCGTTTCTAAATTCCAAGCTAGGAGGTGACATGTACAAACAATAGTGTTCAAACGTCTATCAACGTTGGGGATGAATTGAAAGCTGATTTTTAGCTACCATTGGCAAGGACCCAATCCACGCGAATTGCAACTGTATCAGTGCCTCTGAAGATCATTTGCAGAGAAAAGCCACCATATCACCGTCAACAAACACTTGTACTTCCTACTCCATTGCCATGTGACTCGATAAATGTCACTGGAATTATCATTGTTGCGTGGAATTCCCTTCATGAGACTCATTGAATGGGTGAAGAGTGAAAATTGTGAGGATCTGTGTATCACAATCCGTTGAGATGACCTGCGATTTATGCAAGTGATGAGATCGAACTGTTTGGAGCTCTATTTGTATAGCTACCATATTGTAGTTGCAATCTGAAGACTCTTCCAAGCCTCAACGCATTACTAGGTCAGTATGGAGACCAGTATGTTATAACTGGTGGATCCGATCTACTTGCATAAGTCCAAATTGAAGGTAGCTATGATTGCATAATTTGCGGCTTATCTCTGCTGAGAGGTTTAGTCCGTGGCTTATCTCTGATAATGAAGTGCATTGAAGATACGACTGTGGTGCTGCATTGATGTGTATACACCCAAAGCGTGGGGTGATGCGAAACCCTAATCCAACATTGAAGAACGTTGACACCGATTGCTGCATGCTTCAGCTGAAGCCATTGCGCTTCCCTGCTTATGTATTGTTGTTGTGCTAAACAATAGGTAAGGCCTGTGGGATAAGTCTTAGATTGGAGCTACTTATTACTTCACTAATGAATGCTTGAAGACTGGTGGAGAAAGAAAAGACTCAAAAGAGAGAAGAAGAGCCGTTGAAAGGATGGCCTAAAAAGAATCTGAATATAGCTTTGCCAAAAAGTCAGTATATTGCACCATTTATTTTCTGCGAGATGCATATTTCTACTTGTGCATTGAGTGGGTAGAAGGAATATTGCGAATGGAGAAGACTTGTGTATTGCAGAGAAAAGAAATTGTAGCGTACATTGGTGGACAATTTGCTTTGTCCTCAGAGGCAAAGCATTCCTTCGAATTCTGTAGCCAGTCATTTTTGGAGACCATTCACATTCATAATTATAACTTGCAAATTGTTATTTTTGTAAGTTCTTGTACATTTTTAGTACTTGTAGTTGTTTTTGTGAGTGTTAAAACAAACTTGAGCTGAATTGTACTTAGGTGTATTCTCGGCTAAAACTGACACCCTTCAATCTTCTAAGTTTGAGTCTTGTTTGTAAAAGGGTGGATTTGCAAGAAGCCCTTCATTGTTTGAGTAAGTATTCAACTTCATTTTATTCACATGGCGAGATTAAATGGCCTTGTAGAGTTATTGAACACTCTACTCTTTTAAAAAATCAACAACACTGTCATGATCGACAAAACCACTCTCACTTACATTCGAGATTGTGTGCAAGATTCACAAGATACTCTTGAGTTTTAACAGCTTGAGTCGTAGCTCATATGAGAAGAAAATCATTATGAACTTGTTCATGTTCAGAATAATCCTCTTTATGATCTAGTTCCACAGCTTGCATAGATTGGTGCCACTTCAGAAGCACATGACCAAATTAGTGGCACCAGTACAGAAGTGAAATAAAATGAATATGAAAACATGCATGCAGAGGTTCTGCTTATTCCTTCCAAGCCCATCATTAGACCATGGGAAGAGATTATCCATAACAAACACACAATCGGCCTTGGATATGAAAAGGAAGTGACAGTTCACATTTCTAATTTCTCTAAGCCCATCGAGTTTCAGAGTGCTGGATTTCTCAACGAGAGTTCATATTCATCCACATTAGTTCAGAATTTGACATGCCAACACTATGATCGAGTTGTCCATATGAAAGATCATTGTTTTGATCTTCACCCTTGTAAGCAATGTGGAAAACACACACACTCATCAAACAGATGCTTCATTTTGAAGAAACCTGCAAGAGAGAAGATTCATTATGGGTGGATCGCTTCTTGGCGATGGTCATCAACAACCAATAAGATTTATAAGTCACACCGGAGAGTTCATTCACGAGTATTGACACATCTTGCAGCTGAGACATCTTCTTCTCCTCACATTGTACCTGATAGGGGGGAACATAATGTCAGGCATCAAGTTTCGAAGCCTTGTCCTTATGAAAACAAACACTCACATCCTTCCTCAAGTAAGTCATATCAAGCGAGCCCGAGACATAGTGAGTTTGGGAAGCTACCAGATTCAAATATGCTTGATTATGATATGCATGTATTCTAAAGACATGAGATATATATGACACAGAGTACTCATGTGTTTTGTGTCTAGTTGTGACACCATGAGACTCTCCTCTCCTCACATTGTTCCTGATAGGGGGGAATGAAGACCGTCAGTAACAAGCGAGCCGGAACAAGTGATCCTATGAAGAGTGTAATGTCCTCATTCAAATAATTGCATAGTGAGACAATCCTACTAGTTTCCTAGGTTGGATGGGCACATGTGGAATTGTAATAAGGAAGCTAATAAATGATGTTTAGAAATTAGAAGGGTTCAAGTATTTAATAAATAGGTTGAATAAAGAAATTGAAGAGAAATTATAGGTGGCAAATGGTTTTGAGGACATTTGGAGGATGTGGGACCCACACTAGCTTGTTTTCTCACTGCCACATGGAAAATCTCACTTGCCATTTCAAATCCATGGGAAGGAAAACATTATTGGGTGAGTTGGTAAGGCATACACATGGCATGGAGCATCTTAGGTCGAAATGGGATGGAATGGTAACCTCCATGGAAGAAGAAGAGTCAAATTGGAGGCCAGTGGACACTTGGGCTAGATTCCCTAGTCTTATGACAACAATGATGAAGCATCTATGACATTTATGAAAAAATTCAGATCTGACTTCTGACATCTGACCATTATGAAATGTCAACCCCAAAAATAGGCTCAATGAAGGCGCTCATGGAGTTGGAGAAGCCCAAGAGACTCCTACTCAAATTTGGGAGAAGATCGAAGGTTGGAAACTAGGAGACAAGTGGCAAATGTGGAATATTTCTTAAGTGGAAATCGCTAGAAGCTAATGAGAGGATTTAAACCCTTAGAAGGCTAACGTTGGTTATAAAATGTAGAAATCAAGTATGAGAATGGCTTTTGATGATTTGAGAAAAATTGCATTTGTGAAGAGAGAGCTAGTGGATGACTAGTTTCGTGTCTTAGCCAATTTCGAGGGTGAAAGATTCCCATCCAAGTTGGTGTTTGGAGAGGCCACTCAGGTCTTTCATGGTGCTTTAATGGAGTTTGTATTTGTAGGTAGCAGCTACAGGAAAGCTCGTGGTTTGGTTTAGTGCAGCACTTTCTCTCCACCATTTCCAGTTTTGAAGGCATATTCATGCTCCTTGAGGGATTGCGCTTTGGGTGAGCTCTTGTACTCATTGGGAGAGATTCATATGATGTATTTCTGATTGTAATAGATTCATATCCTCTGTTATTCATATTCATAAAGTATCAGGTCGAAATACCCGCTAATTGGATGCAAAAATGTTGATTAATGAGCAAACAATGTCCATTTCCCCACTACATTGATGTATATCATTATAATGCTGATGATTTCGAATGAATGGATGATTATATGATGCATTTGTGATTAATAGACTACCATGGATGTATTTTACAAGTTTCATGTACTGTACTTGAGCATTTTAAGTGTTTTTACTCAGTTTAATTGCATTGGGAGAAGAAATAGTGCCATTTCCCCAAGGGTCGAATTGGTGATTTTTGCAGCTGAATGGGAAAGGGTTGGAACAGATATATTTCTCAATTAATGGTGCACTTGAGACCTTAATAACATACTTAATACATTCTCTACCTCTGTTCAGAATTTCGAGGGAGTTTGGAAGCATTTGGGAGGCCATTTTCAGTGTTTACCCAGGGGGGATTTGATGCACAAATTACTAGTTAAAATCCCATACATTGACTAGAATATAAATCAAGTTTGCAGAAGTCTTTTGAGGGTTATAAATCATCCCTAAACCTAATATTCAAGTCTAAATACCATTCATATACCCTTACAGAATATTTGGGAGCATTCGGGTTAATTTGGAGGCCAAAACAACTAAACTAGTCAAATGTCGAAATTGGGGAAAAATTGGAAAATTGGGCATTTTTATAAAAATTGAAAAAGGGACATTACAAAGAGATATGTTCGACTGAGATCCAGAGTTGGTGGTCATCCTAAAACCACTGGTATCAAGAGCACCTTCATTTAGCAGAAGCATGTGAAAGCTTCTAGCTAACTTGGCAAACGATTGTCAATATGGAAATGTTCAGCAAGTTGCAGTTGTTCACTTCCTATTTTCAGCTCTTCAGTTGGTTTGGTGTTAGCCCATCCCAACCATTCCAGAGAACCTCTGAGCGAGTGTTGTCGCCAAGTTCAAGAGTTTGTGGTTAGCATTGAACCACACACATAGTATAATATTTCAACCTTCTGCTAGCCCATTTCGGTTGAAACCACTTATACTATGAAACGAGAACTATATACTATGAACGAGAACTCTAGCCATAAAAAATCACTTTTTAATGTCAAAAACATGAAAAAACAACCCCAAAATGAAAAGTGATGATACTAGTATCAACCTTTTTTGTTTCGAGGTTAAAATTACAACTTTTTGGTAACCCAAGCGGTGTTGTTGCAATCAAAACCCTAAAATTACAGCTTTTATGACATTGTGGCATAAACAACTAGCATCGTTGCAACGAAAATACCAAAATCAAGCCCCAAATCCAAAAGAGGTGCTAGCAATGTCACCTCTTTTTCCTCTTCGGTTGTAATTACACCGTTTCGAAACCATTTCCTAAAAATAAATAAATAATACATAAACCTCTAATAAAATCTAGAAAAAACATATTTGAAAAAAAAAAGAATATTTAGAAGAAGAAAAACAATTAAAAAAAAATACAAGGAAATACACAATAAAACACAATTAAAATAATAGAAAAAAAACCAAAAACACCTTTAAAAAATAAATTAAAAACCAAACAAACTATTAAAAAATACAAATCTAATAAAAAAAAAACAAAATTAAAAACCAAACAAACTATTAAAAAATACAAATCTAATAAAAAATAAACAAAATTAAAAAAAAAATCTATATAAAAAACAAAATTAAAAAAAAAAATTAAAAACCAAACAAAATATTAAAAAATACAAATCTAATTAAAAGAAACAAAATTTTAAAAAATCTATACAAAAAAAACAAAATTTAAAAAAATCTATATAAAAAAAAAACAAAAATTAAATATATATATATATATATATAAAACATTTGAATTATTACGTGGAGTGGTTGAGTAAGGGGGGAGGCGGAGGGATAAGGAGCAGGGCAGGGGATAGAGGGATAAGGAGGGGGTGGAGGGGATAAGGAGCAGGGCGGGGGGCGGATGGATAAGGCGGAGGGATAAGGAGGGGGTGGAGGGATAAGGCGAAGGGATAAGGAGCAGAGTGGGGGACAGAGGGATAAGGAGGGGGCGGCGGGATATGGAGGGAGGCGAGGGACGGAGGGATAAGGAGGGGACAGGAATGGAGGGATAAGGAGGGAGGTGGAGGGATAAGGAGTGGTGGGGTGGAGAGGTGGCGGAAGTGGTGGTGGAGAGTGCTGGGCGATGTTGGGCATCACAGATGAAGGGATAAGGGTTGGAGAGGTGGCGAAAGTGGTGGTGGAGAGTGCTGGCACGATGCTGGGCATCGCGCTTGATGCCGGGTGTTGTGCTTGATGCCGGGCATCGCGCTTGATGTTGGGCATTGCCCAACAACCCATCCCGTGACCATTAAATGGGTTTTTTTGTTTTTGTTGTTTTTTTTCGTGTTTTGGTTTGTTTTGTGTTTTTTGTTTTTGTTTTTGTGGTTTTTTTTTGTTTTTGGTGTTTTTTGTTTTTTTTGTTATTTTAATTTTTTTGTTTTTTGTTTTTTATTATTATTTTTTGTAAAGTGGCTTGTTATTTTTATTAGTTTTTTTTTTTAAGTTTCTAAATATTTTTTCATTTTTTTTTAGTTTTTTCAAATTTTAATTTATTTTATCTTTTGTTTTTTCGTTTCTTGAAAATTTTTAAACATTTTGTTATGTTTTTTTTTGTGTTTTTTATTTTTATTTTTTAAATCACAATTTGTATGGTTTTTTCATTTGTTTTAAAAAAAAATAAAAAAAATTTAAAAACCCATTTGTAACCCGACGAAGGAAAGAAGTGCTACTAGAAGCACCAACTTTCGATTTAGAGGTTAATTTTGGTTTTGCTTACAAGGGAAGTGGGCGGGCTTTGAAAATAGTTGTAAATTTAGCCCCGAAAAAAGAACGAATGATATTGGTAGCACCACTTTTCAACTCTAGCCTTAAAAAATGCCTCAAAATGAAAATGTGTGATACTGGTATCAACCCTTTTTGAAACGGAGGTAAAAATAGCTACTAAAATTAGGAGAGAAAAACGAGAACTGTGTCGAGTTCTCGTTTCATAGTATAAGTGGTTTTGATGGTCAGCTTAAAAACCATCCCTCTAGAGAGATCTTGTATTTAGCAGAAGCATGTGCAAGCTTCTAGCTAACCTTCTTAGTAAAGGATATTCGAGATGGAAATGTTCAGCTGGTGGTATCTGTCCACTTCCACTTATTCAGCTCTCTTATTTTTCTTAGACTCATATACACCATTCAGATTAAGGGGGTATTTTTTGGAGACTAATGCTTAGTGTTAGGATTGGTGTGCACATTCATGTGCAAAGAAGATCAATAGTTGTTGAGGGTAGACCAAGAGTCACCCGAGAGTCCAAGAGACCTCTTGGGAATTTGGAACCCAAGGGTCCTCTCTCATTGTATATATATGTACATTTTGTTAATGAAAAAACATAGTGTGCGTTCATGCCTATTCAATTGTCTTTGTGTTTGTCATTCATTTTGTATTTGGCTTTGTGTGTAATCCAATCTGCCTATTTTCCCAGTGGGAAAACTAAGAAAAAGATTACTTGGAGCTTGGTGATTTGTAGGAAAAGTTGACACTTAGAATTTTTTTGAATTTAAAAGTGTTTCGGCGACTTACTAAAAATCCAACAAAACATTGGCACATTTATTGGTTTCGTAGTGAAATGGTTGGATCAAAATCCAATGCCGTGACAAATCATCGGAGCCTTTTCTGGTTCTGCGCCAAAAAATCAGATCCAATTCCGATTTCACGCCGAAATGATTGGCTCAAATTCCATTCTCACTCTGAAACGACGGAGCCTTTTTAGGTTTGTCATCGATACCGTGAAACATCAAGTTTGTCGGTTTAAGCTCATGGATATAAGAAATTTCAAGTGTGGCCCAAAGCTCATTGTAAGTTTGGTTCTAGTCGCTTGACTTAGAATTTTTTCTCAAACTATATTGTTTCGTGGGACGTTTGAGTTTGGATCTGAGACATGTCAGAGTCCTTTTGTATTTTGATCCGAAACGGTTGGCCCTAGGTTAGCTTTCCTCCCTGATTCTCTTTCTCATAATGAATGAATTTTAGACATCGCCAAGTTTTGCCAAGCCTCGTGGGAGCAGTATTATTTTTGTCACCGAACTTATTGGTGTAAGAATTGGATTGGTCGTCGAATATATTGATGTAAACACTATTTTGCTTCGAGAAGCCTCGACATAGATGCAATTTTTATCACCAATTTGACTACTTTGTTTTGTTAACTTATAAAGGAGGTTGTTCTAAGTAAAAAGGCGTTATTAGTAGCACTTGATTGTCGTTCAAAAGCTCCTTTGTTGTGGAGTTTCATTGAACAAGTATTAACGGGTTTAGGGTTTGATTTTTTTTGTATTTAAAAGGAAAACCTGTTACGAGTTTGACATCTTCTTCTTGAACACCGTTATCCACTCGAGCCACATGGACAAGAAACCTGTCAGATCAATCACCAGCTCATCGGAGCGCTCATCACAGGTCCAGGTAGGTAGAATTTTGTATTCATCTAGTACTTTTTGTTACATTTGGATGCATTTGATTGGCATTTCAGAATATTTGAGGTAATTTGGTTAATTCGTTATGCTAATCCCTAGCTTTTATGCTTTCAAACCATATAATCCCTAATTGCATCATAGTATGAGGAACACTGCAACCCTAGCTCATATTTGTCTTCCTTCACACAACTTTGGTATATGCCAGGCACTTGAGTTCAAATGCGTATGGTGTTAAAATTTGAGCATTAATTCACAATACTCTTGGATCTTTACTGAGAGAATAACATATACAATATATCAATGCATAACAATCACAATAAGCATGACAAGCATCACAAGAATCAAAATCATGAGAGACAAGAGACACAGAGTTTCCGTGGGGAAAACCCTAAGGTGAAAAACCCCACAACTTCCTCAGAGATAGAGAGAGCAATGGCTCAACCAAAGTACAACCAAAATACACTTGAGATAGTCTCCTAGAGCAGATGATCCTCCTCCTCACTAGTGCCCCACTTTCTGAGTGAGAGAAGTGTGTCTTTCCGAATGATCCAAATAGAGATCTCCCGATCTCTATTTATACTTAACCTGTTTGCCCAGTGACCTTATGGGGCCGACTTGTCTATCTAGATACATCCACAATATAATATATATTTTAGGGATGACCCCACACATGGTGGTCTAATAACCCATCGACAAGTACACACACTTGCGACACTTGTCAATCCACATGATGACACTTCCTTATAGAGGAATAACACATCTCTTATAAGGGTACAATAAATATATATGAAATACATAGATGAAATACATTCCGAAGTTACATATACATCAACACTCCCTCTTAACTAGGAAGGTATTTCTCGACACAGTTCTACTAGACAAGTGTTCTTCTCGGGATCATCGTCATCATCATCGTCACTGCTACTGCTATCTCAACCAATCTATGACTCTACTCGTCATAGGAAGTTCTACAGAGCTAGTCCTTTTTCCTACTGGATGTAGGCCCACCACCTGCAGGTCTTCATCATCTGTGCGAATGGTATGATAGAGGTGGCCTCTCAGGACTAATTTTATGTGCGGATGCAATACCAGAAAGAGTATCCCAGGAACATTTATGTGCCTAAGCATGACCGACAAGATCTCCCAGGATTGATTACATGCATCTCCTCCACAATACCTTTAAAGAGCATCCCAGGAACATTTATGTGCCGCAACACGACCGGCAAGATCTCTAAAGAGCATCCTAGGACTTATTACGAGCATACAGCTCAACCTCTCGGATATCCAGGATTGATTACATGTGGATAGACAAAAACTTTAAAGAGCATCCCAGGAACATTTATGTCCCGCAGCACGACCGACAAGATCTCTAAAGAGCATCCCAGGACTAATTACGAGCACACAGCTCAACCTCTCGGATCTCCAGGACTGATTACATGTCTCCGTAGTAATACCTCATCCCAGGACTGATTACGAGCACACAGCTCAACCTATCGGATATCTGAGGACTGATTACATACTACATAGCAATACCGGAAAGAGTACCCTAGGAACATTTATGTGCCGCAACACGACCGAAAATATCTCCCAGGACTGATTACATGCTATTTGCACAACCTGCCACATATAATCTTTGACCTCCAAGTATCAACCTGATACTCATGATCCAACGGATCATCATCGCACGAGGCATCATCCTGATGCCCATGATCATACTGATCATCATCACTTGTACCATCCTGGTACATACCATCTAGAGCAACATCCTGAAGCTCATCATCATGATCAACCTGATCATACAATGCATCCCCCTAATGCACACCAAGTATCTACCTGATACATATCATCATACATGATCCACCTATAGTGTATCCACCTGATACAAATACAAATACATGACACATATCAACATACATGATCTACCTGATCATACAATTTATCCACCTGATACAGATACATGGTCCAAGCATCCAACATGATGCATTTACAAATACATACAAATGATCCAACCGATCATATCCAGCATCCAACATGATGCGTACATACATATAAATGATCCAACTGATCATATCCAGCATCAACACGATGCGTACATACATACAAATATAAATGATCCAACTGATCATATCCAGCATCAACACGATGCGTACATACATACAAATATAAATGATCCAACTGATCATATCCAACATCCAACATGATGCATATACAGAGTAGTAACTGGAGCATCGTCCTGATGCTCATCATCCAACGCTTACATCCACAACCATGTGAAGGATCCTCCTTCCAACATGCTTGGGATGGCTTCAGCAATTGTGTCCATCACTTCTTCCTCGAAGTGTTGTTGATCTGATGAACACCAAGCCTCTCCTTGAAGTACTCAAACTTCACCCTGGCTAGTGGCTTCGTCAGCACATCTGCAATCTGCTCGTCCGTTGCAACATACAGGAGCTTCACGGCTCCTCTCTGCACCATATCCCTGATATAGTGATATTTGATCTCTATGTGTTTCGACCTGTCATGAAACACTGGATTCTCAGATAGCTTCACACAACTCTAGTTATCACAGAATATACCAGTAGCATCCAATGGGAGATCAAATAACTCAGACAGTAGCTTCCATAGCCATACTGCCTCACAACTAGCTAAACAAGCTGCAACATACTCTGCCTCAGCTGTACTCAGTGCTACGCAGGACTGCTTCCTGCTGAACCAAGAGATCACACCTGATCCCATACTGAAGCAGCATCCAGATGTGCTCTTCCTATCTGCAACACTGCCAGCCCAATCTGAATCAACATAACCCTGCAGGTTAAATTTTTGATTCGCTTCATACTTGAGCCCATAATCCACTGTACCCTTCAGGTACCTCAGGACATGCTTTACATCGACCAGGTGAACACTCCTCGGATCCGTCAGGAACTGACTCAATGTGTTCACTGCAAAGCAAATATCTGGTCTCGTGTTCGTCAGGTACATCAAGGACCCAATCATCTAACGATACATAGAGACATCAACCGGCTCAGATGAAGCATCGCATAGAAGCTTTAGATTCGATGCCATGGGTGTGGCCATGGCCTTGCAATCCATCATCCCAAATCTCTTCATAATATCTACTGTGTACTTCCCTTGACCAAGGAAGATCCCACTTGAATTCTGCCACACCTCCATACCTAGGAAATAATGCATCATTCCCAAATCTTTCATATCGAACTCAACAGCAAGCTTCCTCTCAGTATCTGCAATCAATCTGTCATTTCATGTTACAAATAAGTCATCCACATACAGGAGTAGAATCACAGGATTCCCTTCCTCAACCTTGTAGAAGAGGTTGGAATCCGCTTTACTCTTGGTAAAGCCCAAGCTAGATAGGAAACTGTCCATCCTACCATACCAAGTTCTGGGAGCTTGCTTCAAGCCATACAAGACTTTCTTCAATCTGCACACATGTGACTCCCTGTCAGGTCTTGGGACTGCATCCCAAACATCTTCTTCATGATCGACGGATCATGGCATTCCATTTCTTCATCCCAGATCCTGGGAACTTCAATATCTTCAATAGATATCTTTGTTGCTGGAACAAATGTTGTAGTCCTTTTGTAGGTGAAGATATACGGTCTTTCCTACAAAACAAGTTAAATTGCATGATTAGAAACATCTCATAATTTTCAGAACAAATTCTTTACACATAAAGAAATATGTCATGCAGTCATGCAGTTATCTTAGCCAATGCTTCAATACAACATTTATCCATGTTCCACAACTTTCTCGATGCCTTCCAGTCTCTACCAGAACATTGTTAAGAGTTTGCACTACTCCCAACATGTTAGCAAAGAGGTTTCATTCTAGATAAGTAGCATTGGAATGTTGTACAGTGCCATAGGCCACTTACCCATCACATGCATATTAGTAGTATACTGTTCATTAATGCAATCATTCTAATATGCACAATACATCTCCTAAGTCTAGGAACATAAGCATAATATTATTTAAACAAACAAAATAGGCAAGAAATGATAATTGAAATACTTATCTTTGTTTGTTTGTTGGGTGGACTCCCTCTGAGTCTTTGCTTCCTGGAAGGAGCTGCTGAAGTAGTTTCTTCTACACCTTTCTGTTGTGGAATGTAGGAAGATGGTCAACTCCCTCTGAAAATATGCATCCTTGCAGGAGCTGTTGGAGTGTGCTCCCTCTTGATCTTTGCTTCCTAGATTACCTGTCCTTGAACTTATATTCATCCTTGCTGACATCAATCTTCTTGAACCTTGGAAAGTATATTCTGTAAGCCTTCAAGCTTTCACTGTAACCCACAAAGATACACTTCTTTCCTGAAGGATCTAGTTTAGTCCTCTTTTCCTTTGGGACATGAGTGTATATTGGACAACCAAATATTCTGAGATGGCTAACTTCAGGTTTCTTACTAGAAAAGACCTCTTCTGGTGTCTTGTTGTCCAATATCTTGTGGGGGTGTTATGTTCTGCACATATACAGCTGTTCTAGCTGCTTCTGCCCATAGATGCATAGGTAGATCCTGGTCATGCAGCATTGCCCTTGCTGCTTCCATGATTGTTCTGTTCTTCCTTTCTGCAACTCCATTCTGTTGAGGATTGTAAGGAGCAGTCAACTCCCTCTTAATCCCTGAATCACTGCAAAGCTTCTTGAAGTCACCTGAGGTGAATTCTCCACCATTGTCAGATCTGAATGTTTTGATCTTTTTGTCAGTTTGATTCTCCATCAAGGTTTTGAATTCCTTGAACTTATCAAACACCTCATATTTGTTTTTCAAGAAGTATACCCAAGTCTTCCTGGAGAAGTCATCAATAAATGAGACATAGTAAACATACCCACTTAGAGAACTGGATGACATAGGACCACATACATCTGAGTGGATGATTTCCATGATATCTTTTGCCTTGCTTTCACTGCTTGGGAAAGCCTTCTTAATATTCTTACCTTTTGCACATCCTTTGCAAACACCTTCATGTTTGGTCTTGATTTCAGGAAGACCCTCTACAACCTTGCTTGCAATTGGAAGTGCCCTATAGTGCATATGAGCAAGTCTTCTATGCCAAAGTTCACTTGGATCCATGGATTCATGCACCATGGCATGGTCAGGTTGTCCTTTTAATTTATACAAACCTCCCTCTTACTCTCCAATCACAACTGCATCATCTATGGTCTTTCCCTTTGGCCACATTAGGACTTGGCCATGCACAAATGCAACCCTCATACCTTTTGTATCCAATGCAGAGATGGAGAGTAAGTTCTTCTTGAGCCCAGGTACATAAAGGACTTCTTTCATCTTCAAAGATTTTCCAGAATCTAGGTTGTAGGAGGCTTCACCCCTTCCTTTGATGGGATATTGATAATCATCCCCAAGTTTCACTTTATAGGGTGATTCATGTTTAGACAGATTTACAAAGGATTCTTTAAACCCAATCATGTGTTTGGAAGCCCCACTGTCAATTAACCAATCATTACAACCATGGGAGATAGTACCTGTGAGAGCAGAGATTAGAACATACTCTTCTTCACTTGATGAGTCATCATTACTATCATCACTTTCTTCCCTAGCCTTCTTCTTTGGAGGTTCATCATCTTCGGTAGCATGAGCATGGTACCTTCTTTTGTTACCCTTCTTCTTAATGGAGTTGTTGTTGTTGTGTTTGTCCCTTTTGTTCTTGGGACATTCTGAAGCAAAGTGACCCTTCTCATTACAAGTGAAACACCTTAGATCTTTCTTGTCTTTGTGAAAATGATGAGAAGATTTCTTCTTGTGATGGGATGGATCCCTCTTGAACTTTCCCTTCTTAGTGTGAGTTGTGAGAGTTTGATCTTCATTTCCCATCTTCTCTTCTCTTGCCACAAGCCTTGCTTCTTCTTGAGAACATTCCTCCCCTAATCTGCTGAAGGAGATTAACTTCTTTCTGGCACAGATCCCCTGGATAAAAGAGTCCCATGACCTAGGTAGGCCATTCAAAGTAGTCATAACAATTTCACCATTCTCCACCATTTCATCTACAGCTTCAAGTTGTTCCTTGATTTGAGAGACCTTGGAGAAATAGGATTGAATGGTTTCTCCATTTGACATCTTGACCCCTTTCAATTGATTCTGCGGGGTCATCTTCCGATTTATGTTCTTTCCTTCAAATAGCTTGGTCAAAGAGTCAAACATAGCCTTGGGTGTCTTTAGAGAAGACACATGGGGTATGAGATGGTCTTTGATAGAATCAACAATGATTCTCTTTTCCTTGACCAAGTTCTTCTTATGCAATCCCTTAGCCTCTTCATCCTCTAGGATAGGGATGTCTTCTTTTATATATGAGTCCAACTCATTCTCTTCTAGGATTAACCCAATCCTATACTTCCAATCTCGGAAGTTATCAGCCCCTTCAAGCTTATCCTCAAGCTTGGTGTGGTGAGACATCTTAAAGAGTACTTCAAATGAAATAGAAAAGATTTAGGTCTTACCACTTGAAATGCTGAAAAATGGATCTGGTCCCGGATTAGGGTTTGTCGGAAAACCCTAAAAATTCAAAATGTGAATTTCAAATTTCTGAAAGGATAGAAAGATGCGCCTTGATGAGCTGATCAGCCTGGTGTATTCAGAATTTGAGATCAGCAAAGCTTTACCCTTCAGATTTGCCTTTTTGTCCTCCCGGGTTCACTAGGGAGAGCCTTGAATTAGGGTTTGAGTTTCCTGGAGATCTACCCAACCAAAAATCTCGATCCAAAGCTCTAAACTTCAATTTTTGCAAGGAGCTTCCTGCTATGGTTTCAGATTTCATAAATTCCTATTTTTGTGGAAACCCTAATTTTTAGGGCCAAATCTGAAAATGCTCAGAATTGAATTCTGATTGGACAGATAGATTCTCCTTGATGAGTAGAGTCAATCTACTATACTGCTTTTCCAAAAACTGTGGAGAGAAACCCAATAAACAAGAAACTCAAGTTTTCGTCACTGCAAAATGTCTTCTTCTCAGGTTAGCTCTGATACCATGTTAAAATTTGAGTATTAATTCACAATACTCTTGGATCTTTACTGAGAGAATAACATATACAGTATATCAATGCATAATAATCACAATAAGCATGACAAGCATCACAAGAATCAAAAGCATGAGAGACAAGAGACACAAAGTTTCCGTGGGGAAAACCCTAAGGTGAAAAACCCCACAACTTCCTCAGAGATAGAGAGAGCAATGGCTCAACCAAAGTAAAACCAAAATACACTTGAGATAGTCTCCTAGAGAAAATGATCCTCCTCCTCACTAGTGCGCCACTTTTTGAGTGAGAGAAGTGTGTCTTTTCGAATGATCCAAATAGAGATCTCCCGATCTCTATTTATACTTAACCTGTTTGCCCAGTGACCTTATGGGGCCGACTTGTCTATCTAGATACATCCAAAATATAATATATATTTTAGGGCCGACCCGACACATGGTGGTCTAATAACCCATCGGCAAGTACACACACTTGCGACATTTGTCAATCCACATGATGACACTTCCTTATAGAGGAATAACACATCTCTTATAAGGGTACAATAAATATATATGAAATACATAGATGAAATACATTTCGAAGTTACATATACATCAACATATGGTTTTGGGGAAACGATTCAAACCCTAACTTGATGACAATAGTGCAAATAACATGCTTAATAATTTGTCGAGGCCATAGAGCTTGTGCATCCTATCGACCACATGACTCTTTGCTCGCAAGTTTTCAACCAGTCCAAATGCGTCTATTATATGAAGGGAGCATAGTTCAACCTAAGTTCCTTTTACCCGTCTCGAACTCAGTTTACTTGATTTAACACATGTAAACCCTAGCCGACGGAGTTTCCCTCAATGCGTTTTCAACCATAGATGTTCTATCTAAACCCTAACCATCCCTCCTGTTGCATTCGCGAGCATTTAAAGTTTGATTGAGGCCCTAAATGTGACAACTCCATTTAGTGTGAATGATTAAATCTAGATGTTTAACCACCATTTGTAAATGGAAGGGAGGCATCACTCGACCCTCTTTTGTTTAATTGATGTCCACTATAGTCATCTGCTTAATAAAGATGTTAAACCTAGCTCATCTAGTTTCTTCCAAATGCATGCATATTAGATAGGCTTTAAATTCTAATCCATAAGTGAGCGATTCTTTGCTGAGAAAATGTTATGAATTTGTTGCTATTATGAGTCCTTTGGCTTGCATTTTAGTTGCATTTGGTAGATCTGGTTGAAGAAGAATGAAAATTTTATATTAGGAGATAGTATGCTTAATCTATTCATTGAGTTCTTCATGTACTTATTCTTTTAGGTATAAATCTATCTAGTTGTGTTATCAATGGAGCCCATGAAACCCAATGATGTTTCTTTTATGTCACATAATTCAGATATGTCTAAAAGGAGTTCCAAGCGTAATGACAGGATGGTGGAATCAGATTCTGATGTAGAGATGATCCTAAAAATGACCTTGGAAGTTCAGTTCGAGGATACCAAGTCTACCACGAGGATAACTCCTAAATTTTAGTGGGGTGAGCTCTACTACCTCATTAGAGATCAAAACATACCTGATGCAACCATAGAAGAAAGATTGATATCCCAAAATATCAAGAAGTCTGCTCTTCATAAAGCTGCCACACGCCCATAATTTTTTCCATGCTCAGTAGGTATTGGATGGATTTTTCCATGTGTAGATTTGAAATATAGGATTATCGCGGGTGCTAATGGAAATGGTTTCGCTTCATTTCAACCTACATATAAAAGCAAATCCTACAAACTACCAACGCGTAATGTTTTCTTAACAGATGATTGGGTCAAGAGCTTAAAGATCGAGCATTCAGAATATGCGAGGAAGATGTTAATCCCGAGTAACCAATTGCGACAAATGACCAATGGAGAATATGAGACCAAGAACCTTAGAACTCCATTCAAGGTTGCTGCTATGCTTTTATGCAGAATATATGAAAGAGCCAATACAAAAATTTACAAGCTCAGTTGGATTCCACTATTGTATCATGTCAGGACACACGACACCATATTCAATTGGGTCGACATTATTTCAGAAAATATGATGCAAGCCATAAAAGAGGCTCAAGAGGGAATCAAGAAAAAGAAAGTTGAATTTTATATGCCATCATATCTTATTGATTGCATTCTTATGAGGAATCCTTTCCCAAAGCTTATATGTAACTGGACTCCAAGCGAAGCTCCAGTATATGTGGCCTATCAAATTATGTGGACCCATAAGCATACAAGCTTCTACAAGCATATTTGTGAAGAATTCCTAATGTCATTATATAAATTGCTTTTTAACGAAGAACCAAATTGCATGTCCGACGAAGCACTCGTGGTGATAAGTGAATATGGAGACTACTACTTCAATCCCGAAGGCACATATCTACACATGTACAGAGGTACAAAGAGTCCCTCATCGATGCCCATATATGTTACATATTACATCATCTTGAAGGAGGTAGTGAGGCGGGTATTTGTCAACGGTGTCGAACACTTCCTGAATGAACAAAAGAAATCCTCATGGCCCCCACTCCCACTTATGATTGGGGCATATAAATTTAATAAAGTCAAAGGAGAGAGGATTGCATGAAAGAATTGGATGCTTATCACTTTGGGGAAAATATTTTTGTTAGAAATGATAGCCAACCGAAGGTGGCTAAGCATTGTTTGTCATGCAAGATTAATTATGAGTATGCAGATCATTTTTTGAAGGATTAAGAGGTGTATAGGAGAGAAAAGAATCTCACAGACTTAAATAAGAGATTTGGTAAGAAAGAGGAAGCAAGTTCCAACAAAATGAAAGAAGACTTAAAAGAAGTATCAAGGAATAAAACTAATTAAGAAGCTATGGCAACTAAAAATGCAAAGAGGATGCAAGAAGAGGAGATAGACAAGAAGAAACAAGAAGAGAGAAAAAAGGAAGAAAGGGATGAAGAATGAAGAATGAAGAAGAAAAGCAGAGCATGAAAAAGCTGACAAAGTGGCTGCAACATAAGAGGAGAAGAGGTTACAAGAAGAACCATTGAAGAAGAAAACTGAAGAAGAAGAACGAGTCAAGAAAGTTGTGGAAGCCCAGAACTCGCAGGAAGAGAGTGGGAAGCAAGACATGGAAGTAGATAATCCTACTGATCCTAATACTGAGGTACCTCTTACGGGATGCCATCTTCCTTTGGCTGAGCTATGACTCACGCCATTTACACCATCAAAGCAACACTTAGTTTCCAATCTTGAAACAATAGTTTTCGATCCTAAAAGAAAAACCATCATGAAAAGAACAGAGAAGAGGTTGAAGATGGATCAACAACCATATATCATAACTGTCCAAGAAGTCACAGTATTGGAAGGCACAAATAAGAACCCTAAATTCACAACATTAGTGAATGTTGCTACTGGACAAGCTAATGCGGATAACATCGACAAATTAATTGAGGATGTGGAGAGAAGTAAAGAAAAAGTGATTAAGCTAAAAGATAATTTGGTGCAGGCCCAAAGCCAAGAAATAGAGATGAGAAGACAACGAGATGCTCTAGAGTTGGAGAAGGAGGGTATCATGCAGACCGTTCAGAGTCTTGAAGACAAAAAAGACTCTTTGAATGTACAAGTAGTAATCATGGAAGGAGAAAAAAATGATTTTCAAGCTCAAATAAGTGCATTACAGCAAAATGAGGCCCACTTAGACCAACAAGTTGAGGCTCTTACAATAGAAAAGGGAGCTTTGCAAGCTCAAGTAACAGATCTAACCAGTGAAAATGATTACTTAATGGAGACACTGAACTCCATTCAAGAACAAAAACAATATCTAACACCATTTTATGAGTGTGCTTCTGAGTTGCAGTAACAGTTGTTTCACTCCCAGGAATTGCTCACTGAGGAAACATACGAGTTGCAAGGAATGATATCTATATTGAAGCAAATTTCTGAATAGGCTTCAACTACAAGGCATAAGTTAACAGGAACTTAAGATAAAATGAATAATTTAATTTCCTGGAAGAAGAAAGCAAAGACAATTCTTCAACATATGCCAAAAAGGACCATTGCTGAACTAAAATTAGACATAGCTCTCTTGGATAGTTGTCAAAAGGCAGAGAAGAAGCTACAGAATGAAGTACGAGATTCTATCACAAAGAGCGAATATATTCATCAAAACATTTATAGAGCATTTGAGAAGTGTCATCTACCGCCTCCCGGTGCCATTGAGTAGCCAGAACCAAAGGAACATTGCTTAGAATACTTGAGAACTATCACGAATGAAGATATTATTTCCATTAGAATTCTGGACACACTCAATGCATAAGATCTCCAATAGCGCATTGGACAAGTCACCATGAATGCATTTCACTTAGGAAATGGTTATAATGCGGAAACAAAAGGGTTGAATGCTATAGTTAAAGACTTACCTTTCCATGAAGTGGCCTTTCGGAAATTATTAGAGCCTCAACAACTAAATCTAATATATTATGAGTGTGATATTTGGAATAATTACATCCAAAGTCAATAAAACACATCATTCAATTGATGAAATATTGTATGTATTTATTTATTTTTATTTTAGCTATTTATGTTGCGACCACAAAAGGACAAAATTGTGGAAAACAAAAAGGTCGAATGGAATATGAAGTGATAAGTCACCTCAAAAGTGATTTTGAAAATATAAATAGGGGGAACTAGAAGAGAAAGGGGATTGTGGCTTGTGAAATATTGGACTAGTATCATATTGTAAGAAACTATTTTCTACTAATGAGAAAAGACAATCTTACTAGGTAAAGGCATACAATGTACATGGGATGTTGCATGGAAATATGTGAATGAATGTGCATAGTTACTTCTTCCTTTTGTTCATCAATATGTTGTAAGATCGTTCCTCTGCTGTTGGATTATTCTCATGGTTTGTGAATCATCTTATTGTTTATGAATATTAAATGCAATTTTCTTTGTATGTATGAGTAATGAATGAAATGAATGACAATATCAAAGCTATCTTTGTGTTAATCCTTTTTTGTGACTGTTAACATATTTCTTTCAGCAGCTAACTTCCAGAGTTGTAGTAGGAAGTTATAGTCATTACTCTCTTTTTCCAATTTTGCTCCTTGAAAGGATATATTAGATTAGATAGATTAAAATTATGCATTTTGTTAAGATATTCTTGGTTGATTGGTAAGATAGAGGTGGTAAGACGAGTGGTGAGAACCTGCGCATCACCTTGTTAGGCATCTATCTACTTGTCAAACAAGCGTAGGTAGGACCATGCAGATTTAGAATTAGGACCTTGCATTTTCTTACAAAATAATAAAACTTAAACGGTGGCTTGGGCTGTAACTGATAAACTTACAACAACAGCATATCCTGTAGTATTCGGACAGTAAACTAGATGGGTTGCCTACTCCAAACAATGAATAGTATATTGGGACTTTTCGTTGGGGAGAACCCGTATTATCGATGCAAGGATTTTTCAAAGTGTCAACAGATTTGCCGCTAGAAGGAGGGAAGCCATTATATGGTTGGTAGAGGAAGTCCATTCCCTCGAGGAAATTTCTCTGGGTATCCATTTGAAACATCTCAACCCAGAAGTCCAACACCTAAAACTAAACAATAAACTAATTATAAGGAAAATCCTAATTCTGAAATTGAGCACATTAAGAATTTGTATGATATTCTCACTAGGAAGTAAATAATTGCAGGAGATACACCAGATCTTACGTTAGAAATCTTGGAGGATTACCGGTAATCCCATTATTTCCTAGAAGGCATGCTCCTAGAAAAAGAGCTATACAAAATAAAGATTATGTTCTAGTCAAATCATTGGAAGAATTGGTTGATTTATCTTTACAAGAAATACCAGAACCTATCAATCAATTGAGACCATCTTCTCTTGAATCAACTTATTCTCAACACGCACAGTCACCTCCACGTCCACCTCTATAATATCCTCCACGTATTGGTAATACGGGTCATAATGCTAATAAACCACCAGCTTGGAGGGCTAGAGGACCTTTAAATTTACCCTCTCCTTTACATGATTTTCCTAAACATCTAGAGCGAGTATTGCCTAAGTTTGATCTTGGAAAAGGAATTTATGAAAAATGATCATTTGAAGAGTTTTTATCTGGCCTTAAATTTACTGGATGTAGAACATGAAGATGTGGTGTGTCATTTATTGCCTTATACTTTCGAACCTAAAGCTTCATAATGGTTTTTAAGTTTACAAAATGGTTCAATAACTGATTGGGATAGTTTTGAAAAAGTTTTCTTAAGTAAATTTGGTGAACAACGAACCTTAGCATCACTTATGAAAGAGTTACTATCTCTTAAGATGGATAAAAAGGAAAAATTGCAGGATATGAATCAAAGATTTACCACTGTTTTGAATAAGTTTAGTGCTGCCACAATACCCGTAGAAGAATATTTAAGTGAATATTATACTATGACATTACATCCATCTCTAACTATGTTTGTTAAGCGTTCATGTGAAAATACTTTGACATAAAACTTTGAAGAAGCTAAGAAGGTTGAAACATATATGAATAGTATTGTAAAACATGCTATGGATACAAAATCTAAGCCTATTACTTCTAATAAACCATTGTTATTGACAAATCATGCTGAAGAACAATCAACTAACCTTGGAAGCGTGTTCAATTAGTTAATCAATTGTCTAATAAGACAGTGGATTTGGAAAAGGAAAAGGGAACTAGTTCATTCACAACAAAACCTATCAAACCTTTTTATAAGAAAAGAGAGGAAAGTCCAAAGCCTCCAACAAATGAGACATCTGTTATTATTTTAAATGAAGTAGGCATGGACCACTTTTGTACTTTTCACCAAGAACATCATTAGGAAAAGACTTTTCCACAATGGATTAACTCTATGACTATGGAAATGAATAAACTATTGGACAGACAATTACTAGATCAAGAAGATATAAGCGATAAAATACAGTCAAATGAACCAGGAGAAGTTTAATATACCCAATCAAGATTTTTGGGAGATATTAACTTAATTGCAAAAGAACAAGTCAGAAAAATTCAAAACTAGTAACTAGTATTAGGCTAGAATTGTCAAAACTAGTTCTGGGCACAATTAAACCCTCCCACTTCTTCCCAAGGTGGATTTTTTTAGATTTGATGTGACTGAAATCATATATGCTTCCAATTAGACAACAAGGGCTAAGATATCTTTAGAATCCTTTGCACAAAGTATTGGGACCATTTATGTTTTGAAAATAATTGCCGCTGAAGTCTACTCCAAAGCTTCCTGGGTACACCAACATATGAAAACTATATCCTTCCACTAACTTGGGGTGCAATAAGAAGGTGGATTGATCCGCTCGGGGCCATGAAGCACGAGGGGGACAACAATTCGACTGAATGAGTCAGCTCTGTTATGGCGGAAGCATAAGAAGGGGAATATTCAAAGCAGTAATACACTACGCAGATAAACACAGATACACACAGACAATATGCATAAATGCGAACTGATCTTTCTCTATTACTGGAAATGAGATAAAAAATATTCTAAAACTGTATATTACAATAGTTTACATGCATATATAGAGAGTGCTGAGATGCTTGGGTGCCTTCCCGTTACGTTCAGTTACAAAAGAATCTATAATGGTTCAACAGTTCAACCGTTATAGTCGACTGGAAGACAAAGAGACATTCCGTTGAAGTTTGACAGTCACAAGTCACAAGTTGATGTTGTGCAAGTCGTAGGTCAACGCTGCATGTCAACGTCGTGAAAATGTTTTTAGGTCGCTGAACTTGTCAAATTCGCGGAGTGTATAGAAGTTGTGTTGCAGTTCGACAACTTTCCAAAGTTGTGTCGAAGACGATGTTAGCATTCAACAACAATGCCAACTGCGATATGGATCAGACCTCCTTCCTCAAGAAACAATGGTCCCCATTGTTTTCTCGTGAAGGTGAGGAAACTTGTCGGTTAGGTCAGTAGCAGAGTACCACTTTCCTTGTGCTGGGATCTATCCGGATTTGGAAACCCGAAACAAGGGAATTGTGTTCGTCCTTGTATGGCGTACTCGTCCTCCCATAATGGTGTCGCAAGGAAGAGGCTCTTGAACATCTGGATGGATGTCATCGGGTTCTGTTGTATGCAAGTCGTGCTGTTCCAATAGTGGTGCATGGTATGGTCGAAGTAGATCCACATTGAATAATGGATGTAGACCCAAGCATGCATGAATGTCGAGATGGAAAGCGTTTTCGCCAATCTGTTGAAGAATACTGTATGGCCCATATCGCAAAGGTTTCAACTTCTTGTATGGACCAGTGAAGCGCTCCTTCTTAAGATGTAACCAGACCTTATCCCCAATTTGGAATGAATGAGGGATACGATGCTTATCGTGTCGGGCCTTAGCTTTCGCGTTTGCTTGTTGCAACATGTCCTGTGCTTGTCTCTGGATGTCGCAAATATGTTCTCAAAACTTCAATGCTTTGTCAACTTCTCGCTGGTTGTGGTCAGTGTCGTTGGACTGTGTCGAAGAGCTGATCAAGTCGATAGGAGTTGAGGGTTGAAATCCATAACATATCTCAAATGGGATCTTTCTCATAGAGTTGTGCTGAGCATGATTGTAGTTGTGCTGTATATATGGAAGACTTTCATCCCATGTTCATCGATGCTTGTGGTTGTACATGCAAAGCAGTTGCACGAGCAAGCAATTAACAACTTCCGTCTGTCCGTCTGTCTGAGGATGGAAAGTTGTCAAAAATGAGAATCGTGTGTCTAGATGCTGCCAAAGAGTCTTCCAAAACATGCTGACGAATATAGCATCTCGGTCGGAAATAATGGTTGTTGGTAAACCAAAGTGTTTCCAAACATGTGCAAAGAAGAGCCGAGTGGTTTGTTGCGCTGTCGTCGTCTTCTTGCATGGAATGACGATGGCCATCTTGGAAAATCTGTCGACTACTACTAAGATCGTGTCATGCTGATATTTTGTAGTAGGATATCCTGTCAAGTAGTCCATAGAAATAGATTCCCATGGTCGACTAGGAATTGGCAAAGGTGTGTACAATCCCTGCCGTCGATTAGGCGGTTTAGCAATGGCACAAACCACGCATGATCGAATGTACTTGTTGATGTCAGTATAAGTGTAGGCCAAAATAAATACTTCTGCAGAATAGCAAGTGTCTTTGCTACTCCCAAGTGTCCAACGGTCTTACTGTAGTGCGTGTCCCAAATGAGCTGTTTTCGATGCTCACTTTCCGGTACACAAAGTTGTCCAAGCTTGTGTAGCAAAGTATCTTTCAGGAAATAGTCGACGGTTGACGACTTGTCAGTCTGAATATGTCGATAGACCGGTGAAAATTTGATGTCTTCCTGATACAACCGAGGCCAAGTAGCGGTGTCATATCCCTGCATACTCACCACTATAAAAATGAGAGTAATGGGTGGCCTGTTGAGACAATCGGCGGTGGCATTAGCTTTACCTTTTCGATACTTAATTACCAATTGAAATTGTTGTAGGTAATTAATCCACTTGAGTTGTTGAGATGTTTTTAGTTTCGACTGGGCCGGAGCGAACTGTAGAGGCTTATGGTCAGTGAGTATGACCGTTTCCTTGCCAAGGATGTAATGCCTCCATTGCTTGATAGCTTGCACAATGGCATACAGTTCTTTTTCGTACGTTGAATACCTTCTAACAGTGTCGTTAAAAGTTTCGGAATGAAAAGTGATTGGGTGACCAGACTGAGTGATCATTGCGCCCAAGGCATAGTCCAATGCGTCCGTCTCAATCTCAAAGGGCTGATGCAAATCCGGTAACACAAGTACTGGTGCAGTGCGGAGCTTGTGCTTGAGTTGTTCAAAAGCTGCTTGTTGTGTCAGTGACCATTTGAAGATAGTTTTCCCACTTCCTTTCATCAACCGATTCAAGGGCCAGGTTATGTGACTGAAGCCGAGTATGAATCATCGATAGAAATTTGCCATACCAAGAAAAATTCTTAGTTCTTGAATGCTGTGAGGAATGGGACAATATTTTTGAATTTGCATTTTGTCTGGGTCGACATGAATGCCTACAGAGTCAATTAAAAACACCAAATATTGATGTCGTTCATCGCAAAGGAACATTTGTCCATGTTCAAGTAGAGTCGATGTTGCTGGAGAGTGTCCAGGACTTGTTGAAGTTGTCTGACATGTTCTTCTCGTGATCAACTGAAAATCAATATGTCGTCAAGATAGACAATAACCCATTTGCCGATGAAAGGTAGAATAATGTTATCCATGTATCACATGAAGGTCGCAGGTTAATTGGTTAAGCCGAAAGGCATGACTAACCATTCAAACAATCCTTCCTTGGTCTTGAAAGCAGTTTTCCATACATATGAGGGCTCGATTGGAATCTGATGATATCTCGACTTTATGTCGAGCTTAGTAAAGAACTTAGAACCTTTCAGACAGTCAATGAGCTCGTCTATCCGCGGCAGAGGGTACCGATTCTTCACTGAAATTTTGTTGAGTTCCCTGTAGTCGATGCACATGCGCCAAGTCCTGTCTTTCTTTGGAACGAGGATGACTGGAATTCCACAAGGGGAGGAGCTAGGTCGGATATGACTTTTGTTAATCAATTCTTGTATTTGTCTGTGAATCTCTTCATTTTCAAGAATGGATCTTCTGTAGACAGATGCATTAGGAAAAGAAGAACCATGAGCAAGTTCAATAGAGTGTTTTACATGACAATGTAGAGGTACTTCGTCTGGAACTTGGAATAGGTTCTGGTACTCATCAAGAATATTGTCGATCTGCTGCTTCTGTCAGGAGCTACACTGGTCGGTGACTCGACTAGTTGCAGCAGTCTTCCTAGAATGTTGTGGCTTTATCATAATCAATGTGAACTTTCGAGCATGATTGACGACCTTCTTTGTCTGTTTAGCAGATATTAATGGAACCGTTGGTGTAGGTCGTCGTTCTGGTATGCTGTAACATTGATTTCAGATTTTGACAATCACCTTTTGCAGTCGTGACTGGTAACTTACATGGCGATCCCATAGGTAAGGATTCCCAAATAGGGCGTCGGCTACGGAGAGTGGTGCCACGTCGCAAATTACTTCATCTTCAAAATTCTTTATGAAGTATGTGAGCTTGCATTTTCGGGTGATCCTTAGCTCTTGTCCATCCTTCATCCAACCGATGTTGTAAGGATGAGGATACAGAGTGGTCACAAGAAGTAATTTCTTCACAAATTCTTCAGAAAAAAAATTTCTTCTGCCTTCCATTGTCCACAATCAGATGCAATGGATTACTCTGAACCCATATCTGTGTATGGAATAGGCACTCTCGTTCCTCCTTGTTGACGATAGTTGAGGCTGCTGGAGTTGTCGATGTTGATGTCAAAAGAGTCATTTCTTCTGGATCCGATTCTACCACAGTCTTGTTGAACACGTTGGATGTCGACACTTTTTCCAAAAAGTTCTTCCGAGATTTGCATTCAGATGTATCATGCCAAGATGAGTGGTGGTAATCACACCATTTCCCGGTGGGTTTCTTGCTACGTTCCCTTTTGTGAAAATGATTTTTGTCATGATCTAACTTTGGCAGAGTTGGCTGAGAAGATTTCGACTTGTCGAAGTTGGCTGGTGTCTTCTTGTTAGGTGGTCATCCTGATGTCGACTTTGTCACGAAGCGCGCTTTTCCCTTCTGCTTGGTTTCGAGTTTGCTGGCATAGTGGAATGCATCTGCAAGCGTATTGACAGTCCAGAACTCCATCTCCTGCTGAACGTAATGGGATAATCCACTGACGTACTTTAGAAGAAGCAATTTTTCTTCTTCTTGGACGCCAAGTCTAGCCATGAGTCGATAGAACTCATCGGTGTAACTCTGTACGAATTGGTCTTTCCATTGCCTTAGCTACTACCACTTCTTATATTGCTGCTCAAGGTACTTGGGCGGGTAAAATTCCTTTTGGATGTATTCGACAAATTTCTCACATGTTTCGATGGGGTCTCTGCTTTTCTCCATCTTTGTCGAGAGGTTCTCCCATAAGTAGTGCACAAATGTTGACATATTTAAGGATGCAATGGTGATCTTGTCAGCTTTTGAGAGTTGATTCACAGAGTAATAGGATTCCAATTGTTGTACCCAATTGTCGACGGATTCCGCGTCAATATTTCCTTCTAGATTCGATATGTCCAAATTCATTTACACTTTGAAGGGGCTGATTTTGTCAGAGTTAGTTCTTGTCGTAAATGCTCTTAATGTCGAAGCAAATCATGTGAAAATCTCACTGAACTGGGCGAACATCTCAGTTCTTTGTCGAGCCAACGCTTTCTCTATGAGCTGCTATGTCTCGTCGATTGCATGTCTTTCACCTGTTTCTTCTACCATCTCTGGAGGTAGTGTCTGCTCGGATTGCTAAGTTGGTGAGCGAGTTTGAAACAGCATAAGGCAGGTAACTTCGCTGGAAGTGTCTACGCAAAACTTAAGCACGAACAAAGCTGATGCGCTCTGACGAAGCTTTGAATGAAATCTGAATTCGCTTAGATAATTGCTATGATACCAATGATCCGCTCGGTTCTAGGAAGCACGAGGGGGACAAGAGTTGGACTGAATGAGTCAGATCTGTTATGGCAGAAGCATACAAAGAGGAATATGCAAAGCAGTAATACACTACGTAGATAAACGTAGATACAAATAGACAATATGCAGAAATGCGAACCTATCTTTCTCTATTAATGGAAACGAGATTGAAAATATTCTAAAACTGTATATTAAAATAGTTTACATGCTTATATAGAGAGTTCTGAGACACTTGGGGGCCTTCCCGTTACGTTCAGTTACAAAAGAAGTTATAACGGTTCAACAGTTCAACCGTTACAATCGACTGGAAGACAGAGAGACATTCTATCGAAGTTCGACAGTCGCAAGTCCCAGGTCGATGCTGCATGTCGATGTCATGAAACTATTTTGAGGTCGCTGAACTTGTTGAAGTCGCGGAGTGTGTCGAAATCGTGTCGCAGTTTGACAACTTGCCAAAGTTGTGTCGAAGTCGATGACTTGTTGCAGTTGATGTTAGCATTTGAAAACAATTCCAACTACGATATGGATCATGGATGGCCTATTTTTTTCCTCTAATAAACTTATATGCAAAATATACAAGAGTTTAGGGAAGGTTTGACAACATTTGGAGATTAAGAGAGGAAGTGCGCTACTATAGTGTGCATCAACTAGTCTTCTTTCATGATTTTCCAAACAGGATTAGGGGGTCATGAAATATGACATTAAGTATTGGGATTGCCTCATAGGGGTCTTAAGGACCTGCAATAACTGACAGAAAAAAAGACTCTCAGAGGTCTCATGGTATTAATTAATGCAAAACTGGTCAATTGCTTAATACATAAAGAGCAAACTTTGTAAAAAGAAATCCCAAACAACCTTCCAGGCTCATGAACCCAATATCATATCATATAACAATGTTCAAGCACTTTAATATGAAAATTATCAAGTTCCATCATAGATTTATAGCAGCATTAAGAAGGATTTATGGTCCAAAACTTAAAGAGTGCTCTCAAAATTGACAATTCTTACATCACCAAGTAAAATCTCTCAATGAGAGAATGAGATGAAGAAAGAGGATGATGGATTAGAAATCATAGATTAAACTGAGCATCTAAAAGCTCATGCATGGAATCACATCATCTGGTATCTTTCACAAAGGGCGAAACCACACTATTGTTCTCTTCCTTACTCAAAATACCCACAAACTCTTCTCAAACTTGCTCTCCTCTCTGCTTTAACTTTGGTGGATCGTGTTCTTCTTGAATATGAATGGTTCAGAAATGTATATCAGACTTCCATGGCTACATCAAATCATGGAGGGATACTAGATCAATGTTAACATTGGGGCACATCACCCAAGCTTGGTTGAGGCGCATCACTCAACCACTGAGAAGCAAAGCTCTCAAACAATTATCAAAATCACCAAAAATATGTGAGTGAGGCATTCCCTCCTTATTTTATAGAGTGAGTGGATTCTTGGAAAAGTAATCATTGGATAATATGCCATGAATGTTCCCTCCTTGGATGAATTAGAAGTTTCTTGCTTTAGGAGATCTTTCTTGCTTTTAGCCTAATTTTTCTTACTTTCTACTTTTCCTCTTCTTTCTCTGCTTTTCACTGGATTTTCCCGCTTTCCTATGCTTTTCCTGTGTTTTTTCCTACCTTTTTGATTCTTCCTTCTTTTATAAACTTTCCTTGCCTTTCTTCATGCTTTCTGCTTTTCAGAGTTTCCTACTTTTGTACTGCCTTCCATATTTTAAGTAGCTTTATGATTTTTCTCTGATTTTCTTCTAGTTTCCTTGTGGATGACAACTCACCAAGCCACCCTTATCCTCTTGTGCGCCCTCATGAGCCTAATTAATCATAAATAAATATTATTTTTATATCTTAGGCCAATTTTAATAAAAATTAACTTGTGTAAAATATTATTGACCAATTATTCCCAAATTATTAATAATTATCTTAGGAAACTCAAATTGGGAATCTTATACTTCATGTGGCCCACCTTAGTCCAATTATTCTTCAATTACTCTCTTAGGCATCTTACTTAGGTAAATTTACACCCTTAGCCACCAATTTAATAATTTTAATCCTAGGTGATTTAGGCCAAAATTATGTCACGGACAATAGCAAAATTTGGGAAATTGACAAATCCTCCCCTCCTAAGATTGCTTGTTGTTAAGCAATTTAGTTTAAGGACTAGCAGTGCATCTCCATCCCAAGAATTCTTATAAATTTTCCGCCTCTCATCATATTTATGACCATACTAAGTCACCAACTCTATGCACCACAACTGAAATCATCAAAATCACGGGTCTAAACAATTTAATGGAAATGAAGCATATGCTCTACATGCTCCGACAATTCAATGTATCTCTAAACTCCCCAATTAACTTTGAGAGGGTCCATCATGCTGTTTCTTCTCAACTCTCATCATAAGTTATTCATGTATTTCCGAAGAGTTATATCCATCATACGGTTTCCCATGCAGGGAGCTATACCACTACTCAACATAGATGGACTTCAAGAAATGTAGGATGGCTCACCCTCCTAGATCCCACTGATTATGTTGCAACCTTCTGAACATTTATGCCACTTGAAGTGATCTTCCATTCCGAGGAATGAAAAGATCCCATAATCTTAGGGTCTTTTCTTGTGGCTTATGCTTTTCCAACCAACCCATGGATACATGTGTAATGGAGGCATCAAAGGGATGCCTTGAATATATTTTCTGTTGCTCACATGACAAGACAATATCAGTAATATTAACAAATTCATGACATAAACCAAAATTACCTTTACCTCCTTGCTTCCCCATCTTTGCTCTATCCACCCATAAGGGTATCTCATGATCTTTTTGGAGCAAAAGGGGTGTTTGGAAAACACCCTCCATGTCATTTGACCCATCCCAATAAGGGTATCTCATGATCTTTTTGGAGCAAAAGGGGTGTTTGGAAAACACCCTCCATGTCATTTGACCCATCCCAATGAGTCAAGCATGATTCCCATGCACTTCTATGTATAATGGAAGGATCATATGGCAACCATAGAAACCTTTGTTGCTCTTTATAAGATTGCATGATGAAGGATGTGTCCATTAATATCCTACCAAGGAAAGATAGATAGGTGCATCCTTGAGTCTCCATCTCCACTAAGTAATCACCTATGCAATCCATGGACACATAAGTAACTTTAATTGTAGATCTGAATGGTATGTTCTCTTGAATGTACTTCTGCAACAAGACAAGTGTTTGTTCAAGATATTCTATGGCATATTCCTTCACCAACACTTGCAAATCAAAACTTTTCTCATGTTCATCCTTTACATGAGATTCCTCCATCATACCCATTGCATTTCCTTCCTTGCAAGATGAAAGGTGTGGTACATTCAAATCCTTTTGAATTTGATAGATCTGAAACTTTAACTCTTGAATATCCCTTTGGGTGCTCTCCAAAGAAACATATGCAACCTCCAATTCGCTACCAAGATTTTTTGCTTCATCTTCCTCTCTTCTGAGTGCATGATGGTAAATTATGGTCACCACAAGAAGACGATTCCTATCTGATAGCACGTTCATATAAATTTCCTTCATCTTGGACATTGCTTCTTTGAGAGTTTCAAAATACCCCAAGAAAGCTTCTCCTTCCAATCCTTCTTGTGAAGCTCTCCAACAACATCTTGACACCAAGGAATTGGCATTAACAAAAAGATCCTTGGACGTTATGAGATTCTCTTGGTCCTCCAATGTTCCACTCAAATGATGCGACTCACCAAGAATATCCTCCACCAATGAACCTCCCTCACATAAAGAAAGTTCATAATCCTCTTGGTGTGAAACAAGTGCTTTGCCTCCATCTTGTAAGTAAATGTTTCCTTCAAGCACCTATAAACTAGAAAAATCCTCATGCTCACCTTGCACATGAGGCTGCTCCAATATTCCATGTGTGCAATCAGCCACACACATGTGATCACATGTAATTTTGGGAAAGGACTATGACTCTCCTAATGCCATATAGATTTTCTATACTTCTATTATCTTGTCTTCTACAACTTTGAGCGCAAGATCTCTATCCATAAACAGTTGCAAGTATTATGCTTTGATCGTCTCTAGCTCTCTTTTAATGATGCTTAGTTCAGAAGTAGAGACTCTATCTACCATTCCTTCTTGTCCCTCATTTATAAGATTGTCAATCATTTTTTGTTCACCATCATTTCGAGACAAGGCTTGTAGTAGCTTTTCTTCTGTGACTAAGAGTTGGCTCTCTAAGTCACTCAATGGATCCTTAAGTGCACTATGTGGGCTGCCACAAGTGTGCTCATGAAATTCCTGAGAGTCATGAAAACTCTCCTTTGGAAAATCAACCTTCTCAAAATTTTGTTTCTCAGCACTAGAAGACCTTGCCATGCGAATATTTTCACCAGAAATGGCTACCATCTCAAAATCACACAAGGGAATGCAAAAATCAGAATAGTAACAATACCTTTGTGACACCCTTGTTTCTTCAAGTGATGGAGTTATGAAGGCATGTTCCTCCACCAAACTTTCAGTTTCATCCTCCACTAATGTGGGGTTTCTTCTTGCTTCATGATGAATTTCTAAGAGTGCTTGGAGGGATACACTTTGTTCTTCTTCAAAATCTACTCCAAAGTAGTTTCCTTTCCACCCATCATATTTCCCATATGTTATAGGTCAAATCTGCACTTCTCCGTCCGTGATCACCTTGAGCTGTCGATCACACAAAAGAACAACTTGGATTGAAGAGCATGATGACCTTGGATGATACCTTGACCCGACTTACCCTTCTGCAAGCTAGCAAAACCCTGAAAAACCCCATATTTTGAGCTGTGCGCTACTCTATTTCAGTATACCAGCGCTCATGCGCTACTCCATAAGGCAATAGTAGTGCACACCTCCTGCTATGCGCTACTTCACTTCAGTAAACTAGTGCACACCCTCAAAAAAGTTGCAAACGCTAGTTGTTAAACACTGAAGTTGCGTACTGTGCGCTACTCCACTGTGAAAAACTCGCGCACACCTTAAAATATGATAAAAAATATATTAATTTGATGAATTGGGATTAGTTGCAGTTGGTTCTGCAACTTCCCCAATTTCCATTACAACCACCTCTCGATCTAAACTGCCTTCCTTGTCCTATAAATACAAGGAGGATTGAGGAGAGGGGTTAGACATATTTAGACATAGCGAGACATTGTGGAGATTGTCATTCACAAGAAGAGAAGTTTGTATAAAGGGTTGTTATGCTGGAAGATTTCAAGTCAGAGAAGAGCAGGAGCCCAGAATCCGGTTGCACAAGAATGCTGCATTGATCAGGTATAACTTGTAATCATTATATGCTTTTGACAATAAAGGTTGAAACATTCCTTCCTGTCCCAAATATAATGCCTAATGGATTGTGTATTTATTTGGTTAAATGCTTGATTGTTCTTGATGTTTGAATTGTATTTCAATTTCATCATCTTTATATCAATCAAGATACGCTGAGGAAGGTATCTTTATGTTGCAGGTCTATTGAAGTGGAAGATAAAGTTGAAGATTGAGCGCAAGATCGAGAAAATCTAGGATCAAATGTCAGTAATAAGGTACGTCTTCAAAATCTTTGATCTATTTCCATTTATAGATGTTTCTGTAGCGTAATTATTGTGTTTAGTTGTCTCCCCTTAAGTTGATAGTGTCCCTTTCCTCACTATAGGGTGAATTTCCCGAACAAAAGACTGACGACTCCACTGGGGAGCCGATTGTTTTTCTGCTCTAGGAAACCCATTTTGTTGTCTTTCCAGTACTTTTTGATCCTTTTAACCCTCTGAGGGGCCTTGTAGGTCATCCCTACCTGCTGTCTTTTGTCTAACTCAACTTTTTACACCTTTGCAAAGCCTGATTTTTGACCTGTTGTTGCAGCAACACCCCTCCCCAAAATTTTGTACATGTTGGGGCCCCTCCTGTATTTTTGTAGAAAGTTTGCCTGAGAATCCATCCCAGCCGTCAGCTCTGTTTTCAACATAAAATCTTATTTCCCTACTGAACATCTTGCCATCAATCCTTCCATGTTTTCCCCAAAGAGCCAAAGAAGAACTTAGAACTTCTCCCAACATTTTGGAATCCCTCAGGCTATCTCCCCGAGACTCCGAAAAGCCAAACGTCCAACCTTTCCGGAGGAAAGACTTAGATTTCCTTTGTCAAAAGCGTAAATCGTGAGAAAAGTTACGGAGATCTTCGGAGTTTTCCTCCCGAAACGGTGGAAGCTTTCGCTCAAACCTTCCGCAACCGCGGAAAGGTTCCGGTTTTGCTCCCGAAATGGCGGGACTCATTCGCCTAACTCTCCCGAAATGGCGGGACTCATTTTTGGTTGAAACAATGCGGAAACCTTCGAGTTTTCTTCCCGAAACGGCGGGAGAACTTGGGAAAGGCGCCCGAAAGACTTAGAATATTTTCGAATTGAAAGCCGCGAAAGCCATTGGGCAATGCCTCCCGAAACGGCGGAATTTTTCACTCAAGCCTCCCGCAACCGCGGAAAGGTTCGAGTTGTTCTCCCGAAACGGCGGGGGAATTCAACAAAACCACCCGAAACGGCGGAAGCCGCCGTGTTTTCTCTCCGAAAAGGAACTCAGATTTTGGTCATAAGTGCAGAAACCATTGGTGAAATCTTGCCGAAACGGCGGAGCAATTCAAACCTTTCTCCCGAAATGGCGTTATCCGTCCGCATAAGCTTGCCGAAATACCACAAAAAATTCGCGAGCTTCCTTCCGAAGCTATGAAAAGAACTTAGAAATTTTCTGTTATGTATATTTTGAATATGTAAGGCGTAAGCCATGGGACAGCTGTCCCTAATTTTGTCAAAATATTTTTTGTAAAGGAAGTGGCCATTTTGGTGGTCGATTATAGTGGAAATTCTTGCAAATGACAGGTGGAGAAGGCTAGGTGTCAGCCCAAAGGGCAAATTTGTAGCTATAAATAGCATCTAGGAAAGATTAGAAGAGGCTTTTTGGCAGGGAATGAAAATTTTGGCAAACGATATGAGCTATCTTGTATCGGGTCTGTAAATTGAATTTTCTAATAGAAGCCACGGGAGATGGACGTTTTGCCTGGGATGTTGGATTGCTCTATATTGGACTATTCTAATGACTGCAGTTCTGCAATGTGAGATCATTCTTGACATCTGAATTATTTCTTTGCATTAATGATTCTGCTCCCCTCTGTGCATGCGTTCTCTCTATTTTGTGAACAATGAAATGTATAGCTGTTGATTTCTTTGTCTAGATCGAATGGCTAACTGTTCTTTCTTCAGGGTAATTCATGTCGCTCATTGTTCATGACTTTAAATTGCTCCTTGCAGGGATCTTTGAGTTTAATTCCAGTTTTGTTACATCTAGATCTGTTTCTTTATTTTTGTCACATATATTAAATAATTTTGCTTTTTTCTGTTTATGAGCAATAGATGCGTTCCATGTTGAATGAGAAGTTATCTTCTCAAAATCTTTATCGTGCTGTAGCTTTGATTGTGAGAAATAATAGCTATCTGTTCTTTGTTTACGATACTTGTTACAGCTGATTGCTCCTCCCTTTAGCGTGTTCCCTGCAGGGATAGATAGATTTGTTCCAGTTCTAGGCTTAGATCTGTTTTAATTGCATTTAGATTAAGTATAATTTAGGAACTTGCATCTCATATAAAAGACATAAAACCCAAAAGAAAGGTGGATCGGGCCATAACCGGTAGAATCGGATTTAAAGTCCAAAACCACGGTTGCTGGAACCGCTAACCGGACGGATTCCCTACACCAAACGGGAGATAGTCTAATTGGGATCATCTCTCGGGGAGAATCCCTTTCTGATTGATGCTACGATATCCGAGGCATCAACAGTTTTTGGCGCTAGAAGGAGGGCCTGAAGTGCATGGCTGATAGAGGAAAATATTCCGTGGTCATAGATAACACCGAAAACCCGCTTAAAGAAAGCATTTCAAACAACCCAGATCTTGGATTAACAGACCAAGAACGCCTCATTTCTGACCCTGAGCCTCAAGAAGCTTTGTACGCTGTTCCTTTCACAGAAATAGAGGATTTGAGGAGACATACCAGGTCCTACGTTAGACAGCTAGGTGGTTTAAACGCTGTCAACTTCCTCCCTAAGAAAATTACACCTAGAAAGGAGCCACAGTACACCCATGATTCAATTCTCGTTCAAAGTTTTGAAGAACTGGTAAATCTGACTTTGGAAGAGATTTCAGACACTCTGAACAAGACAGACCAAGAAAATCTTGAAGAAGTTACCACTCCCAAGAGTACTCCACAGGATTCACCCTACAATTCTCCACCAGGGTCTCCACGCCCAAACCCAAATATGGCTGTACCTGCATGGAGAGCAAGGGGAGCGCTGAACCTAGCTGGACCATTCCACAATCTGCCTAAAAACCCAGAAAAGGTCTTGCCTAAGTATGATCCAGGGAAAGCCATCTCGGCGGAGGATCACCTCAAGAGTTTTTACTTAGCCTTGAACCTTCTGAATGTTCAGCATGAAGACGTAGTCTGCAGGTTGTTCCCGTACACATTCGAGCCGAAAGTATCATCATGGTACTTTAGCTTACAACCCAGCTCAATCTCAAGTTGGGATGAATTCAAATTTTTTTTTCTAAAGAAATACGGAAACCAAAAGACTGTGGCCACACTTATGAAAGAACTCTTATCCATGAGAATGGAGAAGAAGGAAAAGGTTCAAGACTTTAACCAAAGATTCACAACACTGTTAAATAACTTTAGTGAAGCTAACAAACCCGCAGAAGAATCTCTGATTGAATACTACACAACAGCGCTTGAAGGTCCAATCGCAATGTTCGTAAAACGATCCAAGAAAACGACCCTGATAGAGAATTTTGAGGAAGATAGAAAGGTAGAGGAGGAGGCTGATAGCATTGCTAAACATGCCTTGGATATAGAACCAAAACCAGCAGCTAGCAAGAAACCTTTGCTCCTCACGAGAGGCAAAGAAGAGCCATCTACGGACATGGAAAATGTAGTTAAAATGATGCAAAAATTATCTAACAAAATCGTAGATCTCGAGAAAGACAAGTCTGCTAGTACATCTAGGAAACCTTTCAAGCCATTCTATAAAAGAAGGGAAGACGGGGAACAGTCTCATCCACCAATGAATACTGCCCCTGTTTTAAACTTGAATGAGATTGGGATGGAAAATTTCTGCACTTTTCACCAAGAACCACATTCGGAAAAAAGCTGCCCGCAATGGATCAATTCCATGAGCTTAGTCATGAACCAAATGTTAGATTCTCAGATCCCAGATCAGGATGATCCTCCGGAAGAGTCAAGCCCTGAGTTAGAGGAACCAACCCCGGACACTACTATGGTGTTGTGGGATTGGGTACCTATGACCGAATTAGTAGAAGAAGATCATGTAGATAGCTCTCCCTCTACCATAAATGTTGCCACTCGCAGCAAGGGTTCAATTGCGGATCCTGTACCAGTCACCATTCCCCATAAGCCTAAGATTCCGAAAGATCCGCCTAGGAGGCATATACCGATCATCCCACCTCAGCCCAAAGTAAACCAAGCAGCTGCTAAACAGCCAAGCGCTGACAACACAGTTCAGCCACCTAAGGTCACCATAAACAAAACAGATCAGCCAACTCGAATTGGGAACGAGTCCGACATAGGGTATGATATTATCGAAGATATCAAGAAAGTCAAAGCGAACATATCAATATTTGACATGTGTAGCTTGCCCCATCAATGAGACAAACTGCTGCATGTTTTACAACCAAAACCCAGCACTACGTTAACAGACTCTCAAGACAATCCTGAAATTAATGAGGCGAGCATCGGTGGGAAATCCAAATCCCAAACATTGCCATTCTTGTTGACATTTGAAATTTTTAATCACAATGTTCACAACTGTCTGGTAGACTCTGGAGCTTCTTCAAACGTTATGCCATTGTCAATTTGTAAGAAAATTAATGGACAGCCCGTGCCATCTCCAGCTCAAATTATCCAATTAGACAGGACTGCTGTCAAGGTTATTGGGGAGATGAAAGACATTTTAATTAGATTGTCAGCTGATCCTAGAGTCTGTCAATTTATTGACATAATGGTGGTCGATATTCCTGAAGCTTATGGGCTAATTTTGAGTAGAGACTGGTCTACCAAGTTGAGTGGCTACTTTGCTACCGATTGGTCTCATCTATGGCTGCCTTATCAGAACAGGCAGAATCAGATTAAAGTTCTTAGGGAACCTCATATGAAACAAAACGTAACCCAGCTAGAAGAAAAGAATGAGGCTGTAACTTTCTCTTCCTTGGTTCTGGGAAATTACTTCTTAGAAATGGATCCGGGTAACTATCAATCTGAAACCTTTCGCCATGAATCAGATAAACAGTCCGATCTCCTTCATTTCTCTCGGACTGATGATGTTGATTGTAACATAGTCAATTTAGTTGCTAACATAGACCACAAAGAAACTAACTTAGTTGAATCTAAAGATGCCTTTTGGACATTATACTTTGATGGTTCTAAAACTCTGGAAGGATCCGGAGCCGGTTGTGTTCTAATGGATCCAAAGAAGAACAAGTATTTTTTGTCTTGTAGATTAGAATTCGATTGTACTAATAATACCGCTGAATATGAAGCTTTGGTACATGGTTTAAGGAAGGCCATTGGCTTAAATGTTAAGTACCTAAAGGTTTTTGGTGACTCCGAGATAGTTGTCAGACAGGTAAGGGACACCATTCATTGTCTCTCACCGCACTTGAAAGGTTACCAGGCTGAGGTATGGGATTTAATCATGCAGTTTGACGCTTTCAATATAAAATCAATTCCTAGATTGCAAAATTCTGCTGCTGATTTGTTAGCAACATCTGCTTCTAGATTGGTGCCGTCAAATAATAAATGCTCAATTGAATTGATTTTCAGGCCTTCCATTCCCGATAACATCACGAACTTCAGAGTCTTCGATGATGATGAGCAAATTATCAGCTTCCTGACAAACGAAGATAGTTTTCAAGGAGCTGCAATAGATGAGGAAGAACATGATGCTGATTTGATGAAGAAGGAAGAGGAGAAAGGAAATTTCATGCCAAAGGGGGTAAGGTCCCTCGAAATGCTTTTCGATCTTCAAAATAAGTTCAAAAGACCAGCTAATACCAAAACTAACAGCTCATCAATGCAACATGAGTTGGTTAATTTGGGTACCGAGGCAGAACCAAAATTCGTCAACCTTGGCAAATGTTGTTCACCAGGAGAGAGAGACAGGTTCATTAAATTGTTTAAACAGTACAAGGATGTTTTTGCATGGACCTATGAAGATCTGAAAACATATGACGTCCGCATTATCCAGCATGTTATACCAATGAAAGCGGGTGTCAAGCCATTTCAGCAGCAGTTAAGAAGGATGCATCCCACTCTTGAACCGCTGATCCAAAAGGAATTAAAGAAGCTCCTGGACGCCAAGATAATCTTCAAGTTTCGGCATTCCGAATGGGTTGCAAACTTGGTTCCCGTGAGGAAGAATTCGGGAGAGATTAGGCTATGTGTAGATTTCAGAAATTTAAACAAAGCTTCGGATAAAGATAACTATCCCGTACCTTCAATGGAGCAAATCCTACAAATGGTGTCAGGATCCGAATTGTTTTCTCTCCTCGATGGTTTCTCGGGCTACAATCAAGTGTTAGTAGCCGAGGAAGATCGTCTCAAGACCACTTTCAGAACTAAATGGGGAACTTTCGCTTACAGAAGAATGCCATTTGGTCTGATAAATGCAGGAGCTACATTCCAAAGGGCGATGGATATTGCCTTCCGAGGATTGGGTGGGCAATGTGTTGTTGTTTACTTAGATGATGTGACAGTCTTTTCGAAGAAAAGGGAAGATCATGTTGTTCATCTGAGGCACATCTTTGACCGTTGCCGGAAGTATGGTATTTCCTTGAATCCCAAGAAGAGCGTGTTTGCTGTACCCGAAGGTAAGCTCTTGGGTCATATCATCTCCAAAGGGGGAGTGTCAATCGACCAGGAAAGAGTCCAAGCTATTAATAAAATTCCAATGCCTCACAACAAAAAATCTATGCAGTCTTTTATGGGCACCATCAATTTTGTTCGCAGATTTGTTCCGGATTTTGCACAAATCGTTAAGCCATTGCAACAGATGGTTAAACAAAGCACACAATTCAAGTGGACAGATTGGGAGAAGGATGCATTTAGAGATATCAAGGCAGCTGTAGCTAAAGCTCCTTCCTTAAGAAGCCCAGATTTCGATAAAGATTTCATCTTGTATACCTTCGCTTCGGATGACTCTCTCGCAGCTGTACTCACGCAAAAGGTGGAGTTGGGGGATGAATACCCAATTTCGTTTATGAGCACTGGTCTGCAGGGGGCCGAGCTGAACTATCCCGTGGTGGACAAGCATGCCTATGCGGTCTTCAAAGCAGTCAAGCAGTTTAGGCCATACATTTTGAAGAACAGAACTAAAGTCATAGTTCCCCATCCAGCTGTTAGATCCCTTTTCGTTCAAAAGGAATTGGGAGAAAGGAGAGGGAACTGGGTCACAGCTCTGCAGGAGTATGATTTGGAATTTAAACCGACTACAATCATCAAAGGACAAGGTCTGTGTAAGTTACTGGCGGGAAACTTGACTGATGAAGAGCACCATTGGAGAAATGAAGCTGAGCTCAATTCGGTTGAGGTATGTCATATCTTTACAGCTCCCCAGTCATGGTATAGGGATCTAGTGCACTATTTACAGCAGGGATATCTACCCGAGCACTGGAATTCTAAACAAAGAAGGGCACTCCGCTTGAAATCATCACCCTATCAGATCATTGATGGGATTCTTTTCAGAAAGAATTATGATGGAGTCCTTCTTAGATGTTTGGAGAAGGAAGATGCAAACAAAGTTGTCAAAGAATTGCATGATGGCCCCGCAGGTGGTCATTATTCAGGAGAGACGACAGCGCACAAGATACTGAGAGCTGGTTATTATTGGCCCACTTTGTTCCGAGATGCCCACACATACGCACGGAACTGTGATGTATGTCAAAGAAGCACTGGGAAGTTACCTAAGGCCGCAGGCCCATTGCAGCCGGTCATCATTTCTGAGCCTTTTGAGCAATGGGGCATAGATGTTATCGGAGAAATAAATCCAAATTCTTCATTGCAACATCGATACATCCTGACGGCTACCGACTACTTCACTAGGTGGACGGAGGCCACCCGATTGCGCAAAATCAATGAAGACGCAGTCATTAGCTTCTTAAAAGAGAACATCATAACCAGGTTTGGGGTTCCAATTTCCCTTGTTTTTGATAATGCTACTTATTTTTCATCTTGCAAGATAAATGAATTTGTTTATGAATGGGGAATTAAGTTGCATTATTCAGCCAATTACTACCCTCAGGGAAACGGATTAGCTGAATCCTCAAACAAGAATCTGATTCGAATCCTTAAGAAAACTGTGATAGAAAACCAGAGAAGTTGGCACGTGGCTCTCCCAAACGCCTTATGGGCAGATAGGGTAACCCCGAAGAATGCTTTAGGTGTCTCCCCTTTCACTCTCGTCTATGGCAAGGAAGCCATACTTCCCCCAAACATCTTACTGCCATCCTTGCAATTGTCCCAAGCCTCTCGGGGTTCTGGTAGCCAAGCCTTACAATCCAGGATCAACACCCTGCTTCAACTGGAAGAAGCCCGACACAAAGCTAAAGATCGATTCCATCAACACCAGGACATAGTTAAGAGATGGTTCGATAAGAGGAAATCCGGCAAGAGGGATTTTGAAGTCGGGGATTTAGTCCTGAAATGGGACCATAATCACGAAGGCAAAGGAATGCATACGAAATTTCAACATCTATGGGTAGGCCCGTACCAAATTTCTGCAAAATTAGGCCCATCCACTTATAAATTGACAAATCTCGAGGGAGAGGAAGTAGCCCTTCCTCTCAATGGCCTCGCTCTGAAACAATACTTCGCATAGTCTCCTCGAGACTTCCTGTACATAAATAAAGTTGTCTTTTCGCTTTCGCTTTTAGCTGTTTTATTTTTCGGCCATGTTGTTTCTTTCTTTGTTATTTGAACTTTTCGACAAGTTTTGTTTTCTGAAGGCCCCTTGTTGTTGAGTTTCCCGTTGAAGATAGCTCTCTCGAAGAAAACTTGCAACCCATGAGTCTGGAACCCTGCTCACTAAACCCGGTCTGCTGTGCTCTCGCTGAAATGTTCAAAAAGGGGGGGAAGCCTACCCTGCTAGTCACACTAATCCTGTTTAATAGCAGAGACCCATGGCCATCTTCACTACTATCGTTGGGCTCCACCCACTCTCACACTTTAAAGGCATGTCAAGAAGGTTACCTAAGTTGGACCCATGGAAAGTGACACCTCTCGAGGACATAGGGTATTGAGATGACTCCATGCTGCAGATTTAAAAGCCAAAATGGCCTACATTCAAGAGTCTGTTTTCCAGGGATTCTCGCCTCAATTAAAGCATGGCTGAGACAAAAGCAAAAAATACATGTAAAATCAAGAAGGCTGTCCAAAAGGCCCATCTCAAAATGGGCTCCTCTCCGTCCGTGAAGTTTGATCAAATAAATAAAATCTCTAACTCACACAAAAGGACATTATGGATTGAGGAGCCCAAATCAAAGATCATGTCCAAAAGAAAATATCCCTGGAAGGCTCAAACAGCTAAGCTGTCCAAAGTACAAGCATCCCAAAGGGTGCCAGCAGCATGGGAATGAGGAACAAGAGCAATAATGTCCATGAGAAAGTGTTGCAAATCCTGTGGAGTCCGGAAGTAGTGGCCATTCGAGAGATGACCCTCCTAAAATGAATCTCATATGCTGGCCTTCTGAGAGTGGTGAAGATGCCTCGGTCAAAGCTCCCCTTTCCCCAATGGCTAGCAGGAAAAGTGCTCTTTTCCCCGCATGAGTCTAAAATGCTCAGCTGAGTAGTGCACCCGAGATGGATGTTTTAATAAGGTTCCGGGCCATGTAGAGGATTTTTTCAGAGATCTGTGTTCGCCAGCGACTCGCCATTGTTGTTGCAGCAACACCCCTCCCCAAAATTTTGTACATGTTGGGGCCCCTCCTGTATTTTTGTAGAAAGTTTGCCTGAGAAGCCATCCCAGCCGTCAGCTCTGTTTTCAACATAAAATCTTATTTCCCTACTGAACATCTTGCCATCAATCCTTCCATGTTTTCCCCAAAGAGCCAAAGAAGAACTTAGAACTTCTCCCAAAATTTTGGAATCCCTCAGGCTATCTCCCCGAGACTCCGAAAAGCCAAACGTCCAACCTTTCCAGAGGAAAGACTTAGATTTCCTTTGTCAAAAGCGTAAATCGTGAGAAAAGTTACGGAGATCTTCAGAGTTTTCCTCCCGAAACGGCGGAAGCTTTCGCTCAAACCTTCCGCAACCGCGGAAAGGTTCCGGTTTTGCTCCCGAAATGGCGGGACTCATTCGCCTAACTCTCCCGAAATGGCGGGACTCATTTTTGGTTGAAACAATGCGGAAACCTTCGAGTTTTCTTCCCGAAACGGCAGGAGAACTTGGGAAAGGCGCCCGAAAGACTTAGAATCTTTTCGAATTGAAAGCCGCGAAAGCCATTGGGCAATGCCTCCCGAAATGGCGGAATTTTTCACTCAAGCCTCCCGCAACCGCGGAAAGGTTCGAGTTGTTCTCCCGAAACGGCGGGGGAATTCAACAAAACCACCCGAAACGGCGGAAGCCGCCGTGTTTTCTCTCCGAAAAGGAACTCAGATTTTGGTCATAAGTGCAGAAACCATTGGTGAAATCTTGCCGAAACGGCGGAGCAATTCAAACCTTTCTCCCGAAATGGCGTTATCCGTCCGCATAAGCTTGCCGAAATACCACAAAAAATTCGCGAGCTTCCTTCCGAAGCTATGAAAAGAACTTAGAAATTTTTCCAAGAAACTATCGCGGAAGCCTTCAGCCTTTGCTCCCGAAACCGCGGAAGCCTTCGGGCTACCCTCCCGAAACGGCGGAAGCCAATCGCCTAAATGCTCGGAAGGAGCTTTCGAAATCATTCCGGGAAAACTTGGCGGAAGAGACAGCCGAAGCGGAGACTTAGAAAAAACTTCGAAAAAATTTAGTTGCGGAAGCCTTCGCAAATTACTTCCGAAATGGCGGAAGCTTTCGCTAAAGTTTTCCGAAGATACCGGGAGCATTCGCCATATCCTCCCGAAACTGCGAAAAGTTCGCCTCAACTTGCCGAAACGCGGAAACCCTTCGCGAATGGCTCCCGAAACGGCGGAAGCTTTAGCGTTGTACGTCCGCAACGCGGGTCTCTTCGCGGAAGGTTTCGAGTTTCCTTTCCGCAATAAGCCCCGAAACGGCGGGAACTTTCGTTGAACCCTTCCGCAATGGCGGATACGATTCACAATCTGGTCCCGCGAATGGCGGTCACACGGAAATCGAGGTATCTTGACATGACCGCGGCGGGCGGCGTATTTAAGCCACATTCTAATTGCGCCAACCACCAACCTTAATGCTCGCACGTGCCCGTTTTTGTTTAAATATACGGTAGGGGTTGAACCAATGCACCATTGTTTCGATTGGCCAACGACGTGGAACGCCGTGCAAATCGCTCCAGCTCACCTCGCTCATCCGCGCTCACGGCCACCTCATTCAAGCGATCCCCACGGTGCCAGGTAGGATTTTAACCTTGATTTTCACTTTTGAGTTGTCTTTGGTTTGAAAAACAATGGGTTTTTGTGGGATTTTGACGGGTAAAACACCCGTCGAGGTCTATGTTTTGCCCGTCAGGCGCAGTTAAATGGAATTCTTGTCTCATCATAAAATAGGCATTGGTTTAAACATTGACATTACTTATTTTTTTTGAGTAGAGACGGTTGGTGCAGGCCGTTAGTCTTGTCCGTTTTAACCCCCAGGGCCGCGCACCTCGTTGTGGGGAAAATTTGTCGAAGCCCCGGCCGAGAGCTCAAGACGTAAAACCCCGGGCCCTTCCGTAAACCTCAGCCCCAACATGCCCTCTACCCAAGGCAAGACCTGGTCTCCAGCGCCATTGTCCCGTTCAAAACCCGTGAACGTTCAAGCCACGCTAGCCGAAACCCGAAGCCATGGCCGCCCTAGCACTTCTCGTCAGTATATCCCCGGCGCCGTCACCCTCGCTCAGACTAGAGTCTCCCATAGAGCACCTCGGTGGGTGCCGCGCGTGACGATGACAGTCAAAGCCCTCCCCGAGTCGAAAATGCGAAAGGGGCTCCCTGGTCGTCGCAAAGTCTTCCCAACCCGCGTCTCCCCGCCATTAAACTTTCGGACCGCAGCCATAACGAAAGACACCTCCTTCCGCAGGGCGGAACCGAAAACCAACGGCTCCCGCAATTCGCCCATCGAGCCGAAAACCAATGGCTTCCGCAACACAGCCTATCCCCTCAGGAGCATCCCAATCCCATCCTTTTAAGAGATTCAAGTGCTTCAAATTATGTTTCGTATTGAATAGTAACAACTTCATTGTACTTATCTTATTTGGTATATTATCAAAACAATGATGCTTTCTGTTAAAACCTCGCAGTATGTTACTCAAGTTCATGATGACTTGTATATGGGTGTTATCAGGGATAAATCAAGATGCCGAAAACCGGTAAGAAGAAAGCTAAGATGACAGAAAAGAAGCCTGCCCCTCTCAAGATTGAAACCTCGCTCCAGGACACTAGGTGCACCACTGGTGTCCCTCCAGAAATCAGATGGGATGACATCTATAGAATGATCAGGGACCAAGAAATCCCAGATATGTTGCTGGAGGAAGCACCAATCTATCAAAATATCAGAGCCTCAGGCATAACTAGGGCCGCTACCCACCCTGAGCTGTTCCCCTGTGCCGAAGTGATCGGATGGATACTCCAGCATGCCGATACTGAAGGCAGAGTAATAAATGACAGCGGTAAAGTGGCCATTGCCTCTTTTCAACCCGCATATCTTGCGGCAGCCTACAAGTTTCCCCGGGTCCAACAAGCTCTGACTGATGAATGGTTAATCCAGATGAACAACATCGAGATGGCCAAGAAGCTATTGGTGGTAGGCAAACATTTGAGGAAAAAGGGGAATGATGAGTATGACGTACAGAATCTAAGAGCTCCTTATAGATTGATTGCCCTGATGCTGTGCAGAATCTTCGGCATGCCCGATGGCACAGTATACAAGATCCAGTGGGTCCCTATCATTCACTATGTGGCATTTCATGGAACTGTGTTTGACTGGGCCACTATCTTGTCAGATAGTCTGGCCTCGATGATAGTTGCCGCTAAGCCAGGGCTAGCCGAGAAGAAAGCTGAATTCTTCATGTCTTCATATCTGATAGATTGTATTTTGGTCAAGATAGAGTTCCCTAAATTGGGTTGTGCATGGGATAGGGCCACCGCCCCGGTTTATATCGCATTCAAGATGTTGTGGGCTCAGAATTACAAGCCCAGCTACAAACTCATCTGTGAGGGGTTCATCATGCCCCTATACGAGAAAATGTTCAAGGAAGAACCAACTTGCCTGTCAGAAAATGCTTTGGAAGTCCTCGAGGATTACGGGGACTTTTACTTTTCAGAACAAGGTACCTACCTGAGGATGTTTGGAGGGACTAAGCCCCCATACATATTGCCGCAGTATGCCACAGACTATGTGGTGCTCAAGGAAGCAGTAAGACAACTCTTCTTGGATGGGATTGGAGCATTCCTCCACAAGCAACACAAGGCTTCCTTTCCCCCTCTACCTTTCTGCATCGGCGCTTACAAGTTTTCAGGAGTTGCCTCGGCCAATGAATTTGTTCAAGAGTTGAAGGCCTTCCACTTCGGTGAGGTCATCTTCCACAGGAACGACAGAAAGGGTAAAGTGGCCGAGCATTGCAAGGGGAACTATGCTCACTTCGAATACTCCCACTACCCTGATGCCGAGGAGGAAGCATTCGGAGGCATCAGCAACATGACTGAGCTACGCATCTGTCGCCAAGGCACTGGAGCGAGCTCTAGTTCAGTCAAGATTCAGGAGACCAGTCAGCGGCAGGAGAAAGAAGCTGAGGAGGCCCGAACTCAAGAGGAGCTCAGATTAAGAGAAGAAGCAAGAGTGCTCCAAGAAGCTGAAGCAGCAAGATTGCAGCAGGAAGCTGAGGTGGCGAGGATGCAAGAAGAGGCGGAAAAGGAAAGCCGGCGCAAAGAAGCTGAACAAGCTGAAGCAGAAAGGAAGGCAGAAGAGGAGCGAAAAGCGGAGGAGGATGCCCAAGCAGGTGGGTCCGGTGTCCAAGACATGGAGATAGACACCTTTCAAGCAGGTGGCTCCAGTACCCAAAAGGAAGGAGTAGACCCTGCTCAGGAAGTCCGGACCCCACCTATGGAATAAGACATAGACATCATAAACCGACCAATTGTCCCGTACACTCCATCAGGAAAGCGTACGGTGTCCAAATGGAATGAGTTTGTGTATGATAAGAAAAGAAAAGCGATGGTCCTCCAATCAGAAGAGAGGATTAAAAGTCCCTTCCATGAAGACATTGTTACTCACCGGGAGGTCACCGTCATGCAGAACACGGATCAAGATCCCATTGCTATGGCGTCCGCAGTTATAGCGACAGCAAAGGCATCATTTGCCAATGTAGACGTGATAGTTAAAGAAAATATATTGACAAAGAAGAGAGCACGCACGCTGCAACAAAATGTGGCTAACGAGCAAGCCCAAAGAGATATGGTAGTAAACAAGTATAATTGCTTGTACGCGGAGCATAAGGAGCTGTCAAACAAGTACAGCCAGCTGGAGGAGGAAAAGGACCAGCTAACACTTCAAATGATGATTGTGGAAGCAGAGAAGAATAGTGCAGAAGAAAAGGCATCTCTGCTAGAAGCAGATAAGCAAGCATTAGCTGAGCGCTTAGAGCAAGCGGAGAGCAGAACCGTGGACCTATCTCCCTTCCACGAGCTGTCATGCAATATCTTGCAGCAAGTGTATGGTTCCCAAGAGCTAATCACCGACGAGGTTTGCAAACTCAAAGCCATGACAGTCAGGTTAAAAGAAATTAATGCGGAGGCCCACAGGCTCAAAGCTAAGAATACCCGTGTCAAGGACAATGTCATAAGTCAGATGGCATGGAGAGAAGGGAAAGGAGGTTTTCCCCCGCATCTACCTTTTAAGGATGTGGACGATTTTAATGAAGATATAGCCTTGTTGGAGTTTGGCAGGAACTGTGCCAATAAGCTGATGACCAGTGTGCAGAGGACAACAGATAGAATCAACAACCTATACCAAAAGCTCAAAGGGGTCCATGACAACTGCACATTGAGTTTCCCTCAGACCCTAGAAGACTTCCCGGAAAAGGAGCAGGGGTTGTCTCAACTGAAAGAAGAGCTAGACGTCCAGATGGAGTATGTGAAAAGGATTGAGACCTGGTGGATTTGTTGATTTGTCATATTTTCCTTCTACTTCAAGAGATGTTTACGCTGAAGGGAATATGGCTAACATATCGAGAACAATACTGATTAACATTTCCACCAAACCCGGGGTCGTGAAAAACATTTTTATTGGTGCAGACTGTTATCCAAAAGAGATCGCTTTGTATACCAAGCTTTTTAAAGAATTCCATGACATTTTTGCCTGGTCTTATGAGGAGATGCCAGGGATCGATCCAGCCATTGTTGAGCATGTCATCACTACATACCCTAATGCAAAACCTGTGAGACAGAAGCTCCGTCCTGTGAATCCTCGAAAAGCGGCCGCCATTAAGGTGGAAGTTGAAAAATTGCTTAGACCTGGATTTATCTACCTGATTGACATGACGGAATGGGTTTCAAACCCCGTTCCGGTTGATAAAAAGTAAGGTAACATTCGAGTTTGTACTGAATTCTGGGACTTGAATAAAGCTTGTCCGAAAGATAACTATCCCACACCATTTATCGACCAGATCATAGATGCATGTGCGGGACACGAGATGTTTTCTTTCATGGATGGATTTTTAGGATACAATCAAGTCCAAATCAAACCCAAAGATCAACACAAAACAACTTTCATTTGTCCGTGGGGAACCTTTGCTTATCGGAAGATGCCATTTGGCTTAAAGAACGCCGGAGTTACATTCCAGTGAGCTATGAATTTCTTTTTTCACGATATCAAACACATAGTTGAACCTTACTTGAATGACCTCCCGGCGCGATATCGAAAGAGACGGGATCATCCAGCTCATTTGAGACTGGTGTTTGAAAGATGCAGACAATATAAGATTTGTTTGAATCCTAATAAGTGTGTATTCCTCGTCGAATCGAGACGTTTACTGGGTTTTATTGTATCCAGTCGTGGTATAATGGTCGACCAGTTAAAAGTTGAGGCAATTGTAAATCTGCCTCCTCCTCGCACCTTGCGACAACTTCAAAGCCTGCAAGGCATGTCTAACTTCTTGCGATGCTTTATCATAAACTATGCTATGATCACAAAAGGTTTTATGCGACTGCTTAAACAAGATACCTACTTCTTGTGGGACGAGGCTGCTCAAGCATCGTTTGAGGCCTTGAAAAAGGCACTACTTTCAGCCCCCTTGTTGAGCCCGCCAGATTATGCAAAATATTTTCTTTTATATCTGGCAGCGTCAGTTAATACAATTGGCATAGTATTAGTTCAAGAGGACGACACGTTCCAAGAACATGTTGTTTACTATCTCTCTCGTGCATTGATAGCTCCTGCGATCAAATATTCGCACGTTGAGAAGTTAGCACTAGCTGCGGTCTATGCGGTATAGAGGCTTTGTCACTACATCCTTTTACGAACAACTACTGTGATAGTAGAAGTCAATCCTTTTCAATATGTTCTCACTCAACGCATCATCGGTGGGAAGTACAATAAATGGATTGTAATCTTACAAGAGTTTGATTTGATCTTTCAATCGGCCAAATCAAAGAAATCACTAGTGTTCGCTGAGTTAATCTCAGAGTTTCCGAGTGACTTAGAGCATATCGAGGAAGAATCACCATTCTCGGATGAACATATCTTCCTTATTGCCTCCTCTGACCCATGGCATGGGGATATTTTAGCATATCTTCAGACTTTGAGGTGTCCTACCACTTTTTCTAGAGAAGAATGACGCAAACTGAAAAATCATGCAAAAAACTATCTCATCATCTCTGATACTTTGTACAGGCGTGGGATAGATTCCATCTTATGACGTTGTTTGAATTTAGAAGAAGTAGAATCAGTATTGAATGATGCCCACAATGGAGGCTGTGGGGGTCATCTTTCTGGGTTGGAAACAACCCAGAAAATACTGCGTGTCGGGTATTTTTGGCCCACAATCTTTAAAGATTGTGTGGAAGCTGTGAAACACTACCGTCTGTGTCAGTTTTTCACTAGGAAAATGAGAGCACATCCAGCTCCTCTTCATCCTGTGATTACAGGAGGTCCCTTCACAAAATGGGGGGTTGATTATATGGCTTGCATTCTAGTTTCGGTTGGAGGACATCATTATATCATCGTTGCCGTCGACTACTTCACCAAGTGGGCTGAGGCAATGCCTACTATCAAGGAAGATGGAGAAAATATCGCTTATTTCGTATTTAATCAGATTATTGCAAGGTTCGGCATACCCAAAGAAATTGTGACTGATCACGGCAGTCATTTCCAGAATAGCATGATGACCGTGTTGATGTATATGTAACTTCAGAATGTATTTCATATATGTATATTGTAATCCTATAGAGATGGTATTATTCCTCTATACGGAAGTGTTTGTATTCCTATAGAGATGTTATTATTCCTCTATACGGAAGTGTCGTCATTTATATTGTAAGTGTTGTAACTTATACTTGATGGGTTATTAGACCACCTTGTTGGGGTCGGCCTTGTATAAGTCATGTGGGTCGAAGGGTTATTAGACCACCCTATTGGGGTTCAGCCATGTGGGTCAAAGGGTTATTAGACCACCCTATTGGGTGTCAGCCCAGTCAACATTATGTTATGTGGTTAAGTTAAGGCCGACCTAGTAAAGGTTATTAGGCAAGTCAAGTCAAGTATAAATAGAGTGCGGGAGGCACTCTATTTCATCATTCTATTCTCACACACTCTTTGGAGAGTGGCGCACTTGTGGAGGAGGAGAAGCTGCTACTAGGAGAATACTATATCTTGTACTTTGGTTGTATCATTGCTCTATCTATCTCTGAGGAAGTTATTGGGGTTTTTCACCTTTATGGTTTTCCCCAAGTAAACTCTGTGTCTCTTGTGTACTTGCATTATTGTGTCCATGATTGATATGCTGTAGATATGTTGTACATGTTGTTCTCTCAGTTAATATCCTAGATCATATTGAAGTAAATTTTGAAAAAATAACATGGTATCAGAGCTAGCCTGAAAGAAGGCATGGTATGGCATGTATGACACTTGTTGCACTTGCGATGCTAGGGCTTGATATAGCAAAAACCAATCATCATAGTACTTTCGCTATAAATAAATTTTGGCAATTTTTCAGGGTCTGAAAATCGTACAGGACGAATCTAAGATTCCCATGTACCTTGTGTCCAAAGGAAAACCTCTAATTCGTTGTACTTTGTGTTTTATGATCTGTACAATATAGGGTTTCTACCTCTTCCATATCTTAGTCATAAAACAGGTGACCTTGGAAAAAAGGTCATAAATTGGGTTAGGAAGCTCCAAATGAAATTTCGTAAAAATTTACAGGTAGTACACGGACTTTACTTTCTCAATAAACTTTTTCAGAGGCTGAAACTCAACCAGTGACACGTGGAACGCCGTACAAGTTCGCTCTCCTGTTTTATCCCATAAACAGGTCATGTTGCGACACTTGGCATAAATCTCTCTCAGAGAATTCATTTAAGATCATACCTGTGGGGTTGGAAAGATGACAGGTCGGGCTATCACAAGAAAAATTTTCAGACCTTGTGGATTGAAAATTTTGTAGTTACACCAAAAACAATCAGGTAGATATTTCTGTCAAAAAAGAATTATTTTTGAGCACCTTCATTCATGGCTTCCGGAATTGAGGGTTTCGGAGAAAGTTGGAATTTTGTAATCAGAGACTACGGCTGAATGCTACTCATCAAAATCGAAATTTAGAGACCAATATCATAATTTTTGGTTGGGTAGAAGGCCGGGCTTGATCAGACCCTAGTTCGGGACTTTGATCGGAAAAGTGAAAATTAGGGCTTCTGAAAAAATGGGAATTTTTTAAATCTGTTACCACGGCTGGAAGCTCCTCAGAAAAATAGAAGCTTAGAGATTTGGATCGAACCTTTTGATTGGTCAGAAGGGTGGGCTTTATCAAACCCTAGTTCGGGGTCATGTCCAATGAATCCGGAAGCTTCAAAGGGAAATTTGAGGGGTGAAACTTTGCAGTTTTAAAATTCTGAGTATACCAGCTTGATCATCTCATCAAAGCACATATTTCTATCCTTTCAGAAGTTTGAAATTCAAAGTTTGAATTTTTAGGGTTTCTCTGACAAACCCTAATCCAACTCCAGATCCAGTTCCTGCAAATCAAGTGGATTGGGTTAATCCTAGAAGAGAATGGATTGTCACCTGCATAAGTGAAGAAGTTCCTGTTTCAGAGGGAGATGAGGCTAAGGCCTTTCATAAGAAGATTACAATCAATTTCGAAAGGTATGACTTATCCAGGTATGTTTCGAGATTTGTTCATGATTAAGTTTATGGTATGTTTGTCTTCATATTATTACGGTTAGTACAATATTGATTAAATTTAGACTTGTTGTATCACCTTAATAAAATTATGAATGCATGATAGAAGATATTCATTGATTAGGGTGTTGACACTTATGATTGTACTAATACTTTATGGTGTTGTATGAGGTTTATGTTGTCCGCTAACATGAAAGGTACACCAAGAAAGACAAATCATGTTCTAGTTCAAGAACATATGATCATGGTGACATGAAGACAAAGATTCATCCATTGTCATGGATCACTTAGAAGATCTATTTACGAGGTATGTATAACTTGGTCCTATAATGGTTAACTTATGAGATATGCAGGTTACTAGCACAAGTCATTGAAGAGAACAAGAAGACATCATGTGGGTATGTTAGACATAACTAGCTAACATACTAATCCAGGTATGTTTTTCCTATATCAAGTTAGAATATTACCTTGTGTTAGGATCCCTTATAAGTATACTTGGTATGATTGGTTATGTTTATTCATAAAGTTAGAAATGTAAGTAATCAAGGGTTTATGTAGTTTATGTCTCTTATCTTGATTAATCATTTAACTAACCAGAAGAGTCCTATGATCAAATAAGAATATGCATGAGTAAAAGAAGACTTCCTTGAAACCTTGAATACTAATTTTTATTATCTGTGTTTGAAATGATCATGAGTATACATGTTTAAGATTATTGTGTTTTGATAGTATTAAGATTATACTAATGAATGTGTGATTATGTATGAGACCTCAAGGATAACACAATGATGATACTAATAAGCATGCATAGTGATGGATATAAGTTCAAGGACAGGTAATCAAGGAAGCAAAGATCAAAAGGGAGCACACTCCAGTTGTTCCTGCAAGGGAGCAAAGATCAAGAGGGAGCACACTCCAGTTGTTTCCTACAAGGAAGCAAAGATCAAGAAGGAGCACACTTTAGTAGTTTCTGCAAGGATGCAGATATTCAGAGGGAGTTGACCACTTCTCACAATCCACATCAGAATGGAGTTGCAAAAAAAAAGCAAAGAATGAGAGGGAGTCAACTCAACAAACAATCAAAGATAAGTATTTGAATTATCATTCCTTGCATATTTTATTGTTTAAATAATACTGTTCAATAATGTATATACTCATGTTACTAGAATTAGGTTGTGTATTATGCATATTAGAATAGTTGCATTGATGAACAATATACTACTAATATACATGGGTAAGTGGCCTGTGGCATTGTACAACATTCCATTGCTACTTATCTAGAATGAAACCTCTTTGCTGACATGTTGGGAGTTGTGAACACTCTTAACAATGTTCTGGTAGAGATTGGAAGGCATCTAGAAAGTTACGGGATACGGATAAATGTTGTATTGAAGCATTGGCTAAGATAATTGCATGACTGTATGACATATTTCTTTATGTGTAAGAATTTGTTCTGAAAACTATGAGATGTTTTCTAATCATGCAATTTAACTTGATTGTGTAGGAAATATCGTATACCACCACCTACAAAAGAAGGACTACAAAATTTGTTCAGTAACAAAGTTATCTATTGAAAATATTAAAGATATTGAAGTTCCCAGGATCTGGGAAGAATGCCATGATCGAGGAGTACCAGTCGATCATGAAGATGTTTGGGATGCAGTCCCAAGACCTAAAGGGGAGTCTGTAGTGACTTCCAAGAGGATCTACAAGATCGAGCATGCTGCAGGTGGTAGCATAGAGACTTTTGCTCCTGTAGCCAGATACACTTCCATTAGATCTGTACTTGCTCTGGCTGCAGTGATGAAATGGAAGATACACCAGATGGATTTCAAGATAGCTTTCTTAAATGGTGTAATTGAAAAAGAAGTGTATGTGGAGAAGCCACTTGGTTCTGAGACACATGACAGGGATTCATATATGTGTAGAACTTGGTATGGTAGGATAGACAACTTTCTATCCAGTTTGGGCTTTACCAAGAGTAAAGCGGATTCCAACCTTTACAACAAGGTTGAGGAAGGAGATCCAATGATACTATTGTATATGGATGACCTGTTTATTATAGGTGAAGATAGATTGATTGCCGATATGCAGCGGAAGCTTGCTTCTGAGTTCGATATGAAGGACTTGGGGATGATGCACTATTTTCTAGGTATGGAGGTGTGGCAAAGTACAGATGGGGTCTTCCTTGGACAAGGGAAGTATAATGTAGATATCCTGAATAGGTTCGGGATGATGGATTGCAAAGCCATGGCCACACCTATGGAATCGAATTTGAAGCTTCTTTGTGATGCTTCATCTGAGCCAGTGGATGTCTCTATGTATCGTCAGATGATTGGGTCCTTGATGTACCTGACGAATATGAGACCAGATATTTTCTTTGCGGTGAACACATTGAGCCAGTTTCTGACAGATCCGAGGAGTGTTCACCTGGTTGATGTAAAGCATATTCTGAGGTACCTAAAGGGTACAGTTGATTATGGGCTCAAGTATGAAGCAAATCAAAAGTTTAACCTGCAGGGTTATGTTAATTTAGATTGGGAAGGCAGTGCTGCAGATAGGAAGAGCACATCTGGGTGCTGCTTCAATATGGGATCAGGTGTGATCTCTTGGTTTAGCAGGAAGCAGTCCTGCGTAGCACTGAGTACAGCTGAGGCAGAGTATGTTGCAGCCTGTTCGGCTAGTTGTGAGGCAGTATGGCTTCGAAAGCTACCGTCTGAGTTATTTGATCTCCCGTTGGATGCTACTAGTATCTTCTGTGATAACCAGAGTTGTGTGAAGCTGTCTGAGAACCCAGTGTTTCACGACAGGTCGAAACACATAGAGATCAAATATCACTATACCAGGGATATGGTGCAGAGAGGAGCAGTGAATCTCTTGTATGTTGCGACAGATGAGCAGATTGTAGATGTGTTGACGAAGCCACTAGCCAGAGTGAAGTTCGATTACTTCAGAGAGAGGCTTGGTGTTCTTCGGATCGACGACACTTCGAGGAAGAAGTGATGGAGACATTTGCTGTAGCCATTCCTAGCATGGTGGAAGGGGGATCCTTCACATGGCTGTGGATGTAAACGCTGGATGATGAGCATCATGATGATGTTCTAGTTTTTGCTCTATATGATCAGTTGGATCATTTGCATTTATGTATGTATGCATCATGTTGGATGCTTGGACCATGTATCTGTATATGTATCAGGTATGATCAGGTAGATCATGTATGTTGATGGATACATTGTGTGGATCATGTATCTATGTATGTATCAGGTAGATACATTGTATATGATGATATGTATTAGGTAGATACTTGGTATGCATCAGGTGGATGCATTGTATGATCAGGATGATCATGGATGACGAGCTTCTCCAGATGACATGCATCAGGATGATGATCAGGATGATCATGTGTACATCAGGATGATGTATTGTGAGTATCAAGATGATACTTTATGGCCGTGGATCAGGTTGTGCAGATGAGCATGTTTGGGAGATCCTATAGGATGGAGTTGTGTACCTATAACAACCTGGGATGCTCTTTCGAGACATTGCTCTGAGAGGACATGTAATTTGTGCCCTGGGAGATCTTCAGGTCAGAGTTGTGTACCCGTAACATCCTGAGATGCTCTTGCGAGGTTTTGTACTATGGCATGTAATTTGCTCCTAGGAGATCTGGACAGGATGAAAAAGGCCTCAGATGCTTCAGCCAGGTTTTGCCATGACCACATGTAATTTGATCCTGGGAGATCTGGACATGATGAAAAAGGCCTCAGATGCTTCAGCCAGGTTTTGTGGTGGACCACATGTAATGTGCTCCTGGGAGATCCAGGTAGAGCTGTGTGCTCGTAACAGCCTGGGATGCTTTAGCCAGGTTTTGTGGTGAGATCACATGTAATGTGCTCCGGGGAGATCCGACAGGTAGAGCTGTGTGCTCGTAATAGCCTGGGATGCTTTAGCCAGGTTTTGTGATGGGTCACATGTAATGTGCTCCTGGGAGATCCGACAGGTAGAGCTGTGTGCTCATAACAGCCTGGGATGCTTCAGCCAGGTTTTGTGATGGGTCACATGTAATGTGCTCTTGGGAGATCCGACAGGTAGAGATGTGTGCTCGTAACAACCTGGGATGCTACTGCCAGGTTTTGTGACGCATGTCATAAGTCCTGAGGATTCCACAGTATGGCCAGTAATGATGAAGACCTGCAGGTGGTGGGCCTACATCCAGTATGAAAAAGGAATGGCTCTGTAGAACTTCCTATGATGAGTAGATTCAGAGATTGATTGAGATAGCAACAACAGTGACGATGACGATGACGATTATCTAGTGACGATGATCCAGAGAAGAAGACTTGTGCTAAAAGACCTGTGTCGAGAAATACCTTCCTAGTTAAGAGGGAGTGTTGATGTATATGTAACTTCGGAATGTATTTCATATATGTATATTGTACTCCTATAGAGATGGTATTATTCCTCTATACGGAAGTGTTGTATTCCTATAGAGATGTTATTATTTCTCTATACGGAAGTGTCTGTATTCCTATAGAGATGTTATTATTCCTCTATACGGAAGTGTTTGTATTCCTATAGAGATGTTATTATTCCTCTATACGGAAGTGTCGTCATTTATATTGTAAGTGTCGTAACTTATACTTGATGGGTTATTAGACCACCTTGTTGGGGTCGGCCCTGTATAAGTCATGTGGGTCGAAGGGTTATTAGACCACCCTATTGGGGGTCAGCCATGTGGGTCAAAGGGTTATTAGACCACCCTATTGGGTGTCGTCCCAGTTAGCATTATGTTATGTGGTTAAGTTAAGGCCGACCTAGTAAAGGTTATTAGGCAAGTCAAGTCAAGTATAAATAGAGTGTAGGAGGCACTCTATTTCATCATTCTATTCTCACATACTCTTTGGAGAGTGGTGCACTTGTGGAGGAGGAGAAGCTGCTGCTAGGAGAAGACTATCTGTTGTACTTTGGTTGTATCATTGCTCTATCTATCTCTGAGGAAGTTATTGGGGTTTTTCACCTTTATGGTTTTCCCCAAGTAGACTCTGTGTCTCTTGTGTGCTTGCATTATTGTGTCCATGATTGATATGCTGTAGATATGTTGTACATGTTGTTCTCTCAGTTAAGATCCTAGATCAGATTGAAGTAAATTCTAAAAAACTAACAGACCTATCTGTACACAATGTTAGGATTTCGACAAGAACATTCGTCTTCATATTATCCGCAGGCGAATGGACAAGTTGAAGCAGTTAACAAAACTTTAAAGGTGATACTGCAAAGAACTGTTAATGCCAGTCGAAATAACTGGCACATCATGCTATACCCTGCTCTTTGGGCTTACCGAGCGAATGTAAAGACTGCTACCAGGTTCTCTCCTTTCCAGCTTGTGCATGGGATAGAAGCAGTCGTTCCGATTGAATGTGAGATTCCTTCATTAAAAATGGCTGTTCAATTACTACCAGATACTTCAGCACTGGAAGAACGTTTGTTGAATTTAGAGCATCTAGATGAGCAGTGCCGCGACGCGCTCACAGCAAACGAAGTTCATAAGAAACGAGTCAAAGGATAATATGACAAGTCTGTCAGACCTAGGGTGTTCCTTGAAGGAGATCTTGTTCTACTTTGGGATTAGGACAAGGAACCTCTAGGACCTGGCAAGTTCAAGTCCATGTGGCTCGGGCCTTACATAATCTTTAAAGTACTGAAGAAGGGTGCTTACGAGCTAGTAGACTACGAGGGTAATAAGCTGGCTGAGCCTAGAAATGGGCTCTACCTGAAGAAGTACTACGCTTAGGAAGTTGTGCTTTTTCTTGTAACATAGCTGTATATTTTGTAGAGCTAGTTTTTTCTTGTACTTGTTAGTTAACCTTATGTATGTTTCATTTCATGTATCAGATTTCGACTGAACAATTCTTAGGATTTGCTGATGGCGCCAGTTGCCACACCCGACAGTTGGCTTCAGTAGCTTGGGTCATTTACTCACTGGCTGGCCAACTGTTCTCTTCGGGGGGGGTTGTTTGGGTCCCACTACGAACAATGTAGCTGAGTACAGTGTGGTTATAAAGCTTCTTCGAGATGCTCTTACTCATGGCATTTCACATTTGGAGGTCAGACTTGACTCGCAACTAGTTGTATTTCAGTTAACGGGTGTTTACCAGATTAGAGATCCTGTTTTGCTACGACAGTTTTTGCGAGTTAGATTATTGGAAAGACAGTTTGATTCCATTATATATCAACACATTCCAATAAATTTAAATGCATTAGCTGATTCATTTGCAAATTATGTTTTAGATTGGCATTTGTATCATACATTTCCATAAATAGCATTTCACACATAAAGTTAAACACACACACACATGTACATAACCGATACTGTATCAAAAAATATAATATGGGTTTTGGATCACAAGTCTATCACAAGTCATGTCATAAAGTTACAAAACTGGGCTCGGTGGCCTCAAAAATATACACATAAAGTATCCATCTCCTATGGAGAAGGAGGGGCCTCATCGTCATCTACTGCATTCCGATAACATATGACCAACCTAGCTATCTTCCGCAGCACCCTAAGCCATGCTGGGGGCACCCCAACTACATCTTCCTGCATATCAATAGGTATTTGGTCCATACAGCATGCAGGAACATCATGAGTCAACCGACTCACTTTCCGCTCTATGGTCCCTAACATAGCATCAGCTGCACCAACATCTGCTGGCCTCACGAAGATAGTAGGATGTCCCTCGGGACGAACAAGTCCAATATTTGCATTTGACACTTGTTTAGTACTTCAAAACTCATCATAAAAATCATATAATTGAAAATTTGAAAAAATTAAATAATTCTCAAAACGAAAACATACCAATATCTCCCTAGGCACCACCTAGAGGAAGTACCAGCTCTGGATCATGGCGGAAGTCTAATCCAGCATATGGAAATTGCTCGAATGCCCCCACCTGTCTCTCCCACCACCCCCTAGAAATCATCAGTATGATAGAAAAAGTGACTTTCACCACCACCCTGGCGGAGAAAAATTTCACCCCAACGGCCGAATCTCGACTCACGAGGATTGGCCGGAGGTAGAGGCATCCCCAAGCTAAGAGCAGGTACCCTCTCAAAGAAGAAGGTACATAAAATGATGCTGTATCCAAAGTTCTTCATTCTCCCGGACTTACAACCCGTGAGTTGAAGCTTCATATTTGCCAATACACTAGTGCACCAATCGTACACATGTCCCTGCAAGCATCTGACACCGATATGCATGGAATGCCTCGAGGCTAAGTGTTGTGTGGCACTTCTCGACATTCGTTTTATCATACTCACAATAACCTTTAGAGGGAGGCTTTCAATGGTAGAAATTAGGATTTGACTTCCTGATTTCTCGGCTCCCGCCACACAGTATGCATTCAAATATTCTTGCACCGATGTAGCACCCACATTGTGAGAAGATCCCTTCAAATTTACCGCATCTCCCCTCCTAGAGAGTTTGGTAATGAAGTATATGTCATCGACAGTAACGTCAAGGGTTTGTCCCCGGATATCGAATGCATTGGCATCTACATCCCAGTATTGAACGAGTCTTTGAAGCAATCGATTGAGTGCCCTCATGTTCACGGTTCGGTAAAAATTTAACAAACCACATCTTCGGAGTGCATGGAGAGTGGCCAGGTCTTACATTGCCACCCTATCCATCTCCTCATGTTCTCTCTCCCTCCAAACAAGTACCATTATGCCACAAAAAGGTCAATTTTTAGAGTCTCGACACTTTTTTATTCATCTTCATGGGTGTGCGCTACTCTTTTTCCACACAGTCACGCATGGGCGCTACTGTGCATAAGCAATAGTAGCACATACCTCCAGTATGCGCTACTTTGCCTATTGCAGAGTAGCGCACATGCTTCTAACGATGTGAGCATGACCTTAAAATTGATTTTTAGCTCAAAAATTGACAAATAAACAATGGAAATGCAAGTTAGGATGAAATAAACTTACTTGATGGAATGTCGATTGGTTGCTTGAGTTGATCGCCACGAAGGTTTGAAATCCAAGGGTTTGCTCCCAATTTTTGCCCTACAAAACCAAAATGAAATTTGAGTTTTAATTTTGAAATTACATATATGAGTTTGTTTTTAAATTTTTACCCACTTTGGTAAAATCTCTGTAGTTGCAAATTCTACCAATTTGTTCTATTTAATCAATTAATAGCTACGTATGGTACTAAGGTAATTTCACCCAATGGTTCTCATTTTTTCACTAAAATTTTGTAAGATCAATCCTTTAAGACTAAATTTCTTAATGATAGACCTTTTCAACTAGCTCATGGTTAAAATTACCTATCATTTAAGATTTTTTGTCGCGACTACTAACACGTTTGTTGAAGTCCTAGTTTTGGCAGATTATGAGTCATGATCCTAGAAGCTGTCATTTAAGTCATTTTAAGCTCTTGTTTGGACTATTGAAACCTAAACAAGATTGTCGAGCAAACTTGTCCTCTTCAAGCTCGTTAAAGGAAATGAAGTCTCATCCAATCAGGTATAGAATTACCCCTTTTTCGGGCCTTGGTGGATAATTTACGGAAAAGGTATACTCTAGGTATACTTGTGTATGCGCTAGAAGAGTTCTTCTTCCATTGTTTTATACTTTTTCAGGGGAGGAGACTAACTTTACGAAAAAGGACCTTTCGGAGCCTTTCTTTAGGGTTTTCAGGATCTCTAAACATGAAAACACCAAGCGAGCATTCACCTACTCGGGCTCGATGTGAAATCCACGAGATGGTTAATAGAGGAATGTTTAAGTTTTTCAACTCTATAAACAAGAAAACACCGCCGAGCACAGACCAATCCGGGCTTGATATAAAATCCACGGATAGGTGTAAAGAGGATTGTTTAAGTTTTTCAGACTCTATAAACAGGAAAACATCGACGAGCATTAACCTACTTGGGCTCGATATTAAAATCCACGAGTAGGTGTATGGAGTTATTGTTTAAGTTTTTCAAACTCCTTAATATTGAAAACACCGGCGAGCAAGAACAGATCTCGGCTCGATACTAAAATCCAGAGATCAGTAATATAGAGTGATCTTCTATCTCTTCTTCAAACTCTGTAAACAATGAAGAAGGTCTAGAGTCTTCCTCCCATGGGCTCGTTAAAATTTTTACATGGTTGGATCTACTAAGTTTTCATTCTTTCTTGGACTCGTTAAAATAACAAGAAAGGTATTCTTTTATCTAAAACGAATAAGGGATAAGAAGGATGTATCATATCTTCAGTTTCAAAGGCAATTCAACCAGTCCTATCCTTGAACACAACACCTACTTGAGTCTATCATGTTGGTTGGGTTTAGTTTTTGACCTTAGGGTGAACCTGATTTCCGAGTTGTTTACTACCCGGTTGGTTTTTCTTCCAACCATATAGAGGGCCTGTTAATGTCTCCTACATTATAGGTTTATATCATTTTCCCCATTATGTTAAAAACTGCCTAAGTCACTTTGTGTCGTGCTCACTGTTCAAGGATATAGCTTGTGTTGGCCATTCTGCAGTTTACCTTGACCTCATGTGTCGGCCATCCTAGTGTCAGTCTTGTTACATATATTACTCCATATCAGCTCATACCAGTTGAGTGTCCCTCGTATTGGATGATGGAGGATGCCTTAAGGCCTCCCTTCCAACGAACTTCTTCCCATCGACATCAACTCATTTTGCTCTGGGATTGAAGTTTAGAGTTTCGGTTAGTACCTTGGAGATTGCAGTCACCAGTGGCAATTCTCCTCGCTGTTGAATGATGAGAATCTATCAATGTCTCTTATTTGATAGGATCCTTAAGTGTTCAACTCCAAGTCTACTTATTCACACTTGTTGGATCATACTAGGTACCTTGGGCCCCATCATCATTATCGGTGGAATCCCTCGCATTTGTTAACGGTATACATAAAGGACCGGTAATCAAACGATAGCCCCCATATTCGACTATCAGCTCATCTATTCACATGGTTAGGGTTTGTACCTTGGGTTGTTTTGGATGAAGACATTGGGATGTTGATGACATCACCTCATTGTGTTATCACCCAAGCTACGCAAGACTGAGCCTCACTTATATTCGGCTCTCCATGAGACATAGATCCAATTTGTTGTTATGGATATGATCTCTTAGTTTGACATGGATTCACGCTTGTATTTCAAGTGGCCATGCTATATATACATATCCTAGTTATGTATCGGAGATCATGTTGTATCACACTATACATCTATATGATGTCAAGAATGTAATTGATCCCTGACCTTGATCTGTGTTTCAGGTGTTTTTGTGACTTGGTTCTGCGGTTTCTTGCTCCTCCTCCGACTTGGAATTATAATGTATTTCGGCCATCGTTTCCCTCTGACCTCACACATTAGGGGGCATATGTTATAGGTCAAATATGCAATTCTCCATCCGTGATCACCTTGAGCTGTCGATCACACAAAAGGACAACTTGGATTGAAGAGCATGATGACCTTGGATGATACCTTGACCTGACTTACCCTTCTGCAAGCTAGCAAAACCCTGAAAAACCCCATATTTTGAGCTGTGCGCTACTCTATTTTAGTATACTAGCGCTCATGCTCTACTCTACAAGGAAATAGTAGCCCACACCTCCTGCTGTGTGCTACTCCACTTCAGTAAACTAGCGCACACCCTCAAAAATGTTGCAAACGCTAGTTGTTAAACACTGAAGTTGCATACTGTGCGCTACTCCACTGTGAAAAAATCGCTCACACCTTAAAATATGATAAAAATATATGAATTTGACGAATTGGGATTAGTTGCAATTGGTTCTGCAACTTCCCCAACTTCCATTACAACCACCTCTCGATCTAAACTGCCTTCCTTGTCCTATAAATACAAGGAGGATTGAGGAGAGGGGTTAGACATATTTAGACATAGAGAGACATTGTGGAGATTCTCATTCACAAGAAGAGAAGTTTGTATGAAGGGTTGTTATGCTGGAAGATTTCAAGTCAGAGAAGAGCAGGAGCCCAGAATCCGGTTGCACAAGCATGCTGCATTGATTAGGTATAACTTGTAATCATTATATGCTTTTGACAATAAAGGTTGAAACATTCCTTCCTGTCCCAAATATAATGCCTAATGGATTGTGTATTTATTTGGTTAAATGCTTGATTGTTCTTGATGTTTGAATTGTATTTCAATTTCATCATCTTTATATCAGTCAAGATACGCTGAGGAAGGTATCTTTATGTTGCAGGTCTATTGAAGTGGAAGATCAAGTTGAAGATTGAGCGCAAGATCGAGCAAAGCTAGGATCAAACGTCAGTAATAAGGTACGTCTTCAAGATCTTTGATCTATTTCCATTTATAGATGTTTTTGTAGCGTAATTATTGTGTTTACCTGTCTCCCCTTAAGTTGATAGTGTCCCTTTCCTCACTATAGGGTGAATTTACCGAACAACACCATCTCTCTTGTAGTGATCTCATGCTCACCAACAAAGAAGTTTGAATGTCCTAAAGTGGAATCTATTTCCACCGTTCATAGGTTCAACACCTTTTGCTTGGTCTTTGGGTGCTTCTTCTTCTTTGTCATCCTCCTACAAGTGTATTGTGGCTTCTTCATCATCATGGCTGCCACAATTATGCTGAATTCTGTACTCTTCATGCTCCTCTAAAGGATGATCCTCCACTGTAGATTCATTGTTGCTTGTACCACCTCCTTCACAAAATTTTTTGGAGTCTTTCTTTTGAGACAAACCAAAGAAGAATATCTTGATAATTCTCATTCCCGATGGCTATTTTAAGGTCTCTTTAAGCTTCTGCACACTCCTCCCAATATCTTGGAGTGTCATATCATGTTTCTTGAGAGACTCCTTCAAAGTGGGCTCCTTTCTTTCTCCTAGTCTAGCCATTGGTTGACTATAAAACCTATCATCTCTGTAGGAGTAGTCACATCAAGAATCATATTACTCATGTGAAACATGTAAAAATCCACTTGTGGTTTCACCTCCTCCATCAATGTAAATTTCACATTCATCAGGGAAGCACTCTTCCCTTACATCCAATTCCCAATCATCATCACTGGAAACCAATCTCAGAGTTGCAATTTATTCCTTGCCGAAGGATGTGGTTTGCAATCTTATTCAACTAAGAGATTTATTTTCACAGGAGTAGAGGAAAGTGATCTGATACCCCTATTTATGTTATCACCCAAGCTACGCAAGACTGAGACTCATTCATTTTGTCTCTTCATGAGACATAGATCCAGCTTGTTGTTATGGCTATGATCTCTCATTTTTGACATGGATCCACACTTGTATTTCAGCGACAATGCTATATATACATCTCCCAATTATGTATTGGAGATCATGTTGTATCACACCGAACATCTATATGATGTCAATATTGTAATTGCTCGCCGAACTTGATGATTGTTTTCAGGTACTTTTGTGACTTGGTTCTGTGGTTTCTTGCTCCTTCTCTGACTTGGAATTATAATGTATTTCAGCCATCGTTTCCCTTTGACCTCACACATTAGGGGGCATCTGTTATAGGTCAAATATGTACTTCTCTGTCAGTGATCACATTGCCCTGTCGATCACACAAAAGGACACTATGGATGGAAGAGCTAGGTTGACCTTGGATGAGTTATTGCTGAGATCACACATATTCAGCTGAAAACATATTTTTTCTGCAGTTTTCACTATGTGTGTGCTACTATTTCCACTGAAATCTAGCGTTCTAAATGCTGGTTCTTCTGAAGAGGACCCGCACACTTACCTCAAAGGATGTGTGCACTAGTTGTAAAGAACAAAAGTTGCATACTGAATGTTGGTTTACTTTTATGATACTTGCACACATGTTAAGATGAATGGAAAAAATATGTATTAAGATTACGAATTGGGATTAGTTGAGGTTGGTTTTGTAACTCCCCCAACCTCCCAATTAAACTACCTCACGAATCCAACTTCCAGCCTTGTCCCATAAATACAAGGGGAAGCCATGAGGGAGAGGCCAATGAGTGAAGAAGAAGCTGCTGTTACGTTGGAGGAATTCTTAAGTCATTGTGAGTAGTAGGAACCCAGGACTCGGTTGCAGAAGTGTCTGGACAGATCAGGTATATCTATACTTATCTACATTTCTTTGACAATAAAAGGTGGAAATACCCTTCCCGTCCCAATGAAATGTCTCTTTTGTTGGATATATGATTGTAGTTAATGTTAAATTGCTTTAAATTTCATTATATATATTACAGTCAAGATACACTGAGGAAGGTTAACTTGTTTTGCAGGTTCATCTGTGTGGAATATTGGGCGAAATCTAGGACCATCCATCGTTAAAAAGGTACAACTTTCAGAATCCTAATCTCTTTCCATTCGTAGTAATTGATGCAAAACATGAATGTATTTACCTGTCACCCCATGTAAGTTGATAGTGTCATTTCCCTCACTATAAGGTATTATCCTGCACAACAACGAGGTTGAACCAAAGGTTGATTTGATCCGGAATAGGACAGAGTACATGATGAAACAAACTGACACCATGGAGTGGCCGACACATCATGAGGTCAAGGTAGCTTCCAAATAGCCGACACAGGCGATGTCCTGAACAATGAGCACGACACAAGAGTGACTGAGGCAGATTTTGAAAACAAAAATGGACCATTATATAAATATACAATGTAGGATACATTGACAGATTCTCCATATGTGTAATGTTCCTTTTTCAATTTTTATAAAAATGCCCAATTTTTCACTTTTTCCCCAATTTCGACCCTTGACTAGTTTTGATGCCTAGGTCCCAAATTTGCCCCAAATGATCCCAAATATTCTGAGAAGGTATGTAACTGATGTTAGGAATTGAATATGATGTTCAGGGATGATATATGGCAACCAAAATACCTCTGCAAACTCTCTTAAGATTCTGGACCAAGTATGCAATTTTACTAGTAATTTGGGGTTCAAATCCCCCTGGGGTAAGTACTGAAAATGGCTTCCCAAATGCCTCCAAACCAACTCGAATTTTTGAACATACATAGGGGATGTCTCAAGGATTTTATTAAGGTCCAAAATGCACCATTCATTAGTTATTAAGTGTTGGGCCCTGGAAATGCCCCTTTTTGGCCATACTTATTACATCATTTTTCCCTAATTACATCCCATTTTCACAAGCCATATATATGCCTTTCTTCCAGATCAATCAATTATCTTGACAGGTATAAATCATTATTTATTTATTCATTTTATGCCTAATATTGTTAAAGTTCTGGATTCTAGCCTTTTATTTATGCTAACTTGTGTGATTTCATTAAGTTAAGATCAAAGCACAGGTGTATCAGTCGCCATGCCTTGGGAAAGAATCATACGTGGGCCAGCTGTTACTCTTCTAAATCAATTCCTCATATTTTCAAGGGACAACGCATCTCTCCACATGAAGCTGTAACAGGTCACTGAAACAGAGCATAGCTGTAATAGACAGGACACCTCCCGATTGGTTGAACCGTTGATCCATTGACTGTCAGTGTAACAACATCCTTCATGACTAACGACCTCATTCATTATGGCTATAAAAATTTAGCTATAAATCTGAAGCATGAAGACCGTAGATCTTTATTGCTGCACGAAATTAGTGGATCACAAACTGTATTCCTCATGTATAAATTCGGGAAGGATTTCCAAGTCTGGGGTTGGATAATTATAATTTTGTACGGGCTGTAACATAGAACCGAGACTGTGAATTACCATCTTTAATGAAGAGCAGAGTTACTTCCATTTCTATGTCTTAATTTGTGGTAGTTCATGGCGTCTCTGTTAGAAGGCCAGGGCCCTCCTTCTCACAGAGATTGCCGAGTTAAGTAGGTAGTTAGATTTATTCATTTCCTGTTGTGTGTTGTGGAATTGCATTAGGTATATTTCTGATAGCTGCAACAAAGAGTCTATGATTGCATTCTTTATTGGTAGTTTATTTCTTTGCATATGAATAGCTGCAACTGCGTGGTGTGACAGTCGACTGTGTAGGTTAGTTTGATTAATGCATGTGTGTTCAATAGTTGTTACAACCAACCTCAGCTCCATTCCTTTTAGTCATTTATGCTTTCTAGGATTTCTAATGGTTATCAATTTATAGTTCAAGTTTATTTCTTAATTCTGGTTGTTGTTGTATCTTTCATTGAGTTCATAGATTAGGCAGATCATGGTTGAGTTACAGTAGTTGTTGGATGGATCATTTTGGTAAAGATTGAATACCGTAGTTTGATAATTATAGGATTTAACTTCTTGCAAAAGTAATCTAGTTCAATTTCATTTTTAGATCAGTAACTGCTAGGTTGATTTTTGTAGGAAGATAGTTGCACTTTGAATTCCTAGATGTATGAGTTAGATTAGTTTTCTTTATGGAATGAGTTGGCTGAACAGATAGGTAGGATCATTATATTTATTTATTCAATCAACTGCTAGAGATGTTTATGCATAGATTGTGCTCATTGCCATTGAAATAAAAGACCTCACTGGGTTTGACAATTTATATTGAGCATCATGTGTGTTAGTTGTAATTAATTGACATATAGGGTGACCAACATTTTGGCGCCGTTTCCGGGGATGGTAATAGATAGAAACAATTAGTAGTTGGTTTTTTATTTCATTTTAGTTTAATCATTTACAACATGCATGAATACAATAAAAACAAATCGGGAACCCCCTTTGAATACTAACACTGCAGGTGGACGAGGTCGAGGTCGTAATGCAGGTCTGGGAAGAGCAACATTCATCGACGTTATAATTGCTAAGGCTGATTCTTATACCAGACCACCGTGGACGTCTACAGGAAGAGGAAATTCTGTTCCTCCCCATCTTGAGAATTCAACATCAACAATGGAGAATACAACGGGACCTTCAACTCCTGTTGCAAAAAATAAACCTCCTGAAGATAAGGGAAGCGCTGTGGGTGTACCGGATAGAGAGGAGATTTATCATATCAATAGAACCAGAGTTACTAAAGAAGTGTGGTTGGAGACTCGTCGAGTAGCAGAGGAAGAGAGGAGGCGAGAAGAAGAGAGGAGAAGAAAAGAAGAAGCAAAAGCAGAGGAAGAACACATAAAGGAAGCCATTGAATTTTGGACTAAAGCCATGGCTGATAGAGAACAGGAAGGTGATAATGAAAATAGGGAGAACTGGGAAGAGGAAGTGGAAGATAATCAGCCTGGTAATACTATGGCTACATTAGAATTCCCTATCCTCCAGACACCTGGAGCAGCTCCCATGAAAAACATCTCACCATCAGTTCTCCCGAATTTCCATGGTAAATCTTATGAAGATCCTGATGAATTTCTTTTTGAGTTTGATATCCTCTATCGCAGCTATGATTACACCTCTAGTACTCAGAAGCTGAAACTGTTCCCAGTCACCTTGAAAGGAAACACTCTGCGTTGGTTCATGAGTCTAGGTCGTGAGACCATCACTACTTGGGACCAAATGAAAAACACCTTTCTCTCTAAATATCAGGAATATTGTAGAACCAGGGATAGAAAGGAAGAGTTGCTTAAAATGGTTCAGAAGGAAGAAGAGAGCTTGGAAGACTTTGTGGAAAGATTGTTGTACAATTTATAAAGGTCTGGACACACTGAGATTGGAAAAGATGTGCTTAAGATTATTTTGCTACGAGGAATTAGGGAAGATTTCCTTGATATATTGAATCTGTTGGGGAAATGAGACATCTCAAAAGAACCTTTCGAGAAGATCGTTGAATTATGCCAAAATTACTCAAGGGGATCCTCTAGAACTAACAAACGAGACAAGGATTGAGATCAGGATGTCTTCACTAGGACACAAAAGTCAGCTAGTGGAGGAGCCACTTGAGCAGAGATAGGAAACTTGCTGGAGAATTTTAAAACTGATATGATGAGCTCCATTTCCTCAAAGTTAGATGTCTTGAGAGAAAAATAGAGGAAAGTGGTAGAAGATCTTACACTTGGTGTATTCTTTCCCAAATGTAGGAAAAAGCACCCACTGAAGGAATTCCCGCTGGACAAAGCAGAAATATGTAGAATATGTGAGTTGGAGCATGACACCAAGGAATTTCCCTCACTACCTAAGGTCAAGGCAGTTCTGCAGGCATCCACTTCAGATGTGGAACAAGCTTACTTCATTGCACAGAAGAAACCATGGCAGCCTCACAATCAAGGTATGAATCAAGATCCATCATTTTTTTTTTTTGAATAATATGAATGGTATGAAAAATATGAATAATATGAATACACAATTCCCTTCACATTATTCTAGTAACCAGTGGCATCCATTTCAGAATCCAATGCAAAATCCTAATTCTTGGACACCATGGTCACAGTAGTCAAACAATCAAGCTCCTTTGAATTCCAACTGGAGAAATTCTTACCAAGGAAATAACTTTCCCCATCACCAGACTTAGTATCAACAGTATCCTCCTCAACAATATCCTCACCAACAATACCAACAGCCATAGTTGCAATTCCAAAACAATGCCGTACTTGTGAATGCACCACTTCGACCACAACTACCTGCACAACCTAACCCAAACCTGAACAATAAAGCAGTCCATCAGTTTGAGACTGCCAACATGCCTGCGTATTCCATTTCCCAAGTTCCTGCAATGATATACGATTACGATCAGGGAGGGGTGTGGAACCCATCATCACTGAGGATGTTCCATCCCCAGTGACTGAAACTGGAGTGAGTCAGCACTATGAGAATATTGCTCATTCAACAATTCCCATTATTGAGGATGCTCACATTCCTACTGAAACTCAGGAAGTAACACATGACGAAGCACAGCCTACACAATTGATGAGAGAACCGCCATACCCTGAACAATTGGCCCTGTAGAAAACAGTGGAACAACCTCGATTCAATCTCTTAGGAGAATTGAAAAATTTGTATGTCAAAATTCCACTGTTACAAGCCCTCCATGACGTGCCCATTTATGCTAAGAATGTCAGGGATTTGTGTATCAAGAAATGAGGAAGAAATCCTAGGGATCCTCCCACTGTCCATGTATTGGGAAAACTTTCCGAATTGATAATGGGGAAGACTCTTGTGGCAAAATATGATGACCCTGGAAATCCTACTGTGACAGTTCACATAGGAAACACACAAATCCCCAATGTCTTGGTAGACTTAGGTGTGGCTATTAACGTTATGACCATAGAAACTGTGAAGAAACTTGGACTCACTAACCTTCGGCCGACCCCTACCATCTTAGAACTTGCTGACAGGTCGACAATCAAGCTTGAGGGGATCCTAGACGACCTTGTAATCTCAGTTGACTCGTGGGAATACCCTGTGGATTTCTTGGTTTTACAGCCGAAATATCAGTTGGGGGGACACCCACTGATCCCGGGAAGACCATGGTTGGCCACAACAGATGCGTGTATCAGCTATCGGTCAGGATCTATGACCATCTCAGATGGGACTGAGATTAAAAGCCTAACCTTGTACCCTCCAGCTTGACCAAGCACAGAAGCTGAAACTCCACTTTGGGCAGATTTGGAGGAGGAGGAAGGTGTTCATCCGTTATTAACAATAGGGAGAGCCTTAACGTTTAAAGATGAAATAGAGGATGATGCCATTAATAGTTTCATCAGTGAGCCCACGTCTGTCAACAAGCATGTTTACCAGATTCTTAATAGTACGTTAGATGAAGAAGAACAGGAAAATCTTACAGAAGAAACTCTAGTCAGTGATGCCAATATAATTCCAGTACTCCAGAATTTGAAAAGTGTACCAGTGAAAATTGAGCCATGGAAAACGTTGAACGTCAATTTAAACCTTGCGCCCAGTGAGCTGGAACAACTAGTCACCTTGCTGAAACAACGTAGAGGAGCTTTCACTTGGGAGTATATAGACCTGAAAGGGATTCCTTCTAATCTATGTACCCATCACATTTATATTAAGAGCGACTCTAGGCCTGTGTGTCAACCACAATGAAGGATGAACCCGAACCTAAGAGACATTGTGAAAGAAGAGATCCAAAATTTTTTGGAAGCAGGATTTATATACCCGATTTCAGACAGTGAGTGGGTTTCTCCACTCGTGATTGTGCCAAAGAAGAATGGGAAATGGAGGGTCTGCATGGATTACAGAGAATTGAACAAGGCAACACATAAGGACCACTTCCCCGTACCTTTTATCGATCAGGTCCTTGATACCTTGTCTGGGAAGAAGTATTTGTCCTTTCTGGATGGTTTTAGTGGCTATAACCAAATCCAGATTGCTCCAGAAGACCAGGACAAAACCACTTTCACCTGTCCCTCTGGGACTTTTGCATACCGGGTACTTCCTTTTGGGTTGTGTAACGCACCAGCCACATTTCAGAGAGCAATGATTGGAATATTTTCAGAGATGGTAAATGATTTCATGGAGATTTTTATGGATGACTTTACTCCATACGTTGATATTTATGAAGAAGCACTGAAAAATTTAGAAAAGGTCTTGAAACGCTGTGAAAAGAGCCAACTCTCTTTAAGCACTGAAAAGTGCCATATGATGATGAGTGAGGGCATAGTGTTGGGGCACTTCATCTCTTCTGATGGTATCCAGGTAGATCCATCCAAAATCAAGGTAATTGAAAATATAGCAACTCCTGGAACACAAAAGGATGTACGTAGCTTCTTGGGGCATGCTGGCTATTACAGAAGGTTCATAGAATTTTTTTTCAAACTAGCTTCTCCTTTGTTTACTTTGTTGATGAAGGATGCACAGTTTGTCTGGAATGATTCATGCCAAACAACGCTTACTGAGCTAAAGAAAAGGCTATCTACAACACCCATATTATGAGGGCCCATCTGGGCTCTTCCTTTTCATATTTCTTCAGATGCTTCAGACATTGCCATTGGAGCAGTTTTGGGACAGCAGGAAGGTAATTCTCCTTATACAATTTATTACATTAGCAAGAACTTATCTCTTGCTAAGCTAAACTATACTGTCACAGAAAATGAATTCCTTGCCATAGTTTATGCCATCAACAAATTTAGACATTATATTACTGGATATTCCACTTTTATGCACACTGATCATTCTGCTATCAAATATTTAATGAATAAACTAATCACGAATGCTAGAGTTACTAGATGGCTGTTACTATTACAGGAATTTGATATCACAATTATTGATAGACTAGGGATGGAAAATGTTGTTGCAGATTTTTTATCTCAACTTACTAACAGTGATGACAATTTACCAGTCAAATATTCCTTCCCTGATGAACATTTGTTTGCAGTATCAGCTCATTCCCCATGGTATGCAGATATTGCTAACTATTTGGTTCCAGGTAAGCTTCCAGCACATCTGTCGAAGAGAGAAAAAAGAAATATTATACAATAGAGTGCTAGGTACTGCTGGATTGATGGCCATCTTTTCTACACAAGGCTTGATTTAGAAATCAGAAGATGTGTTAGAGAGGATGAGATCTTTAGCATTCTTAAAGCTTACCATGATGAGCCCTGTGGGGGACATTTTGCTGAAAAAAGGACAGGTCATAAGGTCTTGAGAATGGGTTATTTCTGGCCCACATTGTTCAGGGACGCAAAGAAGTGTGTTCAGGCATGTGATAGCTGCCAAAGGATGGGCCAACCCAACAGATTAGATGAAATTCCTTTGCAGCCACAGCTTGTGGTTGAACCATTTGACAGATGGGCTCTAGATTTTGTAGGGCCCCCTCCCTCAAAACAGAAAGTTCACATCTTGGTTTGCACAGATTACATGACCAAATGGGTGGAAGCTGTAGCCTTGGTCAAGGCTAATGATCAGGCTGTGATTGATTTCCTGTATGAAGAAATTTTTACTTGATTTGGAGTACCCAAGGAAATCATCACGGATGGTGGACCGCAGTTTGTGTCTCACAAAATGGAAGCACTTTTACAGAAATTTCATATTCAGCACATAATAACCTCGCCATATCATCCACAGGCCAATGGCCAAGTGGAGAGTTCAAACAAGGTCATTGAGGCTATTTTGGCAAAGACAGTGAAAAGCCATTGTAAAGATTGGGTTGAGAGACTTCCAGAGGCACTATGGGCCTATCGCACTACATGGCGTAACACCACTAGATTTCCCCCATATGAGTTAGTGTATGGTAAGAATGCTGTTTTCCCAATTGAATTTGAAATCAGGACTTTGAAAACAGTTGTAGAAGCGAATCTGGATTTATCAGAAGCACAGAGGAACCGACTGAATCAGCTTAATGAATTGGATGAAAAGCGCACAGAAGCATTAAATCATACAACTTTAATCCAACAGCAGTGCTCTAAGTGGCATGACAGATTCATAAAGAAGAAAGTCTTCCAGGAAGGAGACTGGGCTCTATTATATGATTCACGGTTTAAGAGGGATTTCAAAGGCAAGCTACGCACTCATTGTTTGGGACCTTATCAAATAGATCATGTATTTGACAATGGAACAGTTCGGTTAATCACCATTGATGAAAACAAGACACCATTATTCGCAAATGGGCATTGGCTACGACTGTATCACAAACTGATCTCAAGGGATGCTTCATTTCACAGGTTGCAGCAGATCCAAATTATTAGTTAACGCCAGGGCAGGGAGTTTTCTCAACCCCTGTGAATTTTTAAAACTGCAATATCCACATAATTTGTAAATAAATAATTTATTTTTCATTATGTATTTTATCTATTTTTCATTTTGCACTTGATCGGGTTTGTTTTGAAGATTTGTGTGCAGGAATTAATGGGAGGAACATCAGTCGTGACTGGGCCAAACGATTGCAGGCACCTTACATTGTTTCCTGATTTAATAAATCTCTTTGAAGAAGATGGATGATTCGTTAGTTTTTCAGCAGCCAGCTGAAAATCCACCTGTTACTCATTTTGCATAGCTGCGACTCCTTACCTTGCTCATTCTTCCTATTTTCGCAGCTGTAACTCCGCCATTTTTCCATTCACTTCATTTTTTCCAGTAGCCGCGACTCCACCATTCTTGCCTATTCCGCTAAGTCTAGCAGCTGCGACTCTGCTATTCCCATTTCATTTTTCCTTTTTGCCAGTAGCTGCGACTCTGCCATTCTTACTTATTCCGCTATGTCTAGCAGCTGCGACTCCTCTATTCCCATTTCATTTTCACTTTTTCCAGCAGCTGCAACTCCGCTATTTTCACTTCATTTTCACTTTTTGCCAGCATCTGTGACTCCGCTATTTTTGCCTATTTCACTAAGTCTAGCAGCTACAACTTCGCTACTTTTTCCTATTCCGCCAAGTCTAGCAGCTGCTACTCCGCTATTTTTGCAACTGGAACTCTGCCATGTTTCACCGAACTCTGCTCAAATCAATATAATTCTGCAGCTGTGACTCCGCTAAAATTTTCCTATGCCCAGCTGCGACTCCACTAAGTTGTCCTTTTTCCAAATTAATGCCGCTGATAATGACTCAATTTGGCATCAATTTGAATGTTTGCTCCATAGATCCAATCACAGTCCGCCAACAAGACAACTATTAGGTATCTCGGGCATCTGTCAGCCGGGTGGAGGTGGCCAAATCACTTCAGCACATGCACATTTATGCTCATTTCATAATTGGGAGGCGGGCTATAATGGTAACTCATGGCTGAACGCATAACGTAAAGGTACGGATTCAGACTTTTTACATGATTAAGCATGAAATTGAATATGGTAATAATGATTATGCATTGTCTTTTAGTCCCCATTAGCAAAGCTGTACCATTTAAACACCAGGGAAGATGTCAGAGTCACGCTTGTATCTATTGAATTCCCGATACCATACCCGATTCATATTGAAATACCCCAATTATGCCAACTTTCCATAATTGTCACATTCCACCGGGATTTCACACATGTGCCGACTTTCCTAAAATACCTGATTTTAAATTGCAACGATTCCTTGCATGTTCGTAAGCTGCAACTCCCACGTATGGACTGTTACTTGCTGTATTCGTCACCTGAAGTTTGAAGAAAGGTTGCTATGGGGAACCCAGTTCGTCATGAACCCGTGAATATAGAATCCTTGCGTGCCAATGTAGAAGTTCTTAACATTTTCATGGCAGCAGGTTGGATGGAATATTTTGAACGGTTGAACGGTTTCCACACAGAAACCTCATTGCAATTCGCCCTTAACCTGACTGATACTCACTCTAAGGTCAGGGGACTGCGCGTGGATGTTACAGAATAAATTATAGTAGAAGTTACTGGCTTACCCCGGGTTGGAAAGAAGTCATTTGGACAGAAAGCACATAATGCGACGGCTGTAAGAGAATTTCTCGCAGTTCGGGAGAATGTTCGTCCAAAACGCCGTGGGTTAGAATTGGCATCATTACCACTACCCTAGAATCAAGTGGCAGTCTTCATGAAGAAATATATCTCTTGTGAAGGTAGGTACCAAACTGTTTCCTTCTCTGAAATTCCCTTATTATCTCACTTACGCCATGGAATTTTAGTAAATATGCCATTCTATCTTTTTAAAGCCCTGCAAACCATGGATGGATATGCAAAAACAACCCCCAACACCTAGTTTCCTCCCTTACCAATCATGGCCTAATTAAATTGTTAGTCTTAAGGGCCCTTGCAAATCACAATTTAACTTGGGAGCAATTTCTTGCTGGGGTTGGGCCATTTAGAGAACCTGTGTTAGAAGTGGGGGGTATTGGAGAAGGTGAAGAGGACCGACATTCCTCAAATCCAGTTGGGGGGGAGGTTGGAGCATTAGGAAACTAGAATGAGGACAAAGATGAGGTAAATATGGGGGAAGTTGCAACAGCAGCAGAACATGTTATTGAAGAAATGGTGATGGAAGCCAGGGCACAGGAGGCAGTGACATTAGAAACCACAACATCATTAAACTCTACAATAGAGGAAACAGACCCAATTGAGATTGCAGTAGAGGTGGCGGCTGAAGTAGCTGAGAGGGCATCAGTTACAGTACTAGCAGAAGAAGCTGAAACTGGAACAACTGTTAAATCTGTGATAGTAGAAGCTGCAAATATAGGAGCATAAATTCAAGAGGAAGAGTATCAGGAAGAAGCAGCAGGAGAAGGAAATGTGGAGGTTTTGGATGTTGTGTCCTCTCCTGAGATAAGGGGGACCATTATTGAGGAGGAGAAGACTGAATAAAATACCCCTGTGTCAAAGAAACGAAGAAAAAGGCCAGGGAACAAGGGTCAGACATCCACTACAACAAAGAAAATAAAAATCAGAGCTGTCACAGCATCAGTAGCAGCATGTAGTGGAGACCAGCCAGTGGAAATGGTGAAGAAAAGGAGGACTCGATCTATGGAAGAAGCAGAGATAGCAGGTGCAATTGGGGTCAATAGTGAATCACCCTCAATAGAGACAACATATGAAATTGGGGTTAACAGTGAAGTACCCTCAGCAGAGACAGCAAGAGCAATCAGAACAAATATTGAGTCACCTATGGAAGAAATAACACCTGTAACTGGGGTAGATATAGAAATTCCCATTCTGAACCCCAAGTCACCTGCTGTTACACATGAAACTTTCATAGAAGAACCTCAAATTGAAAACCTCCTTTTTGAAAATGAATTATTAAAGGAGGAGGTGTAGACATTGCGAAATGAGTTGGAAAGATTGAAGGGAGCAGTTGGGAAACAAGAAGAGAAGAATTTGAACACATTGTTAGATGCTGCAAATTTATTAGAAAATTCATCTCTTGCATTAGAAAATGAGGAGCAAGGAGAGATTGTTTGCCCAGAGTGTGGAGACATATTCTTTGCAGCAGGACATAGAGTTATGGTGTTGGGATTTGTATCACAAAAGCATGCACAGATAGAGCAGGAGGAAGAAAAAGCACCAGAAATAGAATTAATGGGGGGAAATGAGCCAACAATTGAAGTGATCCCTGATTTGAATATAGGAGATGAAACAGTGCAGTCCCAACCATCAGGGGATACTGAACTTCTTCAGGACCAGTCTCATTAGTTAGAGGGATTTGAGATAACCCAGGAACAATCTCAGCAGTTTGAAAAAATTGAAAGACAGGGGGCTGTTACACAAGAACCAACACCCTTGGAAATATATAGTGAGGCTGCAACCCAGACAACAATATTTGACATCAAGGATCAAGAAGAAAACAATGTTACACAAGAACCAGTGTTTTAAAAAACATTTGCTGAAGTTGAAACACAAACCGAGGTGGCTGATGTTGGTACTCAGGTAGAGGGTACTGTTACACAAGAACCAGTACTCTCGAAATTGTCCTTTGATCTAGAAAAACAGACTGAAGCTAAGGAGGTTGAGGTACAAAAAGAAGATGATGATACACAAGAACCAACATCCTCAAAATCAATTGCTGAGGCTGCATTACAGGCACAGGCCACTGCAACACCAATGGAGGATGAAACTGTTACACTGCCAAAGCAAAATAAGGAGGCTAGTATAGTGGGGGATAAGGTAGAAATACAACCTTCTCAGGAAGTCATTTATCTAGACTCTAATGATGAAAAGGATGTGGAGAATAGGAGAATTCAACGGTTAGAGAAAAATATTCTCTGGCTAAAACTTGAGTTGGATAAATGGCATAAATATATTGATCAGTGCAGAACAGGGCTGATTTCTCTCCATGAACATAGAAACATCATCAGGGAGTTGAGAGAAAGGTGGACTGAGGAGTTATTCTTCCAGAAAATCCGTTGGGAAAAATTTCAAAAGAAAAGGTTGGAATAATTGGAGAAACTTAAGACCCTTCAACAAGAAAAAGACCAAATGTATACTCTTTCCCTAGAATTACTAAGTTGCAGGGCTCCATCCCCCTCTTACCCTATCTTTCTTCATGAGCAGACAAATTTATTCAAATTGAGGGCCCTGAAGGAAGAAAGATCATTTGATCTAGCAACAACTGCCCAGTTTCTAGAAACTTTTCTGGGAAGTGACTTTGAGGATCAACATTTGTTATGTGAATTATATTTACATGATAGGGTTTGTTACATTGACTCTCCCTCTAACTCTGTGCCTTGTTTGGGGGATGTTCAGTTGAGGGCATTTTCCTCTTTTGTCATCAACCATGTGAAATGGCGAAATGATTTCCAAACCATCACAAAGAATGAAGAGAATTCTACTCTTTGGATTAGGGATGAACCTCAGGATCCAAGAGGGCTCATAGCAAATCATGCTGGATCTCTCAGGGTTCCTGCAATTTCCCAATACTTTGAAATTTTGTGAGAGAAAATATTCACTACCTGTGTCCCGATGATTTTTAATATGCAGTAGTATGCTCTGTAAGGTAGTGAATACAGATGGCTATATTCTTCTTCATGTCTGAGGGAAGGGGATCCATACTGCTTTGAAAATTTTAAGCAAGCCTTGACAAGGATTCCTGGGTATGTGCAGTGCATGAAAACATGTGGACCTTGGTGGATTGGATTGAGATTCAAATTTCCCCTCATATGGCTGCCTGTGATTCCTTACAGGAACAACTATGTTTTGACTAAGGAAGAAGAGAAGCTGTGTTGGGAGAGATGGACAACTTGCTATGGATTTGTGCCTTATGGGGAACCATCAAAACTTGCCTACAGTCTCACCAGTCTTCACAAATACAGCTTGGACTCAAATTCAGACTAGTGGGGGTTGTTTCATGAGGACATGCAATTGGATAGTTGGGGGGGGATGTTGGGCCCTAGAAATGCCCCTTTTTGGCCATACTTATTACATCATTTTTCCTTGATTACATCCCATTTTCACAAGCCATATATATGCCTTTCTTCCAGATTAATCAATTATCTTGACAGGTATAACTCATTATTTCTTTATTCATTTTATGCCCAAGATTGTTAAAGTTCTGGATTCTAGCCTTTGATTTATGCTAACTTGTGTGATTTCATTAAGTTAAGATCAAAGCACAGGTGTATCGGTCGCCATGCCTTGGGAAAGAATCATATGTGGGCCAACTGTTACTCTTCTAACTCAATTCCTCATATTTTCAAGGGACAACGCATCTCTCCTTGTGAAGCAGTAACAGGTCGCTGAAATAGAGCATAGCCGCAACAGACAGGATGCCTCCCGATTGGTTGAACCGTTGATCCATTGACTGCCAGTGTAACAACATCCTTCATGACTAACGGCCTCATTCATTATGGCTGTAACAGTTTAGCTGTAACTCTGCAGCATGAAGATCGTAGATCTTCATTGCTGCACGAAATTAGTGGATCACGAACTGTATTCCTCATGTATAAATTCGGGAAGGCTTTCCAAGTCTGGGGTTGGATAATTATTATTTTGTACGGGTTGTAACAGAGAACTGAGACTGTGAATTACCATCTTTAATGAAGAGCAGAGTTACTTCCATTTCTATGTATTAATTTGTGGTAGTTCACGGTGTCTCTGTTAGAAGGCCAGGGCCCGCCTTCTCACAGAGATTGCCAAGTTAAGTGGGTAGTTAGATTTATTCATTTCCTGTTGTGTGTTGTGGAATTGCATTAGGTGTATTTCTGATAGCTTCAACATAGAGTTTATGATTGCATTCTTTATTGGTAGTTTATTTCTTTGCATATGAATAGCTGCAACTGCGTGGTGTGACAGTCGACTGTGTAGGTTAGTTTGATTAATGCATGTGTGTTAAATAGTTGTTACAGCCAAGCTCAGCTCCATTCCTTTCAGTCATTTATGCTCTCTAGGATTTCTAATGGTTATCAATTTATAGTTCAAGTTTATTTCTTAATTCTGGTTGTTGTTGTATCTTTCATTGAGTTCATAGATTAGGCAGATCATGGTTGAGTTACAGTAGTTGCTGGATGGATCATTTTAGTAAAGATTGAATACTGTAGTATGATAATTATAGGATTTAACTTCTTGCAAAAGTAATCTAGTTCAATTTCATTTTTAGATCAGTAACTGCTAGGTTGATTTATGTAGGAAGATAGTTGCACTTTGAATTCCTAGATGTATGAGTTAGATTAGTTTTCTTTATGGAATGAGTTGGCTGAACAGATAGGTAGGATCATTATATTTAGTTATTCAATCAACTACTAGAGATGTTTATGTATATATTGTGCTCATTTCCATTGAAATAAAAGACCTCCCTGGGTTTGACAATTTATATTGAGCATCCTGTGTGTTAGTTGTAATTAATTGATAATTTATTTGCTCCCTTATTATAATTCCAAATGTACCCATTCAACCTAGGGAACTTGGTAGGATTGATGGGATTGTCTGTTATGCAATTATTTGAATGGGGACATTACAGTCCTCCCCACCCAAGATTGCTTGTCAAGCAATTTCAGATTTGGATGCTGCAAAATCTTCTCCTCTTCTCATGTGGCATATTCGTTTTGTAAGTCCTTCCATTGCACTAGATATTCTTTGATAGTTCTACTCCTCAACCTCCTTTCCCGTATCTTCAAAATATTTTCCGGAACAAGTGTGAGCTAACCTTCATTATCCAAAGGAGGAATTATTTTTGAAGTGATAATTTGTTGACCAAGATATTTCTTGAGACAAGCAACATGAAATACATTATGGATTTTACTCCCTTCCGGAAGTTATAGTTCATATGCTACTTCTCCAACCTTCCGCACTACCTTGTATGGCCCATAGTACCTTGGTTTTAATTTTTCTGCTCCACTCTTTTTGAGAGATTTTTGTTTATATGGATGCAACCTTAAATATACTAAATCATTGACCTGAAAGGTCCTCTCTTCCCTATGTCTATCAACATATTTTTTTTGCTTATTTTGAGTAACCTGCAAATTGTCTTTCAAGAGCCTTAAAATTTCTTGGCTCTCTTCCACCCAATCTTTAGCCTTAGGGGCTCTACTATCATCAAATATGATTTCAGAAAATGTAAGTGCATCATAACCATATAATTCTTTGAAAGGAGACATTCATATTGACATATGATAAGTGGTGTTGTAGCAAAACTCACCCAAGTGTAGCTATTTTTCCCATGCTTTTTGCTACTCTCCCACATAGTTTCTTAGGTACCCTTCCAACCATTGATTCACCCTCTCTGTTTGTCCATTAGTTTGGGGATGATAGCTGGTACTTGGAGTCAATTGAGTGCCCACCAATCTAAAAGGTTATTTCCAAAAAGCACCCATGAATCTACTATCTCTATCACTGACAATGCTCTTGGGGAGCCCATGTAATCTGAAGATTTCTTTGAAAAAAAAATTAGCCACTTGTGCAACACTAAAAGATGGTGTAACAACAAAGAAATGAGCAAATATCGTCAACCTATCCAGTACCACATATATGCAATCCTTACCCAAAGATTTAGGCAAACCGGTGATGAAATCCATGGAGATACCTTCCCATTTTTGCTCCGGAATGGGAAATGGTTGTAATAAGCCAACTGAACATATAAGTTCTGATTTGTTTTGTTGACATAATTTACATTCATTCACATATTTATGAACACCTTCCTTCAGCCCCTTCCAAAAAAACCTTTGCCTCAACTATCTATAAGTTTTGAAGATTCTCGGATGGCCCACTAGTGGAGAATCATGTGCTTCTTGCAAAATTCGGTACTTGAGCTTTGAGTTTTGAACTAAATAAATTTTGCCCTTATAATATATCAGCCCATTCAAAATCCTGTAGTTATAATCCCCTTTGATTCCATCCAACACATCACAACCAAATTGGTCTTTGGCATATTCAACTAGTAGCATGTTTTTCCAATCCTTGGCAATGTCCATAAGAGAAAAAGAAGGTCTTCTTGATAAAGCATATGCTACTATATTATTCTTTCCTTTGACATATTCAATATCAAAATCATAAGCTTGAATCTTGCTTACCCACTTTTGTTGTCTTTCATTTAGATCTTTTTGGGTGAGAAAGTGTCTTAGATTATTGTGGTCAGTTTTCATCACAAACTTGCTGCCCACCAAGTATTGTCTGAATTTGGCCAATGCATGCATAATGGCTAGCATTTCGTTATCATATATGGAGTAAATTTTTTCATGAGGCTGCAACTTTCTGCTTTCAAATACTATGGGGTGTTGGCCTTGCTTTAGGATATCCCCTATCCCTCCACCAGAAGCATCACATTCCACAACAAAAGATTTAGTAAAATCAGGAAGTGCAAGTATGAGACAACTACTCATTACCTCTTTCATTTTTTGGAAGGCCTTTTCATCCTCTTCATCCCACTTGAAAGCATCCTTCTTAGTCAAATCAGTGAGTGGAGAAGTCAACTTGGAGAATCCTTTCACAAATTTTCTGTAATAGGTGCATATGCCAATAAAGCCTCTCAATTCTATAATATTTTTGGGTGATGGACATTCTAAGATAGACCTGATTTTTTCCATGTGTACCTTCACTCCTTCTTTCCCAATAATGTGCCCAAGATACAGTAATTCTTTCATCCCAAATTCACATTTTGATAACTTAGCAAATAAGGACTCTTCTTGCAAAATTTTTAAGACAATCTCTAATTGTTGCAAGTGCTCTCCCATGCTTTACTGTAAATGAGGATGCAATCAAAGAAAACCAAAACAAACCTTCTTAGTTGCTTGCAAAAGATCCTATTCATGCATGTTTGAAATGTGGCTGGAGCATTAGTTAACCCAAAAGGCATGATAAGAAATTTAAAGTGGCCATAATGACATCGAAAAGCAGTGTTTTGCACATCTTCATCTTTCATTCGAATTTGATGATATCCTGATCTAAGGTCAATTTTGGAGAAGTATTTGGCCCCATGTAGCTCATCCATGAGCTCATCAATCCTAGGAATAGGATACCTATTCTTGATAGTATTTTTGTTCAAGGCTCTGAAATCTATGCACATTCTCAATGTTCCATCTTTTTTCTTCACTAGTACCACCGAAGAAGCATAATGGCTATAGCTTGGTCTAATGAGTCCCAACTCTAGGAGTTCATGGATGGGTTTTTCAATCTCATCTATGAACCTTTTAGGATTTCTATAAGGTGGTATCTGAATGGGTGAAGTACCCTCCTCCAAAACAATGCTATGCTCAACTCCCCTATATGGTGGTCTACCATGTGGAAGGTCTCTAAATTTTTTTTCATAGTTTTGCAAGAGTCTCTCTATCTCCTTTGGGTGTTCAACAATATTTATATTTGGTTTGGGATATGTAATATGACATTCAAAAGCCCATTATATGTCCCCATTCCTCAATATACATCTCATTTTATTGCAAGTCACTACTTGATTGGGATAAGTGTGCTGCCCTCTCACAACTCTTAGTACTCCTTTTGAATCTTGGAATTTCATTTTAGGAATTTGATAATTTACTGTATGCTCTCCTATTGAATACATCCATTTCACTCCCAAAACCACATTAGTATCAGCAACATCAACCACATAAAAACTATCAACAAAAGTATAGTTAACTACGGTGACTTGCAGCTTTGGAACCCATGTTTTGCATTGCATTGTGTTGTGACCGGGAATGAGAATTGTGAAGCCATCAAATGGTTCAATAGGTATATTTATTTTCTCCACCATATTTGCATCAATGAAGTTATGAGTGGCTCCTCCATCTACCAAAACTGAAGTTCTTTGTCCTAGTACCACACCCTTGCATAAGATAGTATGATAGCGAGGTATTGTTGAAAGTACTGTCATTCTTGCTTTGTACGGTGAAGGCTAATTTTCTTCTTGTCTTTCCTCTTCTACTGCTGTATCATATGCCTCCTCTTGATTTGAAATATGTCCATCTTCATCCATGCCCCCATCATACCCCTCATTATCAGAAAAATACTTCTATGTATTGAGCCTTTCCTTTAGTACATTTGTGCCCCGATGTCCATGGTTGAAAGCATGTGAAGCACAATTTCTTTTTTCGAAGTTCAACCCTGTTTAGTCCTTTTTTATTCCTTTCAAATGAATATTTTTTCCAAGGTTTCTTATCATATGCATCCCTTTTCCAAGTTTTCTTTTCAAATTTGTAGTTAGGCTTGGGAGGAAATCTCGTTCTAGGAAACACATTTTGGAGATCCCTAGTCAAGCTCATTGCATCTTTTAATGTAGTTGGCTTGTGGGATTTGACCAAACCTTTTAAGGGTTCAGCCAAAACTTCAGTGAACAACAATACCAACCTTCCCATAGATACATCAACCACCTTGACTGATAATTTTTGAAAGTCCAACATATATTCAGTAGGGGTCCCAGTTTGCTTCAATTGAGCTAGTTCTTTGAAAGGCAATTCTGGATCTTTTTGTTCAAATCTCTCTAGAACCTTATCAACAAATTATCAATATGTTTTAACCTGATCATGACCTAAGGTTTTCAGGCCATGGAACCACCATTCGTTGGCATCTCCTTCCAAGTGAAAAATAGCCATTTTTAATGCATCCTCTTCCAACATAGGATTTAGCTGAAAATACACATCTAATTTTTGCACCCAAGTATTAGCAGAATTTTGAGAGGAACCATCAAAAGTAGGAACTGAAATTTTACTAATAGCACCATTTAATTCTTTGTTTTAGAATGGACTCCTATTGTCCTCCTTCATTTTCATTTTATATACAGCATCAATGTATTGACTAAATGGTAGACCTCTTTTACATTCTTCACTCAACTCATTCCATTCGTTTGCTAGTTTACTATAATCCACCTGAATATCAGGCTCTTCTTTGGGTATGAGAAATTTAGGTGCAGTATGCCTTTGTGTGCTTTGAAATTCATCAGGTCTATTATGAGGTCCTATACTTGAGAAAATATGCTCACCCATGTTCTTCTTTTCTCCTGAGTGTGAACCACTGTTATCTCCCATCCCTTTGTTGGCAAGTTGGCAACCCAACAATTCCAATCCTTTCATCAATTGCCTACTCATCTCTTGCATACCCATGGAAAGTCTATCAAAACAGGGTTTTAAGGCTGCAACAAGTTCCTCCTTATGTCTTAAGCTTTCATCCTCCTCTCTACCCATGGTTTCAACAAAAGACTCCTCTTCTTCAACAAAAACCTCTTCAACTACTGGTTCAAAGGGTGGTAGTTTATTCTTTTGACTTATTTTTAAGAACATAAGGTGCCAAGAACATGCTCTGATACCACTTGTAATGTCCCTTTTTCAATTTTTATAAAATGCCCAATTTTTCACTTTTTCCCCAATTTCGACCCTTGACTAGTTTTGTTGCCTAGGTCCCAAATTTGCCCCAAATGATGCCAAATATCCTGAGAAGGTATGTGAATGATGTTAGGACTTGAATATGATGTCCATGGATGATATATGGCCACCAAAAGATCTCTGCAAACTCTCTTAAGATTCTGGACCAAGTATGCAATTTTACTAGTAATTTGGGGTTCAAATCCCCCTTGGGTAAGTACCGAAAATGGCTTCCCAAATGCCTCCAAACCCACTCGAATATATGAAAAGAGGTAGGGGATTTCTCAAGGATGTTATTAAGGTCCAAAATTCACCATTAATTAGTTATTAAGTCTGTTACAAACCTCTCCCAAACAACAACAAAAACCACTAATTCGACCCTTGGGGAAATGGCACCAAATCTTCTTCAAATGCAAATAAATTGAGTATAATGACTTCAAATGCTCAAGTAATGAATATTAAACTTGTAATACACATCAATGGAATTCCATTCATCACAAATATATCATAGAAACATTCTTTTATTCGAAATCATCATCATTATAATGGCATACATCAATGTAGTGGGGAAATGATCATTGTTTGCTCATTAATCTTCATTTTTACATACAACCACTTGGTATTTCGACCTGATACTTTATGAATATGAATAAAAGAGTATATAATTATTATTACAATCATAAATACATCATGATAATCTCTCCCAAGAAGTACAAGAGCTCACCACAAACGCCCTCCCTCAAGGAGCATGAATATGCCTTCAAAATTGGAAATGGTTGAGAGATAGTGATACACTAAACAAAACCATGAGATGCCCTGTAGATGATACATGCAAATAAAACTCCATAAAGCTCCATGAAATACCTGAGTGGCCTCTCCAAACACCAACTTGGATGGGAATATTTCACCCTCGAAATTGGCTAAGGCAAGAAACTAGTCATCCACTAGCTCTCTCTTCACAAATGAAATTTTTCTCAAATCATCAAAATCCATTCTCATACTTTATTTCTACATTTTATAACCAAAATTAGCCTCCTATGGTTCGAATTCCTTCCATTAGCTTCTAGAGATTTCCACTTAGGAAATATTCCACATTTGTCACTTGTCTCCTCATTCCCAATCTTCCATCTCCTCCCAATTCGAGTAGGGGTCTCTTGGGCTTCTCCAACACCCATGAGTGCCTTCCTTGAGCCTATTTTTGGGGCTGACATGTCATAATGTGCAGATGTCAGAAGTCAGATCTGAATTTTGTCATAAATGTCATAGATGCTTCATCATTGTTGTCATAGAGCTAGGGAATCTAGCCCAAGTGTCCACAAGCTTCCAATTTGACTCTTCCTCTTCCATGGAGGTTACCATTCCATCCCATTTTGACCTAAGATGCACAATTCCATGTGTATGAATTACCAACTCACTCCATAATGCTTTCCTTCCCATGGATTCGAAATGGAAAGAGAGATATGCCATGTGGTAGTGAGAAACCAAGCTGGTGTGGGCCCCACATCCTCCATATGTCTTCAAAACCATTTGCCACCTATAATTTCTCTTGGATTTATTTATTCAACCTATTTATTAAATACTTGAACTATCATAATGTATAAACATCATTCATTTTCTCCCTTATTACAATTCCAAATGTACCCATTCAACCTAGGGAACTTGGTAGGATTGATGGGATTGTCTGCTAATGTTTTCGAATCAGATTTGAAACTATAGAGAACTTGAAAAAGTGGGTCAAAAATAAAAATATATTTTTATAAATAGTTTCAAAACTAAAAAAAAATTTACCAATTCATTTGTTGGAGTACAAAGTTGCAAACAACCATATATTTCAAACGCTCGTAGCGATCACATCGGGACATCTAATCACATACCGCCACCTGCAAGTAAGTATACTCTCCTCCTAGCATCATTTCAAAGCATTAATTTTGATTTGTAGCGGTTTATTTTGTTTTTTTATTAAGTTTTAAAATATAGGGCTGCATACTCGCGGGTTTCCCTGTGGCAAACTCGCGGGCATGCATAAAGTGCGCAGGTTTGTCACAAAGCATCTCGCGGGTACCTGCCATTGTCCAGTAGGAACAGTCATGGGTATGACCGTTAGAATGAAAAAAAAAAAAAAACCAAAGTGTGAATGGTTGAAAATGGATGCAGGAATGGTCTTGACTTGGAGAGAGAGAGGGAACATGAAGACATGGACATAAATGCCATGGGAGATCCATTTACTCTAAGTGCACTAAGAAGGTGCGGGTTGCTAAACTTTTTCCGAACCACCACCATGAGGGCCCAAACACAACTATTGGGAATGCTTGTGAGTTACTGGGATGCCGATCAAGGTGTGTTTGATCTCCAGGGAGAGATCCTTGAGCTCACCCTTGATGAAATATACTTCCTTACAGGTTTATCCCGATGGGGGGAAATGGTAAACCTGAAAGGGACATTCCAAGGAGTGGGTGCCCTATCCGTGCAGGATTACATCAATGCCTACTTTCTTCCTGGAACTGAAAAGAGTGGCAGTCAATTTCCTATCGGGTCAGTTTCGAGCTTTCCATTGAAAGTTATCCTGAGCACTTTAAACAATATTGGGGGAATCTCTGCACAACATTTAGCCTCAAGGAACTACATGCAGATAGGCGTTGAATGCCTACGAGGGGTTGTATTCGACTGGTGTTCAAGTCTACTAGTGAACATGAAACTTCAACTAATTGAGTGCAAAAGATGAAGGAAGAAGAACTTCGGATACGACAGTATCTTATGCAGCTTCTTCTTTGAGAGGGTTCCCGCCCTGAGTCCAGGAATGGCCCTACCACAGCTCAACCCTCGCGAGCCACTAATGACTCATTGGGGAGATATCTTCCTACGCCAGGGTGGTGGCGAGTCGATACTCTCCTATTCTGATTAGGGTTGCCCAACATGGTGGGGCCGTCAGGTGCCGGCCTTAGAGCAATTTCCATATGCTGGGATGGACTTCCGGGGTGATCTCGAGCTCGCTCTGCCTCCAAGAGAAGCCTGGGGAGAGATGGGTAAGACAAATCTTTATTTTTTTGAAAATTATTTCAATTTTTAAGTTTTTTATGTATATAATTTTTATGATGAGTTAGAGTACTGACAACATGATTTATGCAGATGTGGGACCAGTGCGGCCAGCAGGACACCCTCGTACCTTTACACGTCCAACCGAGCCTAGGGAAACATATGCCATGCTAGTGGGCATAGAGGGAACGATGAGTCGGTTGACTCATGACATTCCGACCTACAAAATCGAGTGAATGATGCTTGATATGCAGGAGAACGTTGTGGGTGTGCCCCCAATGTGGATCAGGCTACTCAGGAAAGTATCCAGGCTCTTCATCTATTACAGAGAGGCTGTAGTAGAGATGGAAGAGGCCCCTCCTTCTCCATAGTGGGAAGGACATATGTATATTTTTTGATGCCTTTTGAGCCTACTTATGTATATTGATATGACTCTGTGATGTACTATGTGACCCAACTCATATTTTTTGATACATATATATATACAATACCGATCTTATATACGTGTGTGTTTTTATCTTATGTGAATGCTTAATGTGATTGTGTGTGATAAAGATGCCAATCTAGAATATAATTTCATAAGAGTCAGTTAATGAATTTAAATGTCTTGGAATGTGTTGATATGTGATAAAATCAAAATATCTTTCCAACAACTTAACCCTCATAAACTGACGAAGCAAAACAGGATCTCGAACTCTATAGTCACCCATCAACTGAAATACAACTAACTGTGAGTCGAGTCTTACCTCTAGATGTGAAATGTCATGATGAATAGCATCTCAGAGTAACTCTATGACTGCATTGTATTCAGCTACATTGTTTGTCGTAGGGCCTAGACAAACACCTCCCGAAGACACAAGTTGACCAGACGGTGAGTAGATAACCCAAGCTTTTGAATCCAACTAACGTGTGTGGCGGTTAGTGCCATCTGCAAATCCTATGAAGCATTCAGTTGTCATCTGAAAATGCAACCCGTAAGACACATAAGACATAACAGAAAATAAAAGAGAAGACTAACTATACAATAAAATGTACAACTATCATACAAGAAAAATCATAGAGGCCTATGCGTAATACTTTTCTGGTAGAGCCCATTTCTAGGCTCATTCAACTTACGCCCTTCATAATTGGTTAGCTCATAGGACCCTTTCTTCAAAACTTTCGAGACAATAAACGGTCCAAGCCACATAGATTTGAACTTGCCTTCCCCCAAGGGTTCTTTGTCCTGATTGTAAAGCAGAACAAGGTCTCATTTGGAGAACACCCATGGTTTGACAGACTTATTATTTTGATGCTTGACTCTACTTTTATGAGCCTCGTTTGCTATGAGTGTGTCGCAACGTTGTTCGTCTATATGTTCTAAGTGCAGCAAATGTTCCTCTAGGACTGAAGTGTTGGGGAATAGTTGGATAACCAACTTTAATGAAGGGATCTCACACTCAACCAGAATAACCGCTTCTACCCCATGAAAAAGTTGAAAAGGAGAGAACCCGCTGGCGGTCTTAACATTAAACTGGTATGCAAAAAGAGCTGGATACAACATGATGTGCCAATCAAAGGGACTGGCATTGATGGTCCTTTGAAGAATATTTTTGAACATCTTGTTGACCGCTTCGACTTGAACATTTGCTTGCGGATAGAATGAAGACGAATGCTCCTGCCGAAAACCTAACACAGTATAAAGTTTGGTCATCATGTGGTTTTCGAAGTTCCGACTGGTCTGTAACAATCTCTTTCAGTACACCAAATATAGCAATGATCTGGTTGAATACGAAGTAAGCAACTGTTTCTCCATCTGCTTTGACAGTAGGCATTGCCTTGGCCCACTTTGTGAAGTAGTCGATGACAACAATGATGTGATGATGTCCTCCAGCAGAAGCTGAATTACAGTTCATGAAATCAATCCCCCACTTGGTGAAGGGGCCTGCCGTAATTACAGGGTGTAGAGGAATTGGGTGTACTCTCATCTTTTTGGTGAAAAAATAACATGGATGACAGTGTTTCACAGCTTCCACGGAATATTTAAATATCATGGGCCAAAAGTAACCAGCACGCAGTATCTTCTGGGTTGTTTCCAACCCAGAAAGGTGACCCCCACAGGCTCCATTGGGAGCGTCATTCAATAATGTTTGGCTTCCTCTAAAGTCAAATAACGGCGTAGAATGGAATCTATCCCACGTCTGTATAGAGTATCAGAAATGATGAGATAGTTCTTTGCATTATTGTTCAGTTTCCGTCGTTCATCTCTAGAGAAAGTAGGTGGACACCTCAAAGTCTAGAGATATACTAGGATATCCCCTTACCACGGGTCAGAAGATGCAAAAAGAAAGATGAGTTCATCCGGGAATGATGAATCTTCCTCATTGTTTACTACGTCACTCAGAAATTCAGAGATAAGTTCAGTGAAAACAAGTGACTTCTTTGACTTAGCCGATTGAAAAACTAGGTCAAATTCTTACAAGATGACAATCCATTTATTAAATTTCCCACCGATGATACGTCAGGTTAGAACATATTGAAATGGATTGACCTCTGTGATCACTGTAGTAGTTCGCAACAAAATCTAGTGGCGCAGCCTCTGAATGGCATGGATGATAGCCAATGCCAACTTCTCAACGTAAGAATACTTAATCTCAGGAGCTATTAATGCGCACGATAAATAGTAAATGAAATGATCTTGGAGCTTGTCATCCTCCTGAACAAGTACTATGCCGATGGTGTATACAGATGCATCCAGATATAACAAGAAATCCTTGGTATAATCAGGTGGGCTCAACAAGGGGGCTGATAGTAATTCCTTTTTCAAAGCCTCAAATGTAGTTTGAGCAGCCTCATCCCAAAGAAAACGGGTGTCTTGTTTGAGCAGTCTCATGAAACCTTTTGTGATTTTGGCATAGTTAATGATAAAACGTCATATAAATTTGGGCATACCCCGTTGACTCTGAAGTTGTCGTAGGGTTCAAGGAGGAGGCATATTTACAATAGACTCAACTTTTAGTGGGTCGACCATGATGCCACGATTGGATACAATAAAACCCAGTAAACATTTGGACTCAACACAGAATACACACTTGTTGGGATTCAGTCGAAACCTATAGTATCTGCATCGTTCAAACACGAGTCTGAAGTGATCAGGATGACCTCGTCTCTTATGAGATCGCGCTGGGAGATCATCCAGATACGGCTCAACTACATGTTTGATATCATGGAATGCGAAGTTCATTGCGCGCTGTAATGTAGCTCTAATGTTCTTTAGGCTGAATGGCATCTTCTGGTAAGAGATGGTCCCCTAAGGACAAATAAAAGTTGTCTTATGTTGTTCTTCAGGTTTTATCTGAATCTGGTTGTATCCTGAAAAACCATCCATGAAAGAAAATATTTCATGGCCCACACATGCATCGATAATCTGATCTATGAACAGTGTGGGGTAATTGTCCTTTGGACAAGCTTTGTTTAAGTCCCAAAAGTCTGTACAAACCCGAATGCTTGCTTGCTTCTTATCTACTAGAACAGGGTTAGAGACCCATTCTTCCATATCAATCGGATAGATGAATCCAACTTTAAGCAGTTTCTCAACTTCCACCTTGATGGCTGCTTCTTTCCTAGGATTTACTGTACGGAGCTTCTGTCTCACAGGTTTAACATTTGGATAAGTTGTGATGACATACTCCACTATGGCGGGGTCGATTCCTGGCATCTCCTCGTAAGACTAGGAAAACATGCTGCAGAATTCCTTAAATAGATTGGTGTACAAAGTGATATCCTCAGGAGAACAATTTGCTCCAATAAAAAGGTTTTCTACAACGCCAGGTTTGATGGAGATATGGATCAGAATGGTTCTCGATATATTTGCCATATTATCCTCAGCATAAATCTTTTGTATAGAAGGGGTAGTGGACAAATCAACATCACCACCAAGTCTCACTGAAAACTCTCCTCTCTCAATCCTGTCCAGGTCAGGAAGAAAATAGGACCTGTGATGCATATGTTCCCATGGATGATCCAAGCCTACCATGGCTTCCAAAATAGCCTCGTCAGAGGGAAAAATAGTATCCAGACAATCGAAAGAGTAGGTAGAGTTGACTGACCATGCAGGTGCATAGTCCATATCTGACTCTGCGGAGATAGACAGAGTCGAGATATGTTCTGTTGCAGCATTTTGTCATGCTTGATAAGCCACTTTTGCAACAGACAGGGGCATGGTTGGTTCTGACTGAGTAGGGAGAATACATGTATCAGTTGTTTGAAAAACCGTGAAAGTCTCCGAAGATGAACAATTAGTGGTACTCATAGAACCAATAAAGTTAATGGGAGTAGGTAGGTTGAATGTTCCCATCAGTGATAAATACATGCCTACTCCCAGACTCTCGCTGAGCGGGTGAGTCTGATCAATCAAAGGGATCATTGAATCCGATGAAGTAAGGTTGTTTTTTTGAGTAAATGAAATTTTATCAACCGTGATGATCTTGACTTCAAGGGGGAACATAATAACTCGAAAAAGGGACGACGGGACAGCTTGCATCGCATACATTCATCTCCTTCCTAACAACAAGTTGTAGTTAAGCGGAGCATCCAATACTTCAACCTCCATAGACACTACTTTACCGGCAAGTTCGACATCAAACCACGGTAAGACTCTGTGTGGGCGGAAATATCTTTCGTCAAAAGAAGTAAGCAGTTTGTTAGAAGGAGCTAACTCAGGCGAGCCGAGGGATTTCCAGCAAGAAATAGACATTACGCACGGTAGACGCACCCTCATCCACCACAGTTCTTCCAATGGTTTTAGGTCCATGGAATACTTCTATCTCGAGGGCTATGTGATACGGAAACCAGGGTTTGATATTGGACATATCAAATCGAGAAAGCATATTAGATGAGTTAGCGCTCTCGATCGTTGCAAGAAGTGCATTACATTGTAAAGGAAAGCTCTGCAAGACTTACAATGTGGACATGGCACAGGGTGTTTGGGCTAGATCCTCAACCACATAATAGTTGGGAGCAGCTCGCGCATTAGGGTTGTGCATAGCCCTTTTGAAGACACCCTTAGGGATCTTCGGCAACGAATCCACTAGTCTCTCATTGTGGAGAGGAGTAGATGATTCCGGAACTTCCTTATCTTTATGCTGCGAGTTTGGGTTATAGTTCCTCGCTCGAGTTTAAAGAAGCATATCTAAGTTCACCATGTTTATAAACGACTGATCAGCTGACGAGACACGAGGTTTTCCCCTAGCACTAGAGTTGCCAGAAGCAGAGCCTTGTCCATAAGGGAATGGGTCCTTCAGGACAGTTGGTTTCTTCTCACGGAGGAGATTATGGGCTTCTTCCATCAGAGGGCACTGGTGGGTAAGGTGGTCATCCTTACATAACTTGCAAGGAAACTTGACTTTATTTTTATCATTCTCTCCCTCCTCGGCATTTTCAGTGTTTCAGGATTTTCAATGGTTCCCCTCCCCTTTATTACCCTTCTTATTATTGTTGTTGGGCTGCTGTGGGCCCTTTTGATTAGTCTGCACTTGTTGTACAGATTCCATCGTTGAAGGGTAGGTCACAACCGTAGTTGCTTCTATAGAAGACTGCTTTACAGATAAAGCATGAACTTGCTTGGCCAAAGCTTCGAATGGTGTTGTGTCTACAAAACCCACAATGCCATCAACATGTGGTCCATGCTTAGGTTTACCCAGATCTATATTAGATCTCGACGCGTCAGGGATGATCTCATACAGGATCCCAGATTGAGCATAAAATAGATTAAGTTGTTGGGTCCTGAGATTGGCTTCCTCCTTAGAAGACACTCTAGAAGTTGATACTTCCTTAGAAATGTAAAGAAGGAGTGATTTCAAGTACCACTCTAATAGAAAATCTAGGGGGATTTTAGCTTTGATGAGCCTCTTTCTCCTTCGCCACTCCTGAAGGTGGTTAGATAAATGAGTGGCCTTGTTCCGTCTGAAATTTGACAGAAGGTATGTGCTTGCATCATACCGGACAGGAAGTTGAAAGTGATTCAAAAAGATTGTTTCCAAATACCAAAAGTTGTCATAGGCTGCGACAGGTAGTTCTATATACCACTTAGCCATGGCACTAGTCAAGGTCCTTTGAAAGAGCCTCATCCTAATGGAATCTTCATTCAAAGAGTTGGAAGAACACCGGAGATGAAAAGTAGTGACATGGTCACCAGGGTATTTTCCAGTCTTGCCTTCAAACTTTGGAATGTCAGAAGGCAACTTAGTTGGAATTGGTGGCCATGCGGGATGGTGCCGCACCAGATCATTTGTCAGCTTTGAAGGATCTGGCAAATTCAAATTTTCCAAAAAGGGAAAACGAGGTTTTGTTGGTGGCATTTGATAAGCAGGAATTCGGTAGGGGGAACCAATCGAAACCTGGCTTGTGTACTATTGTTTAGGGTTGGCCCCAGCCACCGGTTGTGAAGCAAAAGCATTACTGAAATTTCTCCAACCGTAAGACAAAGGATTACTTCCTTGGGTGTTCATCCATTGCGGTTGGGTGTTAGCCCCTCCGTAATGTGGGTTAAATAAATTACCACCCCCTCCACCAAACAGTGAAAAGGGGATACTCCCTATAGGTATATGAGACGTTTGTGCATTCAATGAATGCATATTAGGACCTGTGAAGGGGTTAAACCCAAGCATAGATGTAACAGACGAAACAAGCATCGAGCCTACAAATGGTGTGAATGAGGTGGGCATCGAGGCTATAAAAGGTGTAGAAGGAGCTATGTGTCCTCCATACCAAGGGAAACCATGATTGAATGGAGCAGACTTTGGATTACCCTGAGAATTTTGTATGAACAGAGCCGATGTAAACAGTACTGAAGGTATCCCTGTGAAAGAGGTATTGGACGATCCAACATTGGAACCAAAAGGATTAGTTGATGTCGAAGCTGAAGGAACACTTGACATGCTTAAAGAACCAGTGTTGAAACTGAAAGGAGGGCTCGAAGCAGAGGAAGCCTGCAAAGAGCTAGGTACCGATGTGCTTGCAAAAGAAGGAGATAAAAATATCAAAGAAATGGCTGGAGTAGGAGTTTGGGGAACTCCTGACTCATCTCTAGAACTAGCCATGAAAAAACCAGGCGTAAACCGATATGAACTAAACTTCGGTTGACCTAGAGAATCTACACTTACAAGTAATGGATCGTTAGGTCCATTCAAAGGAGGGTTGTAAGGTGTGCTAAACTCTTGAGAAGTTATGTCCTCAACCTCAATAGTACAAAAACCTGTTGATCCTAAATTATGATCTGTGGTTCTCCGGGTGGTTCCGTTACGCACATAAGTTCGTATGAACCACAGGAATCAGTCCTCCGACGTCGAGGTGGCGGTGGAGGATCCACAGTGTGTGGTGGAAGGTTTTGCAACCTTCGTGACCTATGGAGAGGTTGGTCCTCCACAATTATATAAAAAATAAACTAAGTGTAAAAAACTAGTGGCCACTAATTGACTAAGGAGCAAACAAAATACCACTAAAAATGTCCTATAGTGATCAAAACCAGGAAAACAAAGATAATAATCTCAAAATTTAGTTTGGGATGGTGAGGGCCCAGAAAAAACCAATAGAATATCGAAGTTCAGTTACACGACGTCCAATACAGGTCCTTTGGGTACAAGCGTTTAAATCACCAAACCGCCCTCCCAGGATTACTGTAGAGGGTTACCTTCCGTGTCTTTCCTAGGTGCAGTGTAAATAGCCTTCATTATACCTTTGTAGAGCCCTAAGGTCAGGATACTAAGGATACCAGAAATACAAAAATACCCGGGGGGCCAATCGTTAGTCCAACCAAAACGCATGGGCAGGGTAGCAAATCCCGAAATCCAAGAGTACTTGAAGTACTAGTGGACCCCCGTATGCGAATCAACCCTGGTGTATGCTCGAAAGGAAAGTGAGGGGGTATCCCCAACAATTCCAGTCTCACATGACCTCGTGCTTAAATATGGTTTAAGTGGAGCGTTCCCAAGATACTTTGATATAAGTGGATTTACCTAGATAACAGTTCGCACTACGATTTGAGAGTTTAATGATCTCGGATAGTTAAATGTGATCTAATCCGAAATCCTAGCCTAATCTACTTAATGTCGTGTAACTCTAAAACGAAAAGTTGTTAATAAATTTTAAATTAGGTTCTTTTTAGGAGCTGTTACTTACTCAAGGTGTAGTGGAGTGTGTGGCATGGTTATGACTATAAGCAAAGTACATATTAAAGAATGAAACTTCACAATTTTCTCTTTCCGTTTGTTCTTTCAAAACATAAAGTCTAAGTAAACTAAGCAAAAAAATATTTCTTTTTGTTTTATTTTCGTTTTCAAAGCTAATAGTAATGCAACTACCCTACTTCGAAAAATCAAACGGAAAATCTTGTAAAGAAGGTTCCTTGCTTTTTCAAATTGAACTATTCTCTATCTACGAAAGGAATGCAAATGAAAAAGACGAACTAACAAGACCTATCAAACTGTGCGAGTAATGAAAGATAGCCCAAGACTTAAACAAACAAACCTAAAGCGAGGTCGTCAAAGACTTAACCCAAGAAAGTTGCTTCAAAGAAGTAACTTAAAGTTTTGGAACAAGATGCAAAAAGAAAAAATTGATGCACAAAATGGAAAGACAGAAAGATCTTTGTGTAAGAACTAAACTGCTCCTGAACATCAAAAAACAAAAAGAAGATGCACTCGCCAAACAAAAGATGGGCCAGCAAGCTAGGGAAAACCCTACCAACACAATGACTCAAAGAAACAATCAAAGAGGTTCCAAAGAAGACTCAAAGAACCTTGACACAGTGTCCAAGGGGTATCCAGGCCAACAAAGACTTTCAAAACCAAAGAAATACCCTACTGAGACTAAACCCTAACAGAAAAGGTGATACTCAGGAAATACTAGCGGCTGTTGTATATGACAAATTGCGGCTCACGCGAAGGTCTGTACAAGAGAAACACGTGACTAGGGCACAAAATTCATGACTATTTTTGAATACAAGTTGCGGGTAGGTTCCAAAAAATCTTAAAAAGAAAGGACTGGAAACCAAAAGAAAATGAAATCAAAGCAATAACTCAAAAAGGATTCTAGAAAGGTTGTATAAAGGCCCAGAAGTGACACAGGAGTGTCAAAAAGATGCCAGGGTACAAAGCAAGACTCAAATCAGACCTAAAAACCCCAAAGTCAAACCCTAAAGCAAGGTTAAGACCTTATTAAAGTATACTTGCGTATGTCTAAGAAAAAAACTCGCGAGTGCAACTATATGTGCGCGGGGAGCAAAACCTGCAACTCGTGGGTACACTAGAAAATGCGCGCTTGTATATACAGGAAACATGCAGCTAGGTACTGAAAAAGAAAGAGAAAAAATATGTAAACCAAACTGGACTGAGGCAACAAAAAAGGATTTAAATAAAAACCCTAAAGACCTAAAAAGAAACTGGAAAAGGTTATGATACTGAAAGAAATCAAAAGGCCCCGAAAATAGACAAAACTAGAAGGTGGTCCCCAGCGGAGTTGCCAGTTCTGTTGTTAGGGATTTTACCTTATAGTAGGGGATGGAGACTATAAACATACAATGGTGTAGGGTGGACACATATAGTTCTGCAAACACATATTCTTAAGCAAATGAGATAGAGGTGATAAAGATATGTACCTTATTCTGAAGTTTGATCCTAGCTTTCTCCTCGTTTGCTCCTCAACGTGCCAACCTGCAAAACAAGCCCTAAACCTTCCTCAAGCCTATTTGATTATAGAAAAACAAATTGATATCTATAATTGCATAAAGCATCAATTAATAATCAAATATACAACATATGACAAAGATTATGTTGGGAAAGGAAGAATGTCCACTTTTTATTAATCAACAAATGTAGTAAGTACAGTTATACCTGACTTCTGTATGAGGCACCTTCGTAACCAAGACCTAGGCTCCTGCTCCTCTCTTGACTTAAGATTTATCCAGCATAACAATAGCTCTTCAATTGATGGTCCCTTTCTCATGCCTCCCCATTGTATTTATGGCAAGGCAGGGATAATTGGTTCGAAAGGTAGTTGAATTGGGAAGTTGGGGGAACTGACTCAACTAATCACAATTCATGTTTTTAATATATTTTTCAAGTTTTCCTTAAGACACCTATGACTATAGGACATAGAAACTAGCGAGTGACTCGCAACTTGTGGGCTCAGCAACTCGCGGGTGCAACTTTTAGTTGATACCTTAGGGTTGTCAGTATGGAGACCCGCGAGTGACTCGCAACATGTATAGTATAGGAGTCGCGGCTTTATGGTGAAATAAGTCAGAAAAAATAAGTTTCAAGCTGAATTAGTAAGGATTCAACTCCAAATCATCCAAGGTCAATTAATATCTTCCATCCATAGTGTCCTTTTGTGTGATCGACAAGGCGATGTGATCATGGACAGAGAAGTGCTAATTTGACCGATAACAATTATTTTTTTTCTTAACATATATAGTTATGATTTTTCATTGAAAGGACAGGAAATTCCAACTAATAAAGTACAAATAGTTCAAGAAAACAAAGAACACAAAAATGCTTTCTATCTAAGAGAGTAATGTCAAAATTGTTTTCCTTAGGTAGATTCTTTAAGGATACTACAACATTTTTTAAAACAAACTAGTAAATATAAACCCTAACAAACTACCCTAACAAAAGAGTACAAAAAACCACATAAAAATAATTTAAAGAGAGTTACAACCTCTGCATATTTCCATCAATTTATGATTTTATTCAGCTTGGCCATGGGAACTAGAAATTTCGATCACCGTGAAGACAAGTTGCTACACTAAACACTCTTCCACCACCTTGGAATCCACATGCTTCACATTTTCAGAATTACTTCACATTATCAATTCTTGATGAATTTCATTGATGTTGATCAAGCGCTCCAATTATCTCCCAGCACACAGATTTGTCTTTCCATATCTTCAATGCGAACCTCCAGATGAGAGACGTGTGAAGATACCCACTCTACGATAGCCATAACAATGTCAATATTGGAATTTAGTCTCTGAATCACATATTGCAAATCAACTATACTCCTCCATACTTCACCCAAACATTTAATCCATTTAGATCCCTCCATTGAAACACTGAGCGCTTCCCTTGGTTCCCCAGACAGAGGTATGAGAGAAAACAATCAACATGGTGCCAACCCAAAATGATCAAAGGAGAAACACATACGAACAAGATTGAAACTAGAGAAAGATACCATATTACATGGTCCACGCCAATAATAATTCCTCCCATTCGCACACAGAATGTATATCCAACCAATAAAGTGGATATATCATCGTCAATATATCCCACAGTTAACAGATGACACAATACAAAATGCCATAAAACAAATCTTCGAAGACTAATAACCAAAGGTTGTCGGGAAATTTCTTCCATTCATGATGTTAAGTATGGCATAGGCCAAGTACCAAATGCTTAAATGAAGCACCATTTATCTTCCATGCATAGTATTAATTGTGATCTAACCATTAGGGGAGCCACTTCCTTTGTATAAAACCCCCATTTGATTTATAAAACTCCTTTCCAAGTTGATGGTTTGATTTGCAATCTTATCAACAAGAGTATTGTTGTGTTGACGAATATGCATCACATTTGCTTCTTGGATCCTGTCCAATAATCCAATGATTCTTCTTTGTAGTCATCCATTAATCGATCCCTCTTTACATGCATTTTTTGTGCCTAAGAAATGACTAGGAGAGAGTCTTCCAAGATAATGTTTTTTTGAAATTGAAGGGAAATGATGAGTTCCAACCCCATGAACAAAGCATATATCTCAGTCTGGTTTTTCTTTGCAATTCCCATGCCCCATTCATATGTGATCACTTTATTTTATTCAAATTCCAATAGGAATCCCCCCACACCTACCACCCCAAGGTTCCCCTTCGAAGCTCCATCAAAGAATAACGTATGACATATTTGTCTAGAATTCCATTCTTAGAAGTCTTTGGGGTTCATATCCAACTTCCATTATAAATATGGAGCAAGTATTATAATAGAACATTTCAATTGAAGGATGCTCCCAACGAGGAATCCTCTGGCCCACAATTTCTCTAATTCTATAAGAGGGTCTTGCATAATCCCATTTAATTCTTTGGAGAGGCGGGCCTCACAAAGAAGATATTTAGCTCTTGATGTATTTCTGGAAGGAAAAATGAATTTCATCTCAAAGGTATCCTTATTTTGGGCTATCCATATTTTCCAAAACATACATATTTAGGAAAGGTTGTCTAGATTTTGGTGAAGGAGGGCTTATATCATAGAGATCCTGGATAGTTATCTTTTTCAGGTTAAAAAGAGCCTCCTCCACTGAGTAGGTAAAATTACCCTTTTATTTAGCTCCTCTAATATCACCTCCCACACCAAAATTGTGTATTCTCATTCTATGAAGAGATGCTTGGTTGTCTCTTATTATTGGTTGTAGAGTACACACCATGAAGGGCCCACAATTTGTCTTTTTTTGAGATTCTTTGTCGTCAAAATTTTCTCAGGAACTTATACCCAACAAAAGGAATTTACTTTGGGAAGGCCATCAACATGCCAATTTTTCCTCGATAACCTAGAAAAGGGAGAGTGACAGAGGGATTGAATAAGAATATTTTATCCTTCCCGGACAGAGTATTGACCTGTTTCTCCCCATCCTATATATTCTTTGATCTTTAGGCTAATCAAGGCAGTGCCTTGGAGCAAGGTGAGTAGCAACTCATAGTCATATGACAGATGAACAGGAATTGTGAGTTTCCTTCAATTCATCCATATCCATGTGTTATCCCAATTCGAGAGGTCGCATAGCATTTTAATGCCAATATACGATAGCCAAATTTTGAGATTAGCCAACCCATCATGATTGGAAAGTTGGTATCTGCCCAAAATGTTGTCCTCCCATAGACATATCCTCTTCCCATTTCTAGGGATCCAATATAGCTCATCATGGACCATCTTTCCTGCCACTTCAAAAACCCTTATATCTCAAAGCCATGTCCTTCCCATGTACAACTGTCCAAATAGAAATGACGCAGTCCCTTTATGTTTTTTGTATGTAGAATTTCCTTCCACCACTCCTTACGAGAAACCAAGGTCAAGAGAAACCTAGCCCCTATAGAAATATTCTTAAACTTGGGTTCTCTAATGCCAAGTCCCCCATTATCCTTAGGGGATTTGACAATGTTCCACTTAACTAAATTAAGTTTCTTCTAATTTTTCTTACCGCCTTGCCACACAAACTTTCTCAAATCCTTGTAAAGATAATTCATTATCCCTATTGGATCTAACAAAGAGGAACATTGAAAAAGAGGTAAGGATGAAAGGACTTACCTTATGGGAGTGATCTTACCGACTGATTTTAATTAACCATCAAATATCCCAAGCTCAAACCTTAGCTTTGAGTCTGAGAAGAATGATTTTCCAATACGATCCTTTGGACATGTGAAGCGCAATGGGGATACCCAAGGTAGGAGAGATATTCCAAATACAAGGTATATCCTTTGCAGAAAGGTAGGAGAGATATTCCAACTGTATAATTTCCTTTTGTCCACATTGATCTTCCCTCCAAAGGCCTCAATAAATTAATCCAATATATTTTTTAATCTTCTTTCATTTACCACCGAGGCGCCTCCAATAAATATTGTATCATCGATTAAATTCACATGGTTTATTGATTTGACACCTCTAGTAATAAGAATGCCATAAATATTACCTTCATGGAGTTCTTTGTTGAGGTTCTTGCTAAGATTTTTTTACCATGATAATATACAAGAAAGGGGATAAATGACATTCCGGTCGAATCCCATGTGAAGCTTGGAAGAAGGAGGTAGGCTTACTATTAACCAAAGAGGTGATCCATGGCCTCCTAATACATGCTTGAATCCATTTAATAAAGCGAGACGTGAAATACATATGCTCAACCATGCCATAGATGAAGTTGTGGCATAATCGTTGAAAAGATTTTGCTAGATATAACTTGATAACCATACCTTGATCTCATCTTGAAACGCTTAAATGAATAGATTCTTGAATGAGGACAATGTTATGTGTAATCTGACGATGCAAAATAAATCCACCTTGATTCTTTGATGTCATCTTTGGAAGGAGTATTTTAAATCTGGCCATGAGTATTTTAGTTAGGATCTTGTAAGTTGAATTGCAAAGGGATATCCGTCGAAATCTAGACAAGGAGGTGCGCTAAGCTTTAGTGACCAAATCGATAAGGGGAAGAATTTGTAGCTCCTCCAATATTATCCTAACCTATATTCCTTTATGATAATCCATATTGCTTAAAATATTTGGTCCGAGAGCTTTATCAAGATGCAAACTCCAAATAGCTTGCAATACCTCTTCCTTTGAAATTGTGTTGTAAAGTTGCTTATTTTCCTCAGGGGTAATTAAATTCATAATGTTGACTAACATCTCCTCTCTTTCCTTAGGGAAGGAACTTCCCAGTTTAGTGTGTAAGTCCTTAAAATGATTAAAGAATTCTTTTTTAATCTCATCATAGCCTATCATTGTCCTTCCTTCCAAGTCCCCGATATCTCTAATGACATTCTTATTCAATATTGTTTTTTATTATTATGGAAAAATGTAGTATTTTTATCCCCACCTTGATCCACAATCCCCTATATTTTAAGCGCCATATATCCTCTTCCTACCTAAAAGAAACGAGTATTTGAACATTGATTTCTTTCTCCTTTTTGTAAGATTTCAATTGTAATGGTAGATTTTTCCATTTCCTCCTTGAGTGCACCCAACTCCTCCTATAACTCTTTCATTTTCCGATCAAAAGGGTTGATATTTAGTCTTTTCACATTCTTTTAGGGCACCTTTGACCATCCTAAGCTTGGATTCCCATACAATGGATGACAAGCCTATTATAGGGGTGGACCAAATTGTTTGTACAAGTTGTTGCACTTCCTCCTCCTTTAGCCATTAAGGGTTATAACGAAAAAGGGATGAACCATTTATACTCAAGATATTCAAATGATAAAACAATAGGTTTATGATCTAAGACTGCTAAGGGGAAAATGTTGGATTATAAGATGTAATATTTTTGAGGGAAAGAGTCGTGCACAAGAAATATTTCCAATTTAGCTGCAATGTGCACTAGCCCCAATCTTCTATTTGACCAAGTATAGATTCATTTTATTGGAAGAATATTGATCAAATATAGATCCATTATTAGATCTTCCAAGCATTCTCCAAACGGATCTCGAACCATACTTTCACCTTTGCGCTCCCTTGGTGAGATGGTGGTATTGAAGTCACCTACCATGATGCTAACTCCACTATCTCATAGAGCATTGAAGGAGTGCCAAAATTAAAAATTGTTCCCATATTGTATTGGTCCATAGACATTGCACACATTAAATCTTTCCATGGATGCAATTCCTTCCAACTTAGTCAAGAGCCAATTTATGTGTTCCTCTTGCCAAATCAATCTATGTTCTTTTGAAGCCCAAAGTGTTGCTATACCTCCAGAAGGTCCCCTGAAATTTATTGCACAAACTTTTCTATTTTTCTAGGCCTTTTGAAGCTAATGACATGCTTCTTTAGCCTCCATTTTAGTCTTATGGATTAGGAGTATAGAGAGTATTTGTTTGTAGACTAGGTTCCCGATTGCTTCCATTTTCTGCTTTTCTCCCAATCCCCTACAATTCCAGGAGACTATCATCATTTATTTTTGCTAGTAGTGGAACTTGCCTTGGTTCTCCCTTCTTATCTCATTTTTATTGGATTTTGAGACGGATCCATTGCTTTCCATGCTTATCTAGTGAGGCCCATTTGCCTAATTCTTTGTCCTTTTCTGCTTCCTCTTCCCTTTGTTGCTTAAGGGTTCTTCTAGCAGTGTTTTTTTTTTTACGGAGTAGATATTTCATAATTAGTGTTGTCAGTTGAATCATCTTGGGGTTGTTCAACTTTCTAACGTGTTAAGATACCCCCTAGAGCATTGTATCCACTTCCATGCAAAACATTAACTTCCTGATATGGTTCAGAGGGAAGGAGGGATATATGTTTTTCTTCCATACCTATTTCTTCATGAACTGGTTGTTCTATGAATCTCTGGGGATTCGACCATTCCGATTCTGGATCTTGATTTGGTTTCTCCTCATACTTTCCTTATTATTATTCATTGGATAGGGCCTGTAATTGATTATTAGAGGAGGGAGATGTATATTTTTCTAGCATTGTCGCCACTGAAGATCCCCCCCCGCGTTTTTTTAACTGTTGCCAACCTGCTTTCTACTTTTTCACGGGATCCCTTGATGGGTTTTTTGTGACAATTTTTTGCAAAGTGATCACATTTGTGGCATACCTTGCACATAAAGGGAAGCTGCTCATGATCAATATTTTACAGGTGATTTAACCCATCCATATTAAGGGTTATGGCCTCCACAAGTCCCTTTTCCAAATCAACCTCTACAAAAATATGAGCACATGAAAACATTGGGTGTTTGGGTTCATATTCGTCTATATACTTCCCAAAGGACTTTACTACAGGCGCCAAGCTTTCATCTGACCAACAATGTAGTGGAAAAAGTGGGATTTGTTGGTTTCAGGACATAGCAAACATTATTAGACACAACAAAAACATAGAACAATAAAGCAAACCATAAAACCATGCACATGTAGAAACCATTATTTTATCCTGGAAACCCTTAGCAGGGAAAAACTATGAGAATATCTTCATTATTCCCCTTGGACAAATTTGGCCAAGGCATGGATGAGCGTGGCTCTACTGCCAAAGGTACTGACGAGACAAAGAATTTCATCCATAAACACTGAATCCCTTGGCCCATTACTTAAATTATGAATCTGAGAGTTTGTACAAAATTAAGAGGTATTGTGCACTGTATATGCAATTGCAAAGGAAATAGATTGAAAGACTAACTAAGAAAGGCAATAAATGCAAAGAAACAACTAACTAGCAAAATAAAGACGTCAAGGAAATAATTTAAAATACTAACTAAGAAAGACGGTAAATGTAAAATAGAAAATTAATCTAGGAAAATAAAGAAATACATGAAATAACTTGAAATACTAACTAATAAATATGGTAAATGCAAAGTAGTAACTTCATCTAGGAAAAAAAAGACGTTAATGAAATAACTTGAAATTCTATCTAAGAAAGACGACAAATGCGAAGCAACAACTAACTAGGAAAATAAAAATGACTTGAAGCATGAAAACATGAATTGAAGCATGCAAAAATGCCAAAACTTAAATAACAGTAAATAAATGCTATTTTTTTTTGTCTAAAATCACTTGTAACGGGAAAACTACAAAAATGCTACAAGAAAGTTACAGGAAACTACATGAATAGTACATGAAACTACAGGAAATACAAAACACACAGAAGAAAACGACATAAAATAAAATAAATGAATTGAAATACATGCAGGGGTTCTCAAGCCTTCCTTTGAGTGGTACCAACCCAATGAAGCTCCTGGAACCTCACCTAAGCAAGTATACTAAAGATGGAACAAAACTAGTTATTCTTTATTAAAAATTTGTCATTAAAACAGGGCATAAAGCTCCCTCTTGATACAATTTATCCTTGATTAGCAAGGGAGGAATGAAAATTGTAAAGAGAAGAAGAATAATAAACTAATTGACTCATATGCTTTGATCCTACTACTATTTATACTTGAGTAAACTCAAAACTGCTCATGCAATCAACTCATTGATTTGTGGAAGTTAGAAATCAGAATGCTAATTTTGTGGGATTGATTCCCCCTTGATTAATTTGAACCAACATCCATAAT